>JANAVB010025798.1:6882820-7482820 GCA_029216955.1 Iris pallida
CAAGGCCAGCAAAATTGCGATGCTAACACGGAATAATATCGTACCATTGCAACTGCATTCGATACAAAGTACAACATAGTACCATTGCACCTGTATCCGAAGCAAAGTACAAAATGTTCCATCAAAGTGTTAATAGCAACATAGCTACTTAACTAATTAGTTGATCTGTTCAATAAGACTGCCCATGATGCAAGTAAACAAACATGCAACAATTACAACATCATCTGCGGCGATATTGGAGAATAGCACATTAGCACATGGGAATGCTTACTTGCATCGGTTGTTATACTTATTCTATTTTTAAGATTCATTGCATACTTGTCCCCCAAAGCAAAGTTCTCCAACATGACACATGAAGGATATGATTAGTTGAAACATCAACAACTAAGAACATTCTATATGGAATTTCCTAAGTTTTACGCGATTGGTTGGTACCAACTCAAGATTTTTTTAGACAATGACATACCGATCATCTTTGATAAATTTTTTTTTTTTAAATACTTAGTATATAATATTCCTAGCTACTCTCCTACTCGAGATCCCTTGGTCTTATTCTGATGATGGTATAAACGTAATTAATTTACCTCTAATAATTTTGGAATTCTAAAATAGTTGGGAATTACTTGTTATTTTTTTCTTGTTTATTTATTGAAAAACAGTCCCAAAAGTTTATCAACGTTAAATATATTTAATTTTTTTTAAAGAAATAATTTTGAATCAATTTTTAGAAACTGATGGGTTGTCATATTTTACTTGAAAGTGCTTTTTTTAAACAAGCGGATATCCCGAACCAAGCATTAGTATTGCATCCCTCTTATTCAAGTTCAAACCCAAAGTTTTACGTAAAAAAAATAATGTGTTAAAGTTTTCATCCAGTGACGGAACTAGCATGTAAAATTAAAAGGGTTGAATTTTAGGCATAGGTTGAACGAAGGATGCTAGTATCATAGTGTCTAAAATATTAATTTTCTGAGAATTAATTTATGATAATTGTTGTATATTCCAAATCCAAATAAGAGAGTAAAATATAACTAAAAAATATTTCAATTTTTTAAATCTTTTTTCCAAAAAAAAATTAACCAGACTCTTGTCGTGCCTTTGTATAACTCCATCTCTATTTTTCATCCCTTATGTTGTTGGATCCTAATTATTTTTAATTTGTTAATTATTATAGTCGCTTAAGTTAGGGAGTCACAGTTGGACGGTGCAGTCAAGTGTAGGAAGTAGCTAGACTTCAAGTCCGACGCAAGCAGTGACGAATAAATTTGATGGCGGATTTTGACGGCTCCGGTAAATATATGGATTCAACTCTTTCTAGTACTATTGATTGTTTGGACGATCAAAATGACAAGTTCGAAATCTGGACGGTTGGACAACAGACATGTTGACTTAGAAATATAGTTGTGAATGAGCTATTCATGGTGTAGCTAATTAAATTAAAGAAAGAAGCGAACACATGTCAATGTTCGACTTTGACTTGTCAATGTTTGACTTTGAGTTACATGCGAAAAAATCTAGTGATTTTACCACAAACTCTTAAATTTTAAATAGTCAGATGTTCATATTAAATGTCCATTATCAAACAATGAACAGTTCACACAAAGTTGATCGTCTATGGAGTGAAATTCAATGCAGACATATGGAACATCACAATATCCATTGGGCTACAACACATAATATTTGGAGTGGATATTCCGAACGGAAATACTTTTTTGTTCGTCGACAGGCCAGTCGGTCGCCTACGTAGCACTCTTTCATTGATCCCCCTGTTAGCATGAGACCCACGCTATTGACTTGCCAATGGAGAAGTGCCACATGACGAGCGGGTTGTTCATTGTTCTATTCCGAATGAACACTATTATTCTATGAATTTATATTTCTTAAATTTTTAGTGGATTCTCCAACAAATGTAGATGTTGGAAAATAATCCTAAAAACATGCAATTAAAAAAAAATTGCATAAGCTAATTCTAAACTATGCAATAAAAAAACAACGTTATCTTTGGAATATATTTCGTCCACATGAACAATCAACAATGTTATATACGTTGTCTTTAGAATATATTTCATCCACACGAACACTGTGGAAGAAGTTTTTTTTTTTGTACGTTAGAAAATTACTATTATACTTCGCAACAGTAAGTGACGATCTATGTATGTTAGGAAATTACCATTATACCTTGCAAGCATGCAATCAGAAAAATCACATGAATTTTGAATAAATTTGATGCACGTTACATACGCTATCTTTATAATAGATTTCGTTCACACGAAAAATGTTACATGCGCTGTCTATAGAATAGATTTCGTTCACATGAACAGTTGGCATAATCTTTCCTGTAAGATAGAAAAATATCGTTATACCCCGCGTCAGGAAGTGACGATCTATGCACGTTAGAAAATTATAGTTATACTCCGCAAGCATGCAAAAAAAAAGCAAGAATTGAGAATAAAGAATTCGAGGCACGTTACAAACTCTATTTTCGAATAAAGGATTCGAGGTACGTTACATACGCTAACTTTAGAATATATTTCACCAACATAAATAATGTTACAAATGCTATCTTTAGAATAGGTTCCGTCCACACGAACAGTGCGACAAAAGCTGCTTTCGCTGTATGGTAGAAAATTAATGTTATACCTCAGAACATGAAGTGACGAACTTTGAGATAGAATGAATCACTTTTCTTTTGGTTAGGAAATTACCCTTATACTTTCGACCGAGACCCGGTTTCCAGTTTTCGGTCGACGATGCATAGACGTGCTAAGTGGACGACTAATAAACATGCACTAAATTGCGCTCTCGTGTCACGCCCCAGAACCAGAATACCGGAGAGCGGGGGAGTGACTCAGCCAGCTACGTGTTACGGGTAGATGAATACCGTATAATACAATCAATGCTGTCTAACGACGAGGAGGTGCATACTACATGAAAGTCTCACTATGGTCACTCAACATCTATTGTCTCAATCATTCAAACAAGAAGCAATAATAGAGAACATGTAAGATAAAGCAGTAAGGCGTCCCAAATGTTCAGTCAAAATGTTCTTGAGATCTAGATGTACAAAACATAGCCAGATGATATAACAAGGTATACACAATCGTTATCAGCTGCAGTCTGACTTAGTTACAATTATGTAAAAGTAAGTGCAAGACTATCCGACTAACATGTCGGTGCCAAGCGGCAAAATGTACAGTAAGTAGCAAAACGAGCAGAAAAGTAAGAAATTCACTCGTGTCCTCCTGCGATCATCCCTCTAGTATTGACCATCTTGGAGGTAGAAGTAAGCTGAGTTCTCGGGAACTGGCTCTAAATCTGGCCATGCAAAACCAGAGAGGTTAGACCTCTAATAGCAATTACCACAAGAAAGCGCGACATGAGAATTAAAACCAGCGATAAGTGTTAAGAATATGATAAATAAGTCTCTGCTTGTTACTGGGATTCACACAACATCACGACACTTCAAACCAACTTCCCAACCAAACAAGGACAGAAGTTGACCCGTTATGTCTTCACATTCTGATCATCTCAGTAGTTACCAGAGTAGGTATAGTACACAAACAAATCAATTTAAACGGCAATACAACGACTACGGCTTGCTAACTGTAAGTTCCAAGCTGCCCTGAAAATATGCAATAAATGATTCATCAGTTCTTACTATGTATAAGCAAGGCTAGTCTATCCAATAATCAATTAGACGAGTCCCAGCGGGACGTCCGTCATCAATATATGTAATAGTATAAGCAGATACCACTCCATGCCCGTGTGGCAGATTTGCAGTATCTGTGGGAACCAGCCGGCATGTCGGGCATTAATTGTCCCGGGATGGCCGCCATGTAAGAACTCGAAAATCCATTCTCTTCATGCAATCTTTATTTTATTTAACTTAATGGTCCCTATGTTGATTGAAATCTTATACCGTAGATCATGGTCATTCAGAATGGGTACTTTCGTACAGAGTACGATATGCACAACTCTACAACGATGCCCGTGCGGTTAGGTTGTAGGTCTTACATAACGTAGTGCAACAATCAAACCTAGCCACGGAATAATCATGTCTTGACTGTAAGATACACATGCTGCTTTTACAGAAAAATGGAAGTCAATATGTGTCCATATGCCAATGTTCGGATCGGCTAGTCGATCGCGATGGTTCATGGTTCATACATGAACGTGTCTCATTCAATTCAATAAGACGACTAGCCAGTCACTTAGTTCCAACTAGGAACGCATGATCAATCATTAGTCAAGGTAACAATCAATATCAATTCGTGATAAGGCATGAAAGTCAACTAGCATTTGGTATGGCCGAGTCTATAACTCTCAGGGTTAAGTTTCAGTCATTCTGGGTATCCATAAATCAATCAAGACACATGGCACATTCCATACAACAATTAATATGTATTAAAACTAATAATATTACGCGTAAAGGAATAACATTACGCGTAAAGTTGTACGCGTAAAAGAATAAAGAAAATCATGTTACGCGTGAAATTGTATGCATAAAGGAAGTACCGTTATACGCGTAAATAAATACGCGTAAAGGAAGAACATTAGCGTGAAGGAACACGCGTAAAGAAACAACGTTACGCGTAAATGAATAACATCAAGCCAGGGGAGTACGCGTAAAGAATAGAGTTACGCGTAAAACTTTGGATGCGTAAAGGGTTAAAGTTTACGCATAAATGAATACGCGTAAAGGAATACTATTACGCGTAAATGAATATGCGTAAAGAAAATAGCATTACGCGTAAAGGAATACGCGTAAAGGAAATACGCCAAGCCCGAGTAGACTTGCGTAATCCAGATTCACGCTGACACGAATGACCGTGGGCGTAGAGCTTGATATTACGCGGGCACGTATAAACGTGGACGTAGAGCTTGATATTACGCGGACACGTATAAACGTGGACGTAGAGAACCTTCAGAACTCCAAGTTCCATGAAACCCCAATCGAAGCCAAAAATGGGACTTCCATGGATCAAAATGGGTTATAACACAAATCTCAACAACCTGGAATGCCCAAAACTTGGAAATGAGGAAGTTCGATAGATCAAAACCACTAAAATTCGAAAATAGTAAATTTCTAGATCTACAAAAATAAAACTTTCAAATGCAAAAATGTCAAGTTCTAAACTATCTTAGAATCATGAGAGGAAGATAAATGAACAATAAAAATAGATTCTCATGTGGAAGCAAGATGTACTTGCCTAAGTACTTGATAGGTGGAGAGAGTTATGAGGAAGAAGAAGAGTAAATGAAAAAGAGAAGTAATGAAGAGAGAGAAAGGGTTGGGCTTTAAATGGAGATGATGGTAGGTAGAAGGTTGGTTGGGTTCATGATGAACCATCCTAAACCAAAATAAACCAACCCGAGCCGAAACACAACAAATGCAGAAAATAAAATACAGAAAAAATAATTAGCATAAAATTAAAGAAATTAAATATAGAACAAATGCATGATAAATATTAAATAAATACATTCAAGCAGTACACGTATAAAAATACTCATTCTGGGAACGGGGAGTGACATCTCGCTTGCGGATTGGATTGGCTTGAGTCCACGCTCCACAAAATATATAATATTACATAATAATAAAAGTTGGATTCACCGTTAATTTTTTCATTCCAAATTTACTAATTAAAATTATTTATTAAATTTAATGGGGATGGTTAGATAATTACGTAGAATTTTTTTAAAAAATATATAGTTTTTTTTCTGGGGGCTTTTGCTCTTCCCAAAATACATACCACGCAAGTACATATATTCTAGTTCAATTAATTAATGAAGTGGATGCAACACGTTAAATAAAAAGGAAATGATAACTTGCCCGCAGGCGGACGGGCTGGCCCCCCTAATTTGCATGGGTCCCACGTCGTTGACCTGCCACTACTAAAATAAGGCAAATTAGCGACGTCCAGATACGTCGCTAATTAAGAAAAATACGTCGCTAAACGTAATTAGCGACGACTTTAGCAACGAAAGATGAAGGTCGTAAAAAAGCTAGTCGCAGATGACAAATTCGTCGCCCTCCGTCGCTGTTTGCGACGTCATCCCAATGTCGCTGGGTCGTCGCAAAATTAGCGACGGAGTGCGACGAATTTGAACGTCGCCAAATTAGCGACGTAGTGCGACTATGTAGCGACATTATTTCTTTTTATGTGATGACATGGCATGTCTGCCACGTCAGCAGTTTAGCGACGTACAATGACCAAATTAGCGACGTCAACTCTCTGCCACGTCAGCTATTGAGCGACGGATTACGACGGATAGCGACGTGACGGCACTAATTAGCGACGTCTGGATACGTCGCAAAACGTTGCTATATGTCGCAGATATTATGAAATTTTTTAAAAAAAATGTTTGGTATTTTTGTTATGCTGTGTGTCTGTGTTTACACAGACACACATCATCACAAAAATACCAAACATATTTTTTTAAAAATTGGACAGCACCTCCTTTGTATATCAGATCATCGCTTATAATCCAGCGTAGGTATATTTGTCATCCCCGTCGCAGATATCACAAACATACATGTCTAAGTAAATATCATACATGTACTCAATGAAAATACCAACAAAGTAAATATCACAAACATACATGTCCAACAAACATACATGTCCATAATGGAGGGCAAATAAGAATGAAAATCAGTGTACAGAATGGTTAATGGGCCCATAGGGCCAATACATACAAAGATGATAAAAAATCTACTGGATCACTGAGGATCCCTGCCGCACAACTGAGATAGCATGTACTCATACTGCTCCTGTGTGAGCTGTACCGTAGGGGCAGTAGGAGGCAGTACAATGTCTGGAGTCGGCACCGTCGATGGACCGGGAGGACGTATCTGCTCCAGCTCTCGCAGTTGCTCACCATGCGCAGCAAGGGTACTCACCATCCTCTGAGTACTCTCCTCAATCGAAGTTTGTACCTGAGTGAGTGAGGCAGACATGGTCCTCTACGATCCCTCCAGCTCGACCTGTCTACGCTCTGTGTGCTGTATAGACTCGGTGAGTGTGCGCAAGCTGGCATCTGTAGCCTGCTGCAGACTCATCAGCTCTTGTATACTGTGCTCGACCGCATCAAATCATCCAGTGATCATCGGATCGTCGGATCGTCGCTCTGCGGTATGGTGATCAAAAATCTACTACTGCAACTCGTGACGCAGCTCGTCGATCTGACGACCAATATCCTGAGCTCGTGATGACACCTGCGAAGCTGGAGACTGCGCACTGACAGAGGGGGCCCGGGATGACTCTGAAGCCAAATAGGCGTCGTAGGATCCCGTACCGTAGTACGTACCCTTCTGAAGACCACCAACGGCGATCATCCAGAGGTCGTCCTGCGATAGAGCTGTAGGCGGCTGGGAGGAAGTACCAGCCCCTCCCTCTGCTAGCGCACTAGCAGCAGCAGTCGCCTCCTCTTGTAGCCGAAGAAACTCGGCCTAGAACAATGTTTGCTAACGTCTAAGTGTTTTCTAAAGTCTATATTGATATCTATTTTTCTGTTTTTTAAATTATAGTAAATTAATATAAAGAATATAACGTACATATGCCTGCGTCGCCCTCTCGTCAATGAACTCCACAGCCCACCGATGGATGACCAAAAAGACGGTCACCATGTTGGGGTCCTCACCCTTTTTACCTGTTAAAATATATTATCTATTATTAGTATTAAACATTCTATCCAACTATATATAAAATGATGTCCGTCATAGGAAACGTACCAGACGACGAAAATGCTCCGTCATCGGAATGGAGCCACCATACCACTTACTGGCGCTCGACCACGCCACCTTGGCCTTGTCAGACCGCTCCTGGTACCTGGCCTCGCCGAATCTAGCCTTCATCGCAGTCCACTGCTCTGGCGTGATCCAACCATGGATCGGCTTTCCGGAGCGATCATAAGACTTCTGGTCGTGGAAAATTGGGCCTCGATCTTCGCCGTCCGGTGTGGTGGATAGAAATAGGTCCTCTACAAGAAGTAAAATAGAAAAATTGTATAATATACACAAATGATTATTAAAATTTAAAAATAAATAATTTTTTACCTTGAAGTGGGCCAACCAAAAGGCCTTCCTATCTGCGGGAGCATCTGAGTAGTTAATCCAAGGCCCACCATAGTTCTGCCTCAGAAATAACTCCAGCTGTCTCTGTACTGCAGGAGTCCGATATCTATACAATAATAAATTTCATGAATATATATGTACATATAATCATTTGAGAAATATATATTAACTAATTAACTTACTTCGTAGGCCCGTCCGTCCAAATCTCCATACGCGTCTCGTCCGGGGGAGCGCATGGAGGGTCGCTCTCACCTCCTGCCTGGACAGGATCAGTCTGATCGCCGTCCTCTATATGCTCGGCGTCGGCTCTCCCCATGGAACCGTCGGCAGGAGGAATGCTGGACGCGGAAGGAATACTGGACGCGGGATCAGGAATGCTGGACGACGAGAAAGGAGTCGCCAACCTGCTGGAACTGTCCTGTCCTGATAATGGACCGGGAACAGAACGGTACACTGGCGTACTCGAAGATGAGGATGAGGGTACAAAATCTGTATCCCCAGCCCGAGACAGACGGGACTGCCTAATATAATATCCTCCACGTCGTCCTACTGGTCTAGTCATACCTGATAATAACATATGACAATAAAACAAATATACATATTTATATGATAGATATCACAGATTTATGAAAAATATCATAGTCACAGATAAAAGTGTCACTAAAGTATCACAGATTTATATGATAAAAGTGTCACTAAAGTGTCAAATATGATGATAAAATAAACGTACAAATTTAATCCTCTTCTGAAAATTCATCTAGTTCGTTTAGCTCATCTTCTTCTTCTTTTTCCTCCTCTACATCTTTACTTTCATCTGCATCTTCTTCTTCAGATAATTCTACTTCTTCTATACAATTAGATGTGTAATGAGGAACTTCCGTCGTATCGACTTCTATAATATTTGTTACAAGAGGTAGTTCATCCTCTTGATAAGCTATATCGTCAACCTCAAAGGTATTTCTAGCTTTGGTCTTGCATACTGCCCACCAGTTAGACCTTGTTGTTTTCCGTTTAGGATAACTTGTGAAGTACACGACCTGAGCCTGACTTGATAGGATAAATGGTTCATAGGCTTGATATCGACGCCGATAGTTTATATCCACAAGACCGTGCTTGTCTACTTTCCAACCTTGACCTTCAATCGGATCGAACCAATCACACCTGAATAACACAATCTTAGCAGGCTCTATTCCATAACTATATGTCAGCTCCACAATCTCCCGTAGGACGCCATAGAAATTATTGCCCACATCAGCATCTTTGTAGTTCGAAGATCTGATACACAAATAGCTATTTTTGGTGGAATCGAGATCCACAAAGTACTGTCTCTGATCGGACAAGTTGTTGACTTGAACCTAAACCCATTAATACAGTAGCTTGGCCATATTTTTGCAGCATAAATTGGTCCCTTGGTTAGCGTTCTAATAGACTCATTCTCAAGTCTTGCGTATGGATGATCGACCTAAATACTACGAAAAAATAAATTAAGCTTATTCTCAAGTGCATATACAGAAAGGTAATTACAGAGTTCTCAAGTCTTACATATGCACTCAACCATGATGGAAAATAATGCCTTATTTCTTGTTCTAGTTCTTCTTCTGTTATGTGTGGCCTACCTGACCTCACATCATCATTAAATATGCTGAAAACAACATCGTTCAATTAATATAATAGTATAATAATCAACATTATTAAAATAATGTAGACGTATTAATTACTTACCCCTCTAGCTTCTCTACTTCATCATCGTCGCAGTTGAGTAATACATACTCCTGAGCAGCCCTTAGCTCATCATCGTTCAGATATCTCTTCTTTATTTTACCCGATGGCTTTCCTTGAGCATTGAATACCTTCAGTATTGTATCATTACATTCATGATCTCCGTCGTCGTTTCTGGAAGCTCACGTTCTATTAGTTGCAACATGAGGCTTGAAATACATCGAACAAAAGTTTGTAATCTCTTCGAGAACATAGGCTTCACAAATAGAACCTTCGACCCGTGCCTTATTTTTTACCTTTCTTTTTAGGTGATTCAAATGTCGCTCGAACGGGTACATCCATCGATATTCGACGGGTCCACCAACACGTGCCTCATAGGATAGATGAATCAGCAAATGCTCCATAGAGTCGAAGAATCCAGGAGGAAACACCCTCTCTAGCTTGCACAGTGTTACCATAATGTCCTTCTCTTGCTTTTCTAGACGATCAACGAGCAATTTCTGAGAACAAAGATCCCTGAAGAATATGCTAAGCTCCGTCAATGGATCCCAAACTGCCTGCGGTAAGAATTCACGAAATGCAATCGGAATTAACCTCTCCATGAATACGTGACAATCGTGGCTCTTTATACTCGTCAATTTGTTTTCCTTCGGATCGACACATCTTCTCAGATTTGACACATATCTGTCTGAAAATTTTAGACCCTGGATCCACCGACAAAGTCTCACTTTATCCTCCTTGTCCACTGAGAAAATTGACTTCGGCAGGAACTGTTTTCCATTCTCCTCTATCAAATGCAACGCAGGACATTTGCATATTTCTTCTAAGTCCAACCTGGCCTTGGGATTGTCTTTCGTTTTTCCCTTTACGTCCATCACAATATTAATTATGTTATCAAACACATTCTTCTCAATATGCATGATATCAAGTTTATGTCTGATCAGATTGGTACTCCAATATGGCAGATCCCAGACTATGCTCCTTTTTGTCCAGTTATGATCTCTACCAAATCCATCGTACTTGTACCCAGTTGTAGGATCTTTGATAGCACTTGGAAAATCTCTAAACTCCTTCCATATCGTGGCTCCGTACCACCTTGGCGGTGGATCACCCTTCTCTACAACGTCGGCACGGAATGCATTCCTGTTCCTTCTGAACGGATGATCTTTTGGCAGAAATTGTCGATGACAATCAAAGAAGTACGGTTTTTCTCCGTGTTTCAAGCGGAAAGCCTTACTACGGTCCATGCAATACGAACATGAGAGACGGCCATGAGTGCTCCATCCAGATAACATTCTATAGGCCGAAAAGTCGTTGATGGTCCACATAAGGGTTGCCTTCATCTGAAAATTCTGCTTCTTGGAAACATCGTACGTGTTAGCGCCTACTTTCCATAACTGATTCAACTCATCTATCAAAGGTTGTAAGTACACATCAATGTTCCTCTTGGGATTGTTCGGACCAGGAATTATAACGGTTAGAAATATGTACTGAGTCTTCATGCACATCCAAGGCGGTAGGTTATACGGAGTGACAATCACAGGCCAGCACGAATACTGGGATCCCGAAAGACCAAAAGGAGTAAAACCGTCAGAAGATTGTCCCAACCTGACATTACGCAGATCTGAAGCAAAATCAGGATACACTCGATCAAAGTGCTTTCACGCTTCTCCATCGGATGGGTGATCCAACACTCCTTCAATCTGTTCTCGCATGTGCCAACTCATATTTTCGGCCGTCTCTTTTACCATAAATAATCTTTGCAACCGCGACGTTAAAGGCAAGTAGTGCATTGAATCGGTCGGTCTTCTTGCACCGGTAGACCTTCCTGTACTAGTTGCCTTATAGCGATCAGCACCACAAAATCTGCACAAATCTGCGTCCTTGTCGTCTTTGTAGTACAGCATGCACCCATTACGACAAGAATCGATTTTCTCATATCTCATCCAAAGCGATCTCACCATCCTCTTAGACCGATAGAAGTCTTTAGGTAACTTAGCACCCGTCGGCAAGATATCTATAATCAACTCCAACACTCGGTTGTAGCATTCTTGCGATATGTTAAAATCTGACTTAATGATCAACAGTCTTGTAACCACCTCCAACGGTGAATGATCCTCACAACCAGGATACAATGGAGTCCTTGCATTCTCCAGCAACTCCATAAACTTTACAGTATCGACATTCAGGGCCTCCTTATCTGCATCATGAACGAAACTAGGCCCCGCAGCGTCGAAAATCATGTTCACGCACCCGTCGTCGTATGCATGATTATCTGAAATAAAATTAGGTCCCGCATGCATATACGGCTCAACATAAGGCTCCGGCTCTGATGCTAAAGACACAAGTTCTCCGTGTACGGTCCACTGATAGTAATTAGGCGTGAAACCCCTCGAGTACAAATGATATGTCACTTCCACTTCTGGATAATATTTTACGTTATGGCATTTCACACACGGACACTTAATTTTGGTGCCGTCCATGTATTGAGGGAACGCCTTAGCAAACTGCAGGAACTGCTCTACTTCCGCTATGTATTCATCCCGCACACCACACATATCATCAGGACGATGATTGTACATCCATGAACGATTCCGCAAGTAGTAATTCATATCCATTTGGAAATAATTTTGCAAAGATGGACACACATGTTGCAGTAACTAGTCAAACTGGGTGAAGTTGAGTTGACTAAGTCAATATCTTGGACAAACTAGTCAAACTGGGTGAAGTTGACTAAGTCTAGGCAATTATCCTTCACTAGACATAGACATGGAAGAAACATCGATATTTGCAGTGTTCGAACTTCCTAGTGTATATTACAGTAGAGAGACATGGTAACCGTGTGTAGGGGTGCAACTCGGGCAGGACATGGCTCTGCCTACCTGAGCTCACTGCCTACAGGGTAGTTCCCCTAGCCTGCCTTACACTTGACCCTTTCCTCCCCTTCATCACTTGCATATCAGTGCATACCAGTGCACATGAGTAGTGTACATGACCTATTAGCCTATGCCCCAAGCCAATTCCTCTACTCGACTTGATATCATATCCTCTTTATATCAGATATTTGATACCAAGATAGGAAAGGTTGACTGATACTTGATTCTAAAATCCCCCCTTACCTATCAACTGATACCAACTGATATCAGTTCTTCCTAACACTCACATATCGGCTGATCCACTTCATCAAAGGACTGATACATCCTATCAAAAGACTGATACTATAAACCTTTTTATACTTCATATGGCTGATACTAATATAACAAGTAATGGACTGAACTTTAAAGGGAATGGGATTGAATCAATAATGTAACAAACTGAACATTTAGGACTGACCATTAACAAATGGGACTGAAACTCAAAGACATTAGACTGAAAAAGATAGGAATATTAGACTGAACTAATTATCCTAAACTGATACCATACTCCAATGGGTCTGAACTGGATGTAAGGGGGACTGAAACTAATACATACAACTATACAACTGAAGACTAATAATCTATCTATTTAACTAATATATGACACCTACTCTATATTTACATCTCTGTATTGGACTACCCTCACAATCCTTGCTTAAGTGCAGGCAACCTACTGCTGCCAAGTATAGTCCCAGCACTTTCCTTCCAAACCTACTCTCTACAGGAGCTCCCCGAGCCTCCTGCAGTGAAACTAAGTCCCCTTGATGTCTGCACTCGAGTGGGCATCACTCTACTGCCCCAAAATCTGTGTACAGGCTCCAAAGCCAGCCTTGGCTATGCAAGGTCAAGCCATACTGCCAAGGCCAATTGTTGCTAAGCAAGTAACATTGCTACTTCTACTAATTTACTGGGCCAAACCCGAGCCTTTTCTAGACTATCATTGCCCATCTATTTTGATCCCCCATAACCCGAGCCCTATCTAATATCAGTTAACCGATATGTATAGATGGGGCTCTACACAGGGACTTGGACATGCTAATTCCCCTTAGCAAGCTTTACAGCAGTTTTTATTGCTTACAAGGGTTCAAATATTTTAACCCAAATTCGAGCCCGAACCCGAGTATCTTCAACCCTAACCCAACCCATTAACGGGTTTATCCGATTGGGTTCGGCCCGTGTGTGTGTGTGTCCGTGTGTGTGTGTGTGTGTCCGTGTGTGTGTGTGTCCGTGTCTCTGTGTGTGTGTGTGTGTGTGTCCGTGTGTATGTGTGTGTGTGTGTCCGTAGGAGAGGAGGAGGAGAAGGAGGAGGGAGAGGAGTTAGGTTAGGGTTTACCTGAGGAAGAGGAGGAGTAGCTCGGATTGGGGGAGGAGGAGCTCGATGAGGAGAAGCTCGACGGGGGGGGGGGGGGGGGGGGGAGGAGGGGGTAGGGGTCGCCGGGGGGGGGGGGGGAGGGAGTCGCCGGGGCGGGGGGGGGGGGGGAAGGGGTCGCCGGGGAGGGGGGGAGGGGGAAGAGCTCGATCGAGGGAAAATTCTAATTTTCGAGTGAGGGAAAAAAGGAAATAGCGTGCCCTAAGTAAAAAAGTTAGCGACGTCAACAGTCTACGTCGCTAAACGTCGCAAATATTTTAATATATGGCGACATATTTTAATAATATGTCGCTGAACGTCGCTATTCAGCGACGTAATCTATCTAATGTCGCGTCGCTGAACGTCGCTATTTAGCGACGCTTTGCGATGTCTATAGAAAGGAGTCGTTATATTACATATCTAGCGACGTAATTTTATTCCGTCGCTAAATTACGTCGCTAATATAGCATATTTTAGTAGTGTGCCAATGGAGGAGTGTCACGTAGCGGGCTAGCCCGCCCGTGGGCCAAGTAGCAGAACCCTAAATAAAATAAGTGCTCTTTTCTATCCGATGCGGGTCTAAAATATTTTTGATAACTAGATGTTGTTCCAAACAAGCAACACAACCAATATGATTGTCACAGGTAAGAGCATCTCCAACCCTATTGTGAGTTTAGAAAAAATGGTTGCCACATAGGAATGTCAAACTTTCATTTCAAAAATCTTTCTCCAATGCAAATGTAGAATTAATCATGAAGTTGACATGGCAATGACATGACAAGGACAATGTGAAATTGGTTATCTAGATCTAGACAATGCACTTCACAATGTCTTTGTCTCCACATCATCAATTATGAATAGAAATATTTATAAAAAAAAAATGAAGAAGTGAAAAAGTTGTCTTGGAAGTTGGAAAAAATTAATTTTATTGTCTTCTCAAACTTTTGCGTTGAAGAACACTTTTTTATCTCATTGTCTTGTGTAAATATCATCTTGCCACATAGGAAAGACATTGTCTTGTGCCTCATGCCACATAGGAATCACAACACAAAACAAGACAATAGGGTTGGAGATGGTCTAATATATACTAGAGAAATTATTCTATACGTTGGGTTCACCGTGCACCCTTCGTTCTCAACTATTAAATTGCATAGAAATTTGTGCATGCACACATCCCCATACAATCTAATGGTCGACATGGAAGATACACGATGAATCTGACACAGAGAATAATTTTACGTCATATATACTAATAATAAATCCTGCGGATATGACACCAAATCACATAAACCTGCCATTCATTGCGTAAAATTCCCTTGCGAAGCCAAGAGAGGAAGGAGTTTCAGCTGCGACTGACTGGTAGAAAAAATAAGGACGCTGCTACATGGACCGTACTTTTGATCCACAGTCCACGTGGCAGTCTTTCATTGACAGGATCTCGGTGATAGTTTCCATGCCAATATGGAAGGACGAATAAAATTCGGCCACGTAGGCCCGTGGTCACGCCAGAGGGCATAAACCACCGGCCATTCGTCATTTCCGAAGAAAGAAACTAATCAGAAGAACAAACTTCTACAGACTAAACAAACAATCTATTCATATAGGAATCTCTCTCTTCTCTGAATCTAGCCAACACCACTTCGTGGCTGCTCCCAAACGACCAATTCGTGCCTGTAGCTAGCTGTCATCGCCACCACTAGCTACAAGCACGCCAGCCTTTCTTGTCGACCAAACAACAAGCCGAGAATCTCATGCTATAGCTTGCTTAGTCAACTACGTCTACAAGTGCGTCCGAACCCTACTATATAAATACATAAAGACACCACTGCCATTCTCCATATACTCTTTCAACCAGGAATGAACATGAAGAGATCATACACAACGTTCGGAGAGCAAACTACTACTGTTGCCGACGTGCTGATGCTCCTATCAATAGGACGAGACGAAGAGCACGCGCGGAGCAGCACTCCGAGCCGTTCGTTCGAGTGCAGGACCTGCAACAAGTGGTTCCCGTCGTTCCAGGCGCTCGGAGGCCACAGAGCCAGCCATAAGAAGCCGAAGCTGTCGGTCGTCGACGGAGACCGGTCGGCTACGGGCGGCACCGCCGCTAAGCCTAAGGTCCACGAGTGTTCGATCTGCGGTCTGGAGTTTGCGACCGGACAGGCCCTCGGCGGGCACATGAGGCGGCACAGGGCGGCCGCCGAAGGTTCGACGGGGAACAACGCCTTCGTGCTGAAGAAGTCGTCGTCTAATGGGAAGAGGGTGATGTTGGACTTGAACCTGCCACCTTTGGAGGAGGCCATGGAGGATGGCAAATTGGAACTCGGGCTTGGACTCTAAACTTTTGTCTACTTGTAAATTTGTATTTATTGTACTTTTAACTGATTTTCTTGAGTAAATACTTCATATAGATTTTCACAATTTTTTTAGTTCCTTTCTTATTGATTGCTTCTGCTAGAAATCGGAAGCATGTCTGACTTTTGGTTAGTTTATCCAATGATAAAGTACTCTCATATTACGTTCCCATTCCGGGATGAGATTGGAATTTGTTCGGGTGAAGAAATCACCATATATACGATGTTTGCTCTTGCGTAGCGGTTTGTGTTCTATATCTTATTTGTGGATCTTAGTGGTCGTCAAAATATTTGATGCACACAACTCTGAGGGTGGTTTAAATTCCCAAAAATGGTATCGGAGCTCTCGTTTTGAGAGGACGAAGATTAGTTATGACTACAGATAATATCAACATGGGTATGGTTCCATAACAAGGGGAACTTGACGATCTGAAAGTCAATAACGGATGGTCTACTCTGGTGCAATAATCTGCATGATTTTTTGGAGGACGTGAGTGTCAAGCCAATTGACAAATCTTTTGATGACTTGAAGAGGATCTATCGAAAAGTTGTTGGATTCATCTACCATTGGTTAGACGACTCATCAGTGTTTCACATATTTCAATGAGAAGTTCTGCAAAGACGTTATGGAAGAAGAAGCATTCTATATACACACAAAAGACGAATGAGAATTGTTTCATCACCTACCAGAAAAATCCTGTAATTAAATATTAATTTAATACGTAATCAAGAATTTAGTGTTTAGGATTATAAGGGGACGTTCTGGGACGACATACCTGTGGTTATTATTGGTAAAAATAATAATTTACAAACCTTATTACTTTGCACTTAATTCTTGATCGTTTTCAACATTGATATGGTCTATTTATCATTTCCTAATGGCTATATTATTAGCCCTAAATTTCTATTAATTGAGTTTCTTAACTCTCCATCAAAGGTCTTACAGCTATATATTTCACTCTTCTTCTATAGTTTTGTAGGATGAAAAAAAAAGATGATATCTTCATTCCTCCTCCTCAAAAATCACAATCATATGATTCTTCTTTTTCATTTCCATTTCAATCTCTTCTACTCTGGACAAGAGCTAAGTTTGGGTTATTCTTCCGGAGTTGTGTACAACAATGAGAAGTCGGTAGAAAAAAAATTTAACTCTAGGAGGATTCGAGAGCAAGTCTGCACATAGGACATCGAATAATTTTTTAGGACAATATTTCGTACATGACATTCATGTAGACCGATATCTCTAATATTTTCTTCTATTATAATTTTGTGATTACAGGTAAAGAAAGAAATCATTTTCTAACCATATATACCTAAGCCTAATAACAATCTAACATGTAAGTCATAGCTTAGAAATGTCACTCAACATCCCAAATTAGCTAAGCAAACACTAATATGACATTCTTGGATTCTTAGACAATTTTAGAAAAATATTAATAATCTTAACCTTAACCGAAGAAAAATTATTTTTCGATGGACTGTAATATTAGTTGAAATGAGTGGAATTTCTAAAATAATTTTATTGATGGGCTCCTGTCACTACTTATAGAGAGTACACCTCCTCTTCACAATACAACTTCCGATGTGGGACTAAAGTCCCTTATTAGTTCTCAACACTCCCCCTCAAGATGGGCGATAGATATTAATCATCCCCATTTTGTTACATAGCTTTGACAGACTCAATGAACTAAGACCCTTAGTCAGACAGTCTGCAACTTGTTCTTCTGAGCGAACATGGTCAATCTTCAGTATCCCTTGTTCCAGCTTCTCCTTGATGAAGAATCGATCGATCTCGATATGCTTCGTTCTGTCGTGCTGAACTGGATTGTTAGCTATACTTATTGCAGCTTGACTATCGCTCAGAAGACGTAATGGTGCTCCCTTGTCCAGCTTCAACTCTGTCAGCAGTGCTCTTACCCATAGCAACTCCGACACTCCCAGAGCTACTGCCCTGCATTCTGCTTCAGTTGTCGACCGTGCTACCACTGGCTGTTTCTCACTACCAGAATACGTCGTTTTAGCGACGCCTAAAGACGTCGCTAAAACGACAATTTTCGTCGCTAAAAATATTTAGCGACGAAATTACCGACGTTTTCGGCTGGTCGCGGAAATGTAAGTCGCTGATCTTCAAAACGTCGCCAAACGTCGCAAGTACCGACGTTTACCGACGTATATATACGTCGGTATATTACCGACGTCTACCGTCGTGTCGTCGTTGTATTAGCGACGTGTTTGACGTCGCTACGCGTCGGTAACTTTACCGACGATTACCGTCGTGTTGTCGGTGGTTTAGTGACGTGTTCAAAGTCGCTACACGTCGGTAAAGTCCTGAGAATTCTTGGGATGATTACCGACGTGCACCGACGTTTACCGACGTTCTCCGACGTATAATGACGTCGGTACCCTGGAAAATATTGCAGATTTACCGACGTTTACCGACGCAAACGTACGTCGGTGGACGTCGGTAAACGTCGATGAACGTCGCTAAATCTGCAAAAAAAATAAAAAAATAAAATACAGAATGTCCATTTCTCCCTGCAGTTTAAAAAGATAACCATTTCTCACTGTAGAATAGGATCCAAACAATCAAAGAATGTCCATTTCTCGCTGTACACAGGTTTCAGTCCCTATAACCAAGTCTACAACAATCACACAATGTCCAGTTCTCAGAATGTCCATTTCTCACTGTACACAGATTTTAGTCCCTATAACCAAGTCTACAACAATCACTACCAAAATTTGTCGATTTAGCGACGGCCAGATCCGTCGCCCGTCCGACGAAAATTTCTATTAGCGACCGATCACTGACGGGTCTTGGCCAAAAAAAATCCGTCGGCAATCAGCTCGTCGCTAGTAACGGTCCGTCGCTACGTAGTCGTCAAGCGACGGAATAGTGACGGCATTTCAACTTCACAATATGATGCATTATCGACTACTTTTCGACGATACTAATCCGAAATGGTATATAATAATCCAACACGACCGATACCTATCGGATATGACCGATACCAAATCGATAAGGCCAATATGAATCCTAGCTATACGGCCGATAAATATCGGATAGGACGATACCAATTCGCTAAGACCAATACCAACCGATACGGCCCATACCAAAACGATAGATCGATACTAATTCGATACGGTCAATACTTATAAGTACCTACGGTCCAGGAGGTTGATCCGCTAGTACATTCATGTACGATCAACGAAGTAACGATCCATTTCAATTTGGATGTGAAAATCTGTATCGTAAGACAAACTAAACATAATTAGTTCTATTTCACATGCTTAATTGCCAAGTATGAGAACGAATGGCGCAGAACACAACCCAAAATTCATTCTAGCATATATTAGTGTGAATCATCTATGTTCTGTACATATGGTGTAGTATATGTTCTTATCGTATCTAGTATCTGAAGGATATAACAGAATCAAGATGAACTCACATAATGTAATACTAAGACATCATCTACTACTATATAAGATATAGTGATAGGTTGTCGTATCATCATTACCGAGGGATGAGGGTCGAAGGACAGTCAACTTTATCTACGGCTACATAGTTTCTGCCTCACCAGTCGAATGGCTTAATTGCCAAGTATGGGAACGAATGGCTCAGAACACAACCCAAAATTCATTCTAGCATACATTAGTGTGAATCATCTATGTTCTGTACATATGGTGTAGTATATGTTCTTATCGTATCTAGTATCTGAAGAATGTAACAGAATCAAGATGAACTCACATAATGTAATACTAAGACATCATCTACTACTATATAAGATATAGTGATAGGTTGTCGTATCATCATTGCCGAGGGATGAGGGTCGGAGGACAAATACCGCTCGAGTGAGCCAAAGGCATGCAGCCACTTCCCTCCCTCCATTCACCCTCTCCATCTCTCACGCTATCAACGTCACAACTTTTCTACCTCAAGTTCTGATCAAGCATCTTCCTTCTCCTCTCCTCCACCATGGCTCTGGACCTATCTGCTCCTCCCTACTTCCCTTCTTCTTATTTGACTCTCTCAGCCACATATGATATCCACCTCAAGTGTAGAGTCAGGGGAGAAGAAGTAGGCAGGAAGAGGAGGAGGAAGCAGCACAGCCGGCAGCATGACCCGGAGGAAGTACAGAGGTTTTCTTCAACATCCGTAGGAGAACTATAAGGATATATCTTTTCACAACATATCACCTTGTCAAAGACCCTTAATGTGATAACCATGTTACCGCAGTGTCGGAAGACTAACATGTCATAATTTTTTAAGCCGTGTGATTTGACATAATCCTCCAAACTCTTTCCTGCTATGTAGTAATGTAAGATTACTACATAGGAGGAAAGAGTTGGAAGGATTATGTCAAAATACACGGCTTAAAAAATTATGACATGTTAGTCTTCCGACACCGCGGTAACATGATATTCACATTAAGGGTCTTTGACAAAGTGACATCTTGTGAAAAGATATATCCTTATAGTTCTCCTACGGATTTAAAGAAAATATCTGTACTTCCTCCGGGTCATGCCGTCGGCTGTGCTGCTTCCCCCTCCTCTTCCTGTCCATTTTTTCTCCCCCGACTCTACACTTGAGGTAGATATCATATGTGGCTGAGAGAGTCAAATAAGAAGAAGGGAAGTAGGGAGGAGCAGATGGGTCCAGAGCCATGGTGGAGGAGAGGAAAAGGAAGATGCTTGATCAGCATTGTCTTCCGGATCGTCCTCATCAAGGCATAACGGGCTGCTCAGCGTGGCCAGCTTCTTCAACTTCTCGCTGGCTGCAGAGTCGAAATGGGAACGGGTCCTCTTTGTCGGCCAGGAGCTCTGACTCACACTCGTCGCCGCGCTACCAGTTTTTTCTCCTCCTCTGACGCGGGTCATAAGAAAAGAAATTTCGTACCTCTTCTTCACATAAACATCATTGCCGCCTTGTACTCGAGCCTCCTCGTCTGTGACGCTATCCAACTTCTTGGTGCCTACTTTGTCACTCGAATCTCCCCTTCGACTCGTATCGTCCTCTTCTTCGCCTGTCTTTTCGCTCTCTGTCTTGCAATCATCTGCTATCACCGCCGACTCATTTGACTCCTTTGCGACTTTTTCAAGTGGTCGCCGATTAGCGACACATTAGCGACGTTCTTGCGACAATATGGTGACATCAGATTGTTTGCCATGTCAACAATTTAGCGACATTTTTAGCGACCTTTATATTCGTCGCTAAATGTTAGCGACGAATATAAACGTCGCTAAAAACGTTGCTAAATTAAAAAAATAAAAAAAAATCCAGAATGCAAATGTACAATCCAAAATACAGAATTTAATCCCTGGGTTCGTCGACCCCTTCTGTGGAACACTCAACACCGGCCCGCACAATACAATCCAGAATAGACCAAAAATAATTGGTCGTCTCCTCAAGCCTCTCGGAACATCACAATATGCATCACACATCACACAAACAAATATACATCACAATATACATCACACAGCAAGCTATACCAATATACTTCACACACAAGAAAACAAATATCCATCACAATATACAAAAGGAGATATATCCATCAAAATAAATATCCATCATAATATCCAGATAAGATATATCCATTAAAACAAATCCAGTCAATATATGTATCTACTGTCGTCTATGTTGGGGCAGATAGAACTCCCTCAGCCAGCGTACATAAGTAGGATCTGCGACAGCCAGATCAATATCCAAAGGAGATGGATGACTGGAACTCCCGGTGGAACTGCCCTGTGGTGCCACCTCCTCCTTCACAGCTCCCTCGGCTTTAGGAATTACTTCAGGAGTAGCTCTCTCGGTGGAACTACCCTCTGGAGCTGGAGCCACCTCCTCTTTCACAGCCATCTGTGCATCCCTCAGCGAGATCCTCGGGTCTTAGGTGCCATCTGTGAGAACGGGTGCCATCTCGTTTGAGTACATTTTCGAAAGCAGATAAAATACAGAAAATTCAATTTTTTGCCAAGTGTGAGAACGGATGGCTCAGAACACAACCCAAAATTCATTCTAGCATACATTAGTGTGAATCAACTATGTTCTGTACATATGGTGTAGTATATGTTCTTATCGTATCTAGTATCTGAATAATGTAACAGAATCAAGATGAACTCACATAATGTAATACTAAGACACCATCTACTACTATATAAGATATAGTGATAGGTTGTCATATCATCATTGCCGAGGGATGAGGGTCGGAAGACAGTCAACTTTATCTACGGCTACATAGTTTCTACCTCGCCAGTCGAATGGCTGCAGGGACTATGTCCTGATCACCATGTCGTACCATACTTTCTGCCTCGCCAGTCGAATGGCTGCAGGGACTATATGTCCCGATCACCATGTTACCAATTAACCAACCAACAAAACTACTTGTTACAAATATTGGCACTATCGGTGCGTTCGAATCGGAGTATCACATTTTTCGGTGTCGGAAAACAAATAATTATTACTAAATTATCAGATTTTTTGGCACTATCGGTGCCCCTGACCAAGCCCCCCTCCCCCCCTACACCACCCCTAACCCTAACCCGAACCCTAACCCTCTCCTCCCCCCTGCTCCCCTTCCCCCCCACCCACACATACCCACCCTTAACCGAACCCTAACCCTCCCCTCCCCCCTTCTACCCTACCTCAGCCACCCCACCCCCCTGCTCCCCACCCCACCCGCCCCCAGCAGCCCCCACCCCCTTGCTCCCCTCCCCCAGCCGCCCCAACCCCCACTGCTCCCCTCCCCCAGCCGCCCTCACCCCTACTGCTCCCCTCCCCTAGCCACCCCCACCCCCCCTATTCTACTTCCCCAGACGCCCCCACCCCCCTGCTCCCCTCTTCCAGCCGCCCCCACCCCCCTGCTCCCCTCCCCCAGCCGCCTCCACCCCCCCTGCTCCCCTCCCCCAGCCGCCCCCACCTCCTGCTCCCCTCCCCCATCCGCCCCTACCCCCCGCTCCCCTCCCCCCACCCCCACATACCCACCCCTAACCCGAACCCTAACCCTAGCTTTCCTCCCCAGCCGCCCTCTTCCCCCATGCCCCACCCCTCCAGCCACCCCCCACTTACCCCCAAACCACCCACATCCCCCCTGCCCCTCCCCCCGAGCCACCCGTACCCCCCAACCACCAACAACCAAAACAGCCAGAGAGAGAGAGGGAGGGAGGGGGAGAGTCACGTACCGGAGAGGGTGGAGAGTCGCCGGAGAGAGTGAGAGCGCCGGAGGGGGGAGGAGAGAGAGTGAGAGAGTAAAATGGGGGGGAATAAATCATTGGGGGAGGAATATAATTAGAATTTAGCGACGCTAATACTGCCGTCGCTAAATTAGTCGCTATTAGCGATATTTCGTGACGACTAGCTCATGTAATTAATATACGTCGTTGTTACGTCGTTTATTTCGTCACTAGTAGCGACTATTAGCGACGTTTTAATAAAACGTCGCTAATGAACACAATTTAGTGACGTTAATCGAACGTCGGTAAATTTATGTCGCCAATTGAGCAGATTTTAGTAGTAAGTAATGTGGCCTCTTGTATGCCGGAGAAAGACCGTATGATCTGCATTTGTTTGATGGTAACCCATGCCTGTAATAGCCTTTCTGAATCTGTCAAACCAGGCTCGAGGTGATTGCTTGAGTCCGTATAGTGACTTCTTTAGTTTACACACTTTACCATGCGACGTCCCTCCGTCTGATTTTGTCGCATAGCACCCTGGCGGGGGTTCCATGTATACTTCTTCTTGCAGGTCCCCATGGAGAAATGCATTTTTCACATCTAACTGGTATAGCTTCCACCCATAGTTTGCTGCAATGGAGACCAGAGTTCTTACCGTGCTCATTTTCGCTACTGGGGCAAACGTCTCATCATAGTCAATGCCATATGATTGTGTGTATCCTTTTGCAACCAACCTCGCCTTGTACCGCTCTATTTTTCCTTTTGGCGTCTTCTTTACTGTGTACACCCATTTGCATCCCACAGCTTTCTTCCCTTTGGGTAATGGAACCAGCTCCCATATCTTATTTTTCTCTAGTGTCCCAAGTTCTTCCATCATTGCAGCTTTCCACCTTGGATTTTTCTTTGCTTCCTGCCAATACTTGGGCAAAGAAGTAGAGTCTAACGATACAATGAAGGTACGATAATTTGGAGAAATGTTAGAATAAGATAAGAAGTTGGCAATATCATGTTCATAATTATCATAACGACGAGGAGCCTTACCCGTATTGATGCGAGAAGATCTCCTTAAAGGACCAATAAGTGGTGGAGAGGACATACCATCAGAGTCAGAGAGATCCGTATCGGAATCAGAGTGATTCAGTACGGGGGCAACATCTTCAAGAGCCGGGGCAGGAGTAGACGAGGGACTTGGTATGGTAGGCACTGGACTTGATACAGTAGGCACAGATACTGGGCACGACTTCTCCCCCTGCGTAACATATGTATCGTCTTCTTTATCGGAGTCACTGTTATCTCCCTCTTTCGTCCAGTTCTCCACGACCGGGCACGAGACCGATCTGACTACCACGTTTGGACTTATTCTCTCCCCCTCACGTCTAACACCCTCCGTGTTAGGTGTGTCACCAAACGCTGAACCTTCATCCGAACCATAGTATGGTTCCAGTTCTCGAAATGTAACGACCATGCTTACAAACAGTTTTTGCTCAACCGGGCTCCAACATGCATATCCCTTCTGAGTCGCCGTGTACCCGACAAAGACATATTTAACCGCTCTAGGATCTAGTTTACCAACTCCCGGTCTATTATCTTGGACAAAACACACACACCCAAATACTTTCGGTGGAACTGTGTAAGTGGTTACACCAGTAAGCATTTCCAACGGTGTCTTTCAGTCCAATACCTGAGATGGCATTCTGTTGATGAGATAAGAGGCCATCAAGACATCTTGTCCCCATAAGTGTTTTGGGACATTCATAGCCAGCATCATCATCCGTGCGACCTCCAGCAGGTGTCTGTTCTTCCGTTCGGCCACACCATTTTGTGCCGGTGTATAGGCACATAAAGTTTGGTGTAGTATTCCATGAGTGGATAAATACTTAGCAACCTTCTTATTAGTATACTCCGTCCTATTGTCAGACCGTAAGCACTTAATTTTAGTGCCATATTGTGTTTCTACTCGGCGATAAAAATCTCGAAATGCCTCAAAGACGTTACTTTTATTCTTCATTATAAGGTAGACCCAAGTTACACGAGTATAACAATCAATAAAAGTGACGAACCATCGAAAACCGTTAATATCGATTGTAGGACAAGGGCCCCATACGTCCGAATGTATCATGTCAAATGCAGCTGAACTTCTATTCCCGGAGCTCACATACGAGCTTCTGGTATGTTTTCCCAACTCACAAACATCACAAAATAACTTCTCTTTATTAGCCCTTTGATATAAGGACAGATACATTCGACTAATAACTTTAAAGGAAGAATGCCCGACACGCTGGTGATGGAGGAGCAATTCATCTTCTACACTGCTACGTGAAGTGTCCGGTTGTGCGTCTGCTACTAGAGTTGCTAATGTTTTGTCCAGTCCGGTCCTGCCCAAGTACCATAGCCCCTTATGCTATGTGCCAGTCCCTAGTCGCCGTCCTGTCCCCTTCTTCTGAAAAGTTACCTTAGAAATGTCAAAGGAAACAATACAGTTTAGATCAAGGATAATAGCACTAATAGATATAAGATTGAAAGGAAAAGAAGAAGCATGTAAGACATTGTTCAGAATAAGGAAAGGGGTGCATGCGACAGTGCCTTTACCCATTACAGGTCTGGAGGTACCATCAATAGTCTGAATACTCTCCGGCAACGGTAGGTGAGTATAGTCCTGAAACTCACCACGGGACCCCGTGACATGGCGAGATGCCCCAGAGTCCATAATTCAACCTGGCTGATGGACAGATGCAAGAGCACGTACAGGTATACCTGTGCTGGGTTGGGCAAAGCAAGTGATGTGATCCTCCGAGGTAGATGACGCCCCATGTAAAACCCTGATTTTCGATTTATTGGATTTTGTCAGTTGTTGAGTTCTGTTGCAGTAGTGTTCCGTAGTTAGATTATTAGTTTAGTTATTATTATTATTATTATTATTATTATTATTATTATTATTATTATTATTAGTCGGATCAGAAAAACATTATTTTTAAAATTAATCATTGGATTTTTATTGTGGCCCAGTGTCACGCCCCGATCCCGCTAGGGTCGTCCGTCTTGCCGTC
The DNA here is from genome assembly GCA_029216955.1 of Iris pallida. Taxonomy (NCBI): domain Eukaryota; kingdom Viridiplantae; phylum Streptophyta; class Magnoliopsida; order Asparagales; family Iridaceae; genus Iris; species Iris pallida. The sequence continues at coordinate 6,909,442 of JANAVB010025798.1, forward strand.
CTCGCTAAGGCGTGATGCCGTGCAAGCCTAAGTTACGCTTGCACAAGGCCATGTACCTGCACAAAACAACTAGTCAAGCAAAACACACGCACACACCCACTAGTTAAGCAAAACACACGCACGCACCCATTTATTTCAGAAAATCAAATATTGGACACAGAGATTGAAATAGAAATACTTCTTTTATTGATAACTTGATAGGAATACAAGTACAAAGCTTTGCAAACTCAAGAGTGTCTTATATTGGCTACATGATTCTCTTTGAAACTCTCTTTTAAAAATAGCCGCAATGTCCATACATCATATCCCTTATTACAAGCTGGAATTGAGAGACACCTTCAAAGGAAATAAAAACTTGAAACTTGACTGGAATAAAAAATGAAGCTTCGAGGCAATCCACAGTTCTACTGGGCTAGACGAGCTTCGGTGCCTCACTTGAAATCCTCATGTCGTATTTTGCTTTCTGAAAAGGATACCCACAACGTGGGTCAGCACACATCATGTACTGGCGAGCGGCTTTTGGCCGAACTCGCAAATCTCTGCACTAAATCAATATGTTGAGCTAACATTTACTCGTAATCTTTCTACTTGTCTAGGTTCTTTTTAACAATTCATAAGAACATGATAGTAGAAAGCAACTTACCCTCGTCGATAGTCATCCCTGCACAAAAACAAGTTAGCACAATTTGCATAACGAGTAATTCATGTTTCATTCATGTAGATGTTGAAGTTGTCATTCGGTTCATGCAGGTGGACTATTCTACATGTTGGTCCATGGGTTATCCCCATGATTAGCCGCTGTGACTCTCTTGGGTTCAGCTTGTCGCTAAGGACTCAGATATCGACTCCTATTTTCACATGGAGGCCCTAATCTCTCCTAGGCCGAGCGGTTCCAGGTGCCCCCAGATACCACCCGAGAGACAAATATTTTCCTTGTATACAAGTTGTCCGAGACTAAATGCATGCTCTAGCCGTTCTATCAGATGAGACACAATTAGACTTATGCACATATATACGACACGTTTGTTTCGTGCCTTCAGATTCATCTCAACACGTACAAGTTCGTCTGTACATGTCTATATTTTCAAGCATACTAGTGACAAGCAGATGATCATTCTTATGGAACAGATCGAGTAGCAACACATATTCTTGCATTTGATTTAATTCAATTATCTTCTCTTATCTTTTGTGGATGTGGTATCGTTGATCATTGGGACAAGGCAACAGAATGGACTAGAGATCATTTTTATTAGGCGTACAGATCAATGTTTGTTCGGTTGAAGCAACTCACCGAGATGAATCTTAGTTGAGAGAAGGAGGGACTTCACGCGCCGTTTACGAATAATTCACGCGCCCTACATTGGCACCAACAGTTGATTAGCATACTTCGTCTCTTTCTCTCAAGATTCGGAATGAATGCGAAATACGATGAAAGCGAACAATGAAAACCAATCATCGAAAACCAACACGAAAATGCATTCATCAAAACCAAGCAGCGAGAGAAAACATTCAGCAAAACTCTTGGATTCATTTCAATAGAAGCCAATCCATCAATTGGAAAGGTTCATTGCATTTCATCCGTGATCAATAGATACCGGCAAAGGTTTCACAAAATACTCAGTTCAAGACTGAGTCAACAAGCCGTAGGTATTACATAGTGGTCCGCGAGGAGCGGGACACTACACCCAGTCCCGATCCCGTGCCCAGGGTCTGACTCCGAGTTCGAACCCGATTTCCCGAAGCCCGACTCCGTTCCGAACCCGTCCTTATTTCTTCCTTTTAAACTCTGGTTACTAATATATAACTCTGGTTACTAATATATATATATATATATATATATATATATATATATATATATATTGGTTAAAAATATACTAAACTAAATCCTATTTCCTAAAAAAAAAACTATCTATTCTTTCCCCCCACTCGGCCATGGATCTGTTCCCCCACGACCCAGCTCTTCCTATTTTTCCCCTACAAATCCTCCCCATCACTCCATTCCCTCTCCCACACTCTTTAACACCAAACCCACTCCCTTCCTCTCTCACCAAACCACTATCACTCCCACACAAAATCCACCCGCACACAAAACCCATCTCTTCCCCAAGCTCCGCCCGGGCCTAGCCGTGCCCTAGCCACCCGGCCAGCTCCGGCTCACCCGAGCCCAGCCCGGCGCCTCCGCTCGACCCCCAGCGGCCTCCCGCCGACGTCCCTCCGGCCAGATCCCGCTGCACACCCGCCTCCCGAGACCGGCGTCTCCGCCCGCGCACTGTTCCCGAGGCCAGCGCTGCTCCCGAGGCCGCCCCTGCCTCGTCCGACCCCGCTCGGTCCCGTGCGCCGGATCCCGACCAACTCCCAGCGGCTCACCCGAGGTCACGCCTGTCTCCCGCCGGCCCGTTCCCGCGGCCGCCTTCCCCGGCGACCCCCCGGCGCGCTGTCCCGCCGGCCAGCGCTTCCCGGTGTGCCCCGAGTTTCTGGCCGCCCCTGTTCCAGACCCTCGGGTTCCAATCCGCGTATTCCAGCGCTGCCCTTGTGGCCGTGCTGTCCCGATCCGACTTCCCGGGACTCGCTGACCCGTGGCCGCTCTCCCAGCGCTGACCCGCGGGTTTCCCGACCCACTGTCCCGCGGTGCCCTCTGGCGTTTCTATTCCCGTGTCGCTGTCGCGTGGATTATTCATTCTTCTAATATTTACATCTGAGAGCTCTAGCCGAGCATTTGAGGTATAACTTCGTGTCCCCGTGTCCCTCCCGTAGATAGTCTGTGATGACGCGGTCCCGATCCCGTTTCGGGAATCGGTATTTTAAAATATTGTTACTTTTGGGTGATACGTAGATTATCGGTTACGTCGCGACGTATTTTCTATTTTGGATATATTGTGTTGTGGTTGGCTTTTGGTTGGATATTCATTATTGGGTTGGCAATTAGTGATCCCTGGTTTGGGATATTTATTTGTGTTGCAGATTGGCATCCTCTCAGGATTGGGTTGTCCCAGTTACAGAGGAGGTGCTGCCGAAATTTTCGGAAATGTTTTCAAAATAAAAGTATTTAATTAAATTTAGTAAATTGGTAAATAAAAATCTATTTTTCAAATCCGGTCCTTGAAAATGATTTACAAATGTTTGTTGGCTTTAAACATGGATTTTTGTGAGTTGTATCCCCTGTTAGGCGACGACCGCATCGGTCGGATGAGCCTCGGTGAAACGCAAACGTTACAGGGTTTCCTGTACGTTGAGGCGTTAGCCAGCAACATGAGATTGCATGACCAAGTCTGAGACTCTTTAATTTTTAATTTAATTATAATTTATTTTATAATTGGTACTGCTTTTAGTATTTATGGTGCAAGGCCTCGGCCTACTGTTTGGACCGTTCGCGGCACTCAGAGCTCGCCTTAGGATTAATTAATTTATGTAAATAATTTGTAAGGGCATAAGCCCAGTTTTTCCTTTATTTTTCTGTGACCATGTATTGTGTAGCGTAGCTTTTTCTTACTTTTCTGGAATGTTGATTTCGCCGTTAAACGCGTAGAATATAAAATGGATATATATTTTATAAAGAAAATTAATAAGTTTTCTCACAATAAATAACCTGGTAATTTAGCAATTCATATTTTTCCTCATTTAAAGAAAAGTCTAGTTTTATATATATTATAAAATACAAAGTTTTGCCAAATTAACCGGTAATTGCTATTTTTCCCAATTAATCAGTAACCGACTTATTCAATTAAAATGATAACGAACGTAGATTGCGACGTTAGACAATTTCCGGTAGATTAATTAATAACTTAAAATCTGACTAGGGTCTGCTTCTAGAGATTGTAACTAGCACACCTAGAATGGTTTCATTATGGTTCTAAGTAAAGGTTCTCAACTGTAGGATCTCGGAGACGTATTTGACTTCCTCCTCGGTACCGACATTCCCGTTCCAATCAATCAACAGAGGCAAGTTACGGTTATGTTTTCTTACATTTTATTTAGTAATTGTCAAGTTGTATGTTTAAACCATATTGCGGAACCCTCTCCTAGGGTTCAAATATTGATTGAGATTGATTGTGGGGATATTGGGGGAATAGTGTAACGTTTATGGCCAATACCCCTCATATTGCATAATTGTGCGAGCTTACCCCTCTTACACACGGGGATAAGCCATATCGCGTCGCTAGGATGCTATTGTAAAACCCAAGCCGGTCATAGACGTTTACACATTCAAATCATATTATTTTAAATTGTTAAATTACTAGAAAGTATTGTTTCAACTGTTTAGCCTGCACTTTTCCATTATTACTTGAAATGTGAGATACATATTCATACTTGCTCCCTCCTGACTGGAGACCAACATTTTTTAGGTGACATTGAGGAAGCTGAGCTATTGTACAATAGCTACTATGACCCGGTATTGTATCCTGTGGTGTTGCCAGAGTCCCCCTTGGAGGATGTAGAACCTGATGCCGATGAGCCGACCGCCTAACTAGTTGTTTTTCACTTTTCTAGTTTTATTGTTTTGGAGTTTGTTAATTTGAATTCAGTACTTTATTTCAGTTCTTTCATTTCTAGTTGTACTTTTCAATTGTTGAATAAAAAGTTTTTAAAATTTTCGTATATTCAAGTTGTGACAAATGTATAGATATTGTTGTGAATACCTGCATATAGAACAGCTTACTGCCGTCGTCTCACAACGGTGCAGGCTGGACATGATCCGGTTCGACCCAATAATTTGGGATCGGGTCGTGACATATTTTTAGTGGTGGCCCATGCAGGTCCGAAACAACAACTTAGGTAAACATATCTAAAAACAATTAGAACATTAGAACATTGATTTGTCACAACATAGGTCCGAATTATATATATATATATATATATATATATATATATATATATATATATATATATATATATATATATTTTTGTTTGATTATAGACTGGTAGGATACCTTGCTTATTTATTGCATCCTAAACCTTCCAGAGTATGGCCAAAGGAAAGACCACCCGCTCCGGCCCTGCTGACGATGAGGTGTCATCTACCAATCACACCCCACCTCCTCAAGCACGCCGGGACCCTCATCCCTTGCAGCTGACTGACCATCCCCACGCTGCACCAGCACCAGCACCCCGCCCCGTTTACGCTACTACAGCACAAACGGCAGAACCTGTACTTTCACGAACTGAGTCGCAATCCCCTGTGGTAGTGCCCGCACCAGCTGCCCCACCAGTACCGGTAGACCCCACCGAGTTCGTAGGCCTGCTACGAGGAGTACTGGAGGCCCAGAGAGCCCAAGCTAAAGCTCATCGCGAACAGGCCGCATCCCAAGCTGAAGCCCATCGCGAGCAGACCACGATCATGAGAGAAGGCATGGAGAATGCCCACAACGTGGCTATGGCTGCCCTCGAAAGAGGAGGAACAGCTCAATCAGAACCAAGGCCTGCTAAGGTAAACATAAATCTAAGAGTTAATTTATGTATCAACAGGGCCATTCAATTTGATAGGAGTCATATTATTATGTGAAGGTCGACACTATCGAGAACTTTAAGAAGCAAGACCCTCGGCCTTTCAAGTGAACCGAGGGAATTATCTATGCCGACGAATGGCTCGACAGCATGGAGCGTCTCCTCAGCGTCATTCGACTCCTCGACGACCTCCATGTCGAAGCAGTAGGACTCCAACTGTAAGATGTAGCAAGCACTTGGTATCGGAATGAACTCCGACTCCAGGACAAGCAGCTTGATTGGGACACCTTCAAGAGATTGTTCCGCAGGAAGTTATTCCCAACATCAGAGTTGCGGAAGATGGAAAGACAGTTCCAGGATCTGAAGCAAGGGAACATGACGGTTGGAGAGTATGCGGCAGAGTTCGGCCGACTTAGCCGCTTTGCCAAGAACTTGGTTGCGGACCCCGCAGATCGTGCTGAGAGATTCAGGTATGGACTAAGGGAAGAATTTCGTACCCCTGTGATCGCAGGCGGTGCCAAAACATACGAGAAGATTCTGATACGAGCTCAGGATGTGGAGAAGAGCCAGCCTTCTCGTTCAAAAAGGGAGTATCCTAGAACTAGCAACTTCCAGGGTAACCAGAAGAGGCCCAACCATAACAACAACAACAGGCCTTCTCACCACCAGTAGCAGCACCATCAGGCAAGGACCAGTGACAGAGCGCCTCAGAAGCAGATCCCTGTCTGCGACTTCTGCAAGAGGCCATGTAACGCCCCAGTCCTAAAATACGTAGGACTAGGAACGTAGACATGCCAGCTGTATTCATACGAAGTACACTCCAATTTATGGAATCCTCGTATGAATACATAAGCTGTAAAATGCAGTAGAACCATAACTAATCTCATCCACACAAAATAAATGAATAAAAGATATCATATAAAGATAATGAATTGTCTTGATACAATATGTTGGGCGGAGACAAATCCACTACCAACAAATAAAAGAAATACATGATATACGAAAGAATGATTTTTGGCGAGCAATGCGAAGACGATCCAAGCGCAATCATCGTCGTAGAAAAAGCAATGATCACGGCTAGAGCTAGAACACCTGCGGAAGACAACAGCACACACCTGACGAGATAACCAGGTCCTCAGAGAGACGTAACAAGACACATAATATCATGCCATATAAACTGAATAAATATTGCTCAAATAAATAAGTCAATTGGATTATAACATGGTCCAATACACACCTATTGAACTAGGTTACCATTCCCCCAACCAAACAAAGACAGGAGATGGTAAACTAATTCACGGTGACGTATCTTTCCATGCTATGAATCCAATATGGTATCCGGACCCCAACAAGGTTCAATTCCTTCTCATCGAAGTAGTAAGTCACACCTACAACCAAACAAGGACAAGATGTGATGAACTATTCCGCGACAAGTTATTGTTCCAAGCCACGGTCAGATACAAGTATCCAAACCAAAAGTACTCGTACCTAACGGATAAAGGTGCCTAACCGTTCTAAGTGAAATGTAGTTAAGAACAATCCTTCCTACGCATGGGCCCTGGCTAAATAGGATCGACGTAGTCCCCCCTTGGGCACAGAGGCCCCATCAGTAAGAGCATAACGTTCCGCAGAATCGTCAGTCGCCGTCAGTAATCATGGGTCATCAACCCCGTATCTCCAGCGGAGAGTCCGGGTCACAAGGGAAGTGCATCGAAGCCCATACGCTAAGGAATTGTCCTTCCCGCCCAATGCCTACTGTGTTGTATCCACAACACAAAACTACTATAACCGCTAAGTCAAACTAGCATGCAATCTCTATTAGCGGTTATTCCTATCGCACGGCTTGTACGTACTGGTGGCCAGCCAATCACGCACGTCCGTGTTCTACATGCGATACACAACTTCGTGTTACAACATGTCAAGTCCAATGAATGCAACACACAAGGTAGTCCCTTAAATTTAGGTTTAATATGTAAAAAAATAATACATAGCAAGAAATAAAAATGAACAGTAAGTTCTAACAGGTTATGTCATGTATCACAGTTTATTTTGCATAAATAAAATAAATAATGCATGAAATATGAGCTAAAATAAATAAACAGCAAATGACAAGATATCTTACCTGGTAGTACGTCTGGTGTGCTGCAATGATCAATGTGGCACGAACTGCGACTTTGATGTAACAACTAAGCAAGGTGACCTATGACAGTGGCACGAATAGTTCCATTGGGTCCAGAAGGGTCAAGTTAGTTAGGGTGGACATGAGGAAGGACAGAATTGGCAGGAGGATAGGAATAATGGGTTTAGTCTTGGACATAAGGATAATAAAAAATAAATAAATAATATATACGTTTTTAGAAAACTAATAATACTTGAAAAATATATATTATTAGTAAAAATACTTTCTAGATAAATATTTGAAAATATGAAAAAATTGATTTGGCTAAAACGCTAAGGTTGTGAAGATATGAGTTTAGGCAAAAAAAATCTATATTTTATAATTTAAAAATACCTTTAGATAATTATTGAAGAGAAAAATACTAAGAATTTATTTCATGATTTGCAAACTACATTTTATGGATCAACATATTTATAGGTAATATTAAAAATCTAGAAAATTTATTTAGGGTTTTAAAACTAAACATTTGAGTCAAAGCTACATTAGAAATACTATAATATATTTATATTAGATTTTTAAATTCATTTACAAATCTCTAACTAAAATATGGCAAAAATATAATAATTCTTTCCAATGCTTATATTACTTATATTCCTATACCAAACCTAAATTTATGTATAAGTAGAATTATAAAATAATGATATGAAAGTAGTTTTCTTTATATGATATAGAAATATACTAATAAAACAACATAAATACTAATAATAATAATAATAATAATTATAATAATAATAATAATAATAATAATAATAATAATAATAATAATAATAAATGGACATATGCGCTCCTCTCTCGAAACAGTAAAAAAATTGCAAAAAAACAAAAAGAGGAGAGAGAAAGAAAGAAAGATTGGGGGAATCGAGAGAGAGAGATGACAGAGTGCGAGCGGGAGGCGGAGCTGCCGGAGACGGTCGGCCGGCGTGGGGCTGACGGCGGCGGACGGGTGGAGAGGAGGAAGGGCGGTCGTCGGCGGGCGTTAGGCGGGTGACGGTGGTCGCCGGAGGAAAGGGGAGGAGCGGAGCTGTGTGCGGCAAGATGCGGCGGGGGTCGGCGGCTGTCGCCGGTCGGAACGGTCGGGAGAGGATAGGTCGGTGAAGGATTGCTCGGCGCTGGGCGGAGCTGCGCGCGGCGGGGGTGGCCGACGAGCCCGAGGCCGAGAGCGCGGAGGTGGGGGAGATCGGTGAGCCCGAGGTCGACGTCGGCGGCTGGAGGGTTTTGTCGAAGAGAGTTCCGCCGCGGGTGTGCAGCGGATGGAGGCGAAGGGAGAGGAAGAGAGTTTCGGCCGAGCTGCGTGCGGGCGATGCGCTCGCGCTCAGACGGGGCTGCGGTGGTTCGTGTGGCCTGCTCCAGCGCGCGGAGGTGGCTGCGCTCGCGGAGACTGGGGCGGAGGCGGTCACCAGTGGAGGGCACGGCCGACGACGCTCGGCCACGGCGAAGGTGAGGCGTGTTTTAAATTCGGGTTTTTCTTGGGTGATCTTCGTTTTGGGGTTTTGGTCGTGGCGGGACTGCCAACAACGGCAGCGGAGGTGGTTTAGGCTGGAGTGGTGGTTCTTCTAGGCTGTGGCGGGGTCGATGTGGTGATGGTTGATGGCGGTGGTGTGCTGGTGGCGGTGTGGTGATGGTGTGGCATTGGCTGGTGTCTAGGTCGGGGTGACTGTGATTGGGTCGGGTGGTGGCACTGTCGACGGTCAGGGGTCGGGTACGGCGAGGAAGCTCGCTGGAGTTTGGTCGAAGTTGGGGGACTTGGTGGAGACGGCCAAGGCCGGGGAGGCGGCTCGACTACGGCTAGGGTTAGGGTTAGGATTGCTAGGAATTGGGTTTGTGTCATACATGACGGGTGGAGTCAAAGTCGTGTCGGGGATGTGTCCGACGACGATGGTATTGATGTAATTGTAAACAGTGGAATAAGATTATGGATGGTGGAACACGGACACGATGCACGCACGTTGGTTGGAGAAATATTTGTGGAATAATTAGCTTGTAGAAAAAATAATGGATGAGTACCTGCCTATTTATAGGATGTGAAAATTCCCAATTGGATAGGATTAGGAAAAGATTTAAATCCCCTTTTTAAATAATTTAAAATAAATCAAATCTAAATCCAATATAAATCCAATTTAAATCTAATTAAATTTTTAGTTTAAAATCGAACGGGATAAATCAAATTTTAAATATTTAACTATATAAATAAATCCATAAATTCAAATCAAGATTTAAATCGCCACAATAATTTTGAAATATATTTTTCAAAAATACTAATAATAATAATTTCGAAAATTATATTATTATTTAAAATAAACTAATAAATAATTACAAATATATATATGTATGCATAACTAATGTTCTCATAATTATGCTTTTCTAGTATATAATAAAAATATTATTTATTATTAATAATTGTGAGAAATGAAAGGCTTTATAAATAAAATAACAAACTTGAGAATTTTGGAACGATAACAAAATAATTATTATGTATATTATTTTGAAACTATAAAAATTGAAGAAAAAAATATTTTTCAAAAATATGTACGCTCGCACATAATCGCACTCGTCGAGCAAATTCGAAAAATAAAATTTCGTGCGCGACGTACAATACGACTACGCGACGTACAATACAAAATTTTAAATCAGTACCAAATTTAAATAAAAAAAATAGTAGAAATTTAGGGGTTTTACAGACCAGAACATCAGACGAACATCTGCAGGAAGAAACTGGGACACTGCCTAGTTTGTGGGTCTGCCACCCACCAAGTGAGGGACTGCCCCACAGCATTCAATCGGACCGGAGCAACTCAGCAAAGAGCTCCTCTACCCACTCAGCAACAACGGTTCGGACAACATCAGCAGAAGACCGGACGAGCTTTTTCCCTAGCAGCAGACGAGCAAGAACCAGAGCAGGAACCCACCGCTGATGTCATCACAGGTTCCATTTATGTGTTTTCACATCCTGCTCTAGCATTATTTGATTCGGGTGCATCATACAGTTTCATATCATCAAAGTTTATTTCTGCACACCAACTAGATACGGGATTTAGCAAGATAATAAGTAGAGTTATGACCGGTGGTGGACCCATACCCATCACCGAGACTTGTATCCCACAACTATCTCAGGTCACAAATTATTAACACCCTTACTTGTGATGTCCTTGCCCAACTATGATATAGTCCTAGGGATGGACTGGTTAAGTGAGCAGCATGCGCTGATAGATTATCACAGAGGATGTGTAATCTTCAACCCACCAGGAGAACCGGAGTTTGAAATCTCTCGAGCTCCGGAAGACATGAAGAGTGTTACCTACTCCTCTATCACCGAAGAACCCGGGCCTTCTCACCCTATCGTAGCAGAATTCATGGACGTTTTTGCAGATAGTCTTTCGGGATTGCCGCCAGACCGAGGTGTGGAATTCACCATCGACCTCGTACCCGGCTCTTCCCCTATTTCTCGGAAATGCTACAGAGTCAACCCCAAGGAGGCAAAGGAGATGAAGGACCAGATTGACGAACTGAAGGCCCAGGGATTTATCAGAGACGGAGCTTCACCCTGGGGAGCGCCAGTTTTGTTTGTGCCCAAGAAGGATTGAACCGTGCGGATGTGCATTGATTACCGGGCGCTGAACAATATCACCATCAAGAACAAGTACCCTCTGCCCCGGATCGATGAACTGTTTGATCAACTGAGTGGAGCTAAGGTATTTTCGAAGATTGATCTCAGGTCTGGCTACCATCAAATCAAGGTCAGGAAGGAGGATATTCTAAAGACGGTGTTCAACCCCAAATATGGGCAGTATGAATTTTTGGTCATGCCGTTTGGACTGATGAATGCCCCTGCAGTATTCATGAACCTTATGAACAAGGTCTTCCATGAATACCTAGATCAGTTTGTTGTTGTCTTCATCGATGACATTCTGATCTACTCGAAGACTGAAGAAGAGCATGAAGAGCACCTGAGAAAAGTTCTGGGAACTTTAAGGAAGGAGAAGCTCTACGGTAAGCTATCTAAATGTAAATTCTTCTTAGACAAAGTAGATTTTCTTGGCCATGTTGTCACAGGAGAAGAAATTTCGGTGGATCCAATGAAGAATAGCTGCTATTGAGAAGTGGACTGCACCAAGTTCAGTTACAGAAATCAGAAGTTTCTTGGGCTTAGCTGGCTACTACCGAAAGTTTGTAAAGAATTTCTCCAGGATTGCTGAGCCGATGACAAAGCTCACCAGGAAGAACGAAGAATTTGTTTGGTCTGAAGCTTGCCATGCAGCATTTGAGGAACTGAAGAAGAGGCTTACAACGACGCTGATACTTGCGCTACCCTCAGGTACCGACGGGTTCTCAATATACAGTGATGCTTCAGGGAAAGGATTGGACTGTGTTCTTCAACAACACGGGAAATTAATTGCTTACGCATATAGGCAATTACAGACTCATGAGAAGAACTATCCCACGCATGATTTGGAGCTTGCAGCGGTTATATTTATATTGAAGCTGTGGAAGCACTACCTTTATGGAGAGAGAGTAGAAATATTTACAGACCACAAAAGTCTTAAATATGTTTTCACTCAGAAGGAGATGAACATGCGACAGAGGCGATGGCTGGAGCTGATGAAGGATTTCGACATCAACCTGCAGTATCATCCGGGTAAGTCTAATGTTGTTGCAGATGCACTTAGTCGATACCCGATGGCAATATTCTTGACCAAGGAGCGGCATTTGCTGGAGGATATGGAAAAGCTTGGACTGGAGATTGTACTGCCCGAAGAGGAGATGAAGAAACTGGGAAGAGAAGCCATTGTACCAGGAGCTGATTCATCAATAATGCAGTTGCAAGTACGTACAAGTCTAATGGACAGAGTTAAGGAGACACAATTCCAAGACGATACGCTTTGCAAACTCAGAGATCAAGTGCTGGCAGGAACACTTGAAGGATTCTCAATCGCCAGCAACGGAGCACTGAGGCACAGTATGAGACTTTGCGTACCAACTGGCGAACTGAGGAACGAGCTGATACAAGAAGCGTACCAGTCACAATATTTCATACACCCAGGAGACAACAAAATGTATCGGGATATGCATACTATAGTGTGGTGGTACGGAATGAAGAAGGACGTATCCAGGTATGTAGCTAGATGCTTAATTTGTCAACAAGTAAAAGCTAGCAGACAGAGACCAGCAGGACTGTTGCAGCCGCTAGACATTCCTGAGTGGAAATGGAAACACTTGACGATGGACTTTGTGTCAGGACTGCCGCGATCCCAAGGAGGAAAGGATGCCATTTGGGTTATCGTGGACCGACTGACGTAGTCAGCCCACTTTATTTCCTTTAAGGTGGGTCTATCCACCGAGAAGTTGGCGGCACTGTATATGCGACATATCTACCGGATTCATGGAGTTCCGGTAAGTATCGTATCTGACAGGGATACCAGATTCACCTCTCACTTCTGGAAGAGCTTGCACGACAGTTTGGGAACGCAACTGAAGTTCAGCACCGCCTACCATTCCCAGACTGATGGAAAATCGGAGAGAACTATCCAGACGCTAGAAGACATGCTGAGGTCTTGCGTCTTGAAATTTGGAGGGTCTTGGGAAGACCATTTGTACTTGGTGGAGTTCTCCTACAACAACAGCTACCAAGCTAGTATCGGTATGACTCCGTTCGAGGCACTTTATGGACGTCGTTGCCGCACCCCACTTGCTTGGGACGACGTAGGAGAAAGGGTATTGCTTGGACCTGAGATGGTGACCGATGCAGCAGAGAAGGTAAGGATGATCAGAGACAAGCTCAGGATTGCTCAGGACAGACAGAAGCATTGGGCCGATAGCAGCCAACGGCCGTTGGAGTTTGAAGAAGGTGACAGTGTGTTCGTGAAGATCTCTCCTACCAGAGGAACCATCCGTTTTGACAGAGCAGGAAAGCTAAGTCCCAGGTATATCGGTCCTTTTGAAGTACTGAACAGGATTGAAAAAGTAGCTTATCGGGTGGCTCTACCCCCAAGTCTCGAAGGCGTCCACAACGTCTTCCACGTTTCGCAGATGAGACGCTACATCCCGGACCCGAGCCACATCTTGGACCATTCGGAGCTGGAAATTGGACCCAGCCTCACAGTACCAGAGAAGCCAGCGGCAATATTGGACAAAGGAGAAAAGAGAATCAGGAACTCTGTGACGCCGATAGTCAGAGTTATGTGGCGACACAACTCCCCAGGCGAGTCTCCCTGGGAGCGAGAAGACAAGATGTGGGAGCAGTATTCGTATCTGTTTGAAATTTGAGGTATTTTCCCTAACCCTGCCTTTAATTTCGAGGACGAAATTTCCTAATGAGGGAAGGTTGTAAAACCCTAATTTTCGATTTATTGGATTTTGTCAGTTGTTGAGTTCTGTTGCAGTAGTGTTCCGTAGTTAGATTATTAGTTTAGTTATTATTATTATTATTATTATTATTATTATATTAGTCTGATCAGGAAAATATTATTTTTAAAATTAATCATTGGATTTTTATTGTGGCCCAGTCCCGATCCCGTGCCCAGAGTCCGACTCCGAGATCGAACCCGATTTCCCGAAGCCCGACTCCGTTCCGAACCCGTCCTTATTTCTTCCATTTAAACTCTGGTTACTAATATATATATGTATATTGGTTAAAAATATACTAAACTAAATCATATTTCCTAAAAAAAAACTATCTATTCTTTTCCCCCACTCGGCCATGGATCTGTTCCCCCACGACCCAACTCTTCTTATTTTCCCCTCTACAAATCCTCCCCATCACTCCATTCCCTCTCCCACACTCTTTAACACCAAACCCACTCCCTTCCTCTCTCACCAAACCACTATCACTCCCACACAAAATCTACCAGCACACAAAACCCATCTCTTCCCCAAGCTCCGCCCGGGCCTAGCCGTGCCCTAGCCATCCGGCCAGCTCCGGCTCACCCGAGCCCAGCCCGGCGCCGCCGCTCGACCCCCAGCGGCCTCCCGTCGACATCCCTCCGGCCAGATCCCGCTGCGCACCCGCCTCCCGAGACCGGCGCCTCCGCCCGCGCGCTTTTCCCGAGGCCAGCGCTGCTCCTGAGGCTGCCCCTGCCTCGTCCGACCCCGCTCGGTCCCGTGCGCCGGATCCCGACCAACTCCCAGCGGCTCACCCGAGAGTGCACCTGTCTCCCGCCGGCCCGTTCCCGCGGCCGCCTTCCCTGGCGACCCCCCGGCGCGCTGTCCCGCCGGCCAGCGCTCCCCGGCGTGCCTCGAGTTTCTGGCCGCCCCTGTTCCAGACCCTCAGGTTCTAATCCGCGCATTCCAGCGCTGCCCCTGTGGTCGTGCTGTCCCGATCCGACTTCCCGGGACTCGCTGACCCGTGGCCGCTCTCCCAGCGCTGACCCACGGGTTTTCCGACCCGCTGTCCTGCGGTGCCCCCTGGCGTTTCTGTCCCCGTGTCGTTGCCGCGTGGATTATTCATTCTTCTAATATTTACATCTGAGAGCTCTAGCCGAGCATTTGAGGTATAACTTCGTGTTCCCGTGTCCCTCCTGTAGATAGTCTGTGATGACGCGGTCCCGATCCCGTTTCGGGAATCGGTATTTTGAAATATTGTTACTTTTGGGTGATACGTAGATTATCGGTTACGTCGCGACGTATTTTCTATTTTTGGATATATTGTGTTGTGGTTGGCTTTTGGTTGGATATTCATTTTTGGGTTGGTAATTAGTGATCCCTGGTTTGGGATATTTATTTGTGTTGCGGATTGGCATCCTTCCAGGATTGGGTTGTCCCAGTTACAGAGGAGGTGCTGCCGAAATTTTCGGAAAGGTTTTCAAAATAAAAGTATTTAATTAAATTTAGTAAATTGGTGAATAAAAATCTATTTTTTCAAATCCGGTCCTTGAAAACGATTTACAAATGTTTGTTGGCTTTAAACGTGGATTTTTGTGAGTTGTATCCCCTATTAGGCGACGACCGTATCGATCGGATGAGCCTCGGCGAAACGCAAATGCTACAGGATTTCCTGTACGTTGAGGCGTTAGCCAGCAACATAAGATTACATGACCAAGTCTGAGACTCTTTAATTTTTAATTTAATTATAATTTATTTTATAATTGGTACTGCTTTTAGTATTTATGGTGCAGGGCCTCGGCCTACTGTTTGGACCGTTCGCGGCACTCAGAGCTCGCCTTAGGATTAATTAATTTATGTAAATAATTTGTAAGGGCATAAGCCCAGTTTTTTTTTTTATTTCTCTGTGACCATGTATTGTATAGCGTAGCTTTTTCTTATTTTTCTGGAATGTTGATTTCGCCGTTAAACGCGTAGAATATAAAATGGATATATATTTTATAAAGAAAATTAATAAGTTTTCTCATAATAAATAACCTGGTAATTTAGAAATTCACATTTTTCCTCATTTAAAGAAAAGTCTAGTTTTATATATATTATAAAATACAAAGTTTTGCCAAATTAACCGGTAATTGCTATTTTTCCCAATTAATCAGTAACCGACTTATTCAATTAAAATGATAACGAACGTAGATTGCGACGTTAGACAATTTTCGGTAGATTAAATAATAACTTAAAACCTAACTAGGGTCTGCTTCTAGAGATTGTAACTAGCACACCTAGAATGGTTTCATTATGGTTCTAAGTCAAGGTTCTCAACTGTAGGATCTCGGAGACGTACTTGACTTCCTCCTCGGTACCGACATTCCCGATCCAGTCAATCAACAGAGACAAGTTACGGTTATATTTTCTTGCATTTTATTTAGTAATTGTCAAGTTGCATGTTTAAACTACATTGCGGAACCCTCTCCTAGGGTTCAAATATTGATTGAGATTGATTGTGGGGATATTGGGGGAATAATGTAACGTTTATGGCCAATACCCCTCATATTGCATAATTGTGCGAGCTTACCCCTCTTACATACGGGGATAAGCCGTATCGCATCGCTAGGATGCTATTGTACAACCCAAGCCGGTCATAGACGTTTACACATTCAAATCACATTGTTTTAAATTGTTAAATTGCTGGAAAGTATTGTTTCAACTGTTTAGCCTGCACTTTTCCATTATTACTTGAAATGTGAGATACATATTCTTACTTGCTCCCTCCTGACTAGAGACCAATATTTTTTAGGTGACATTGAGGAAGCTGAGCTATTGTACAATAGCTACTTTGACCCGTTATTGTATCCTGTGGTGTTGCCAGAGTTTCCCTTGGAGGATGCAGAACCTGAGGCCGATGAGCCGACTGCCTAGCTAGTTGTTTTCCAGTTTTCTAGTTTTATTGTTTTGGAGTTTGTTAATTTGAATTTAGTACTTTATTTCAGTTCTTTCATTTCCAGTTGTACTTTTCAATTGTTGAATAAAAAGTTTTTAAAATTTTCGTATATTCAAGTTGTGACAAATGTATAGATGTTGTTGTGAATACCTGCATATAGAACAGCTTACTGCCGCCGTCTCACAACGGTGCAGGCTCGGCATGATCCGGTTCGACCCAATAATTTGGGATCGGGTCGTGACATCCCATGAGTGACATGACTATCGGCCGAACCCAGCTTTGTGCCTCGCAACTTTGCAAGGAACTCCCGCTCAAGCGGGATTATTTCTGCCAGTTGATTGTCTCCCCCTTCCTCCGCCAGATGTGCTTTGTGTCCTCCAAAATAATCTCCCCTTCTACCAGCATATCCTCCTCTACCACCACGACGTCCTCTACGTCCCCGTCCGCGATCACTAGACTGACTTCGTAGGAGTTTTGGACAAAATTTGATGTAATATCCGAAGTCACCACAGTTGTGGCACACACCACTCATAGATGGAGGCTGAGTGAAGGCAGCAAGGGCAGACTTTTCAACCGTGGCTTGGTCCCCCTAGAAGGAGCCCTTGTTGGACATCAACTTCAATCGAGCTTCTTCCTGTGTCATGACCGCTATAGCTTCCTCCAAGGCTGGAAGCGTGGGTTGGGACAGGAGAATATTTCTTCTCTGCTCAAACACAGGGTTGAGCCCCTTCAAGAACTTCATCATTCGCTGTCGCGAAATATAAGCCATGAACGTCTGAAAATACTTCGCAAATGCCTGTTCGACTTGTGAATCTTCCATCCCAAGAGGATCATAGTGATCCAGATCAGACCAGTGCTTCATCAACAGGGCCGCATACTCAGAGATGGTACGGTCGTCTTGGGCCACCCTATCAAGTTCATCCTGAAGTTGGAAGACCCGCATAGGGTTGCCCGAGCCTGAGTACATATCCTTCAAAGTCCGCCATATATCAGGGCAGCCTCCATCGTCTCGACATTGCCCGACACCTGGTCGGTCAAGGAGGCTGTCAACCACCCTGCTACGACATTGTTGACAATATCCCAGATAGCAAACTCCTTTCAGGAGGGATCGGATGGCGCCTTCGTTTGTCCATTGACATAGCCAACCAAGCCACGTCCCTTCAGCGTCCGCATCGCCTGCCTCGACCATTTCAAGTAGTTGGACATTCCTTCCAACTTTGTCTCCAGCTTTTCCAACTTCCCCATTTTGTAGGGTGACGGATCCACATCAGTATGGATCTCCCGTGGGGTTGCCTCGGTTAATCTCTTTGATAAGATCTCATCAACCAGGGCCTTCATCTCTTCTGCCGTCAGTTTTCCACTGATAGAATCCATGGCATCTTCAACTGTGATTAGGGATGTCTTGTTGTATCCCTAGTCGCCGTCCTCGTCGTCGTCTGCTAACTGCTGGGTGTCCTGATCTCGGGTGTCTATGTCATCAACTATAGAGACCAGGGGGGAACAACAAGTGGCCTCCTCACAGAAATTCTTCAGACATACGAGCAATTAGAACCGCGTCATGATGACGAGGGTAGATAGTGCAAGCATAACCAATTGGACCGTGACATCGTGCATGATCGATATTTCCAGAACTCCGAGTAGGAGCTGCGCGAAAACAACGAACTTTTGCAAGCACTTCCAAAGAAGGTGCAAAAAACAAAAAACCGGGGAGCTGCACAGCAGTTCCGGGGGGGCAGGTCCGGGGGCGCTGCACCGCAGGTCCGGGGGGGAGGGGGGCAGGTCCGGGTTGGGGGGCGCTGGAATAGTAGATCGGGGGGTGGGGGGGCTAGCGTCAGGGAGGGAGGGGTGGTCCGGGCGCTGCACCGCAGGTCCGGGGGTGAGGGAAGGAGCTGGAATAGTGGATCGGGGGGTAGGTCAGGTCCGGGGCGCTGCACCGCAGGTCCCGGGGGGGGGGGGGGGGGGGAGGAGCTGGAATAGTGGATGGGGGGCTTTGGGGGGGGGGGGGGGGGCATCAGGGAGGGAGGAATTTGTTTTTTTTTTTTTGGAACCTGGCTCTGATAACAAGTTGAAATGAGTGAAATTTCTCAGATAATTTTATTGATGAGCTCCTGCCACTACTTATAGAGAGTACACCTCCTCTTCACAATACAACTTCCAATGTAGGACTAAAGTCCCTTATTAGTTCTCAACAATATTACTGTAGCCAACAATGTCCTAGGACTTCACAAGTAAACTTACAATAGTCTAATTTTCTAGATTTATCTGATAATTGTAAAGACCCTAAAACTGTTTTTAGAAATTGATAAATAATTTAAAACTATATTATATATAATTAAATCTAGAATATTCCTCCACACGTCAACTCTACTTCCTTATTATAATAATTAATTCAAGGATTTTTTTTTTTTGTGGGATTTCAATAATCATCAAAATATCCGATGTGCAAGTCCTTGAAAGTGATATTAAATCCCACACTATTACGTGTGTATGTATGAGTCGCGCACGAAAATAGATGCCCCTTTAATTTGTCTTCAGTTGATCAGTATTGATTGTTGCCCGAACATAACCATGATATCGACTAGATCACCAAACGGAACATTCACAATGGAAGTGCTCTAATTCTATTCATATGAATAGATTAATGTATGATGTTTCCTTGAACTGGTTTGTTTGTTAGCACACCTTAAATATTACTTGTTGAATAAGTCTCAAACCTTGCACATGAATCAACCTACGTTTGGAACTTCAGCTAGCAAGTAAGCTACACTCCAAAGTTCGCTACCTATGAAATAATTATATTATATGAGACATGCGAACGTTTGAACTGTACGCCATAAAGCTTTAATAATCAGTGACACGTACCTCCTACATAAGCTATCTTGAATCCTTGATTAAAGCTTTTACACTTCAATTACGGCATGGATATCTCTGTGTTGTAGACTACAAGCTGCCACGCAAGGTGACGTACGTAATTGGGCGATATTGTTCGAGTAACTTGCAACGTTTCATGACAGAGACTCAGAGCCGGTTCACGAATAAGTCGTACAAGACTTAGAACTTTGACAACCTGGCCCCTTTGCTTAGGACAACTCTCACGGGTGACCCTCCAGGAACGTTTTACACTAAAGATCAGAAACAACCAAAACTAGCTCGTGATAGATAGGACAATTCAATCTTTTGGATGAGCCATAATATATATATATATATATATATATATATATATATATATATATATATATATATATAACCAAGAATTTTTTTACAATATCTATTAAAAGCTATAAATTTAATTATATTTTAAACCTGTAGTAAATTAAGAACAATTTTAGTAATCCATCTTGAAAATTAAAAAAATATTGTAAAAACTTCTTCAGCAATTAGAGTTCCCTTTTTTTTAATTGGTTGGAATACTTCACGGTCCAAATCCTAACTTCTAAATCAGCAAGGCAGTTGGAAAGCAACTACTTGACTTGGAACAGCAGAATTGCCCAAAGTCAGAAATAGAAGAGTAATAATCATCTAGAAAATATTGACAAGAGTTACAATTACATA
Source organism: Iris pallida (assembly GCA_029216955.1). NCBI lineage: Eukaryota > Viridiplantae > Streptophyta > Magnoliopsida > Asparagales > Iridaceae > Iris > Iris pallida. The sequence goes on from JANAVB010025798.1 coordinate 6,929,868, forward strand.
CACGAATAATTACATAAAATATATAAAAACATTGCCAAGTAAGAATGGCTTAACATAAAACTGTGTCTTGTGTGTAAAGGATGAAACTAGCTATTGCCATTCATGATGGAGACATAGAAGCTCTCTGAACTAAACTATCAGGAACTTGCTTCAATGACTTAAATGTACAACCATGAATTGCTACAGCTACCTACCCAGAGTGAATTAATGGGTACAGAATAAGTTTGTATTAGTTTCTTCGTGAGTAAACGGTTTCTACTAGTAGGAGGATATTTCCGGAAACTGTCAAGTTCTAATTAATTTTTTTTTTTTTTGAAAACAACGTTCTAATTAATCTAGAACGTTAGGAAATATCAAAGCACATGGGATTACATGAATTGCACATCATTACTACTAGATTAACATGGTATCTGTAACTGTATCGGATACCGATTATACCTGACCTGACGCAAAAACTCCCTAAGAGTTCGGTATGAACTTGAAGACGATGAAGGAGGAATTTGAGTAAGAAAACTAATTGAGAATTAACTTAATTTTGACATGAAAAGGGAATTATATTGAGGAGAATATGTTAATTTTTACCAAGGAGGAAGATGTCCCTATATATATATATATATATATATATATATATATATATATATATATATATATATATATATTCTATAGTAATGAGATTTTTATTTTAGACACCACCAAAGGAATCCAAAAGAACTCTACCATATCTACCACAGTCCATAATTTGATACCTGGGATTGATTGTTAATAGAACACTTAGTAGCTATGAGCAATTGTCTCGGTAAAGAGATGATGGTTGGCATGCACTGACTATCCAAAATCTGTTAATAAATATTTTAAATTTAACTAGACTAGGGATACAGAAACATTTTTATTCTTTTTGAGTTTTGATTCAATTTACTTATTAACGTATTTTGGATGATCAACACAGAATCAACAGTCATCTCACGATCCAAACTTTAAACTGTATATCATCAGAATCCAAACCCTAATTTTTGAATATTTTGAGACCAAAACACTAATTTCATTTTTTTTTAATCCAAAATCTAATTAATTACCTAACAATTTATGCTGATCCGCTGCAACATATGAAATTTAATTCATGTTACTAATGTATACATGCAAAGTAACCTTATAGTGTTGTACTAGTCTACCTAGAGATAACTACAATCCAACCTGGGCGTTTACTACTTTCTTGTACTAAACAATTAACCTGTCGCCATTAGGAAGCTTCTCTCTGTGAGTCACTGAATCTTGCTTGACCATTAATAACAACCGATAAGACCGGACCATCCATTCATCAACAACCAAACTTAGTCTACAGCCTCATCATGTACATACACGTTGTGTAAAAGCACGAGAGAGGGGTATTAAAGTTTTGATATCTCCTATGTATGATATATGGGCTCCTTCAAAATTTATATGTATATATATGTGTACACGTTTTACGAAACGGGAGGAGCCCACATGACATAGGGAGTATCAAAAACTTTGATACCCCTATTGTATCAAAGTTTTTTTTTTTCCGTAAAAGCACGTACCAAAACCACATTGAGAATAGCGTGTACTTCATGTAGTACACGTTTCCCTCCAACCTAAGCAAAAATCCACCAGAAAATTAACTTAATAAATAGTAAGCAGAAGAAAGAATCAACAATTCTGCTGACTGACTAACGAACAAACCACATCTTTTCTTTTCATACGGACAAAGTCCATTGCTACTTTGGACGTCGACTCTTCCAGTAATTTCTAGACAACTGAAAATCTTGTAGTGCTGCTAGTACTCCGTACTACTTCAGAAGCAATCAAACTACCATCTACCAGTTCTTGCCATCACCACCACAATCGCACACATTCTTCCGTGTCCACCAAACACCAACCTTAGGTGGCTAGCTAGCTAAGCTTCTTCTAGAAGTCATCATACGTACATGCATTCATACTTGATCAAAGTAAGCTACAAACATGAAGAGAAATGGAGAGAAATGTACTGTTAGCTGTATGCTGCTAGCAAAAGTTCAAAATCATTAATTCTGTAGCGTTTACTCTTTAATTTTGTCCAGGTTCATTGAACCATATTTATTATATTTCTTTATTCTTTTGTAACGTTAAACTTTATTGGTCATAATTCCTAGAGTTAAAAACGACAAAATCGGCCTATATATATTGGGTCATTTCTCTTCTTCTAACACACCGAATTTTTTTACCGAAACTCTCTTCAAAATCTCGTCTTTCTGAAACTTTCTGTTATTCGCGTTTTGCTCTGGACAGAGCTAAGTCAAGGGTCACTTTCTCGGCGTTGTGTGCAACTACGAGATACCGGTGGAGCAGAAATTTTACCAGTAGGAGAATTCGGACAAAGTCTGCACATAGATCCGGATAAACTCTTAGAGCAGTGCTACGTGCGCGACTTCCCCGGAGGCCGGTAACTTTACTTCAAATTTTATTTCTTTGCAGATTTCAAAAGAAGAAAAAGTGAAGAAATTTCAACATGTACCACATTGCCAACGTACTAATGGCAAGGACGAAACCAGAAACTCGAGCTAGGGTGGGCTGGAGTGGGTTAGGTGGGCCAGGTATAGACAGACTCACATAAAAATATCAAAAAAAAAATTATACATATAAAAAAAAATTTAGGGGTGGGCCCAACCCTCTACTTAGATCCGCCACTGACTAATGCTGTTATCAAGAGGATCACCATGTCCTTGGGGACGGGTGTTCAAACATGACAGATCATTTTAGGGTCACATGAACGTTTTAGAAACGCTAGTCCAACGAGCTTTCTGAAACTAGATATATTGAGTAATATGATAAAACGTAACTAAGATCCAAACTAGTCCTATCTTGATTAGGTCCGACTTTGGATTAGTATGGTCACGACTATTTAAGACAAGGGGGTTAATCATAAGCCAGCGATCTCCTATGCTCCATACTAATACATAAATGAAATATAATAATAGTAATAAAAGGGTGGATAATGACCCGCAATGTGGAAACCACTACCTTGAATGTAGGGTTCGTAGATTGTCATAGGATAGTACCACGGAGAAAACTTTGATACCGAAGGGGGTATCAAAGTTTTGATACCCCCTATGTATGACAAGTGGGTCCCCTCTCTCTTCGTAAAATGTGTAAACATATATATATACATAAATATTGAGGGGGCCCACTTGTCATGCATAGGGGGTATCAAAACTTTGATACCCCCTTCGGTATCAAAATTTTACTCATAGTACCACCCCCAACATCAAACAAGAACAAGAAGATGGCTATTATCCCCAAGACAATGCTATGCCTCTATATTCGTTACACAAGTATGCTACTCATTGCTAATTACTATGCCTAATTAATAACGTAGGATATCATCTCACATGGTAATAATAGTACTAGTATATCGGGAGAGTCATTTCTTGATCAATGCAAGTAAGATCATGAAATCTCCATAAGAACACACATACATGCAATATCCCCTGCCATCTGTTTTACTCCTCTTTTAATCTTCGTTCATCCTTATCCTCTTATCTTTGGTCGCAAAAAAAATGTTTTATATATATATATATATATATATATATATATATATATATATATATATATATATATATATATATATTCGCTTGAGCTGGTTTGTTTATTAGCACATCTTACAATTTTAAATTGTGATGCATACTTATTGAACAAGTCTCAAACCTCACACATGAATCCTTAAATCAACACCGTACGTTTATATCTTTAGCTAGCAAGTAAGCAACTATGGTTGATTCTATGTAATTATATTATATCAGACATGAGAAGGTTGAACTATTAACTATACACTCTCTCTATAAAGCTATAGCTTTATCTCCAACACAAACTATCTTTAATTAAAGGTTTTATATCTCATGTTAAGGGCATGGATATTGTTTATGTGTTATAAACTTCAAGTGCCACGCAAGGTGTGACATGATTGGGTGATATTATTTGAGTTATATATAACTTAATTACAAGGTTTCATTGACTTGAAAATATATGTATGATCTCTAGTCATGTTGTTAATTAATATTTTTGAGTACTTCACACTCACAGTCCGTTCTAAATCAGCAAGGTAGGCAGTTGGATAGCAACTACTTGACTTGGAATAGCAGAGTATTGTGAAAGACAGAAAGAGTTGTTGCCGAAAGTCACAAGAGTTGTAATCATCCAGAAAATAGATGACAGGTTACATACACACACAAATACTTAAAGAAATTAAAATAAAAAGAAGATGTTGCCAAGTGAGAACATATAGCTTAATATAAAACACTGAAGTGGTGGTGCAAAGGATTAATGAAACAATTGTCATTCCATGATTGAGATGCAAGATCTTTCTTGTGAACTACAATATCAGGGTTAATTACATGGTCAATAATTTAAAAGGTTAATTACACTGACATTTCCTATGTTTCATGAATATTACAGGAACTATCCTTATTCCGAAAATAATATTTCTCCCACCAAAGTATTATTCCTTATATGGTGGCTTACTTGTCGTCTGACATGACAGCTGACAAGACAGTGTTAAAATTAAATCGGTATTAGAATTAGTATTAATATTAAAATTAACACTAAATGTTAAAATTATAGTTAATATTAATATTAACGTTAACATTAATAGTTAAATTAAAATTAAAATTAACTTTAACATTAACATTAATATTAAAAAAATTAAGTAATTAATTTTTTAGGTTACAATTGTCATGTCTGCTGATATGTCAGATGCTACACCGACTACAACATAAGGAAAAATAGTTTGGAGTTACATTTTAAATGGATGAATAGCATTATTCTTAACTTATCTATAACCACAATTAATCCAACCACACATGTAGTACACATTTCCCCCTCAGCCTCTTGGCTACTTTCTTGTACTATACAAAGGACCTGTCCCATTCATTCCCACAAGGAAACTTCTCTCTGACCCGTCTTGCTTGACCAGCAAAGAACAACAGATGAGAACCGGCCATCCACTCATCAGCAACAGACCTAAGTCCCTACAGTACTCTCATATCACATGTTGTGCAAGTGAAACCACATATAACATCGAGAATAGCGTGAACATCTTTCTTTTGCTGCCGCCACTGAAGTACACGTTTCCCTCCCAAGCTATTCCAAAAAAATAAATCTATATATATATATATATAACAGAAAAAAAATTAGGGTTATTTAGTAACATGATCTCGTATAATAGTTAAAATTATGATTTTGATTTCAAAAATGATCGAAATTAGAGTTTGAATTTCCAAATTATTGTTCATTTGTCTAAGTAAATAGTGATTCGACGACCCAAATCTTAACGTCGGTTATTTTCGAAATTCAATTTCTAATTTTAACTATTATACGAGATCATGTTACTAAATAATCCAAAGAGTTGAGGGTCTGCTTGGATTGAGGGGAAAAAATTAAGCAGAGTTAAGTGAGGTTAAATGAACGGGAGTTAAGTGAGGGGGTCAATACATAGAACTTTGTTTGGATTGGAGGAAGAGTTAAGTGGGGGGTGTTTAATAACTCTTACTTGGATTGGAGGTTTTGAGTGATAGAGAGATTAATAAAAAAAATATGATAGTTACCAAAGTAATCTAATTACATATGTCATAAAATTAAATTTGATTGAAATTTTAATTAGAACTTGTTAAAATATTTTCACTAATTAGAAAGCTACGGAAGCAACATGTTAAAAACAAGAAAAAATGAAAAAAAAAAAAAAAATCATGATATTTATTAGAACAAATAACGGATATTTATGACTTTTTAAACAAAACCTTCCAATTACCCTCGTTAACACTTCGATTTGGGGTTAAAAAAATGAACAGATGAGTGTAAAATAAATTCTCACTTAACCCTTCCTCCTAAATCCTCACCCTCAAACCAAGCATGATTTTGTTTTTTTCTCACTTAACTCGACCCTACGTAGGAAGCATTGATGAGTGCTGACTAGCTAACCCTATCTTTTCTTTCCCATACGAGCCAGCCAGCCGTTGCTACTTTGGATGGCTCTTCCAGTTTGTGGACAACTGGAAGTTTGTACTGCCACTACTACCACTTCACTTCAGAAGCAATCAAAGAAGACCCACTCCCATGGGCCACTTGCTTCCTCCTCCTTGCTGCTGTCACCGCCACGATCGCTCTCTCTATCCCTTCCGCGTCCACCAAACAAAAAAAAAAACCCAAGCCAAGTGCCGTTGCTCTAGCTAACTTCTTCTACTACGTACTCATCCAGCTCAGGTCTTGAAGCCTATATAAACATACACATCCATTCATTGCAACCACACCTAACGGACATGAAGAGAAGCGGAGAGGAAGCCGAGGCAGCTGTAGAGAGCATCGACCTAGCCAGCACACTGGTGCTGCTATCAAGAGGAGACCGAGATGCTGTGATCCTGACAGCAAGTAGTTCACCCACCACTTCTTCTTCTTCTTCTTCCGGAGGAGGAGGAGGAGGACGTCGGGTGTTCGAGTGCAAGACGTGTGACCGGCAGTTCCCGTCGTTCCAGGCGCTCGGCGGCCACAGGGCCAGCCACAAAAGGCTGAAGATGGTTGGCGAGCAGCATGGCCAGAAGCTGGTGGTGCCGCCGCCGCCGCCGCAGAAGAAGCCTAAGGTTCACGAGTGCCCGGTCTGCGGGCTGGAGTTTGCGATGGGTCAAGCGCTCGGCGGGCACATGAGGAGGCACAGGACAGGTGCTGAAGGAGGAGGAGGAGGATTGACAGGAGGGCGTGGTTTCGTGGAGAAGAAGTCTTCGTCGTCTAATGGGAAGAGGGTGATGTTGGATTTGAACTTGCCACCTTTGGAGGAGGATGGTGGGGAGAGGACGAAATTGGGTCTCGGTCTCGGTCTCGGTCTCGGTCTCGGTCTTGGGTTAGTTTGTAGATAGGGAGTCCCTTGCTTGCTTGTTGGGTTACCTCTTCTTTTTCCATGAGGGTTACAATCTGTAAATTTGTAAATTGCATTTGCAGAAATAATATATAGTTGTCATCAATTATTCCAAGGATCCTATACTCTATCAGATGGCTTAATATATTATTCTATTATTCTTGTATACATAGATTCTATTATTCTGTTATTCTTGCATACATACACCTCGTTTTCTTCGCGCAAAATATAAGAAAGGAAATCAATTGGTATTTACTTTTCTTTGAAAAATTACAATTTTTATCGATTTGCTTTTCTCGTATTTGAAAATGTCAAAAAAATGAAAAGAAAGTAAATACTTAAAGGTGAAAAAGTAAATTTTGTTTGGATTGATGGAATTATTTTTTCTTCTAATTTTTTTTTTGACATCCAAACATAGGTACGTAATGACTTTTCTTTACCAGCCCCTTAATTCCGTGAACCAGACGAGGCCACGAAGTATATCTAGTTGAGAAATGGTGTAGCAGATTTTCTTTTTATTAAATTTGTAAATTATTATTATTATTTGCTGGGTGTTGTATCAATTTTCCAAATTGTTTGTCAATTTTTGGGAAGATTTATGAAATGCCCAAAAACTAAAAAAGTTTTATGTAAAACCCACCGCTAAAAAAACTTTCATCGCGTGCCCAGAATTAGAGAAACTTATCCAAAGCGGGTTCCAAATGTCCCTTTTGCCCTTCCTTTTAATTTATTGGAAACACCCACAAAACTGCTCTTAAAAAAACGTTTCAATACTCCATCTTCTTCCATACGCTGCTCACTTTTGAATCTAGGTTTTCTCCTAAAAAATCTTCAAAAACTCGTCGAAAAATTTCGGAAAGACCGGGACGAACGACAAAAGTGCTAAAACGGAGGTCCAAACATCATTTTTTTGCGAATCTAAAATTTCGGAAGGCCGTCTAACTATGAAGCTGTTACTTTCAGTCTCCTCGACGATACGCTCATTTTGCGACAAACGGGACCTCGTTTCGACCTCCCAGTCAAAAGTTATGGCCCTCCAAAGTTTCAGCTAACCATAAAATGCAGGAGAATGGCATTCTCCGTCTTAATTTACACGGAGAATGACCATTCTCCGTCTTAATTAGGACGGAGAATGACATTCTCCGTCTTAATTTACACGGAGAATGGTCATTCCAGTGTTAAAACGCAGGAGAATGACCATTCTCCGTGTTAGAAACACGGAGAATGCCATTCTCCGTGTTAAATGAAACGGAGAATGTCATTCTCCATGTTAAATAAAACGGAGAATGGCATTCTCTGTCCTAATTAAGACGGAGAATGACCATTCTCCGTGCTAAATTAAACGGAGAATGACCATTCTCCGTCTTAATTAGGACGGAGAATGCCATTCTCCGTGTAATTTATCACGGAGAATGGTCATTCTAGTATTAAAAACGCAGGAGAATGACCATTCTCCGTGTTAGAAATACGGAGAATGCCATTCTCCGTGTTAATTAGGACGGAGAATGCCATTCTCCATCTTAAATAAAACGGAGAATGCCATTCTCCGTCCTAATTAAGACGGAGAATGACATTCTCGGTCCTAATTAAGACGGAAACGGAGAATGTCATTCTCCGTGTTAATTAGGACGGAGAATGGCATTCTCCGTCTTAAATAAAACGGAGAATGGCATTCTCCGTCCTAATTAAGACGGAGAATGCCATTCTCCGTCCTAATTAAGACGGAGAATGTTCATTTCCAGTGTTAAAACGTGTAATTTAGTTTTTTCAGGAATAAAGAGTTTCGTTCTTCTTTCAAAGCGATGATAATTCTTATGAAAAAGAAGAAGAAAGATCTTCTCTCCACAATTGAAGATCTGAGTTCAAATGTCTCCACGATGAAGATGATGATGATGGTGATGATGATGACGAGCGATGATCTGAGTTCGACTGAAGAAAAACACACCGAACTACGAACGATCTTTGCGATCTCTGCTGAATATGAGAGCAATGGAATTCAGATTTTCCGTGAAGAAGAAGAAGACGAAAATCGCAATCCAGATCTGAGTTTTTTGAATTCAAATACATATAGATGACCAATTCGCGCGGAGGAGTAGTTTCGGTATTATAAAAATAGCAGTTTCTAGCGGGTGGCATCTAAAAGGGAATCTTGGAATATTTAACGTGAAAATACTTAATTTTGGGTATTTCATAAAACTTATCCAGCGGGTGGGCATTTCATAAAAGCCCACCCCGAAATTGGGTTTCTCAGCAATTTCCAGTTTCCAAATTGTTTGTCAATTTTTGGTAATTATAAATATTTATGGGACAATCTCTTCGTACACCAATTGAACCAACTATATATACACTAGATGCATGGGTAGGCCCACCGCTTCATAACAGGGGTGGTGCCTTGTAAGTTAACGGCATACCGCTATGCAGTTAGTTTTTTTTTTTTTTTTTTTTTTTTTTGAGGTAAGTGAATATTTCATTAAACCGAAGAAGAAGAGTCATTTACAACCAAACAGCAACCATCTTTAGCAAGATGTTGTAAAATACATGAAGGGGGAGTAGAGAAGGAGTTACTTAATTCATTAAGCAATGCTTCACGAGCTAAGGAGTGAGCCACCATATTGGATTCTCTCCTGGTAAATGAAACTTTGGCTTCTCCGTTCTTCCTCCAGGCAGTAACAAGAGGCTTCATAATATGAGAGAGTTTCCATGGTATTAGGGAGAAATCACCTTTGCAAATCTTATGAATAATGATGGAATCTCCTTCAATAATAAAATCTGTTAGATGAAGATCTTCCGAAAGTTGGTGACCCAAAGACAGAGCCATAAATTCTGATTGTAAACTGATATCAGAGTATACTTGAATAGTACTGCATAGCTAATGATTATGACCACTACTGTAACAATGATGGAATAGTACTGCATAGCTAAGGATTATGACCACTACTGCATAGCTAATGATTGTAAACTGATATCAGAGTATACTTGAATTCAAAAGGATTCGTTCTGATACATGCACTAGAAGTCTAGAATACCAATATGTTAACAATTCACATATCTATCTAGTAATCGTTTTACTTTGGGCTCCATCTATGGGTCATCATTGTTAGAAAAATTACATCATAAAAAGCTTAGCATAGAATCGTTCCAACGAACTCATCGATCATGACTCAATCGCAACTATTACGATCGTCAAAAATGATCATCGATCATGACTCAATCGCAACTATTACGATCGTCAAAAATGATCATCGAAACGCTTTGACGATATATTCTAGACAACTCTCGAAACCATTTCAATCTAAGCATAACCATAACATATAACATGCGTGCCATAGATTGCAACCACACACAAACTAAAACATGTTAAGGAGTTAGATATACCAACACGCGTGGCAGCATTCGTGACAGTTACACTTCTGATGGCAAAACTGGCGTCAACTAAGCAAAGAAAACAAAAGAAATCCTGTGTGCTAGGAGACCAAAAGATGGACCCTCCCTCCTTCCTTTGGCTTCTTTAAATAAGATTTCACTCCTCTACCTAGGGGTGAGCATTCGGTTTATTCGGTTTAAACCGAACTGAATAACCCAAAATCGAATTTTTCCAAAACCGAATAAGCAAAACCGAAGCCGAACCGAATTGGCCCAAAACCGAATCAAACCGAACCGAATTAAATCGGTTCGGTTTTCGGTTTATTCGGTTTATTCATATTTTTTATTTTTTTGAGCTTTTTTTTGTTAATATATATAGTAACTAAATATACATAGACATATTTAGTATATACCTATATATATTAATACTTATATATATAGTATATACACACACACACACACACACACACACATATATATATATATATATATATAAATTAAATTTTTTTATTCAGTTTTTGGTTTTGGACCGAAACCGAAACCGAAACCGAATAAGAAAATTTAGTATTTTCAAAATCGAAACCGAACCGAATTTTTTTTAAACCAAACCGAACCTCTTATTCGGTTCGGTTCGATTTTCGGTCCAAAACCGAATAATGCTCACCCCTACCTCTACCCATGAATTCCTCATTTGTTTTTTCCTTCTATTCACTTATCAAAACATAATAACCTCAAGGTCCTCAACCAACAATCTACCCATTCCACCAATCATAGAGTCGAGTCGACCTGATTCGTTCTTACAGTTAAAGAATGAACATCTTCTTGATCCATAATAGAAACACAGTATCGCGATGATAGAACAAACAAAGAATGAACGTTTTCTTGGTAGTACATGACTAATATTCTTGGCCCCCTCCCCTACGACAGATGATGGTCTATAAGTTGTCGTAATACTTTGGTGAAGTCAACGGGGGCTGCCATAAGTTTATAGAGGTCCTAAACAAACTTTTAATATGGGACCCATATATAATATTTAAAAAAAAAAAAAATTAAAGTAAATTTTAAAAATTGGTACAACAAAAAATTGAATCTAGGATCTCTAGTGTACAAATTTAACATACTAACCACTACATGACAATTATTTTGTGATAAAATAGGGTCGTGTTATATATTAGTTTTGTCTTAGATACAGTATTACTAATATATATAAATTTAAATTAATTTTTTTGGGCCTCCATATTCCATGGGACCATAGACGGTCGTCCTGGCCGTCCTGGACCAGGTGCGGCCCTGGAAGTTAAGGACGGAACCAGAAATCTGAATTAGGATAGGCTGGAGTGGATTAGGGTGGATTAAGTATAGTCTGACTCACAAAAAATTATCCAACAAAAATTTATATATGAAAAAAAAAATCAAATATTTTTTTTTTTTGGAGGTGCGCAGGAGTCCCACCCCAGTCCCTCACTCGGGTCTGCCCTTGGGTGAAGTTGTCGTTTGTATTATACTTTAGTACTTGGGATTGACGTCCGCGCTCGTCTTTAAAGCACCTCCGCTCAGACATGGCTTACAAATCTGGTCCAGGTGATGAGTTTAGGCCTCCTTTAGTTCGCGGAAAAGCAAGGAAAGGAAATCAATTTATTAATATTTTTTTCCTTTAAAAAATTACTATTTTTATCGTTTATTCTTTCTAATGTTTGAAAATATCAAAAAAATTAAAAATGAAAGCGAATACTAAAAGGTGAAAATTTTGAATCCTTGCTTGGATGTATACAACTATTTTTTTCTCCCTAATTTTTTTCCACTGGGAATCATTTTTTTTCTCAATTGCTTTGACATCCAAACAGTAAAAAATAATAACTTTTTTTCCTCAAACTCATGATTCCGAGAACCAAACGAGATCTTAGTGGCAAGGGGAACCAAAATAAGGAGCCAGAGAGGAGCCCATACTCGTGTCAGCAAAAACTGCAATGCCACTCGCAAGTGTGCAAATCCGATATATATTAAACAAACCATGGAAACATCTAGTATAAGAAGGGGGGATCGAGAAGAAAAGTTGTTAATTTCTACAATAGCTAAGATGTCTTCCCAGATAGAACACAAATTCGTCTAAGGATGCATCAGATGAGATGAAGGTATCTGAAGATGTTCATCAAGTTCCACAACATCAACAATCAAAGGAAGAGCAGTACCAGCAGCAAGATTCCTTGGCCACCACTAAGCCAAGAAGATCGGTCAATCCAGTACACATGTATGGATTTGATGAACCGGTAAAACACTATGGACAGTTAGATGTGGTGGCATATGCACTACCAGTGGAGGATGACGAGTCAATCACCTTCAGACAGACAATCAAAGATACTAGCAACAAGAACTGGATGGTGGCTAAGCATGAAGAGATTGAGTCTCTCCACAAGAACTGTACATAGAATTTGGTTCCATTGTCCAAAGGCAAGCAAGCTATAGGCTGCAAGAGAGTGCACAAGAAGAATGAAGCTTCTCCAGAGCCATGTGGAGAAGTTTTGCTTGAGTGCCCTTAGGGACGTATTTGACGAGAGGTTGATTTGGTGAAGCTATGCGGTGGAGAAGTGTGTCAGCTCGGTTTTGTGGCAAAATCTTGCCGAGGTAGAGATATGAATGAAAGTATCAAAAAATAGGTCCATGATATTTTTGACTTTGACCATATATTTGATTGAATTTCCATATACGAATTTCTAATATATGTAAGCCTACATATGATTGGATTTCAAATATATAATGTAATGTCGACCCGTCCTGCACGGTGCATTATCACTACTAAATTATGCTCTATTAGCGACGTAATTTAGCGACGGAATAAAATAACGTCGCTAAATATAAAATATAGCGACTCCTTTCTATAGACATCGCAAAACGTCGTTGAATAGCGACGTTCAACGACAGGAGATAAATTACGTTGCTGAATAGCGACGTTCAGCGACATATTATTAAAATATGTCGCCATATATTAAAATGTTTGCGACGTTTAGCGACGTCGACTCTTGACGTCGCCAACATTTTTACTTAGGTCATACTGTGTAAGCCCCATGAATTTCAGAGTTTATTTTAAATTTTCTGAATGAATTATTTTCGATAAATATTTTATTATTTAATTGTTTGTGATCATTTGTCATACTCTTATTATTATTATTATTATTATTATTATTATTATTATTATTATTATTATTTATTTTCATGGCATGTCATGCCCTAACCCTAACCCTAGGTAGGACCAAGTGTCCCTAACCCTAACCCTAGGTAGGACCAAGTGGCCCTAACCCTAACCCCAGGTAGGACCAAGTGTCCCATGAAGTTATGGAAGGGGGGGGGGACACCTCACCATCTTTCTCCCTATATAAACCCCATCACCCCACACACACACAAACCCCACTCCATCACCCCACACACACAAACCACCAGCACCCCCCTCTCTATATAAAACACACACATACACACACACAAAAAAAAACACACACACACACACCCGACCTCACCCCACCACCACTGCCGCTGCCGCCCGCCGCCAACCGCCCGCCGCCGGCGCCCAGCCGCCGCCAGCCGCCCGCCGCCGGCGCCCAGCCGCCGCCGCCGTTAGCCGCCCCTCCCCGGCCACCTCTACCACTCCATCCTCTTCATCTTCTTCCTCTTCCACTTCAATTCCAAGAAAGAAAACCCTAGGTAAATTTTCATCTTCCTCCCCCAATCTTTATTCTCCAATTCAAACTAGGTTAGAGTTGCTAACAAGGGTTGTTATTTGATTTTGGATTCAATTAGGGTTTGTGGAAAGGCTAGGTCAACTTCCAATCCAAGGCAAGTCCTCTTCTCCTCCTTCTCTAATTTTGTTCATCTAGGTTAAATTTGGAGTAATTATGAAATCAAATTAAATTCTGAAATTATAAGTAAGATCATACAAATTTTTTGATAAATTTTTGGTAATACTAGGAAATTTGAACTTGTATAGGTTAATTATAAATCTGAAGTCTCATGTTAGATATTAAATTTTCTTCATCTCATAAGATCATAATTTGGAATATAAGTTATGGAAATCCCTCTAATTATGGTTTAATTACAAATTCTGAAATTTTGGTAGCGTTTAAACCAATTCGAGATATCTAAAATTTTGCAATTTTGATTTCTATTAAATTTTCAATTTTGATAGACATAGGCAAAGGAATTAAAATTTGTTAAACTTAGGCACTGGAATTATTAATTGTGACGTATTACAGATAAGTGTATATGCATTGGACACAAATAAAGGAACCGATTGTGGACATGAACTATCTGGACTTGAAATTTTTCATGAACAAATAAACACACATGAACATATGGGACTCTCCAAGGGTAAGTCTGACATACACATTGGAACTGAACAACTGGACCGCATGCCGGAAAGGTAAATGTACAAGGACCCTGTGTTTCTCTACTTACTATTAAGTACTCAATTTTGTGTGTTCATAGTTAGAAATAAGTCTCGTTTTTACATTTTTCTGCTTCATGCACAAGAATTAAAATATTGATATCGAAGAGTTTTGTTTTGATTTGATTTTCTTTATACTATCTACATGATATGTAAAATATATATATATATATATATATATATATATATATATATATATATATATATATATATATATATATATATATATATATATATAAAGCCTTCGCATATTAACTAGTATATTTTGGGTAAACATTAAAGTATTGCTCTATCCTGATAAACTGCAAAACAAATTCGCAAGCCGCGACCTGACTAATTGCTAAAGGAAAGGCAACCATTACTTGCTCAGGTAAAAATCTCAAGTTCCTTTTTGTTCTTTATAACTGCGTGGTCCGGTGTTAAGGTTTGCTCCACCGAAGGGATCGGCGAGCCCAATTATTTATGTCACTTTCCGTTCCCAAAATGCGTATTTTTATACATGTACAACTCATGAGTATTTATTTAGTATTTATCATGAATTATTCTGTATTTAAATTCCTATAAGTTCATGTTAATTATCTGCTCTTTAATTTTATGTTAATTAATTATCTGTATTTTATTCTTGTATTTTATTTTCTGCATTTCTTCTTTTGTTCCCTGCTTTAGTCTTATTGGGTTTCGGCTTGGTGGTTCCCACAAACCCGGCCCATTAGCTCCCACCTACCACCCCCTTTGCTATTTAAAGCTTCCCTCTTCATTCTCTCTCCTCATTCTCACCATTACTACTTCTTCTTCCTCTCATCACTCTCCACCCACCAGCAGTAGCAGTAGGCAAGTGCAATCTTGCTTCTCCTTCATCCATTTTTATGGATCATTACTCTTCCTCTCATGATTCTGAGAGAGTTTAGTTCTTGGTATTTTTGATTTCTATGGCTGGTTTATTCTAGATCTAAGTTGCTATATTCTCGGTTGTTCATGGGTTTGATCTTCCAACTTAGCGTGTTTCTGGCTGGGAACTTCATTTTCTGGCTTGGGACGAAGGCTCCTGAGTCACGCACACGTCTTTACGTGTCTGCGTGGATTTTGAGACACGCTCATGTTCTTACATGTTAGCGTGTATTTTCAGTCACGCTCCCGTTCTCATGAGCGTGCGTGTATTTTCAGTCACGCTCACGTTCTCATGAGCGTGCGTGTATTTTTAGTCACGCTCATGTTCTCATGAGAGTGCGTGTATTTTCAGTCACGCTCACGTTCTCATGAGCGTGCGTGTATTTTCAGTCACGCTCACGTTCTCATGAGCGTGCGTGTATTTTTAGTCACGCTCACGTTCTCATGAGCGTGCATGTATTTTCAGTCATGCTCACGTTCTCATGAGCGTGCGTGTATTTTTAGTCTCGCTCACGTTCTCATGAGCGTGCGTGTATTTTCAGTCATGCTCACGTTCTCATGAGCGTGCGTATATTTTAGTCATGCTCACGTTCTCATGAGCGTACGTGTATTTTCAGTCACGCTCACGTTCTCATGAGCGTGCGTGTATTTTTAGTCACGCTCACGTTCTCATGAGCGTGCGTGTATTTTTAGTCACGCACACATCCATGAGTGCGTGAATTTTTAGTCATACACTCGTCCTTGAGTGCGTGCGTGAATTCCTTATCATTTTTCACGCTCACTTGTGCGTGCGTGGATTTTCCCTTCACGCTCAAACTGTGCATACCAACATGAACCATTTTCATGCTCACTTCGACTAGACTGGTTGGCGTGACTTGTTGGCCTTAGTGTAACCTACTCAACTTGGCGTGACTTCTTGACCTGGGTGTTTTATTTGTCCTATAATTATTTATGGCATGATAATTCTTCTATTATATCCTTACACCTTTTGCGTGAATTTCTTGATAAATCATGATATGTTAAATTTGTTAAAATGGATTGTTATGTGGAATGCGCCTAGTATCTTGATTGATTGATGGATACCCAGTAAGACTGAAACTTGACCTTGAGAGTTATAGACTCGACCCCATTTAATGATAATTGACTTTCATGCCTTGACACCATTGATAATAATGGTTATCTTGACTAAATTGATCATGCGTTCTTAGTTGGAACTAAGAGACTGGCTAGTCGTCTTATTGAAATGAATGAATGAGACACGTTTATGTAATGAACTATTGTACTCGATTAGCCGATCCCGAATATTGGCATACAGGCACATGCAGGCTTCAAAGTAATTATTTACTATTTAATTATTTATTTATCTTACAAAAACAGCATGTGTACTTTATGGTCAAGGCATGATTATTCTGTGGTTAGTTTGATTGATGCATTACGCTATGTAAGACCTACAACCTAGCCGCACGGGTATCGTTGTAGAGTTGCACATATCGTACCCCGTACGAAAGTACTCATTGAATGACCATGATCCACGATATGGAACTTCACTCAACGTAGAGACCTTTAAGTTAAATAAAATAATGATGGCATGGAGAGAATGGATTCTCGAGTTCTTACATGGCAGCCCTCTTGGGACTATTAAGTGCCCGACAGGCCGGCTGGTTCCCACAGATACTGTAAACCTATCACACGGGCAGGGAACGTATCTGCTTATATTATTGTACATGCTATAACGGCGGGCGTCCCGCTGGGACTCGTCTAACTACATGATTGGCACAATTGATTGACTGGATAGACTAGCCTTGCTCGCACATAGTAAGAACTGAGAAATCTCTAATTCCATAATTCCAGGATAACTTGGGACTTACAATAGCAAGCCGTAAGAGTTGATTGGCCGTTCAAGATAATTTGTTTGTGTACTGTATCTACTCTGTGCCCAACTGAGATGATCAGAATGTCAGGACATGACGGGCCAACTTCTGTCCTTATTTGGTTGGGAGGTTGGTTCGAAGTGTCGTGATGTTATGTGAATCCTAGTGGAAAGCAGAGGTCTATTATTATACTCTCTTACATACTGGTTTAATCCTTCATATCGTGCTCCCTTGTAGTACTTGCTATTAGAGGTCTAACTTCTCTGGTTTTGCATGGCCAGATTTAGAGCCGGTCCCCGAGGATCCAGCTTACCTCTACCTCCAAGATGGTCAATACTAGGGGAATGATCGCAGGAGGACTCGAGTGGGTTTCCTTACTTCACCGTTCGTTTTGTCATTTACTTTATACTTAGCCGTTTGGCATCGACGTGTTAGTCGGATCGTCTTGTACTTACTTTGTATAATTGTAATTAAGTCAGACTGCAGCTGATAACAATTGTGTATACTTGCTATACCATCTAGCTATGTTTTATAAAGCCAGATCTTTAGAACATTTTGACTGAGCGTTTGGGACGCCTTACTGCTTTATCTTACCTGTTCTCTATTTCTGTTTCTTGTTTGAATGATTGAGACAATAGATGTGAAATGACCATAGTGAGACTTTCGTGTAGTATGCACCCCCTCGTCTGGTTAGACAACATTGATCGTATTATACGGTATTCATCTACCCGTAATACGTAGCTGGCTGAGTCATTCTCCCGCTCTCCAGTATTCTGGTTCTGGGGCGTGACAATTTACCTGCATGGTTCTGGTGTTGAGAGTTGCTCCACCGAAGGGGTCGGCGAGCCCAGAATTTACTTTTATCATATATATATTTTTTGTAAATTTTCGGGGCTCCTAAATACAAAGGAGACTCTGCCGAAATTTTTGGAAAATTTAGAAGATAGACAAATTTCTGACTTTCGGGAATTTTTAGGAAATTTCTTATCTAGGAAGCATTTGGGAGGGGAGAACAACTGAATATACCTAGATATCCCGTAACATAAATAACAAAAGCTTATCAGTATTTCGAAAATCTCGTAAATCGGTACATCTAGTTTCAACTAGGGTGTACTAGCCCAAGGGAGGCTCGGAAATCTCGAAAATCAATGCATCTATTTGACAGTAACATCAAATAGATGAGTTTATCCCAAGGGAGGCTCGGAATTCACAGCCTGATCCCGGGTTAACGGGATTGTTTACGGGAAATATTTAGAGGATTATTCAGAGTATTGTTCTCAAAACTGCATTACAATAAATTTCAGTCTTACTCCAGAAACAACGCTGCCTATTGTAGGTGGGCAGTTTTCCCTAATTGCTCAAGGAAAGCAATTCCTACTAAAAGCTCAAGGGAAGCTCGGAAATCTTATTAATCATGGAGTAGGACGTTGTTTACATTCATGTTTTACTAAAGCAGATATATATATATATATATATATATATATATATATATATATATATATATATATATATATATATATATATATATTTTATATATATATATATATATATATATATAAAATATATATATATATATATATATATATATATATATATATATAGCAGTGCAAATTGACATACCTTGTTTCTTTTTTTAACTACATATTTCATATTTTGTTTAACTTTTACCGTTCTTGGCCGAGGACTTGCTTGTCGTTTTCTAAACGACCTAGTATTTGTTCACCAGGTGAAGAAGAAGAAGACGCCTCCACCGAACTATCGCCGTACTACAACGAGGAGTAAACTGTCTGGACTACCTACAGCTATGACCAGCAGTATCGTAGTTATCTTGCAAATTTACTTTTGTAATAATCTGTAATAGTATTGTTGGAAAAGTTCCCTGTATAATAGCTACACTATATTTTAATACCATGAAAACTTCTTGTATTTTCCATTCTGCTGATGATTACGGGCGACAATCGCGAATTTCGGCATGTAGCCTGGGGATGTATTTACGACGTCACCATTCCATTCGGGAAGCGGAACGTGACACGTCTTTTAAGTGGTGGCCCATGCAGGTCAGCAAGAATGAAAAATCTAGGATAGAACATAGGTTCGGATAAAACGTAGGTTTTAGAATTATAGGGAGCACCATGAGTCCAAATCATACCCTAGGAATCCCTGAGAAGGAGGTATCAATAGTTAGTAGATGATTACCTCTTTTCTAACTAACTATTTAATCCTAGTAAAGGGATAGTGACTCAAGAAATTCTTGATGTAGATCATGCCCTGATTCGTACCTTTTGCAAGACTAAGTAATGACAGCCACAGCATGGACGACTATTATGTATTTGTGAAAAAGATGTGACGAGTAGCACCAAAAGGGATGATAGAGGCCTATGGGGTACACTACGAACTAAAATATTCGGTGGTGACAGATATAGTGGATGAAATAAAAGTATATTATAATACGGTGCATTACTATGTCCTGATCAAGGCAGAACCCTCTGAAGGTCCAGAAAACGAACGTAACTGTACTCTGGAAGAATGGAAGCAGACGTACTCAGAGACAAAGATCCTTAACATAAGGCGAATGTGGATTTAGACCCCCCAGAATGAAGATGATGTGTAAATAAGTATTAGATCCTTAGTTATGTAAAGGGTGTGTGAATGTATGTAGTGAGAATGTAAAATAAGTATTAGACCCCAATATGTAGGTGGAATATGAATGTATTTAGTAGAAATATAATATATGAATGTATGTAGTAGAAGCATATTGTGCTATCAATAAATAAATATGCTTTTCCTATATTTTTATATTCCTGGTAAATACTTTTTACTTAAGAATATTATGAATGTAGGTATGGACCTATTTATGCCAAGTTTGGAATGGGATGTGAGTGATTACACTTTGTACTTATACCAGCGCTATGCAAGAATAATGTGGAACGCACCCGACTGGTACGACGTCCATGTCTACCAAGTATTTTATGCAGTCATGCGTCCCATTATCAGGGACATCGAGGACGGAGCTGAAGTATATTACGAAAATACAACCTACTGCCTGCATGTCCGAGACCCAAACCGCATCTACATCGGACTACATGGATATGAGGGTACACTTGATGACTTTGAAAGACTCCATCCAGAGGTTGATATCCTCACTGAGGAAAGGATCCTCATCGAGGCTGTAGCATAAGACAAACCTAACCCTGTATATATATAATGAAGAAGGAGTCCATCTCTTTTTGTCTGTTGTATGGTATTTTGGAAATCAGCAGATATGTATACAAGTAGGGATAGGTAGAGATAGATACTATGTCACATTTTGGGGAAAGTTGAGTGACATGAGTAGGTTAGGTGAAAGGAATGTAAACAAATGTAAAGTTGAGAGTAGAAACCATATTTTGTATTACTCTCATTATAATGAAATATATATAAATATATGACTCTGCTGTACACCTTGTTATGAATGAATATTGTGAGTCGAATATTCCCTGAGGAATTGTCTTTTATTTCAGGTTATGGACAATCATGATCAACCAAACAATCCACCACCTCAAGCATCAACTGAGCCAACCGTGGCTGACATGTTCCGTTTGTTCCAGCAACTATTGGAATCCAATAGTCAACAGGCCAATGCTGCCTATGCAACAAATACCACAATATTGGAACAAATGCAGAATTCTAATAATACCAAGGATAAAACTTTAAAAGAGTTCAGGGATCTTAGGCCGCCCAAGTTTAAAGGAACTGAAAATGCGATGGAAGCGGGTCAATGGCTGAGAACCATTGAAGGTTTGATGAAGGCTGCAAAAGTTAGACCCGAGGATATGGTACCAGCAATCCGCATCCAGCTGGAAGACATAGCTGGATACTGGTGGAGTGCCGAGTATCCAGAAGATTCTGACAAGAACATGTCATGGGCAGTATTCAAGAAGAAATTTGAAGACAGATTCTATCCTAAGTCGGCACGGATAGAATTAGAACGACAATTCAACTATCTGAAACAAGGGAGACGTACAGTTGATGAGTACGTTGCAGAATTTTCCAGGCTTAGTCGATTTGCCCCCAACATGATAGCGGATGAAGAAACAAAAATATCCAGGTTCGTAGAAGGACTTAGAACCCAACTGAAAAGTAGGGTCGCCTCTTATCGGTGCCAAACATTTTCAGAGGCAACAGAAGCTGCTCGAGACCAAGAAAGGATACTAAAGGAAGAACAACATTTTCGGTCTCCACAACCTAAGAGAACTTTTGAGGAAGGGGCATCCTCCAACAAGAATCATTGGCAGGGACCGCCTAAGCGTCCTCAGAATGGCAACCCAGACAGATCCGTTATCTGTAATTACTGCCACAAACTAGGCCACAAGATAAATGTATGTAGGAAAAGATTGGGGCTTTGTTTGAAATATGGAGCAGGAAATCATCCAACCAATCAATGTCCTCCGTTGCCTGCAACTGGAGCAACCACACAAAGCTTCAATCAAGGATACCGACCTCCAGTTCAAGGAAATCAACCTAGACCTATGATGCAGGCACCAACTTCACAAGTAGGTATGATTTATGGAAATCAGCACAGGCCGCCCTATGTACCTCAGGTATATCAATTTCAACAAGCACAACGGGTGGCTCAAGCCCAAAATAATAACAAAAAGAGGAATAGGCAAGGACAAGCACTTATGATGGGAGCTGAAGATACAAATATCCCTGGAGAAGTAATTTCAGGTACTATTTTAATTTCTGCATATCCAGCATCAGTATTATTTGATTTCGGGGCTACCCATTCATTTATAGCATCTTCTTTTTGTTTGCCATTAAAATTGTTTGATTGAAAACTTTAATACAAACAGAACAGTGTTACAATGTAGGACTTAGATGTAGTCCTAGGAGTACACTTTTGTTTAAGCTGGGTCCTTAGTGCCAATGGAGTGAGTGGTAATGCGTTGACTCCGTTGACCGGCTAACGGCGGTTATCGGTTCTCTGAAGGTGTTGATTGCTCTGGGTGCTGGAGCTTGCTGAGAGGAGGAAGACGTTGAGTGTCTAGGACTGCCTCTCTGGTGATTCTCTGTTGTGGATTCTCTGTGAGTCTTATGTTCTGAGTCTCTATGTGTGTGTGAAGGAGATGATCCTTCTATTTATAGTTTTGCAGGCTGGCTGCTTATGCGCGCATGCAGGATGCGCCGGTGTGGGGATGCCACGTGGAGGTCGCTGATGGAGGCGCACGGATGCTGCGCCCTGATCGAGGGGGAGAACTCTTCATACTGCTGTTGTGAGCCGGCACATAGCAGGGAGAAGATCTTTCCGTTGCTGAAATCTTGGATGAGTTGAGTCAAAAGACACGTGTCGTCGACTCATGGTTCGAAGATCTCGGATTTGGTGGAGAGGAGTGATCTGGTGGGCTGCGCCTTGGATTGGGCGCAGGAGGAGGCTGTGGCTCATAACCTTTAGGAGTTACAAACTATTTGGGGCGCATGGCTTTTGAGGCGCATGCAGGCGACTTTCCTTCTGTCTTTCGGGATCAGAGATCGGTCTGGGGCGCATGGCTTTTGAGGCACATGCAAAGCTTCAACCGGAGACTCTTCTTCTGTCTTTAGGGATCAGTGAGGGGTCTGAGGCGCATGGCTTTTGAGGCGCATGCTGGTTTGGACGCATGGCCGTAGAGGCGCATGCGGGTGTGGACGCATGGCCGTAGAGGCGCATGCGGGTGGCCACGTGGCAGTAGCCGTCGGAATAGAGTCATGATGATGCTGGCGTTGCCGACGCTTCGTTTTCTGAAAAGCTGTCAACTGTTCAGACTTTGGGAGGCGTGCTGCCAACTCTGTCAGTTCAGCATTTAATGTTGGTGACGTTCGATGGACAGCTGAGTGGGCGCGTCGGTTGGCGTTCCACTCGGTATGGAGATGTGTGGGGGCGCACCCTCTATAATGCGCCGAATACTGTAGGGCGCGTCTGTGTGATGCGCCTGATGCCGAAGGGCGCGTCCGTGTGATGCGCTGTCTGGCTGGCGCATCGGACATGTCTTTTAATGATGCGGTTGTCTCGCTCTTCGAGTGCTATAAATAGCCGTTTGGCTGAATTCGAGGCGTCCGGTTCATCCATTTAATGTAAATTCATTGCACGGAATTCGGAGGGCCATCCACTTGGCGCGTGGGTTTGATCTGCCCGGCCTATAAATAGTGGCATGGAGAGAAGATTTGCTTCTCATTCCCTCACGTACTTCCAATATGAACTTGAACATACGGGTGCATTCTGCTGACGAAGTGCTCCCGAGGGTGAAGATGAGACGCTGCGTTGTCTTTGATGCACTTGAAGGTGACTGTTACATCCAAAAGACGGAGTCGAGGGCTTCTGAGGCAGGCGGAAGGTGCCTGTTGCATCCAAAGATAGGGATGCTCGAGCCTCGTCTCCGTTATTCCGGCAGAGCCGTAGATCAGAATGGCGGTGCTAGGCTCTCTCTTCCTTCAAAGTGGGGTTTTCCCACTTTGATCGTGTCGAAAGCTGCTCCTTTAGCCGTGGTTTCGATCACGGTCTTCCTTCGGCTTTGGAGGCTCTTTCGAAGCCTCCCCTGGCCACAGCATTTGCGGTGCTCTTCTCTTCCTTGGTTCCAGCCAGAGGGTTAAATGCTTTGTGTCGAAGCATTTATCGGGCGAGCCTGGTTGGAAGAGCGGCACATAACTAGGCTCTGCTCGGCCAGGTGAGCCTGGCTGGAAGAATTTGGCTGCAGGGATGCACATAACTGAGCTGCTGGAGAGATGATGGGGATGCGCCTGGATGGAGGCGCATGATATCTGCTGCGCCTTACTGGTGGCGCATAGTGATGCTGCGCCTATCTGGAGACGCATGGTGGCCGCTGCCCTTATCTGAAGGCGCATGATGGCCGCTGGCTGTAGTCTTAGGCTCTTTTCTTTGTAAAAATTCTCCTTTGTACAGCCTTTTCTAGACATGTAATAGACTTTTATATATAAATAAAAAGTCTTTCTTCAAATGTCTATAGTTATTGACTTTGCTGTGAAGTTCTTCGTCTGAGTTCTGGCGCGTGTAGTGTCTGGCGCATGGGCTTTCTGGTTGTGAAATTCCATGCTTCTACAAGACCCCCTTCAAAGTTTTCAAAACTTTTGAATAAGTTTTGGAATACTTTGAAATAAGAAGCATGGAGGTCAGGGCGCATGATTTCTGGGCGCATGCTTGTTCGGGCGCATGCTCTTCTCAGTTGATGATGATGATGCCTCGGTAACCGAAAAGATTAATGATGATCTTTTGGTTTTATTTGCTGCTATCCTTGCAGAACCCGAGGCGACGGCTGAGATCATACGTCATCTGTTCACGCGTGCGACCAAGCCCTATAAATAGGTAAGAGTTGGAGAGAGAAAGAGTTCTTCTTCTCTGTGCCTCTGCTTCTTTAGAGTTTCTTCTTCAAAAACCCTAACTTCTCCTTCTTCGAGAGAATGGCTCCCAAGACTCCTCGCGGCGCTGCCAGCAAGGGGAAGGAGAAAGCGAAGGAGTCCGCGAATGAGGATGTACCTATCACTCTTGCGCCTCTTGCCGACGTTCGTCCTGAGGTGACAGGTGGGTTTCGTCTCTGCTTTGGGCTCTGTGCCCTAACTGCCGACGCGTATAGACTTCGGTCTTTAATGATACGCCGAGGTTCTATCCTGCCGACGTGCATAGGTTTATACCTTTATCATGCACCGAGGTTTTAATGGCTGACGCGCATGGGTTTTACTCCCTGAAGATGCGCCGAAGCCTTTGCTGACGCGCATGGGCTCACGCTCTGATAATGCGCCGAAGCTCCAATGCCAACGCGCATGGGCTTACGCCCTGATGATGCGCCGAGGCATGCTGACGCGCATGGGCCTATGCCCTGATGATGCGCCGAAGCAGATGCGCATGGGTTCATATCCTGGCAATACGCCAGTCTGCTTGACATATTTTGTCTTTTTGCCTGACTTCCACTTTTGTTGTGCCAGTGTCGATGACGATCCCTTTGTTGAATGAGGTCCTCCTGGACGCTTCTCTTTGTCAGATGGGAGTTGATTTTGATGAGGCGGTGATCAACCCTGCAAAGGATGCTATCCTTCAGGACCAACCTCGTGAGAGGATGCTACAAATCCAGGTCCAGTTGCCGCTTTTCCTCCAGAGTATGATGGAGAGCGGTAAACTGAAGTCTGCTGATTCTGAAGGTGTGACTTTCTTAAAGCCTGCCTTTCTGTTTGGCGACCGATTAGTCTCTTCCGAAGCGAAGATATTGAAGATCAGAGAAGACTGGTTCTTTGCAGCTAAGGGCATGATGTTATACATGCGGCAGGTTGACCGCCAGTTGCCACTGACAGCCTTTTACCGTCTAGCTTCGAAGAGAAGGATGGATTGGGAACTTACTCCTTCTCAAGGAGGTGCCTTGGGGGGTTCCCTTTTGACACCACCTCGAACCAGCGAGATACCTTGACCGCCTCACGAACCGGTTCTTCGTTCAGTTACCGAGCTTTGCGTCCCGGGAGCATCTATAGTGAAGTCCCAAATGACACGTTTCCCTTCAGTGCCCCGACTTTTGCAAATCGGATGCTGACGTCGAAGGTCACGTATCCGACAGCTGGTTTTAGAGTCGAAGGTTGGTGTCACTACATCCCAAAGTGGGACGAGTTGACCTCCTGGGTGCTTTCCAGGTTCAAAGTTGAGCTTAAAGAGATAGGGCTAACTGCCGCTATTCGGGCCACGCAGGCAGGCGTGGACCTCAATAAGTCGATGTTCCTTGCGCTGTTGGAGCTTTTCAACGCCCATACTGGCAGCTTCTTTACTCCAGTGGGGGAGTTGGGATTGGCCCTTCATGAGATGTACGAAGTGTCCAAGCTTCCTTGGGGCTCGGAACCGTACGAGGAATATTTTCCATCGAATGAAGAGATCCAGGTCTTGGAAGATAAGGACCCGGAGATGATGGCCGTTTTCAAGGAGGTGACGAGCCATCATTATCTGATGCACCGGAGGGACAAGGGTAAGACCCAACCTCACGTGACTGCTTGGAGGGACTATGTTTTCAGACAGGATTTGGCGGATCCTTCGAGGATCCGGTTTGCGACTCCGCAGGGCTTGACACCCGCGGAAGTGAGTTCTGAAATAACCCGGCTGGACGAGAGGACCCCACATTCAAATGAGAGCGGCAAGAACACGTACAGCTGTTTCTGGCACTGCGGGCACCGGATGTCATCTAAGGCAGTGTTGACGGCCTACTTGATGATATGGCTCCGGGATTGCATATTTGCAGGGGGATCCGGTGCTGTTGAGAGGGTACATCTCATTTTGCCTGCCGTGAAGTTGGCCTTTGGACGACCTCTGGCTCTCCTCCCCGCGATGGTGTGCAACCTGCTGCGCGGTTTGAGGTCTTTTGCGGATGATGTGATCCACGAGAAAGGTAATAATGACAACTTTCTCCGGGCCGAGCTGCCTTTCCATTATCTTATGGGTTGGCTGATCTTACATCATCCGAATGTGATGAGTCCTGGTCCTGAGGAGGACCATGTTGAAGGAGATGCCTTCATTCGCCGCTTCTACAAGAGGAAGTGGTCTTACACTGGCGTCCCCGTTTGTAGGAGGGTTTTGTCCTTCCTTCAGGGTGGGAAATCGTGAAGGTTGGCCCGATCTTCAAGAATTTCGAGGCCGACCAGGATTTGGTTGATTCTGGCGAGGATGCGGTTACTTTGCCGAAATGGAGTTTTCGTTGGTTGCAAAGTATTCGGCCTTCGCATCTGGTCTACCGAAATCAGAACAGGTGTTATCTGGAACCGTACTTGCCAAGCCGATTTGCTCGTCAATTTGGCTACACTCAGCTAATGCTGCGGAATCCCAGTAGCAGTCTAGGCTTCATCGGGAGTTTGCTGGATGGAGCCCGGGGCTGGCAGTATTATAACGCTGGATGCACTAGCGTTAAGTTTACCACACCAGTTCGCAATCCTCGGCCGCCGATCTTATATCCGGCCGCCAAGCTATATTGTACTATGAATACTACGTCTCCTGGTTATGACAGGGAGACTAGTTTCATCATTGGAACCCAGTTGGAGGCAACAACGAATATGTTGGTGGCGGCTCGGTCATATCGTCCGCCAGAATTGGCGGGGTATCGGGCTGCTGCTATGGCACCAGTGAGAGACCCGTCTGTCGGGAAAAGGCGGGCTGACCCAGAAGCTGGTACTTCCGTACTGAAAAGGTCGAGAAGGACGTCGACCCCGAAGATTACGGAAACGCCACTTGTAACGCCAACGGGCTTAGCTCCCGCTGAGGTAAGGAGTGCTTCATAATTCCAGTTTTTTTATGTCATTGTGGCGACTTATGCTCTTCTTCTTGTAGGGATTGAAGAAGAAGTCTCGTGCTTCGAAATCGGGCACCAGTAAGCCGAAGGAGGTGGCAGGCTCTTCTGAGGAGCGCATTCCACCAATGATAATGTCTCCTGTGGAGGAGGGTCCCGAAGATGTTCCCGCAGAGGTTTTAGTATCTCCTGACTTTGAAGTCGCAACAACTTCTGGGATAGTACCATCTGCCGTGGAGGCCTTGGACGCTGAGGGTCTTACAGACTCGAGGCATCCTGATGATGAAGTGGATTGGAGTTCGTCGCCTTCTGGTGACGTCCCTCCAGCGTTGCAAGGGTCCGTTGTGGGGGCAGCAGAAGCAGTGAGGATAGAGGAGAGGGTTGATTCCCCTCCTTGTCATGATGAAGGGAGGTCGGCTGAATCATTGCCGAATCCTTCCTTGGCTTCAACCATGGACATAGAGATGGCTACCGATCAGGCGGTAGCGACAGATTTTGTCCCTGTAGAGGGATTTGAGAAGAGTGAGACCCTTCTGCCGGTCTTGTCTCCTGGGGCTGGCCAGGAGATAAATGTTGATCTTCCCGTTTTGCCGGGGGAGGTAGCTGATGCTGATAGAACGTCGGGGGTAGAAGAGGTGGCCGTTGACGTCGGTGATGTCTCCGGGCTTGAGAAGGGTAAGGGTGTGGAACCCTCTGCTGCTCCTTCTACTTTTGGTACTATTACGACGCATGTGCCGGCTCCTTCTGTTCCTTCGGCACCTCGGGCTAGCAGTCTGGCCCCTGTTGATGAAGAGCCTATTGCTGCCGAGGTTCAAACCTCTCAGATCGAGGTTGGCGGATCTTCCTCCGGTCCGCAAACTGTAGTAGCTCCCCCAACTTCTGCTATGACGCCGCAGGTGCTGGCGGATGCCGACGAGTATGTGAAGTTCCTCGTCGAGGGAGTGTACAAAATGCTGGAGAAAGGAGTATCTGCAGTGATGGATGGCAAGGGGAGCTTTGCGACAGCAAAAGCTTTGGCAATGCCTTGTATCGAGCTGATCCGCACTCACCAGGGCCATGACCATATGGCTGAAATTCTGGAGGTTTCGGTGATGGAGCTGGACGAGCGGCTCGTGGAACTGCAGCGCATCCAACGAAATGACCTCTCGGTCTTGATAGATGCAGAGATAGGAAAGTCAATGGCTGAGATCGAGGCTTTCCATCGAGTCGAGGTGAGCAGTTGGGAGCGTGAAGTGGCTGGGACTGAGGCTGCAGCGGAGCAGCTGTCTCAATCTATGAAGAAGACGACGGAGAAGCGGGCTGCGGTGGATGCTAACATCGCAGAGGTTGATGCTCAGATGCGCCGTCTTGAAGACCAGCAGGCCCAACTTCAACTAGAGGCTGAGCGTGTCCTGGCTGAACATGTGGCATTCAAGCAGGAGGAAACGACTCTTACTCAGCGGACCCTTGCTTTGGCTCAGCAGCGACGACAGCTTGATGAGAAGTATGAGAGTAAAACTTCCGCTGAGGCTGTCGGGTTAATGCGTCAAGAAGCCGAGCTGCGAGTCCAGGCGACTGTGGAAACTCGCACTGCCGACCTGAGACGTCGAGTCAGAGAACTCTCGTCCCACCCTGGGGAGGATCGGGGATTGTAGCTTCTCTTCTTTTTTTATGTGTTTTTTTTGCAACTCTTGCTGGAGAAATAGCGTATTTCTGTACTCCCTTTTTTTTAAAAAAAATAAAGAAATACACTATCTCTTTGATGTGTTCATTTTTGATTTCATGAACTTGATGATTTATGTGGACCTATTATCTTTTGCGCACCTTGGTTTTTAGGTACAGATAATAAGTATAAAGGAACCAACATGTTTGCTCAGAGGTAATGTGGACATGGCAATCATTAGGTTCAAATGATAGAATCTTCCTACTCAGAGGTGTTTATGGACGTGGTAGGAATGATCCTGGGGGATACGCTGAACAACTCAGAGGTAATGTGGACGTGGAAGTTCTGCGATCAATGTACGACAACGCAGGAGTTGTTTGTACGGGATATTTACTCAGAGGTAATGTGGACGTGGTAAACATGAAGGATAGCGTAAGCTCACGAAGTGTAAGGTTCCGCTTTGTAGGATGTAGAGAGATAACTCAGAGGTAATGTGGACGTGGTTATCTTTCTACGGAAGGATGCCACGGAACAGCTGGGTTCCGGAAGCGATTGATTTTGTGAAAAGAGGTTGTTTGGGGTAATACATGTCTTGGAGGATGTCAAGAGTAGTACTTCTTTAGGAACTTGCCGTTGATGGGCATCATGAACAAGTCCCCATTGGGTTTGGCGAGTCGGTAAGCACCGTTTGAGTATACCGTCTCAATGATGAAGGGTCCTTCCCATTTGGGCTCGAACTTCCCTGGTGTCTTGTGAGTTAACACCATTGGCCTTCTGACTGCTAAAACCAGGTCGCCAACTTGGAAAGTTCTTTGCTTGACCTTCTTGTTGAAAGCCTGTGATATACGGGCTTGGTAAAGTTCGATGCGTTGTTGAGCTAGGAGACGCTTTTCGTCAAGTGCCTCCAATTCCCGCAGACGACGACGTTGATTGTCTTCTTCTGTGAGATCGTTTGTGATTGCCACGCGGAGCGAAGGTATCTGTATCTCGAGAGGCAGTACTGCTTCGCTCCCGTAGACCAGGGAAAATGGAGTGTTGCCTGTTGGGGTCCGTACCGTTGTGCGGTAGGCCCAAAGGCATTCGCCAAGCTTTTCATCCCAGTCGCGTTTGTTGGATGACACGACCTTTTTGAGTAGCCTGACGATAGTTTTGTTGAATGCCTCGGCCAATCCGTTTGCTGCCGGATTGTAGGCGGTTGAGGCCACGTTTTGAATGCGATTCTTGTCACAGAACCTGCTGAAAATGTGGCTGATAAACTGAGGACCATTGTCATGGATGATTCACCGGGGTACCCCGAAACGGTAAATGACATGGTGTTTGATAAAGTTGACCACCCTGGAGCTTTTTACTTCTGCTAGTGGGACTGCTTCCGCCCATTTGGAGAAGTAATCGGTGATGGCCAGGATGAAGCGGTGTCCTCTCGATGAAGGAGGGGTGATTGGCCCTACAATGTCCATGCCCCAGGCTTCGAATGGCCAGGAGGCGACTGTAGGATGTAGAGGTTCAGATGGTGTATGTATGAAGTCTGCATGAAGTTGGCATGCATGGCACTTCTTAGCATATTCCACTGCGTCGGCAACCATGGTTGGCCAGTAGTAGCCCATACGTCGCAGTCGATCTTGCAACTTAGGCCCTGGTTGGTGAGCGCCGCAAGTTCCGTCATGAGCTTCTCGAAGAGCTTCGGCTGCTTCTTCGTTAGACAGGCATCGAAGGAGAAGCCCGTCGAAGGAGCGTCGGTACAGCGTTTTAGTGGCTGTATCGTAGTAGAATCGAAGAGAGCGTCTCCTGACTGAGACAGCTTCCTTCGGGTCCTCTGGAAGGATTCCGTAGACAGCGAAGTCGATGAACGGGAACCTCCAGTCTCGGACATTAACCCCAGTATTTGTCGGCATGGCGTGAGCCATTTGCAAACATAGGTTGTTTCTGGGACAAATCAAGTCTCGGCCAGTTACCGTGACATAGTGTTGAGTCCCAAGGGGCGCGGCCAATGAGGCTGCGAGGCCAGCTAGAGCGTCAGCCTCCAAGTTTTGTAGGCGGGGTACATGTTCGATGAAGAACCCAGTGAAGGTTGAAATGATGTTCAATGCAACTTCATGGTAAGGGATCAAATCTTCATGGCGAACCTCGTATTGCCCCCGAATCTGGTTTACGACGAGTTTCGAGTCGCCGTAGGCTTCCAGATGATCCACCCCCAGCTGTTGTGCTAGCTGGAGTCCCATGACGAGTGCATTGTACTCAGCAACATTGTTGGAGCACGGCTTCGAAAGGGAGTATGCGCGCTGGATGACCAGCTGATCGGGGGAGACTAAGACTACCCCCACTCCTGCGATGATTTGGCCATTGGGGCCCGTTCTTGAAGCGCCATCAAAGAACATCCGCCAAACGGGGCTTCCTTCAGTGACGTTTGATTCTTGGACTTCATCCGGGATGTCTTCATAGAGTTTTGAAGATTCTGGGATGGGGTGTGCAGCTAAAAAGTCAGCCAGAGCTTGACCCTTGACTGCCTTCTGTGGGACAAACACCATGTTGTATGGTATTAGTAGGATCGCCCATGTAGCCAGCCGGGAGTTTAATGACCCTGGCTTCGTCATGAGAACTCTGAGCGGATTGACTCGGGAGATGACGTGAATTGTCTGGCCCGAGACGTAATGACGAGTCTTCTGAATGGCAAACACCAAAGCCAAGCACTCCTTTTCAACGGGATTGTACCGGTGTTCGGCCCCAATGAGTGTTCGACTGAGGTAGTAGATTGCTTGCTCGTAGCCTGCATCGCTGTTTTGAGCCAGCAAAGCGCCGAGGAAATGATCCATGGCACGGACGTAGAGGAGGAATGGTTTGCCGGCGACAAGTGCCACTAGGACTGGCGGGCTTGTTAAGTAAGCCTTGATGTCGTCGAAAGCCTTTTGGCACTCCTCTGTCCAGACATAAGAGACTCCCTTCTTCATGAGCTGAGTAAAGGGTTGACATTTACCGGAGAGGTTTGCTATGAACCTCCGGATGTATGCCAAACGTCCCTGTAAGCCCCGAAGTTCTCGAAGGTTCTTCGAAGGGTCCATGTTAAGGATGGCTTTAGTCTTCTCGGGATCGACATGAATGCCTTTTGCCGTGATGACAAAGCCCAAGAATTTGCCGCTAGAAACCCCCAGGAAGGATTTAGCGGGGTTCATTTTAAGTTGATGTGCCCGCATGAGATCGAAGACCGTCTTTAGGTCCTGTAGGTGATCTCTTTTGAGGCGACTTTTGACTGCGATGTCGTCAACATAGCACTCAACTGTCTTGCGAAGATGTTGACGGAAGATGGTGCTCATAGCTCGCTGGTACGTTGCACCGGCGTTCTTCAAGCCGAAGGGCATTACTGTGTAGCAGAAAACACCCTTTGGAGTCCTGAATGACGTGTGTTTTGTGTCATCGGGGAACATCTTGATTTGATTGTAGCCTGAATACCCGTCTATGAAGGACATGCGTTCAAAGCCACATGTGTTGTCAATCATTACATCGGTGATTGGGAGCGGGAATTCATCCTTCGGGCAAGCAGAGTTGAGATCCCTGAAGTCGATACAGACTCGTATCTTCCCGTTCTTCTTGGTGACAGGGACGATGTTGGCTACCCAGTCCGGGTGTTGTTCCTCACGGATGAAGCCACTGGTCAAGAGTTTGTCCACCTCCTGATCGATGGCGTTCATGATGTCCGGGCGGAAGCGTCGCTGTTGTTGTTTGATAGGTTTGGCATCTGGTAAGATGTTCAACCTATGCATCGCGATCTGTGGATCGAGACCCGGCATGTCTTCGTAGCTCCAGGCGAAGACGTTGATATATTCCTTAGCGAGTTGGACTAAAGATTCTCGGTCTTCTCCTTCCAAGCTTTTGCTGATAAAGATGGGTTTAGAAGAAGACCCATCCCCGAGGTCGATTTGCTCGACTTCGTCTTCGGTGGGAGGTTCTCGTAACTCAAAACGAGACTCCCATTGTTCTCCTAGGCGTTGAGCCCAGGGTTCCTCTTCGAAGGGTTCCGGCGGTTGGTCTTCGCCTTCATCTTTCTGAGGTTACGTCGATGTCATGTTAGCTGACAGCACTTTCCTGAAGACTGATCCGATACTGGTATCGGAATCCCACGTCGATGCTTCTGACGAGTGGGAATGTTCTATGTCTTCTGCGTCTGAACTCTCTGGAGTTGATGGCGGCGTGACATAGCCTAACCCCCGTCGAGTCCGATTATAGTAATCCTGTGGCTTTCCATTGGGCATCGAAAGCCGGACAGGGAGATGCCGACCCTTGCCGTAGTTTAGGCCTTTATTGCTTTTCAGGTCGTAGCCCATCTTTTGGATGATGTGCTTAGCCGTATCTGTGTACCGATAGACTTGTACTCTGCCGGTATCAGGTTCGAGCTCGATTGACGGGAGGTTCTGACGACGCTCGATTTTGCCCGAGATGATGGTGCCTTCGTCTCGGCTTCGTGGAGGCACTATGAAGACTCCTTGAGACGGAACTATTTGATTGTGGTAGACGGTCGTTACTTGTGTTTGCAACGACCGTAGAGCGTTGTCTAATGTATACATGGCATTCCAGTGTGGAAGACAAGAATAATTGAAAGACACTCTATTATTGATAAAGTACGAGATTTTATCCCGTGGGATTACATTATCGAAGGAGGGTGCGTCTACATCAGCAGAGATATATTCGCCAAGCTCCTCGTCTGTAAGCACTGGGGCCGGATCAGGAGAGTCCTCCACCGCTCTGACTTTGGGGTCTGAGAGGGTTATGTGAGCCCTCTCCGGCATCTTGGATGACTGCGGCGGCTTGCCTTTAAGACGTACCTTGAGGGGTGCCTCGGTTGCGCCTTCGATGAGTGGCGCCTTCCCTTGTAATTTTACCACCAGGGGAGCCGCTGTTTGTGGTGGCTTCCCCTTGAGGCGTATCTTCAGGGGAGTTTCGCGAGCTGGCGCTTTTCCTGATAGCTTGATGCTCATTGGAGGCGCCTTCTGGGGTGGTCTCCCTTTCAGACGGATTTTCAAGGGGGCGTCAGGAGTCGCTTCGAGCTCCAAGTCCGGCTCTGTTGCCGTCTCTGCTTCATCATCGGCGTCGTTGGCTTCCTCCTCGTCAAGTGGCTTGTACAAGTCGGAATCGGTGAAGTAGGCCTCAATCCCTTTGAAGGGATCGATATCTGCAAACTCCGTCCGGATGACGCCGTTGGTGGATACATATTTCATGAATTGGTAGAGCGTGGAGGGCACCACCATGTACTCATGTAACCATGGTCGTCCGAGTAAGATGTTGTAGTTGACCTCGGCATCTACCACATAACAAGTCACCTCAGTTTTGAGGCTGCCGATGTGACACTTCAGCCGGATCTTGCCCAGTGGCTCGCTCTTGCTGGCGTTGAAGCCGCTGATGGTCGTATTGGAGGGCGCTAGCCGGTACATTGGGATCCCCAGCTTTGATAGCAGCGCCTTTGGAATGATGCTTAGGGAAGACCCCGGATCGATCTGAATCCTGCTCACCTTTACCGAACCGATGTACCCTGTGTAATACAATGGTCGGTTATGTCGGTGATGCTTGAGCAGCATGTCTTGTTGGGTGAAGGTTATGTTTGGGATAACTTCATCCGCACAATGACAGTGTGCACAAGTAGTTGGTAGGTCTTCAGGTTGCTTGACCTGACTGAGAAAGGATTCGGCATCCTTCAGAGCTTCGCAGAGAGCTTCTCGGGAGTCCTTGGAGAGACGCAGGAGCTCGAACAAAGACAAGCGTGCAGGAGTACTGGCCAGTTGTGCCAGAATGTCAAAATTGTGGGGCTTGGCTACCCCCGAAGCATTTTCTTTCCGCAGAGGTCTGTCGAAACGGGCCTCCACTTGCTTTTGTTTATTGGCTGCTGAGGGCTTGGATGGACCCTCCTCAGGGATGGTGCCAGGAGGCACCACTTCGGCGGTAGCTTCACCGGGCTGGGAGTTCTGTTGTGCACGCGTCTGCACAGGAAGCGCCTCTTCCGTTGAAGAAGAGACCGTGCGGCAAGACTTGATCTTCCTGCCTTTTGCTTTGGAGGTAGGGCGTACCTCCGGTTGAGTTACCTCGGAGACGAGGTCGGGGTGAACCCAGAGGACCTCTCCTCGAGATATGGTGAGTGGGACAAGTCCACTCACATTGTCACGGGTGGGTGGCAAATTCACCACCTCCATTGTCGCCTTAGGGATGGGGACGACGCCATCTTGTGTGGTAGTCGGCGGCAAGGTGCCGAACTGAAGTGACACCACATTAGCTGACACCGTCTTCTCTTCGTAATCGACGG
This sequence comes from Iris pallida, assembly GCA_029216955.1. Classification (NCBI taxonomy): domain Eukaryota; kingdom Viridiplantae; phylum Streptophyta; class Magnoliopsida; order Asparagales; family Iridaceae; genus Iris; species Iris pallida. The sequence goes on from JANAVB010025798.1 coordinate 6,965,519, forward strand.
AGATTACATCCGCATTGATCATGCGCTGGATGTAATTTTTGAGGACGTAGCAGTCCTTAGTCGGGTGTCCGACAAACCGATGGTAGTGACAATACCTTGGGTTGTCCACCTTCCCGACTTCATCGGGCCGCTTCGGGTCCGGAAGCTTGATCTTGTCACCCTGCTTCAGTATCTCAAAGAGTTGCAGGGTGTCGTCATCATTGAATGAATAAACCTCCTTGGGTCTTGGTGCCAGTGGAGGCTTTTGAGTAGGCGCAGATGCGCCCTTCGAGGCATTAACAGTCAATACCTGTTTCCCCTTTGTTTTTCGTCCGGAGTTGTTGGTTGCGGACTTTTTCCCCTTATCGTCAAAGGCGGGGAAGCTAACACCCAGAAGACGTGCATTGGCCGCCTTCTTCTCTGCAGCTTCAGCTTCAATGATTAGGGAGCTCCAGTCGGGAGGGGGAGTAGAGTTAAGCCAGAGCTTTACTGCAGGCAGCATGTTTATACTGCAAGCAGAGAGAAGCGCATATTCTGGCATGCCTGGAGGTAACCTGAAGCAGGCCTGACGGAAGCGTTCGATGAATGCCCGAACCGTTTCCTTGTCCTTCTGGCGTATCTCAATGAGAGACGCCATCGTCATGTCCTTTCCACCGTCGTAGAAGCGGTCGAGGAAGAGACGTGTCAGGTCGTCGAAGGACGATATGGAATTATCGTGGAGGCTGCAGTACCAGTCATACGCCACCCCTTTCAGGGCCCCAACAAAGATGCTAGTGAGGAGTGCGTCCTCCTTCGGAAGATGCCCTGTCTGCGACTGGAAGTACGTCAGGTACCGTCATGGAGAGTCCTTCCCGTCATACAGCGTGAGTGTTTGTGGTTTATACTTTGGGGAATAAACCACCTTGTTCCACTCAAGGGGATAAGGCTGGGGAATGCCCATCTTCTGGCGTTCCTCCTGCCTGTTCTTGGACTCGAAGCGCTCCCGCAGATCTTTGATCATTTCGACCACGTCCTCCGTGGAGCTAGGAGCCGGGGAAGGAGGTACTACCTGGAGTGGAGCGTTTGAGGGCTCCGATGTCCGGGGTGCTTCTGTGTCTGAGGGTGTCCGCTGGAGGGGCACACTCGACTCTCCATTGGCTCCTGGGTCGGGACCATTTGAAGGTGTCCTGATCAAGGCCGACCGCATCTCAAACACTGCTTGAGTCAGTGCTTGCATTGAGGCAGAGAGGGTTTTGAGTCCTCCTTCTAGCGAGTCTATGCGCTGGACAATGTCCTGTGGCGGCGCATCAGCCTCAAGATCACCCCCGGTCATGTATACTGTCATGACACGGCCGGAAGTGGATGAATTAGTTGAGGCTTCGCTCTCAGCCTCGCTCTCATGTGGGGGAGTTACTTCTCCTGGTGTTTGGCCACCCCCAGCCACATTCTGGAGTTCGTCTTCGACAGGCGCATCTGCAAGGGCCTGACTGCCCTCAGCTCTGTCTTGAAGGGCCTCTTCGTTTTTAGCACTACCCCCGGCGGTGTCCTGGAGGACATCGTCATTTTGAGGGGCTTCAGGGAGGCCATCGCCTTGATGAAGATCCGCCGCAGCTGTGCTTTGGACATCTTCGTCTTCGGAAGGAGGCTCGACAAGGGTCTGGCTACCCCCAGCTTCCTCCAAGGACTTCTTCCTCGACCGAGTGCCTTCGAACACTCCAGAGGTCGTGACAGCTGCCTTGGTTTTCCTCGGCTGGCTTTTGGAGGCAGTCGTCTTCCGGACAGATGAGGAATTGGAGATCACGTTGCATGACGCAATCTTTAGTTCCTCTTCTGCTGACACCTTCGTCCCAAGGCGATGTCGGAGGGGTGTCGATGATTGTAGCCGTTGGAAGACCGACTGCTTTGGCGGTACTGCCGTCTTGCAACAGCAGTTGATGGTGACCAATACACAAGTGTGCCCCGTGAAAGGCGCATCGTGCTTGTTGGTCAACTCTCCTGACCGGCGCTTGTGAGTGATCACGTTGCGCAAGTCGTTGGAGGAGAGTGCTACCCTCACACCCCTCTCAGGCGCATGGCAGAGCCAAGCGCCGGGGTGGTCGGGTGAGTGCTGCGCCCCCTGATCTAATACCAAGCAGGCATCACGATCAGTAGTGGGAGAACCACAGCATTTGAAGTGACTTGAACGGACCTCAAACGCACAACCAGAGGAGGCGCGGAAGTTCAAGACCACTGAGTTTGCCTCTCTCGGCTTGGTTGTGCATGCAGTGAATGCGCCCAAGTGAGATGAGGACTTTGAAGGTCGACTCGTTGTCGGTGCGGGAGCACCTGAGTCAACCTTGTACAGCTTGCCATCGGCAGCGCGCGTGATTGTAAGCGCGTGCCTCTGGCCGACTGCTGGCATAGCACGTTTGTGGCGCATGGCCCGTGCCGCCTTGGATTTCTTCGTACCAGCCCGCTGGGGCGCATAGTACTCAGCATCCAAATTCTCCTCGCCATTACAGCGAGTGAGTCTGTCAAACACAGAGGCTCTTTGTGGCGCATCAGAAATAATGCGCGGGGCATTGGCTGCGCCCCTGCTCCGTCGACGTATCTTCCTCGCCTGAGAGGAAGATGGCTGGGGAACGTGGTCAGCCGCACGCTTCCCCGAGAGATGCGCTACATCAGCGGGCGCACCTTGACTGCTGAGGACGTCAGCAGGAAGGGAAGGCTGGACGGGCGCATCCCCTTCAACGGTGGTGCCCGAGGCGTCGACTTTGCGTACCCAGACTGCGCGGGTCTTCTTCGGCTTCGACAGCCGCTTCGAAGGACTCGCACTTCCTTCAGAAATGAACTCCTCGTACGCCTGTTGATTGAGGCGCACTACCAGCATCTTGTGGGAGGAGCCCACCTTCACGTCGTCGGCCTGTGACACGACTTTCTCGGTAGAGGAGAAAGAGGTCCCCAGCAGAGTCGCCAGCTTGTTTGCCATTAAAATTGTTTGATTGAAAACTTTAATACAAACAGAACAGTGTTACAATGTAGGACTTAGATGTAGTCCTAGGAGTACACTTTTGTTTAAGCTGGGTCCTTAGTGCCAATGGAGTGAGTGGTAATGCGTTGACTCCGTTGACCGGCTAACGGCGGTTATCGGTTCTCTGAAGGTGTTGATTGCTCTGGGTGCTGGAGCTTGCTGAGAGGAGGAAGACGTTGAGTGTCTAGGACTGCCTCTCTGGTGATTCTCTGTTGTGGATTCTCTGTGAGTCTTATGTTCTGAGTCTCTATGTGTGTGTGAAGGAGATGATCCTTCTATTTATAGTTTTGCAGGCTGGCTGCTTATGCGCGCATGCAGGATGCGCCGGTGTGGGGATGCCACGTGGAGGTCGCTGATGGAGGCGCACGGATGCTGCGCCCTGATCGAGGGGGAGAACTCTTCATACTGCTGTTGTGAGCCAGCACGTAGCAGGGAGAAGATCTTTCCGTTGCTGAAATCTTGGATGAGTTGAGTCAAAAGACACGTGTCGTCGACTCATGGTTCGAAGATCTCGGATTTGGTGGAGAGGAGTGATCTGGTGGGCTGCGCCTTGGATTGGGCGCAGGAGGAGGCTGCGGCTCATAACCTTTAGGAGTTACAAACCATTTGGGGCGCATGGCTTTTGAGGCGCATGCAGGCGACTTTCCTTCTGTCTTTCGGGATCATAGATCGGTCTGGGGCGCATGGCTTTTGAGGCGCATGCAAAGCTTCAACCGGAGACTCTTCTTCTGTCTTTAGGGATCAGTGAGGGGTCTGAGGCGCATGACTTTTGAGGCGCATGCTGGTTTGGATGCATGGCCGTAGAGGCGCATGCGGGTGTGGACGTATGGCCGTAGAGGCGCATGCGGGTGGCCACGTGGCAGTAGCCGTCGGAATAGAGTCATGATGATGCTGGCGTTGCCGACGCTTCGTTTTCTGAAAAGCTGTCAACTGTTCAGACTTTGGGAGGCGTGCTGCCAACTCTGTCAGTTCAGCATTTAATGTTGGTGACGTTCGATGGACAGCTGAGTGGGCGCGTCGGTTGGCGTTCCACTCAGTATGGAGATGTGTGGGGGCGCACCCTCTATAATGCGCCGAATACTGTAGGGCGCGTCTGTGTGATGCGCCTGATGCCGAAGGGCGCGTCCGTGTGATGCGCTGTCTGGCTGGCGCATCGGACATGTCTTTTAATGATGCGGTTGTCTCGCTCTTCGAGTGCTATAAATAGCCGTTTGGCTGAATTCGAGGCGTCCGGTTCATCCATTTAATGTAAATTCATTGCACAGAATTCGGAGGGCCATCCACTTGGCGCGTGGGTTTGATCTGCCCGGCCTATAAATAGTGGCATGGAGAGAAGATTTGCTTCTCATTCCCTCACGTACTTCCAATATGAACTTGAACATACGGGTGCATTCTGCTGACGAAGTGCTCCCGAGGGTGAAGATGAGACGCTGCGTTGTCTTTGATGCACTTGAAGGTGACTGTTACATCCAAAAGACGGAGTCGAGGGCTTCTGAGGCAGGCGGAAGGTGCCTGTTGCATCCAAAGATAGGGATGCTCGAGCCTCGTCTCCGTTATTCCGGCAGAGCCGTAGATCGGAATGGCGGTGCTAGGCTCTCTCTTCCTTCAAAGTGGGGTTTCCCCACTTTGATCGTGTCGAAAGCTGCTCCTTTAGCCGTGGTTTCGATCACGGTCTTCCTTCGGCTTTGGAGGCTCTTTCGAAGCCTCTCCTGGCCACAGCATTTGCGGTGCTCTTCTCTTCCTTGGTTCCAGCCAGAGGGTTAAATGCTTTGTGTCGAAGCATTTATCGGGCGAGCCTGGTTGGAAGAGCGGCACATAACTGGGCTCTGCTCGGCCAGGTAAGCCTGGTTGGAAGAATTTGGCTGAAGGAATGCACATAACTTAGCTGCTGGAGAGATGATGGGGATGCGCCTGGATGGAGGCGCATGATATCTGCTGCGCCTTACTGGTGGCGCATAGTGATGCTGCGCCTATCTGGAGACGCATGGTGGCCGCTGTCCTTATCTGAAGGCGCATGATGGCCGCTGGCTGTAGTCTTAGGCTCTTTCCTTTGTAGAAATTCTCCTTTGTACAGCCTTTTCTAGACATGTAATAGACTTTTATATATAAATAAAAAGTCCTTCTTCAAATGTCTATAGTTATTGACTTTGCTGTGAAGTTCTTCGTCTGAGTTCTGGCGCGTGTAGTGTCTGGCGCATGGGCTTTCTGGTTGTGAAATTCCATGCTTCTACACTTTTATATCACAACGTGAAATAGAGTCCCAACCGCTGCCTAAATTACTGAAAGTCCTCACCGGTAATGGAGTAGTAGAAGTCAGTCGGATATGTAGTAGATGTCCCATAAAATTGGGTGGAGGAGCTTTTCGTACCCGGTTGCTCGTTTTCCCAACAAGCAACTATGATATAATATTGGGTATGGATTGGCTAACTGCAACATTAGCCAACATAGATTGCGATCAGGGGAAAGTTTCCTTTCAACTTCCTGACAGAGAATTTTATGAATTTGTAAGAGACCAGAATGAATTTAATGCAGAAGAACTAGAGAAATTTGAATTACCAGTACTGCTACAAGGAGTGGCAGAGTAATCATTTCCAAGGGTAGTAGAAGAATTTAAGGACGTATTCCCAGAAGAATTGCCAGGGCTACCCCCAGATAGAGCTGTAGAATTCTCTATAGATTTAATACCTGGAGCTGCACCCATAGCCAAAAAGATATACCCAATGAACAAGGAGGAGCTAGCTGAGTTAAACAAACAAATAAAGAAATTATTATCCAAGGGATTTATTCAGCCTAGCGCTTCGCCATGGGGTGCACCAGTATTATTTGTGAAAAAGAAAGATGGTACCCTATGCCTAGTGATTGATTATAGGGCCTTGAATGAGGTTACCATAAAAAATAAATAACCCTTACCTAGGATCAATCAATTGTTTGATCAGTTAGGAGAGGCAAGGATATTTTTAAAAATTGATTTGAGATCCGAATATCACCAAGTGAAGGTAAAGAAGAAAGATATTCCAAAGACTGCATTTAGAACTCGGTATGGGCATTACAAATTCTTAGTTATGCCATTCGGGTTGACAAATGCACCAGCTATATTTATGGACCTGATAAATCGAGTATTTTATCAATATGTGGATAAATTTGTGATTGTATTCATTGATGACATTCTTATATACTCCAAAAGTGAAGAGGAGCATGAAAAGCACTTGAGGATAGTACTGCTGTCACGTCCCGCTTCCGAATAATCGGATACGAGTCGGACACGCCCAGCCTTCGTCGATGGACACGACGAAGTAAGCTGTACAATACTAAGGAAAACTCCAAGATACAAAAAATATAAACCACCACAGCTGCTATACATGTCCCCAGAATCATCACAATCCACAAGTTAATTATACAATATCATTCGAAAACAAATCCGGTAACATGAATAAAAAATTATACAATCCTGAAATCCTTAATACAATATATGATGAAATCTTCTAAAAATAAGTCTAAGAAAAGACCTAACTATAACTCTGAAATTCTAAGTCCATCCTGAGGTACAACTCTATCCTGGCTTCGGGCTCTGGCCCATGAAGAAGATACAACGTTCCCAAGTAAACCTGCAACGATCCTGTCAGGAAAAGAGCAAAGTACAACCCCGACAAGAAACTCTAAACAATGTAAACTAAAATGCATAAAAAAGAATCACAATATGAACCATGGTACAAGACAGAAATATGAAACTGTGGTACAGGAATAACAATGAAACTATGGCACCGGATCCAGAAACAATAAAGTATACTATCAGTGTAACATACAAGTGAAATAACTATCAGAGTATGTGACCGGCTGGGTAAACAGTGAACAGTGAACAATAAAAAATGGTACGGCTTAGAGTCTCACGTGCACGGTGTGAGACCTAAGCTATTAGTCAGTGCCTAGCTAAAATAGGATTGGTCACATATCTGTAGTATTTCCCCACCCCAATGTACAAGTAAGAACAATAAACTATGAACGATGAACGATGAACGATGAACAATGAACGATGAACGATGAACAGTGAACAATGAACAATGAACAATCGTGTGTACAATGTGTCAACATAAGAACATGAAGCAAGACAGAAAATACAGAGTAAAGAGTTCGAGCCGGTGTACTTGCCTTGGTTTGGTTGCACGAGAGTAGTAAATCATAAATCTGTATGTCCACCTAGATTTGTACAAGTTGGTTAGGGTTTCAATTATGATAAGCATCTCACTTAATTATTGCTAACTATTTATCTATACAAGTAGCAAGTAAAAGTTTAGAATATAGTAATTCTAGAAAATAGTTTTTAATGCATTTATTGGTAAGAATATACTAGTAAAATAACTATAGTTATTGATAACATCTATAAACTCTGCGGGAGGAACAATTATATGCCAAGCTTAGTAAATGTGAATTTTGGCTGGACCAAATACCATTTCTAGGGCATATTGTCAGCGGAGAAGGCATCTCGGTAGACCCGAAGAAGGTGGAAGCAGTTAAGTCTTGGCCGACACCTAAGTCCGTAGCAGAAATCAGAAGTTTTCTAGGACTGGCTGGTTATTACCGAAGATTCGTAGAGAATTTTTCAAAAATTGCAGAGCCTTTAACCCAACTTACCCGGAAGGAAGAAAAGTTTAACTGGACAGAGAAATGTCAAGCAGCATTTGACGAATTAAAGGAAAGATTAATTTCAGCCCCAATACTGGCATTACCATCTGGTTCAGGTGGATATGAGATATATAGTGATGCATCAGGAAAGGATCTAGGATGTGTACTGATGCAATACGGAAGAGTCATAGCATATGCGTCCCGACAATTAAAGACACATGAAAAAAATTATCCAACTCATGATCTCGAACTTACAGTGGTGGTATTTGCACTCAAGTTATGGAGATACTATTTATACGTAGAAAGAATCAAAATATACACAGACCACAAGAGCTTAAAGTATGTCTTCACGCAAAAGGAGATTAATATGAGACAAAGAAGATGGTTGGAGTTACTGAAAGACTTTGATATGGAGTTAACATATCACCCAGACAAGGCTAATAAGGTGGCTGATGCCTTAAGTAGAAGATCCGAAGCTTTCTTTTTTACTACACCCAAGGAAATCCTTGAGGATTTAAGAAAAATAGGAATTGAAGTAATATGCCCGATAACTGAAAGGATATGGCAAAACTTACAAGTGCAATCCTCCTTAATAGATAGAATTAAGGAAGCCCAACAAAGTGATTCAAAACTTCAGAAAATTTGGAAACAAACGAAAGCAGGGCTCCAGACCGGGATAAGAAAGCATCCGGACGGATCGCTGAGATTCGGAGATCGATTATGTGTGCCCAGTGGAGATTTAAGAACGGAGGTCATGATAGAAGCCCATAACTCATAATATTCTATTCATCCGGGCAGCACTAAAATGTATAAAGATTTGAAACAAACGTTTTGGTGGCACGAGATGAAGAGAGAAGTCGCCAGATTCGTATCCAGATGTCTCGTCTGTCAACAAGTGAAAGCAGAGTATCAAAGGACAGCAGGACTTCTTCAACCGTTGCCCATACCCGAATGGAAGTGGGAGCATCTCACAATAGATTTTCTGACAGGACTGCCTAGGACCCAAAGGGGTAATAATGCTATTTGGGTCATTGTAGATAGACTTACGAAGTCCGCTCGTTTTCTTCCCTTTCGAGTTGGACAATCAACAAAGGTACTGGCAGAAATATACATGAAACAGATTGTCAGTCAGCATGGAGTACCAGTGAGTATAGTATCGGATAGAGATACCCGATTCACTTTACACTTCTGGAAAAGCTTGCAAGAAAATCTTGGCACTCAATTAAAATTTAGCTCCGCCTACCACCCCCAAACAGACGGCCAGTCTGAAAGAACCATTCAGACACTAGAATACATGCTGAGAGCTTGTACTTTAGATTTTGGGGGAGCATGGGATGATCATCTACATCTGGTAGAATTTTTATATAACAACAGTTATCACGATAGTATCAAAATGGCTCCTTTTGAAGCACTATATGGTAGAAAATGCAGATCGCCGGTATGTTGGACCGACGTAGGAGAGAGACAATTGTTAGGTCCAGAACTAGTAACACAAACTGTGGACATAGTCAAGACAATAAGAAGTCACCTGTAAGCAGCCCAGGATAGACAAAAGATGTGGGCTGATAAACATCAAAGAATAATAGAATTTTAACCTGGAGATCACGTTTTTCTGAAGATTTCACCAATTAAGGGAACCATCAGATTCGGGACCAGAGAAAAACTGAGTCCGAGATACATTGGGCCCTTCGACATATTAGAGAAAGTAGGGAATGTATCATATCGGCTTGCTTTACCCCCAACACTAGAGGGAGTTCATAATGTATTCTATATTTCCCAATTACGAAGATATGTGTCGGATCCGAGCCATATACTAGACCATTCAGAAATCACCGTTGGCCTACACTACGGATAGAACAGAAACCCGTTGGGATCTTGGATCGAAGAGAGAAGGTACTCCGCAATTGGATCATTCCATTAGTACGAGTTGCATGGAGCAAGGATTCGCTTGGAGATTCAACTTGGGAGAAGGAAGAAGATATGAGAAAACAATATCCGTATCTATTCCCTAAGTCAGGTCAGTAATCGTACCGCTACTCTAGTTATTCCAAATTTCGAGGACGGAATTTTTCTAAGGGGAGTAGACTTGTCATACTCTTATTTTGTTGTTATTATTATTATTATTATTATTATTATTATTATTATTATTATTATTATTATTATTATTATTATTGTTATTATTATTATTATTATTATTATTATTTATTTCTATGACATGTCATGCCCTAACCCTACGTAGGACCAAGTGTCCCTAACCCTAACCCTAGGTAGGACCAAGTGTCCCTAACCCTAACCCTAGGTAGGACCAAGTGTCCCATGAAGTTATGGAGGGGGAGACACCTCACCATCTTTCTCCCTATATAAACCCCACTCCATCACCCCACACACACACAAACCCTACTCCATCACCCCACACACAAAAACCACCAGCACCCCCCTCTCTATATAAAAACCACACATACACACAAAAAAACAAAAAAAAACACACACACACACCGGACCTTACCCCACCACCACTGCCGCTGCCGCCCGCCGCCCGCTGCCGCCCGCCGCCAGCCGCCCGCCGTCGGCGCCCAGCCGCCGTCGCCGTTAGCCGCCCCTCCCCGGCCACCTCCACCACTTCATCCTCTTCATCTTCTTCCTCTTCCACTTCAATTCCAAGAAAGAAAACCCTAGGTAAATTTTCATCTTCCTACCCCAATCTTTATTCTCCAATTCAAACTAGGTTAGAATTGCTAACAAGGGTTGTTATTTGATTTTGGATTCAATTAGGGTTTGTGGAAAGGCTAGGTCAACTTCTAATCCAAGGCAAGTCCTCTTCTCCTCCTTCTTCTCCAATTTTGTTCATCTAGGTTAAATTTGGAGTAATTATGAAATCAAATTAAATTCTGAAATTATAAGTAAGATCATAAGAAATTTTTGATGAATTTTTGGTAATACAAGGAAATTTGAACTTGTATAGGTTAATTATAAATCCGAAGTCTCATGTTAGATATTAAATTTTCTTCATCTCATATGATCATAGTTTGGAATATAAGTTATGGAAATCCCTCTAATTATGGTTTAATTATTAATTCTGAAATTTTGGTAGCGTTTAAACCAATTCGAGATTTCTAAAATTTTGCAATTTTGATTTCTAATAAATTTTTAATTTTGATAGACATAGGCAAAGGAATTAAAATTGTTAAACTTAGGCACTGGAATTATTATTTGTGACGTATCACGGATAAGTGTATATGCATTGGACACAAATAAAGGAACCGATTGTGGACATGAACTATCTGGACTTGAAATTTTCCATGAACAAATAAACACACATGAACATATGGGACTCTCCAAGGGTAAGTCTGACATACACATTGGAACTGAACAACTGGACCGCACGCTGGAAAGGTAAATGTACAAGGACCCTGTGTTTCTCTACTTACTATTAAGTACTCAATTTTGTGTGTTCATAGTTAGAAATAAGTCTCATTTTTACATTTTCTTGCTTCATGCACAAGAATTAAAATATTGATATGGAAGAGTTTTGTTTTGATTTGATTTTCTTTATACTATCTACATGGTATGTACATATATATATATATATATATATATATATATATATATATATATATATATATATATATATATGTATAAAGCCTTCGCATATTAACTAGTATATTTTGGGTAAACATTAAAGTATTGCTCTATCCTAATAAACTGCAAAACAAATTCGCAAGCCGCGACCCGACTAATTGCTAAAGGAAAGGCAACCATTGCTTGCTCAGGTAAAAGTCTCAAGTTCCTTTTTGTTCTTTTATAACTGCATGGTCCGGTGTTGAGGTTTGCTCCACCGAAGGGGTTGGCGAGCCCAATTGTAACACCCAGTTTTCCAGAAGAGGGTAATTTTAAAATTTTGTAATTATAATTATTATTTAATAATATTTATTCATATTTTGAATTTTAGTGATTTTTAATTATTTTTAAACTATTTAAATTCATGACTTGTGATTTTTGGTGTTTTGCTAGTGAACAGTAGAGACTGCCTACCCTAGAGCCTAGCTATGTGATTAGGGTATTTTTGACAATTTTAGGGTTATTTGGATTTATTATAATTTATTTGAATTTATGGGAATTTTTAGAACTTAATTTGGAATTGTTTGATTGAGGGTTGACTAGGTTGACTTTGACTAGCAATGACCTTGGTAGGCTAACCTAGAAGCTAACCCTAGTTGTGTTTGGACTTGGTTAGGTCATGTAACCCTAGTTAGACTAGAGTTGACCCATGGTATGGTTATTTGACTTAAGTTAGATTTAAGTCATAAGCCATGACTTGTGACTAAACCTTAAATCAATAACTAGCCTTAAGGCCCATAGGCCCACACCATGTATCCAAACCTCACCCTAATCAGCCCATGGCAGCCAACCTAGGGTTTTCCACCCTATTTAATGCCTCTTCCATTTGTTCTTGCCTCTTTTAATTATTTTTCTCTCAAGCTTGAAGAAAGAGGTATAGCCATCTTCCCCAATCCATAACTTTCCCATTTTAACTCCTTTTTGGCTCAAACCACGTGCATTAGATTCTAATTGTCTTCCTCTTGCTGTTCATGGAGAGTATTCTCAGGATTGGGGCAATTTGGAGAGTTTGGCTAACAAAGAGAAACCCCCATTTTGGAGCTTTTCATTAGAATTTCAACATATAGGTAACTTCCTATTCCTTCCATAGAATTTCTTTTTCTTTGCATGATTAGGAAGCCCTAGGTGCCCTCTCTCTGTTGGTATAGGCATTGTTAGGGTTCGTGTCCAATACGTGTCCGTATCGGACACGTATCATGAATACTGTGCATGTGTTTGATGAAATGGCTGTGAGGAATTTATTTCTGATTTTTGTGGAACCAATTGCATGGATTGACAGATCTATATGTGTACATCATGTTTTGTGTAGACAGAGCACTAATTCGAGTCGTGTCCGTGTCCAAAACGGACACGAACACGTCGCAGCAGCCTTAGGGCAGTGCCCTGCTACTCGAGCTTTAGTTCTCCACTTATAGGACACTTGGACACTTGATTTTTGACACAAACCTTGGGGCATTGTCTGCGACCACACTCCCAAAATTTAGGAGTGTCTCGTGGACTGTGCACGGAGCTTTTAAGCTCGTACGGGTCGCGCGCGGGCTGCTGTGCACACACAGTTTTCACACTGACACGCGTGCGGACACGCCTGGACACGCGTCTAAGACACGGTGCAGGGTGTCCAAGGTGTAGCCCTATTATTGGCGAACACATTGACACGTGCACGTGACACAGGGGTGTCTGTGTCGTGTCCTGGATCAATCGACACGTGTGCACGATATTTTTGTACACAGTTTTATGTCTGTGTAATGTTGGTTGTTTTGACACGATTCGTGTCCAATTTCCTGGACACGAAGACACCACTGATACCTACAACTATGTGACATGATTTACCAACCTTTTGTTTTGCAATATATTTGATTTTCAATGTATTTTGGGTTTGTAATTGGGGTTCACTGATACGCATTGACTGCATGTGTATTCCTGAAATTTGTTTACATTTTTTCCTGTTTTTATGATGATGTAATGGTTAATATAGACCACCTGCATGTGTATTAGGCTAATGTGTATTGGTTAGGATTGGTGTTTGATAGATGGGTTATTGAATTCGGTTTTAGGATTTTGAACTGATTAGATTTTACTGTTAGACTGACATAATTTTTTTCCTGTTTTGCAATAGTTGATGGCCACTGTTTTGTATTCCTGTTTTCAGGATATCTTGATATACATACTCCATATCAATAAATAGTTCACTAAATTCCTGTTTTGCTAACTGGTTGTCCTTTTTCCACACACTCTATGCTCCTACACACATCACACACACATGGCATGTTGACATCTTCATTAACACACACACAGGCCATAACCTGTGTTCCTGGAATCTGAGAGAAACCTGAGATTGATGGCATGTGTGGATATTATATTGGTTATGATAAGTTGTATTGGGTTTTCAAATTTGCTTGGGATTGAATTTTGGGTTCAACTGAAATGAGAATTGATTTCCCTTCCTGTTTGATTTGGCTATTAAAATTCCTGAGAATCAAATTTCTGAGAACACAATGTTTTTGTGACTCACTATTGAAAATCTGAGATTTTATGAGGAATCCAAATTGTTTTGGTGTATGACTACTCTAGAATTCTGAAAATGGGTTCATGAATTTATTCCTAAGTTTCACTAAAAATCTGAGAATGAGTATCAGACACTCACAACTGATTTCCTCACATTTTCCTCAACACATAGTTCTCTCTCACATTGCTATACATCCTCATCCTTCACACAAACTCAAATCTCACATGTTTTCACACATGTTCCTAACACTACAATGGTTCCTGCTTCTTTTTCTATTTTTCCCTATTTCCCACACAAATGCATTGTTAAATTCACATATCCATGTACCATTCACTGTTTCCTATTTCATGTATATTCACCCACTGCTTGATGGTTGTATGTTACAAATCTGAACACACATGTCACTCTCTTACTCAATGTGTATATATATATATATATATATATATATATATATATATATATATATATATATATATATATATATATATATATATATAATCCTTGTGTGTGCATTATTAGTTGTGAAAGGAAGGGGATACTGCTGCTAGAACAGCAGGGGAATTGGCCCAGGTTGTATTGAAGGAGGGCAATGAGAGGGGCTGATAGTTTATCTAATGTGTGTGGGAGGTTAGGGATAACAAATTACATATAGTAGTATGTGTGTGTCAGTTTGAAGATATGAGAAGTGCCTATACTAGGTAGAGAGGATGTGTGAGTGTGTTTAGACTAGTGAGATGCAGAACATGACTATTTTGAACTTCCTGTGTACGGGATACACCTAGGTGCATAGGAAGTTTAGTATGGAGTAGAACCCAGGATGTGTGGACATGTACATGTATTGGTATAGGCCTAAGTTGACCTGTAGGTTGTGAGAAGGATTGGGGCACTACCATAGAACAGTGGGGATACCTGCCTATATAAGTGTGACTAAATGAGTGTCTAGGAGTGAAGGGTAAGGAATTCCCTTGTATTGCCTAGATGAGGAATTCCCTTATATTGCCTAGGTGAGGAGTTCCAATGTGAAGTGTCATAGTGCTTAGTGGTATCCATGTGTGGTTCCAAGTGTCAGTCCTAAGGGGGTGTCATGGAGAGTGCACTGCCAAGTGGCAGTAGCCAATATCTAAGTGATAGCATGTGCCTTGTTATACAAGGTAGGAAAGGGTCATGTTGGACCAGATGGGGCTGTGCTGGACTATATAGGCCACACACACACACACAAGCATGATTTTTCTCCTATCTTTTATATGTGTACATATGTATACATAATATATATACCAATGTGATATATGTGATATAATATAAATATTGCTTTTGCCTATATAAATAGTATGTATATAGACATATAGGAATTGGTATGTATGTTACTTGGTATATGTGTTGCCTAATGTATAAATTTGGCTCATAGCCTGTGTGGTGTAGCCTATGGTATCCTTGTGTAGTCTTGTGTATGTGGAATATGCGCATGAGTTGGGTTATGTGAACCTGTGTACTTGAATGGTGTGTGTTTGCTCTATGACTTGGGAATCATGCTTGATTGCTAGACTAGGCTTGGTTAGGCCTAGTGAGACTTGTTAGACTTGTTTAGGCTAGGACTTGACCTAGTTGACCTAGTTTGACCTAGACAGCATGCAGATGCATTGTAGATTATATTTATCATCCCCTGTATACATCTTGACTTGTGTTGCTCTAACTAGGAGTCAGGTACCTCATCTCGGACAGTACATTTATTTCAGACATTCAGATACGAGACGAGTACATTCTCTGATCATTTCATATCATGTTTAGAATTATTTCCTGCATTAAATTACTTTACTTGATACTGTCACGTTGGTCACACGGATTAGTACTATATGGATCCCTTCTTGAGATGTTATCCCTTCAGGGAGCATCGGGTACTCTATGTTCTGTGCATTTTACTTATATGGCGTATCATATGCTTCTTTGGTTCTTTGATCACTTGTGACATATACCCATATGATCACAGAGTCTTCTCTGAATCCTTATCCCATTTATGGGACTACTATGTATCACCTTTCGGAGGCTTATCACCCTTTGGGGGCTTATCACCTTTCGGAGGCTTATCACCCTTTGGGGACTTATCACCTTTCGCAGGCTTATCACCTTTCGGAGGCTTATCACCTTTCAGAGGCTTACCACCCTTCGGGGGCTGTTACATAGAATCATAACATAACCTGGTTGGATCTTTGTGTATTAATTGGGGGTACGGGGGAGTATAAATAGCCATGTGAACAATTCCAAAGTATAATAGCCATGTACGCCTCTTTAGTATAGCCATGTGCAAATCAAGCCGTTCACATGTCGACTTTGTACTCTAAATTACTGGTCACTGGTAGCTCTCTACTTATAGTAGATATTTCTATTACAGTTTTCTCTCAGTTTACATACTGTATTTCCTTCAGTATCTATATCTTACTTTACTGCATGATTATATTTTCTAACCTGCTATGAACTGTTGAGATGTATTGTGCTCGCTCTCGTCCTGACTGGACCTGTTGAAAATTTTACAGAGGATGATGAGAAACCCTGCACCCCTTACTTGGAGCTTGCCTAGATGACACTCGCGACCTGGACCCCTGAGGAGGTTCGGGCAGCTGCTGAGGATGATACCCTTGCTTAGTGTAGATAGCTTAGACTATTTCTTTCCATGATTTAGATGTTATCTTTATTTTCTGAGTTGTATATTCTAGATGTTGAGACTGGTATATGATAAGACTTGTATTTCATTTCTGTTGTACCTCAGTTGAGGATTCTCTTATCTATTTTATCGTGCCATATTCTATCTCTAGATTGTGATTGAGTTGTACCTCTGTGTTGGTCTCCTTATGGAGAGTATTTATATTATATTAGTTATAGTTCATGACCTAGAACAGCGTTCTACCGCCGACACTGCGGCGTAGGCTGGGCGCTATTACGTTCTCGTACCCTCACAGTGGGTGCGGGTCGTGACACGTTTTTAGTGGTGGCCCATGCAGGTCGAGTTTATGTAGTGGTATTCGAACTAGAGTATCACTACAGCCTGCAGCAGGATTAGGATATTTTTGAGGTACTCAATCACATTAGAAAAAACTCTTAACTGGATTTCTGCCATCTAAATTCCTGTTGAAAATTTGCTTCCTTGGATAGTTGTCCTCCCTTGAATTATCGATTCTATCTCAGTATTGATTCCTTGTTTGATCTGTCTCCAGGATGGTGATTGAGACACGATCGCATCGCTCTGGCCCAGCAGACGCTGGTGAGAGGCCTACCACCCCTCGCCTGATCGTGGACGCTGGGACCACAGCACCCCCTATTTCTGCTCACACAGGAGCTTCTGCAGCTTTTGGGAGTGCACCTCCACTTGTCCGGAGGTCTTCCTCCGTCATTCTAGATATGTCTCAGCAGCAGTTACCTTCAGGGACAGTAGATGCGGCTCAGATGTTTACCCTCTTCCAGCGATTCATGGAGTTTCAGCAACAGATTCAGCAGAGCCAGTCTGCTGATATCCGACAGAGCATACAAGATACTCACCAGTTGGTTAGGACGACAGTGGAGCTGGTGGCTGCTCAGCCACAGGGAGGCCAGATGCAGCCGTATCAGCCGAGGACTCCAGACATCCATTCCTTCAAGAAGATGGGACCCCGAGACTTCAAGGGTACAGAGGGCATCATATACGCTGACGATTGGATAGAGCATATTGAGGAGATATTTCGATTGGCACAGATACCAGCAGGATTACAGATCGAGGCAGCCGCCAGTCAGATACAGGACTTGGCCCGTACCTGGTACCAGACGGACTCGAGGATTGGTACAGCCGGTCAGACTTGGACATCGTTCAAGAAACTGTTCAAGGAGAAATTCTTTTTCGATATCGCACTCCGTGCTTTGGAGGTGCAGTTTGAGAGTTTGGTTCAGGGAAACCAGACCGTTGAGGAGTACGCTGGAGAGTTCAGCCGTTTGAGCAGATTCATCAAGGATCTTACCGAGGTCGGGAAGGCGAGGAGGTTCCGCAGGGGTTTGATCGGAGAGATCAAGTCATATACCAAGAGCGACCGCGATGCCACTTTCGAGCAGATTCTGATAGGAGCCATGACAGCAGAGGACGATCTTGGGCTGAAGGAGAAGAGGATGCGAGATACTCAGGGAGCTAGTGGCAGTGCGGGACCGGCTAAGAGGCCCTACCTATAGATTCAGCAGCAGGTGCCCCGTTTGCAGATTCAGCCGCAGTTTCAGCAGCAGATGCTACTTTTACAGTTTCAGCAGCAGTACCAGCAGCCGAGGGTCTACCTTCAGCAGCGGCAGTTTCAGGACCGCGTACCCTTTCAGCAGGCACAGTAGCCGCAGAGGCAGCAGCAGACCCCGGAACAGCAGCTTGTTATCATTTGCCCTTTTTGCAAGAGACCAGGGCATGGTTGGGGCGAATGCCGGAAGAGGCTGGGTAGATATTTGCTTTGCGGAGGATCCGATCATCGTCTGAGATAGTGTCCCGAGTCATCGGGACAGACGGTTCAGGAGGCAGGAGCTAGGGCTCCGGTAGGCCAGCAGAGGGGATTACCCTTGCCGACTCAGCAGCAGAGGTACATGTAGCATCAGCAGCAGGCCAGGGGAGGCCAGCAAGGGCGAGCTTTCGCCAGGACAGTCGAGGATGCTCAGGCCATTGGAGATCTAGTTGCAGGTTCCGTTCTTTTGACTCGAATTCTGCAATTGCCTCTTATAACTCCCTTTGAAATTTTGATTCCCTCTTTCCTTGATGATTTATCAATTTTGTCCTGTTGTTCTTGTGTGATGTTTGATTTTCCTCTGAGATAAATCATATGGGCTAGGTCACCCAGTTATGGAATCTAGAATCTTCGATAGTCGTGTTTAGCTGGCATAGTGAGGACATATAGTCAGATTTAGGACGTATTTCTTGGGTGTGGGAATTTAAGATTTTTGCTGCCAAGCATGCGGCAATGCGAAAATTTTAAATACCATGATTCTAGAGGTATGTGCCTTAGTCGAGGACTCTGTGATTATCGTAGCCTTGCTCACTAGCACGACGAAGATTCTGAGTATCATGATTTTGGACAGACGCATATGATTATCTGACGGTATGTTTGAGACTTTGATTGTGGGGTGTTTGACCTAGAAGGACTGCTACCATCTTAATTTCGAGGACGAAATTTTTATAAGGTGGGTAGGATTGTAACACCCAGTTTTCCAGAATAGGATAATTTTAAAATTTTGTAATTATAATTATTATTTAATGATATTTATTCATATTTTGAATTTTAGTGATTTTTAATTATTTTTAAACTATTTAAATTCATGACTTGTGATTTTTGGTGTTTTGCTAGTGAACAGTAGAGACTGCCTACCCTAGAGCCTATCCATGTGATTAGGGTATTTTTGAAAATTTTAAGGTTATTTGAATTTATTATAATTTATTTGAATTTATGGGAATTTTTAGAATTTAATTTAGAATTGTTTGATTGAGGGTTGACTAGGTTGACTTTGACTAGCAATGACCTTGGTAGGCTAACCTAGAAGCTAACCCTAGTTGTGTTTGGACTTGGTTAGGTCATGTAACCCTAGTTAGACTAGAGTTGACCCATGGTATGGTTATTTGACTTAAGTTAGATTTAAGTCATAAGCCATGACTTGTGACTAAACCTTAAATCAATAACTAGTCTTAAGGCCCATAGGCCCACACCATGTACCCAAACCTCACCCTAATCAGCCCATGGCAGCCAACCTAGGGTTTTCCATCCTATTTAATGCCTCTTCCATTTGTTCTTGCCTCTTTTAATTATTTTTCTCTCAAGCTTGAAGAAATAGGTATAGCCATCTTCCCCAATCCATAACTTTCCCATTTTAACTCCTTTTTGGCTAAAACCACTTGCATTATATTCTAATTGTCTTTCTCTTGCTGTTCATGGAGAGTATTCTCAGGCTTGGGGCAATTTGGAGAGTTTGGCTAACAAGGAGAAACTCCTATTTTGGAGCTTTTTATTGGAATTTCAACATATAGGTAACTTCCTATTCCTTCCATAGAATTTCGTTTTCTTTGTATGATTAGGAAGCCCTAGGTGCCCTCTCTCTGTTGGTATAGGCATTGTTAGGGTTCATGTCCAATACGTGTCCGTATCGGACACGTATCATGAATAGTGTGCATGTGTTTGATGAAATGTCTGTAAGGAATTTATTTCTGATTTTTGTGGAACCAATTGCATGGATTGACAGATCTATATGTGTACATCATGTTTTGTGTAGACTGAGCACTTATTCGAGTCGTGTCCGTGTCCAAAACGAACACGAACACGCCGCAGCAGCCTTAGGGCAGTGCCCTGCTACTCGAGCTTTAGTTCTCCACTTATAGGACACTTGGACACTTGATTTTTGACACAAACCTTGGGGCATTGTCTGCGACCACACTCCCAAAATTTGGAAGTGTCTCGTGGACTGTGCACAGAGCTTTTAAGCTCGCACGGGTCGCGCGCTGTCACGCGCGGGCTGCTTTGCACACACAGTTTTCACACTGACATGCATGCGGACACGCCTGGACACGCGTCTAGGACACGGTGCAGGGTGTCCAAGGTGTAGCCCTATTATTGGCGAACACACTGACACGTGCACGTGACACAGGGGTGTCTGTGTCGTGTCCTGGATCAATCGACACGCGTGCACGATGTTTTTGTACACAGTTTTATGTCTGTATAATGTTGGTTGTTTTGACACGATTCGTGTCCAGTTTCCTGGACACGAAGACACCACTGATACCTACAACTATGTGACATGATTTACCAACCTTTTGTTTTGCAATATATTTGATTTTCAATGTATTTTGGGTTTGTAATTGGGGTTCACTGATACGCATTGACTGCATGTGTATTCCTGAAATTTGTTTACATTTTTTTCCTATTTTTATGATGATGTAATGGTTAATATAGATCACCTGCATGTGTATTAGGCTAATGTGTATTGGTTAGGATTTGTGTTTGATAGATGGGTTATTGAATTCGGTTTTAGGATTTTGAACTGATTAGATTTCACTGTTAGACTGACATAATTTTTCCTGTTTTGCAATAGTTGATGGCCACTGTTTTGTATTTCTGTTTTCAGGATATCTTGATACACATACTCCATATCAATGAATAGTTCACTAAATTCCTGTTTTGCTAACTGGTTGTCCTTTTTCCACACACTCTATGCTCCTACACACATCACACACACATGGCATGTTGACATCTTCATTAACACACAAAAAGGCCATAACCTGTGTTCCTGAAATCTGAGAGAAACCTGAGATTGATGGCATGTGTGGGTATTATATTGGTTATGATAAGTTGTATTGGGTTTTCAAATTTGCTTGGGATTGAATTTTGGGTTCAACTGAAATGAGAATTGATTTCCCTTCCTGTTTGATTTGGCTATTAAAATTCCTGAGAATCAAATTTTTGAGAACACAATGTTTTTGTGACTCACTATTGAAAATCTGAGATTTTATGAGGAATCCAAATTGTTTTGGTGTAGGACTACTCTAGAATTCTGAAAATGGGTTCATGAATTTATTCCTAAGTTTCACTAAAAATCTGAGAATGAGTATCAGACACTCACAACTGATTTCCTCACATTTCCCTCAACACACAGTTCTCTCTCACATTGCTATACATCCTCATCCTTCACACACACTCAAATCTCACATGTTTTCACACATGTTCCTAACACTACAATGGTTCCTGCTTCTTTTTCTGTTTTTCCCTATTTCCTACACAAATGCATTGTTAAATTCACATATCCATATACCATTCACTGTTTCCTATTTTATGTATATTCACCCACTGCTTGATGGTTGTATGTTACAAATCTGAACACACATGTCACTCTCTCACTCAATGTGTATATATATATATATGTAATCCTTGTGTGTGCATTATTAGTTGTGAAAGGAAGGGGATACTGCTGCTAGAACAGCAGGAGAATTGGCCCAGGTTGTATTGAAGGAGGGCAATGAGAGGGGCTGATAGTTTATCTAATGTGTGTAGGAGGTTAGGGATAACAAATTACATATAGTAGTATGTGTGTGTCAGTTTGAAGATATGAGAAGTGCCTATACTAGGTAGAGAGGATGTGTGAGTGTGTTTAGACTAGTGAGATACAGAACATGACTATTTTGAACTTCCTATGTACGGGATACACCCAGGTGCATAGGAAGTTTAGTATGGAGTAGAACCCAGGATGTGTGGACATGTACATGTATTGGTATAGGCCTAAGTTGACCTGTAGGTTGTGAGAAGGATTGGGGCACTACCATAGAACAGTGGGGATACCTGCCTATATAAGTGTGACTAAATGAGTGTCTAGGAGTGAAGGGTAAGGAATTCCCTTGTATTGCCTAGGTGAGGAATTCCCTTGTATTGCCTAGGTGAGGAGTTCCAATGTGAAGTGTCATAGTGCTTAGAGGTATCCATGTGTGGTTCCAAGTGTCAGTCCTAAGGGGGTGTCATGGAGAGTGCACTGCCAAGTGGCAGTAGCCAATATCTAAGTGTTAGCATGTGCCTTGTTATACAAGGTAGGAAAGGGTCATGTTGGACCAGATGGGGCTGTGCAGGACTATATAGGCCATACACACACACACACAAGCATGATTTTTCTCCTATCTTTTATATGTGTACATATGTATATATAATATATATACCAATGTGATATATGTGATATAATATAAATATTGCTTTTGCCTATATAAATAGTATGTATATAGACATATAGGAATTGGTATGTATGTTACTTGGTATATGTGTTGCCTAATGTATAAATTTGGCTCATGGCCTGTGTGGTGTAGCCTATGGTATCCTTGTGTAGTCTTGTGTATGTGGAATATACGCATGAGTTGGGTTATGTGAACCTGTGTACTTGAATGGTGTGTGTTTGCTCTGTGACTTGGGAATCATGCTTGATTGCTAGACTAGGCTTGGTTAGGCCTAGTGAGACTTGTTAGACTTGTTTAGGCTAGGACTTGACCTAGTTGACCTAGTTTGACCTAGACAGCATGCAGATGCATTGTAGATTATATTTATCATCCCCTGTATACATCTTGACTTGTGTTGCTCTAACTAGGAGTCAGGTACCTCATCTGGGACAGTACATTTATTTCAGACATTCAGATACGAGGCGAGTACATTCTCTGATCATTTTATATCCTGCTTAGAATTATTTCCTGTATTAAATTACTTTACTTGATACTGTCACGTTGGTCACACGGATTAGTACTATATGGATCCCTTCTTGAGATGTTATCCCTTCAGGGAGCATCGGATACTCTATGTTCTGTGCGTTTTACTTACATGGCGTATCATATGCTTCTTTGGTTCTTTGATCACTTGTGACATATACCCATATGATCACAGAGTCTTCTCTGAATCCTTATCCCATTTATGGGACTACTATGTATCACCTTTCGGAGGCTTATCACCCTTTGGGGGCTTATCACCTTTCGGAGGCTTATCACCCTTTGGGGGCTTATCACCTTTCGGAGGCTTATTACCTTTCGGAGGCTTATCACCTTTCAGAGGCTTACCACCCTTCGGGGGCTGTTACATAGAATCATAACATAACCTGGTTGGATCTTTGTGTATTAATTGGAGGTACGGGGGAGTATAAATAGTCATGTGAACAATTCCAAAGTAGAATAGCCATGTACGCCTCTTTAGTATAGCCATGTGCAAATCAAGCCGTTCATATGTCGACTTTGTACTCTAAATCACTGGTCACTGGTAGCTCTCTACTTATAGTAGATATTTCTATTACAGTTTTCTCTCAGTTTACATACTGTATTTCCTTCAGTATCTATATCTTACTTTACTGCATGATTATATTTTCTAACCTGCTATGAACTGTTGAGATGTATTGTGCTCGCTCCCGTCCTGACTGGACCTGTTGAAAATTTTACAGAGGATGATGAGAAACCCTGCACCCCTTACTTGGAGCTTGCCTAGATGACACTCGCGACCTGGACCCCTGGGGAGGTTCGGGCAGCTGCTGAGGATGATACCCTTGCTTAGTGTAGATAGCTTAGACTATTTCTTTCCATGTTTTAGCTGTTGTCTTTATTTTCTGAGTTGTATATTCTAGATGTTGAGACTGGTATATAATAAGACTTGTATTTCATTTCTGTTGTACCTCAGTTGAGGATTCTCTTATCTATTTTATCGTGCCATATTCTATCTCTAGATTGTGATTGAGTTGTACCTTTGTGTTGGTCTCCTTATGAAGAGTATTCATATTATATTAGTTATAGTTCATGACCTAGAACAGCGTTCTACCGTCGACACTGTGGCGTAGGTTGGATGCTATTACGTTCTCGTACCCTCACAGTGGGTGCGGGTCGTGACACCAATTATTTACCTGCGTGGTTCAGGTATTGAGAGTTGCTCCACCGAAGGGGTCGGCGAGCCCAGAATTTACTTTTATCATATATATATTTCTTGTAAATTTTTGGGGCTCCTAAATACAAAGGAGACTCTGTCGAAATTTTTGAAAAACTTAGAAGATAGACAAATTTCTGACTTTCGAAAATTTTTAGGAAATTTCTTATCTAGGAAGCATTTGGGAGGGGAGAACAACTAAATATCCCTAGATATCCCGTAACATAAATAACAAAAGCTGATCAGTATTTCGGAAATCTCGTAAATCGGTACATCTAGTTAGGGTGTACTAGCCCAAGGGAGGCTCAAAAATCTCGGAAATCAATACATCTATTTGACAGTAACATCAAATAGATGAGTTTAGCCCAAGGGAGGCTCGGAATTCACAGCCTGATCCCGGGTTAACGGGATTGTTCACAGGAAATATTTAGAGGATTATTCAGAGTATTGTTCTCAAAACTGCATTACAATAAATTTCAATCTTACTCCAGAAACAACGCTGCCTATTGTAGGTGGACAGTTTTCCCTAATTGCTCAAGGAAAGCAATTCCTACTAAAATCTCAAGGGAAGCTCAAAAATCTTATTAATCATGGAGTAGGACGTTGTTTACATTCATGTTTTACTAAAGCAGATATATATATATATATAGCAGTGCAAATTGACATACCTTGTTTCTTTTTTTAACTACATATTTCATATTTTGTTTAACTTTCACCGTTCTTGGCCGAGGACTTGCTTGTCGTTTTCTAAACGACCTAGTATTTGTTCACTAGGTGAAGAAGAAGAAGACGCCTCCGCCGAAGTATCGCCGCACTAAAACGAGGAGTAAACTGTCTGGACTACCTACAGTTATGACCAGCAATATCGTAGTTACCTTGCAAATTTACTTTTGTAATAATCTGTAATATTATTGTTGGAAAAGTTTCCTGTATAATAGCTACACTATATTTTAATACCATGAAAACTCTTTGTATTTTCCATTCTGCTGATGATTACGGGCGACAATCGCAAATTTCGGTGCGTAGCCTGGGGATGTGTTTACGACGTCACCATTCCATTCGGGAAGCGGGACGTGACATCATTAATGTTCCTTTCCGTGACTTTGACTTCTGGAGCGTCAGGGATGCCAATCTCTGTAAACTCTCTTTACGAGTTTTGTAGTAGACAAAAGTATCTTCGTTTTGATATATCATGTCCCACTTGAACTCGTTCCCTTGTGCTCTTTTTGTATCGCACAACTTCGGGTCAACTAAGACCAATTAATCATTGAATAATTATTCCCACTTTTATCTTTGATCATCGTTTGCACGTTACCGTGACTTTTAATTTAGGAGCACGAGACCGGTCATTTTCTCAGAACCAACTTCTCATGAATGATCTACTCGAGACGCTCTACACCTATGACCTTCGTGTCCCACTCAGACACTCCATTTTGTGCTTCATTTCCTTCGTACAACTTTTGGGTCAATTTGGGCCGATTTATTTTCTACCGTGAAACCTGATTTAATTTTTAATTTAATTTCGGGATCCGACGTCGATCCAACCTAGTCGACCCAAAGTATGGACATTGCCTACATGAAGTCTACTACCCACATGATACTTATGTTCCATTTATTTGAGTCCCCACATGTTATTTATTTACCTTTGATTATAAATACCCATTTAAATTCAATTATTTCACCCTGTCCGATTTTGACCCAACTCGGCTCGACCGAACCCGAACCTAAGCTCCATGTTGTCCTCCCATGCCTATCCAAATATCCCACACAATATTTCTCTTTTTTCTATTTTGAAAATATCTCTTCCTCTCTCTACTTTGTTAAATATCTCTTTTTTATATATACACACACACACACACACACACACACACACACACACACACACACATATATATATATATATATATATATATATATATATATATATATATATATATATATATATATATATATATATATCTTTACCACCTCACCCCCTCCCCTCTCTCTCTACCCAGCACACACTTTCTCCCCCCCCAACCGACCTCTCTCTCTCATTCAATAATATTTCTCTCTCTCTATTCTAACACTCTCTCTCACTCTTTCTATATATATAATATATACACTCACATATATTCTCTCTCCCTCATTAACCAACACACAAACCCCCTTCACTTCAGCCCAGCACCTCCCTCCTTCCTCCTCCCTCCATGGCAGCAAGCAACACCACCACCTCCATCTTCTTCTCCTCTTCTTCTTTATCATCTACACCATTACCACCACTACGATTAACACCAACACCACAACCATCATCATCATCCATCCCCAACACCACCACAACACCACCATCGACCGCCGCCGGGACTCCGCCACCACCGGCGACCGTGCCACCGCCGTGCCCCAGCCTTGCCCGCCCCCGCACAAGTAGCAGCAGCTGCGACAGCAAGCCGCACGCAGCAGCAGCGCGCGCAGCGCGTGCGTGCGCGGGCCGCCGTCGTGCGCCGTCGCACAGCCGCTGCATGGCCCCCCTAGCTGGACGAGCCATCGGCGAACCTCCGGGGTGCACCGCCTTCCTCCCCGGCGCGATGCATAGTCTATTCGTGCATTTACGTCGAAATCCCGTCGTGAAGCGCGAGTGTTGAACTCGAAAATGGCGTTCCGTCGCAGCAACTTCGTACATATTTTTCGAGAGATCCGACTGTTGGATCGACGAACTCTTTGCTCGGTCACAATCTCGGTATATCCATCTTCACTCTCCTCATGTTTCGTCCGTTAATTTCGTTGTTTTATACATCAAAACTGGCCACCAAGTTGACACTTCAAATTGTATAAATTTTGGATAGTTTTGTGGAGCCGACTTCGTCAGCTCGTAACTCCGCCGTTGCAGCTCCGGTTGGCACGCTACCAGTTCTTGTGCGCAGTTGGTATAACCCTCTTCCTGTCCCTTAAGTTTCATTTCATTGTGAACACGTTTGGTTGGTCGAATTCGACGCCAAAGTTGGCCGTCCGAATTCTTTAATTTGTACTTTTAAAATTCCATTTTTGAATCCGAGACTTAGGATTCAATTTCTGACACCACCACTAGACTCGTGGCGTCGTTCTGGCACATTTTCAAATATAGTTTGTTTAATTTCGAGAACATGGGCCCTGGCACGCATTTCGATGTAAAGTGGGTCCTACATTCTGAGTCAACGGGTCACTTTGAGATCGGCTCATCGAAATCCAGTTTCGGATATACCGTTGAGTTCGTATCGTCATTCTGGACTCGTTGACATATAATTTGCTGAGTTTTGAAGACATTTGCTCCGACATGCATTTCGGTGCAAATCGGATTCCAAATGTCCGCGTCAACGTGTCATTTTGAGATCGGCTCATCGGAATTTCATTTCGGACATGCCGTTGGGTTTGTATCATCATTCTGGATTCGTGGACATATAATTTTCTAGGTTTTGTAGACTTCTATCCCGACATATTTTTCGGTGCAAAGTGTGTCCAACGGCGGAAATCATTTTGACCCGAAATTACTATTTTGTCCCTGTGTCTAAATTGGACTTATGGGTAGGCTATCCTAACTAATTTGACCATTTTGGACACGTTGGTGATATTTATTTTATCATCCGACGACATCTCTAGATTTTGCTTTGTATCATCCTTAATTTGTAATTAATTATTATTTTCCAGAAATTGTTACTTGCTATTTTTGAATTTATATATATATTTTAATTGCTGTAAAAATCTGTAAAAATTGTATTTAAATACTATGTTAATTTATCTAATTTAATATAATTTTTACAACATTTAGTAAGTACTTTTGGCATTTAATAAAAATAGGAAAACAGAACTCATTTTCAGGATACATGTGTTTGCTGATTTTTAATAAATATCTATGAGGGTTTATAAATTCCAAAAAAAATAGTATAAATTTTTATAATTAATAAGGATCATTATTGTAATTTATTTTATGTATAATTGAGCCTTTTGTCTATCTCAAAAATTGTTGGAACTCAGTGAACAGTCTGATTTATTTATTGAGTAGTTACGACTTACAAAGTTTTGTGTTGATTTGAGTTATTGTAGTATTGGACCTCACCCTACACTAGGGTAAGGCCCTAGAAAATTAGTTTGGATATAATGTCACCCCATATTGGACTTTTATGCTAGGTCTCCACTTAGTTAGTGTCCAGTTAGGAGTCGTGTCTCACCACTAGTGTAATCTTGAACATAACTTGGATGCTGAGTTTGTATATCATTATTGACAGGACACCGGATATCTATATCTTCGTACTAGTATTCTTTCTTTGCTCGAGGCAAGTACCCCTACAAGCTTATTTACTGCGTATAACAATAAACTGTGATCCAACCATGTTAAATGCTGATCCTTGGGGTAGCAAGTTAAATCTTTACAAGATATATTATTTTCAGTACCTACCATGCTTAGGACAGTTCTTATATCTTCACATACTTCTTACTGGTTCTCAGTACATGTTTTACTATGCTTTATACTGCTCTGAGTATCCACCATGTTTTATACTGCTCTCAGTACCTACCATGCTTATACTGCTCCCAGTATCTTTCACATGTTTTATACTATTCTCGTATCACTCACATGTTAATAAAAACGGGTTAAAGAAAAACGGTTAGTAGAGTACGTGATCATGCCCCCCTTCTCCGTATGTATTTATCGCGCACGGTAACATTCTACATGCAACTTTGCCATAGGTTCTGATCCGCGTTTGTGTATGGATATACACCGATGCCGTTCGTGCACGTATGTGCATGCCAGAAAAACTTGATATGTACCACTGTACATCCTATTTTACCTATTGACCGTTCACGTACATGCTACAGTTTTAAACTTTAAAATGAATATGTATTGCCATGATGAAATGTATCTAAAACTGGATAAATCAAGATGTGCCATGATTACGTTATTTCATCTTTTTCCATCACATGATCAGTATTATATGTTTGTAGAATCAGTACTTGCTCCCGTCCTGACAGGATAACGTTGTAGGTATACTTTTCGAGAAATATTTGCTTTGTGATCTTTTCCATGGACCCACTACCGAGGACCAGGCTTTTGCTCCCGAGGAAGTCCCCGCAGGGAACCTCGCTTAATAGTCTTGCTTAGATTATTTTTGCCTTAGTTATTGAACTGTTCAGACTATATTTTGTAGTTACTGGACTTTGTCTCCAGTTAGATACTTTGAAAGTGTATTTTTAAGTCTGTACTTATTTTACTTTCGCTAATAGATGTTGTGTTGTGATGAACCTTTTAAAATGTGATTTTAGAACTGTTAGCAGCTTAGATCCTTTATTGTCTATTCTTAGAACAGCTTACTACGCTTTAACCAAGCCTAGGCTGGACATGGCTCGGCCCGGCCCAACAATTTGGAAACGGGTCGTGACACACTGTTTCCTTTTTTCCCCTCACTCAAAATTTTTAGAATTTTCCATCGAGCTCTTCCCCCGCGGCGACCCCTCCCCCCCCGGCTCTACCCCTCCCCCCCCCCCGGCGACTCCCTCCCCCCCCCCGTCGAGCTCCTCCTCCCCCAATCCGAGCTCCTCCTCCTCTTCCTCAGGTAAACCCTAACCTAACTCCTCTCCCTCCTCCTCCTCTCCCACGGACACACACACACGGACACACACACACACACACACACACAAACAGAGAGACACACATACACACACACGGACACACACACACACACAGACACACACGGACACACACACAGGCAGAACCCAATCGGATAAACCCGTTAATTGGTTGGGTTAGGGTTGAAGATACTAGGGTTCGGGCTCGGATTTGGGTTAAAATATTTGAACCCGATCAACAATCGGGTTGGGCTCGGGTTCATGTGTCAGGTTCATGTCCAAGTCCGATGGCTTGTCCGGCTTACTCCAAGGCCAGCTCTGTATAGGTTGAAGCAGAAAAAAAAGCTAAATAATTGTAAGCAGTAAAAACTGCTATAAAGCTTGCTAAAAAAGATTAGTCCAACATTATGTTGGGTTGGTCAGAACCATCATTGCTCAAAGTAAGATTCGACATTCTCCTAGTCGATTTGTTCTCAGTGAACGCTCGTTGTACAGTCAATAGAACTTATGGAATTCTATTTGTATCAGCTCCTTTTCGGAATAACCACTGGAGTGTTGAAAGAATGAGTCTGCAGCAGGCTACAGCTGCCAGCTTGCACACGCTCACCGAGTCTACGCAGCGCACAGAGCGTAGACAGGTCGAGCTAGAGAGATCGCAGAGGACCATGTCTGCCTCACTCACTCAGGTACATACTTTGATTGAGGAGAGTACTCAGAGGATGGTGAGTACCCTTGCTGCGCATGCTGAGCGACTGCGAAAGCTGGAGCAGATACATCCTCCCGGTCCATCGACGGTGCCGACTCCAAACATTGTACTGCCTCCTACTGTCCCTATGGTGCAGCTCACACAGGAGCAGTATGAGTACATGCTATCTCAGATGCGCAGCAGGGGTCCTCAGTGATTTTATTAATTTTTTATGAGTTGTATGTATTGGCCCTATGGGCAAATTGTTTATTGGTACACTTTTGTTTATACACTTGGTGGGAGACTTTTTATCATCTTTCATTTTTATTTGACTCTATTGGATGTTTGTGATGATGTGTGTCTGTGAAGTGTAGTATGCAGGATCTGAATATATTTATGTTTGTGACACGGGATGTGTGTCTGTGATGATGTTTGTTATGAGTTGTATGTATTGGCCCTATGATTTGTCTGTGATGATGTTTGTGATGATATAAAGTGCAGTGTGCAGGATTTGAATATAAAGTGCAGTATGCAGGATTAGTGTTTAAACTGTATATAAAGTGCAGGATTTTTGTTTAAACTGTATATAAAGTGCAGTGTACAGGATTTGAAAACTGTATTTTATTTTATTTTTAATTTTCCAGCATGTTAGCGACGGATTGCGACGTTTGGCGATGGATTTGCGACGCAAAAGTATCTCGCAAATATGTATCTGGACGTCGCTAACTGCGACGGGCCGTCGCTAAACGTCGCACAGCATGCTGACATGGCAAACCTTGCCATGTCACCACATGCGACGAATAGATGTCGCTAAATTGGTGACGGACTATAAATGTCACCGAACGTCGCTATGTTTGCGACGTTTTAGCGTCGTAGACTATTCGTCGCAACAACGACGATTGACGACGAACTCTTGATCTGCGACTAGCTTTTCGGCGACCTGCTTATTCCGTCACTAATTACGCCGCTAAATTGATTTAGCGACGTATTTTTACTTATTAGCGACGTTTTTGGACGTTGCTAATATGACTCATTCTAGTAGTATATGCTGAGTCGTTAACTCGAAGAGTAGCGTTGACCCGATTAATGTATCAATACGAATCAATATAAGAGTTACGTTGTCCCGAGAAGTGCATCGAAATAGATCGATGCAAAGAGTTACGTTGACCCGAGGAACGTGTCGAGTAAGATCGATGCAAACGTTAAGTTGGCCCGAGAGAAAGCATTGAGTCGGTTCCGAGATTCTAAGAAATCGAATCGACGCAAGGCATTGGTCCGATTTGGACAAGTATTGATTTTAGTTGGTTTCATGTACAGGCTATACGTTTACGCTGAAATATAAGAGGTCGATATTTTGCCTTATTCAGAAAAGTGTCCGCAAAATTAAATAGTTGCCTTGCCGCAGACTGAGGGATAGGCACGGTAGGCCAAATCGCTTGGATAACTCAACGTAACACGAAGTGTTCGAATGGCCAAGTCAGAAGAGTTGGTCGTGCAACAAAGTTATCAAATCGAGCCGCATCTGCTCGACAAAATGACAAGGCGTATCGGCTCAAGGTGGGGGGACTTTGACTTCTCTTTCCTACTTCTTCATGTCTAAGTAAAATATATCATTGTATTCTGAGTTAACCTATCGAGACCACGGATGAGGCTTGATCAGGAGATGAACGTAGTGAGTGTCGAACACTAGATAGAACAATTGAATGAATCGTACATCAAAAGGTACGAGTCGCTATGGAAGATTAAATATCGCAAGGACGAGCGTCTCGGTGCGCAAGCCATAAGAACATGGGATAACTGTATCGACGAGTGCCTCAGCGCACGAGTCATTACGTGCCCCCACGCACTAGTTAGTATGCTAGAATATTGAAAGACTATATCGACGCGAGTACCTCAGTACACGAGCTATAGAACAATGTATATCCTATCGAGATGTGCCTCAATTGCACGAGTCGGAGGGAAGGAACTTAATTCTAACGCATTGAACACTAAGGTGTAGAACATGGAAACACTGAATCGAGGCATTCATCGAATGCACGACTCAAGGAATTGCGAACAACTATATCAAAGCGTGCGTACGTGTATGAGACTTACAAAAGAACGGCTTAGTTGCGAAAATAACAATTGCGGCACGAATGTGGCGGAACTGTTGGATGTGGCATGGTGCCTCAAAAATGTTTATGACCTTTGGGACGTTTATTGATGAACATTGGGGCATTGTGCCAATTGAAATAGACATAGGCAAACTTGTTTGGTTGTATGAAAGATAAGATGCATCGCATGGTCAAATGGACTTAAAGATTTGAAAAAGCTTGTGCACGGGCATCCCTCGAACGTGGTACGGCAGGGCGCTGGGACCGTTCGGTCGAGGAAAGATATTGGGTAAAGTTGGTGTACTTCATGTAGACGGTTAGCGACCTGCTATTGATTGTGATAAGCCACTTACCAAGTATTTTGGGGGTCCTCTAATTGTTTGGGTTAGCAACCGCACAGAGTGATCATCGTTTTACATATGTGATTTGAGAAATATATGTCCATTCTAGTCCGGAAAGCTAGTGACCTTTATATAGTGTCACGACCCGCATCCGCTTTTCGGATGCGAGACGTGTCCAAGCCAGCCTGCACCACGGAGTCGGCGGTAGAACGCTGTTAAGGCCATGATGCTCAAAATCACATAAAGAATAACTTTATTGCTCATTCCCATTTCTAAATTTATTACAACATTTACAACATTTATATTTAAAGAAAATACTAGGTTCTTACAATTAATGAAAATGATACCACTTATATCTAATTTTTAGGTTTCTGCCCGCAAGTGCACCCGTATCTCCCAGTGCTAAGTGAAGCCACAGTTAACCTAAAAAATGTTAGTTTCCAGTCAGGAATGGAACAAGCACACAAACCGACGGCAATGCGAAAACACAATAGAATTCACAAGACATAAAAATAACATATGTGAGATGAAAACTAGAAAATAACTGATGTCATGGCAAGCGGTGAAAAAAAACTAGGAAACAAATAAAAGACAACTATCTATGTGTTTTGAAATATCTTGTTCGACATGTGAACGGCTAAGGGTTAAATACGGCACCCTGCACGTTTCGTGTGCAGCTGCTATCAGTCAAGATTAGACATATTGGGATGGGTAAGGGGTAGTTCACACGTCTACTAAGATATTTCTCCGCCCAGCTAGTACTCATGGAATCAGGTCGCAAGCATGGTAATCATAAGAATGACAGTCAAGAATGTATAATAAATTCATGATACTAATCTCCGTGTAACGAGCGTTTCAACAAGCAGCAAGACACATGTATAAACATGAAATGTAAAAACTACTATGAATCGAAAAGCAATCAGAAAGTGTACTTGCATGGGGTCCTTAACTGGTGAAACCAATAATCTGTTGCTTTCAGGATCGTCCAATTGACTAGAGTCTATGTGAAGGAAAACAGATTTGGCAAAGAAGATAAGAATACAATTAGTTACGATTAAGGACAATCTAATTCTAGAAAAAGGAAATCTAATTTAAGGGAAATATATTATGTGGAAAAATATTTATAACTAGTTAGAAGTTATATATGATTTTTTGAAAACGATAAAAACAATCTATAAAGAGACATTTGGAATCTAGTAAATCAATTTAGGCAACTTCTTTATTAAGAATATATATATATATATATATATATATATATATATATATATATATATATATATATATATATATATATATATATATATAAATATATATATATATATATATATATATATATATATATATATATATATAATCTATTTTAGAAAATATTCATAATATTTGAAAACAATAATTTATAAGTCAAAATGTTATTGGGTAATTACTATGACTAGTTAAAAATCATTCTAAAATCTTGGAATATCAAAATCAATTACTAAATATTTGTAGCATAGCTAAATACATAATTTGGTACATAAATATACTATGAAGATTTACTAAATCATTCACTAATATTAAATTCTAAAAGGAAGAATACATTAATAAGGCCCACACTCCTAACCAATGAGTGAGCCCAAAGAAATTTATAGCCCAATATTTGTTTAGTCGAAAATACTCTATTTTCTTTATCATACCTTATATTTATTAAAATACTGTGACAAAAATAATTAATAGTACTCTTCCTATATAAAGCTTATACACATATTTATGTTAATAAAATTAGCCTTTGTTAATGATAATTGACATAGCACAGTAGTATACTGTCTAGATTAATTAGTACTAAATTATACTGCAGTGTCCTCTGACCTCAGCCCAATGGTTCCAACTTAAGCCCAGAAGAAGGATAAATAAAACAAAATTGTCACGACCCGATCCTAACTAATGGGTCGAACCGGATCATGTCCAGCCTGCACCGTTGTTGAGACGGCGGCAGTAAGCTGTTCCAGTAGCAGGTAACCATACAACAACACTATATTTGTCACAACTCAACATCGGGAAAAGAAACTTTATTAAACTTTGAAATTTAAATACAGATGGAAATGTTCTGAATCAAATAAACATAGTTTGAAAATAACAACAATGCAGAAAAAGAAATCTATCTATCAGCCGGATCATCGGCCTCAGTCCCAACGTCCTCCAATGGGGACTCTGGCAGCACTACTGGATACAGAACAGGGTCGTAGTAGCTGCTGATTAACAGCTCAGCATCCTCAATATCCCCTAAAAATGTATCTCCAGCCAGGAGGGAGCAAAGTACAATTCATGCTAATTTAACAGTTAAATTAAATAATAGAATCATGCAGTTCTAAATAGTTTAAATATGAACAGTTTTCAGCAGTAAAACAGTGTGATTTGAACATGCAATGAAATATGACCGGCTTGGGTTTGTTACAGTAAAGGATAGGGGATTTGTTACAGTATGGTCATACTCATTACACTATTCCTCCAGTCCCCAGTAGTTACAGTGCTCTCAGAGAGAGTTTCGTGTTTGCATCATGGTTTAAACTTGCAGTAAAACGATTAATTAAATAACTGTAAACTAACACAAACTATACTTGCCTCAAAGGATTTGACTGGAGAGGTAGAAGACTTAGAGACAGAAAATCAGAATCGTCTTCGAATTCCTACATTCGAGAAATTGACTCAGATTCCAGGTTTACCAATCTAGCTACGCTAGTTGAAATCTCTATTTGTGCCCTAATCCAATTTTAATTCTTTTAATTAACAAAACACGAAAACATGATTATTTGTGCGTTGATTTAGTACAAGGAAAAAAGATCGTTTTAAACTTTTGAATTCGGAAAACTTCGTCGATACCAGATTAATTATTAAAACTTGGTATTTTTATAGTTTATAAATATAAAGCTAATTTTCTTATTTAATGAGAAATACATGATTTTTAATTAAATAAAAACTTGTCAATTTTAGGTGAAAAGATCTTAATTATTTTTATACGAAAATACTTTTTATTTATTTTACTCGTTTAATACAAAAACTCGCAAAACCAGAAATAACTAAAATCTACGCTACCAATTACAGTTACAGACCACAGCCAGCTGGGCTTATGCCCATTATAATTTATTTACATAAATTGAAATAAGACAAAACTGTCGTTAGTCCTAAACTTTAAATATGAATAAAATATAATCAGAATTAAATAGTAAAAATAAAGATAAAATATAGAGTCTCAGATATGGTCCAATCCTCAACTGGGCTAATGCCTCAACGTCCGGGCGAAGCCGGTTTCGTTTGCACTTAGCCGGGTCCATTGACCGATACGGTCGTCACCCAAATCCAAATATTAAATAAAATTCTGAAATCCGTTTTAAATTCATTTTTAAAATAATCTAGAATTTACGGAAAAATCCGGCAGCATCTCCTCTGTTTTTGGTCAACCCAAAAACTAGGAAATAGTGCCGATAATTTTCCTGCAAATCCCAAACTAGGGAATCCCCAAAATATATATACAGAAAAACACAACCCATCCACAGAATATTCGGAACGACCCGAAATAATTTCGGAAGTCCGATTCCAACCCAAAAACTCACAGAACGCTACCGAAAAAATTCGGAAAGCCAAAACATACCAAAAATCAATTCTCGAAATATTTCGGAAATCTAAAATAATCCACAGAACCTTTCCGAAGGTTCCGAAAAAATACGACGTCGCTAAAATCGAATTTCCAAGGGGAGTCGGGGACCATTTCTCATCATAGACTATATGAAAAAGAGACGGGACAGGGGTTATACCTCAGGTTGCTCGGCTAGAGCTCTCAGATGAAAAATAGATAAAGAAATAAGAGTTCCGAACAGCAACGCAAAATCGGGACAGCGTCCAAACTGAAATCCAGCTCCTGGTCGGGAACAGAAAGTCCCAGAACGTGAATCGGGGCGCTGGGACAGCAGCGAACAGCAGCAACGCTGCCACAGAACAGAGGATCGGGGCGCGCCGGAACGATGCGGAAGCGGGGAGGCCGAGCTAGTGCTCGGGCGTCGGGGCTGGAGTCAGCGAAGTCAGGCGCTGAGCCTCGGCGTCGGGAAGGGGAGGCCGATAGGGGTGTCGGGCTCGCGGGGCGCGCTGAATAAAGGGGCTCGGCCGGAGGGGCCGAATGGGGCTGGACGGGCGCGCGAGGAGAGTCGGGCGCGGGCGCGGCGAGGGGTCGCTGGCGGGTGTGGGCGCGGCTCCGCTGGACGGGCGTCGGGAAGGGGTCGGAAGAGAGGGGGTTGGAGAGTTGAGAGTGAAGTTGTGAGGAAGGAGAGAGTGTTCTGTTGGTTAATAGTGGTGGTGAAGTGCTGGTGTTGTAGAGAGGAGGGGGTTAAGAAGGATGGGGGTGGTTGGTTGTACTAAAAATAGGGAGAGAGTGAGTGAATAAGGAGGAATAGTTGGTAAATGTATGGAGAGGAGCAGAAGAGGGGGAGAGAAATAGGGAGGGCTTTGAACGTGGGAAGGGGTTATGCTGGTCCCTCGTGGACTAGCTCCCCAAAAATATTTTTTTTTTTATTAAAACCAAATCAGGATTAAAAAGGAATTGGGTTCGGGCTCAGGCTCGGGTCTGGGTTCTGACTCGGGTCTGGGTTTGAACTCAAAAATCCATGTTATTAATTTTTGAAATAATTTTAACACTCAAAATTATAATAATAATAATAGAATTACTAATAATCATTTAATTCACAGAAAATGGGTTTCACAATCTTCCCTCCTTAGAAAATTTCGTCCTCGAAATTAAAAGCAAGGTTAGGGATTACCTTAAGTCTCAAACAGGTACGGGTACTGCTCCCACATCTGGTCTTCTCGCTCCCAGGTCGACTCGTCTGGTGAGTTGTGCCGCCACATCACTCTGACTATAGGTGTCACGGTGTTCCTGGTCCTCTTCTCGCCTCGGTCCAATATCGCCACTGGCTTCTCTGGCACTGTGGGGCTGGGTCCAATCTCCAGCTCTGAATGGTCCAAGATATGGCTCGGGTCCGGGATGTAGCGTCTCAGCTGCGAGACGTAGAAGACGTTGTGGACGCCTTCGAAACTTGGGGGTAGAGCCACCCGATAAGCCACTTCTCCAATCCTGTTAAGTACTTCAATTGGACCAACGTACCTGGGGCTCAACTTTTTTGCTCTGCCGAAATGAATGGTTCCTCTGGTAGGCGAGATCTTCACAAACACACTGTCGCCTTCTTCAAACTCTAAAGACCGTCTGCTGCTATCGGCCCAATGCTTCTGTCTGTCCTGGGCAATCCTGAGCTTGTCTCTAATCATTCTCACCTTTTCTGCTGCTTCGGACACCATCTCCGGTCCAAGCAACACTCGTTCTCCGACGTCTTCCCAGGCAAGTGGAGTGCGGCAACGACGTCCATAGAGTGCCTCGAACGGTGTCATCCCGATGCTAGCTTGGTAGCTGTTGTTGTAAGAGAACTCTACCAAGTGCAAATGGTCTTCCCAAGACCCTCCAAATTTCAGGACACAAGATCTCAGCATATCTTCTAGCGTCTGGATTGTTCTCTCCGATTGCCCGTCAGTCTGAGGGTGGTAGGCGGTGCTTCAGTTGGGTTCCCAAGCTGTCATGCAAACTCTTCCAAAAGTGAGAGGTAAATCTAGTATCTCTGTCAGATACGATACTTACCGAAACTCCATGAATCCGGTAGATGTACCGCATGTACAGTACTGCCAACTTCTTGGTGGATAAACCAACCTTGAAGGGAATAAAATGAGCTGACTTCGTCAGTCGGTCCACGATAACCCAAATGGCATCCTTTCCTCCTTGGGATCGAGGCAGTCCCGATACAAAATCCATCGTTCTGTGCTCCCATTTCCACTCTGGAATGTCAAGCGGCTGCAATAATCCTGCTGGTCTCTGTCTGCTAGCTTTAACTTGCTGACAAATTAAACATCTAGCCACATACCTGGATACGTCCTTCTTTATTCCGTACCACCATACTATAGTCCACATATCTCGGTACATTTTGTTGGCTCTTGGATGTATGGAATACTGCGACTGGTGTGCTTCTTGCATCAGCTCGTTCCTCAGTTTGCCAGTTGGTACGCAAAGCCTCATACCATTCTTCAATGCTCCGTCGTTGGCGATTGAGAATCCTTCAAGTGTTCCTACCAACACTTGGTCTCTAAGTTTGCAAAGCGTCTCATCTTGGAATTGTGTCTCCTTGATCCTGTCCATAAGACTCGAACGCACTTGCAACTGCATCAATGATGATTCCTCTCCTGGTACGATGGCTTCTCTTCCATGTTTCTTCATCTCCTCCTCGGACAGTACAATTTCCAATCCAAGCTTCTCCATGTCCTCCAGCAAATGGTGCTCCTTAGTCAAGAACATCGCCACCGGGTATCGACTAAGTGCATCTGCAACAACGTTAGCCTTACCCGGATGATACTGCAGGTTGATATCAAAATCCTTCATCAGCTCCAGCCATCGTCTTTGTCACATGTTCAGCTCCTTCTGAGTGAAAACATATTTCAGACTTTTGTGGTCCGTAAATATTTCCACTCTCTCTCCATACAGGTAGTGCTTCCATAGCTTCAAAGCAAAAATTACCGCTGCAAGCTCCAAATCATGTGTGGGGTAGTTCTTCTCATGAGTCTGTAATTGTCTAGATGCATAGGCAATTACTTTCTCGTGTTGTTGAAGAACGCAATCCAGTCCTTTTCTGGAAGCATCACTATAGATTGAGAAACCGTCGGTACCTGCGGGTAGCGCAAGTATCGGTACCGTTGTAAGCCTCTTCTTCAGTTCCTCAAAAGCTGACTGGCACGCTTCAGACCATATGAACTCTTCATTCTTCCTGGTAAGCTTTGTCATTGGCTCCGCAATCTTGGAGAAATCCTTCACGAACTTTCGGTAGTAGCCAGCTAGTCCCAAAAAGCTCCTGATCTCTGCAACCGAGCTTGGTGCAGTCCACTTCTCAATAGCAGCTATCTTCTTTGGATCCACCGAAATTCCTTTTCCTGTGACAACATGGCCCAAAAATTCCACTTTGTCTAAAAAGAATTCGCATTTGGATAGCTTACCATAGAGCTTCTCCTTTCTCAAGGTACTTAGCACTCTCCTCAAGTGCTCTTCATGCTCTTCCTCCGTCTTCGAGTAGATCAATATGTCATCGATGAAGACAACAACAAACTGATCCAGATATTCATGAAAAACCTTGTTCATGAGGTTCATGAATATCGTGGAAGCATTCGTCAGTCCAAACGGCATGACCAAGAATTCAAATTGTCCATACTTGGTGTTGAATGCCGTCTTAGGAATATCCTCATTCCTGACCTTGATTTGATGGTAGCCTGATCTGAGATCTATCTTCGAAAATACCTTGGCTTCACTCAGTTGATCAAACAGGTCGTCGATCCGGGGCAGGGGGTACTTCTTCTTGATGGTGATATTGTTCAGCGCCCGGTAGTCAATGCACATCCGTACGGTTCCATCCTTCTTGGGCACGAACAAAACTGGTGCTCCCCAGGGTGAAGCTCCGTCTCTGATAAATCCTTGCGACTTCAGCTCGTCGATCTGATCCTTCATCTCCTTAGCCTCCTTGGGGTTGACTCTGTAGCATCCCCGGGAAATAGAAAAAGAGCCGGGTACTAGATCGATGGTGAATTCCACACCTCGATCCGGCGGCAATCCTGGAAGACTATCTGGAAAAACGTCCATAAATTCTGTATTGATAGGGTGAGGAGGCCCGGGTTCTTCGGTGATAGAGGAGTAGGAAATACTCTTCATATCTTCCGGAGCCCGAGAGATTTCAAACTCCGGTTCTCCTGGTGGGCTAAAGATTACACATCCTCGGTGATAATCTATCAGCGCATGCTGTTCACTTAACCAGTCCATCCCTAGGACTACATCATAGTTGGGCAGGGGCATCACTAGTAAAGGTGTTGAGAACTGATGGCCAGAGATGATTATGGGACAATTACAAGCTTCAGTGATGGGTATAGGTCTACCACCGATCATAACTCTACTAATCACCTTGCTAAGTCCCGAATCTATGTGGTGTACAGACATAAACTTTGATGATATAAAACTATATGATGCACACGAATCAAATAATGCTAGAGCAGGATGTGAAAACACATAAATGGAACCTGTGATGACATCTGCGGTGGATTCCTGCTCTGGCTCCTGCTCATCAGCTGCAAGGGCAAAAGCTCGCCCGGTCTTCTGCTGGTGCTGTCCAAACTGTTGTTGCTGAGTAGGTATGAGAGCTCTTTGATGGTTGGTTCCGGTCCGGTGGGCTGAAATGGGACAGTCTTTCACTTGGTGGGTGGCAGACCCACAGACTAGGCAGTGTCCTAGCCTTTTCCTGCAGATGTTCGACTGATGCCCTGGCCTCTTGCAATAGTCACAGACAGGGATCTGCTTCTGGTGTGCTCTGTCATTGGTTCTCGCCTGATGATGATGCTGTTGGTGGTGCGAGGGCCTGTTGCTGTTGTTGTTGGGCCTCTTCTGACTACCCTGGAAGTTGCTAGTTCCAGGATACTCCCTCTTGGATCGAGAAGGCTGGCTCATCTCCACGTCTTGAGCTCGATCCTCTCATAAGTCTTTGCGCCATCTGCGATCACAGGGGTACGAATCTCTTCTCGTAAGCCATACCTGAATCGCTCAGCACGATCCTTGGGGTCAGCTACCAGGTTCTGGGCAAAGCGGCTTAGTTGGCCGAACTCTGCCGCATACTCTCTGACCGTCATGCTTCCCTGCTTCAAGTCCTGGAATTGCCTCTCCATTTCCCGTATCTCCGATGTCGAGAAGAACTTCCTGCGGAACAGCTTCTTGAAGGTGTCCCAGTCGAGCTGCTTGTCCTGGAGTCGGGGTTCATTCCGATACCAGGTGCTCGCCACATCCTGTAGTTGGAGTCCTACAGCTTCGGTCTTGAGGTCCTCCGGGAGTCGAGTGACGCTCAAGAGACGCTCCATACTATCCAGCCATTCATCGGCGTAGATGATACCCTCGGTTCCTTTGAAAGGTCGAGGACCTTGCTTCTTAAAGCTTTCTATGTCTCCCACCTTCATGCAATAATACGCCTCTAATCAAAAGAATGGCCTTAATAAAATATAACTTAACTCCTGAATCATGCTTACCTTGGCAGATCGTGGCTCCGATGAAGTGGTTCCTCCTCTCTCGAGGGCAGCCATGGCCACGTTGTGGGCATTCTCCATACCTTCTCTCATAATCGCGGTCTGCTCGCGATGGGCTTCAGCTTGGGCAGCAGTCTGCTCTCTGTGGGCTTCTGCTTGAGCTCTCTGTGCTTCAAGCACTCCTCGTAGCATTCCCACTAGGTCAGTGGGATCCACGGGTACTGGTGGGGCAGCTGGTGCGGGCACTACCACAGGGATCTGCGGCTCAGCCCGGGGAAGTGTCGGTTCCGCCGTTTGCGCTGTGGAAACATAAACGGGCCGGGGAGCTGGTGCAGCATGGGGACGGTCTGTCAGCTGCAAGGGAGGTGGGTCCCGGCGTGCTTGAGGAGGGGTGTGATCAGTTGATGACACCTCATCGTCAGTAGGGCCGGATCGGATAGTCTTTCCTTTGGCCATGATCTGGAAGGTTTAGGGTACTTACATAAGCAAGGTATCCTACCAGTCTATAATCAAATAAAAACATTTATTTATATAATTCGGTCCTATGTCGTGACAAATCAATGTTCTAGTGTTCTAATTGTTTCTAGGTATGTTTTTCTAAGTTGTTGTAGGACCTGCATGGGCCACCACTAAAAATATGTCACGATCCGATCCCAACTAATGGGTCGAACCGGATCATGCCCAGCCTGCACCGTTGTTGAGACGACGGCAGTAAGCTGTTCCAGTAGCAGGTAACCATACAACAACACTATATTTGTCACAACTCAACATCGGGAAAAGAAACTTTATTAAACTTTGAAATTTAAATACAGATGGAAATGTTCTGAATCAAATAAACAGAGTTTGAAAATAACAATAATGCAGAAAAAAAATCTATCTATCAGCCGGATCATCGGCCTCAATCCCAACGTCCTCCAATGGGGACTCTGGCAGCACTACTGGGTACAGGACAGGGTCGTAGTAGCTGCTGATTAACAGCTCAGCATCCTCAATATCCCCTAAAAATGTATCTCCAGTCAGGAGGAAGCAAAGTACAATTCATGCTAATTTAACAGTTAAATTAAATAATAGAATCATGCAGTTCTAAACAGTTTAAATATGAACAGTTTTCAGCAGTAAAACAGTATGATTTGAACAGGCAATGAA
Organism: Iris pallida; assembly: GCA_029216955.1. Taxonomy (NCBI): domain Eukaryota; kingdom Viridiplantae; phylum Streptophyta; class Magnoliopsida; order Asparagales; family Iridaceae; genus Iris; species Iris pallida. Next base: position 7,008,581 of record JANAVB010025798.1, read on the forward strand.
ATATGACCGACTTGGGTTTGTTACAGTAAAGGATAGGGGATTTGTTACAGTATGGTCATACTCATTACACTATTCTCCCAGTCCCCAGTAGTTACAGTGCTCTCAGAGAGAGTTTCGTATTTGCATCGTGGTTTAAACTTGCAGTAAAGCGATTAATTAAATAACTGTAAACTAACACAAACTATACTTGCCTCAAAGGATTTGACTGGAGAGGTAGAAGACTTCGAGACAGGAAATCAGAATCGTCCTCGAATTCCTACATTCGAGAAATTGACTCAGATTCCAGGTTTACCAATCTAGCTACGCTAGTTGAAATCTCTATTTGTGTCCTAATCTAATTTTAATTCTTTTAATTAACAAAACACGAAAACACGATTATTTGTGCGTTGATTTAGTACAAGGGAAAAAGATCGTTTTAAACTTTTGAATTCGGAAAACTTCGTCGATACCAGATTAATTATTAAAACTTGGTATTTTCATAGTTTATAAATATAAAGCTAATTTTCTTATTTAGTGAGAAATACATGATTTTTAATTAAATAAAAACTTGTCAATTTTAGGTGAGAAGATCTTAATTATTTTTATACGAAAATACTTTTATTTATTTTACTCGTTTAATACAAAAACTCGCAAAACCAGAAATAACTAAAATCTATGCTACCAATTACAGTTACAGACCACAGCCAGCTGGACTTATGCCCATTACAATTTATTTACATAAATTGAAATAAGACAAAACTGCCGTTAGTCCTAAACTTTAAATATGAATAAAATATGATCAGAATTAAATAGTAAAATAAAGATAAAATATAGAGTCTCAGATATGGTCCAATCCTCAACTGGGCTAATGCCTCAACGTCCGGGCGAAGCCGGTTTCGTTTGCACTTAGCCGGGTCCATTGATCGATACGGTCGTCACCCAAATCCAAATATTAAATAAAATTTCGAAATCCGTTTTAAATTCATTTTTAAAATAATCTAGAATTTACGGAAAAATCCGGCAGCATCTCCTCTGTTTTTGGTCAACCCAAAAACTGGGAAATAGCGCCGATAGTTTTCCTGCAAATCCCAAACCAGAGAATCCCCAAAATATATATACAGAAAAACACAACCCATCTACAGAATATTCGGAACGACCCGAAATAATTTCGGAAGTCCGATTCCAACCCAAAAACTCACAGAACGCTACCGGAAAAATCCGGAAAGCCAAAACATACCAAAAACCAATTCCCAAAATATTCCGGAAATCCAAAATAATCCACAGAACCTTTTCGAAGGTTCCAGAAAAATACGACGTCGCTAAAACCGAATTCCCAAGGAGAATCGGGGGCCATTTCTCATCATAGACTATATGAAAAAGAGACGGGACATGGGTTATACCTCAGGTTGCTCGGCTAGAACTCTCAGATGAAAAATAGAGAAAGAAATAAGAGTTCCGAACAGCAACGCAAAACCGGGATAGCATCCAAACTAAAATCCAGCTCCTGGTCGGGAACAGAAAGTCCCAGAACGCGAATCGGGGTGCTGGGACAGCAGCGAACAGCAGCAACGCTGCCACAGAACAGTGGATCGGGGTGCACCGGAACGACGCGGAAGCGGGGAGGCCGAGCTAGGGCTCGGGTGCCGGGGCTGGAGTCAGCGGAGTCAGGCGCTGAGCCTCGACGTCGGAAAGGGGAGGCCGACAGGGGTGTCGGGCTCGCGGGGTGCGCTGAAGAAAGGGGCTCGGTTGGAGGGGGCGAATGGGGCTGGACGGGCGCGCGAGGAGAGTCGGGCGCGGGCACGGCCAGGGGTCGCTGGCGGGCGTGGGCGCGGCGTCGGGTCGTCGGAGGCCGGCGGGTGTGGGCGCGGCTCCGCTGGACGGGCGTCGGGAAGGGGTCGGGAGAGAGGGGGTTGGAGAGTTGAGAGTGAAGTTGTGAGGGAGGAGAGAGTGTTCTGTTGGTTAATAGTGGTGGTGAAGTGCTGGAGTTGTAGAGAGGAGGGGGTTAAGAAGGATGGGGGTGGTTGGTTGTACTAAAAATAGGGAGAGAGTGAGTGAATAAGGAGGAATGGTTGGTGAATGTATGGAGAGGAGCAGAAGAGGGGGAGAGAAATAGGGAGGGCTTTGAACGTGGGAAGGGGTTATGTTGGTCCCTCGTGGACCAGCTCCCCAATTTCTTTTTATTAAAACCAAATCAGGATTAAAAAGGAATTGGGTTCGGGCTCAGGCTCGGGTCTGGGTTCGGACTCGGGTTTGGGTTTGAACTCAAAAATCCATGTTATTAATTTTTGAAATAATTTTAACACTCAAAATTATAATAATAATAATAGAAATACTAATAATAATTTAATTCACAGAAAATGGGTTTCACAAAAATGAAATAGGAATAAAATGTGCTAGTTCAATGAGAGAGAGAAGTAAAGAGCAAGAAAGGAAAAAGAAAGAGAGGAACTCACACTGAGCTCCGGCAGAGGTCGGCATTGGGGTCGGGCTGCACGGTGAAGCTTGGTCAGAGGAGGCGTCGGTCTGGAGGCTCGCCGCTGTGGTGGGCTGCCGGCACTGCCGACGTACGTTGGTGGAGGCGGATACGTGGCGTCGAGCGGCTGAACGGGCCGGTCGTCGAACGGCGTCGAAATCGATGGCGGCTCGAGAGGCGGAGGAGGATGCTTGTCTGGTGGCTGAGCATGGAAATGAGAAAGGAGAGCTCTCCACCGGTGCGGCCTAGGAACGGCGCCTCACCGGAGACGCCAGGCGCAGCTCTGGGCTAATGGATACAGGCACATGCGGGTGCGTGGCGATGGCGTTTGTGGGGTTCGCGGTCGCCGGAATCGAAGGGGTGGCGGCACGAATGTACTCAGGGAACCATCGACGGGAGGTTGCCCATACCTGGAGGTCCAGGCCAAGGTCGCGGCGGGGTGGCTCGGCGAGGGAAGAGCTCGCTGGCGCTGGTGGACTGCCACCGCTTCAGCGCAGCGGTGTGGAGAAGTCGACGGGGTCCGAAGCGGGCGCTCGGGGCGGAGATGGCTTGCTCAGATCTATGGTGGTCGGGCGTGGCCAACGCGGGGATGCGACGCTCATCTTGGATCAATGGGGCCAGCCGTCGGGGCGAGGACGAGAGAAGTCGGGATCGGGAACCCGGATGGCACTGTGGGGATGGTGGCTCCCAGGGAGGTTAGGGTTTTCTCTCCTTTTATGTTTCTGGTGTTTGTTGCCGACGCGAGGTGGCGGTCGACGGATGGCTGTGATGGTATCTAGTGATGGTATTTGGATGCTTGTTATTCGTGTCGGGTGTGTCCGACATGAATCGAATTTGTAATATACTGGAATAAGATGGGATGCACACGGACACAGGTACACACATTTGCTATTGGCTGAGTTTGTTGATGGTGTTGGGTTTTCTGTGGTGTTGCGTGGTTTGTGACGGTGCTTCGACGTTGACATGGTGGTCGGAAATAGCAGGTGATCTGGTGGTTGGGTGGCGTCAAGAGGGTGGTCGAAAATAGCTTTTGAGTAGGGGCAACATGGTGGTTCTGTGGCTGGGAGTTGTGGTACAGGCGTGGAGGATGGTGGTGATGGTACGGTGGAGAGAGGGGTGGTCGAGGAATAGTCAGGCGAGGGTTGATGTTTTATCTTCGGAAGATTTTTAGAGAGAAAACTCTTCTTAAATAAGCTAATATATCTCCTAGAGAGGGATCGAGCTTCTCAAACGATAGAACTTTTCATATAATTGGATCAAATAAAAAATAAATTTAAATCTGATAAGGGTCAATCTCCTGTACCCGCTGGGAGATAGACTCTTTGAGGAAACATCTTATCTCATATAAAAACCATATAAGAAGATATGCTTTAGACAATAAGCTATATTACATATATATATATATATATATAAATATATATATATATATATATATATATATATATATATATATATATATATATATATATATATATTTTATATATATATATAAAATATATATATATATATATATATATATATATATATATATATATATATATAGTTTATATATATATATATATATATATATATATATATATATATATATTTATATATATATATATAAAATATATATATATATATATATATATATATATATATAGTTTATACTAGTATATCGAAATCAATTAGTCTAGATTATTTAAACCCAAGTTCTTATTTTAGAACATCTACTAGCATAAATTATTCAGGCATATTTTAAATACACTTATAGATATATAGATTTATTTTTAGAAAAATATACCTATATAAACCTATCTTTTAAAGGTATAAATATAAAAGCCCAATCCAATATAATCCAGATTTTTACTTCTCAATAATGCGAGCTAGTTTAAGCCCAATACCGAGGCCCAATGACCAAAAAATAATATTCCAAACCATTATCCAAAAATAAATATTTGAAAGCCCAATAATTACTACCGAATATTTTGTACTGCTAAAAATACGAAATAAATATTTGTACGAAAAGTAAATGGTAATCGTGATCATAAATTTAATTAGTTTGGAACGCACAAAATAATGACACATTTCTTATACTAAATGTTTAGGAAGAATTCACTTTAATTGACGCGAAGTAAAATAAACTAAAAATTTGGAAACATGACATTCGAAGATAAATTGACAATTATTTTTGTCTATAAATATTTAAAATTCCAAAAATCTATTTTCGGAATCGAATCCTTTGAAAGTCTAAAATAAAATAAAATCATATTTTATAATTCCAAGAATAAGATATAAAATTTTACTAAAATAATTTAGTACCTTTAAATTGTTAACAAGTCTTTTGAAATGACAGAATAATAGCAAAATAATATTATACGTTTTCAAAGAGGATTTATTTCAACATTCGAAAAATAGAATAAACAAATAAACAAAAATTTCAAAAAATGTGGGAAGATGAGTCACATATAGTTAAGGAACGATGGGTCGAAAGTGAAAGGCAAACATATATCCGGCACAGATAGATCCTGGATCAAAAGTGCAAGGTACACATATATCATGCACACATAGATCCTGCATAGAGAGCACTTATAACATGATAGGGAAGGATGGTAGGCATATTCACATTGCATCGGTGCAAGGACGAGTGCGTCGATATTGGTAAAAAGTCACGAAACAACACGAGATTGCTATTGGTTGCCTGCTTGCTTATACGTATTGAAATAACATGCTTGCCATGATAACATGCTTTACAGTCTTCAAATATGCCATGAACTGATCCTAAGGAGAATATAGAAAGAGAACTAAATTGTATGCTTGCATGAATCAATAAATTACTAAATATCGGTTTGTTAAGTGGATCTTTGATCAGTACAGCGAGAACGAAAGTACTAATCTTCCACTAGTTTGCTAGCAGGTTCAGGGAATGGTCTGCTCGCGGCGGAACTTTGCTTGAACGCGTTGAGGCATGGAATATCGTAGCGTTTAAAGTGTGTGATTGCATTGACGTTCAGACATGCAACAGGATTGATGCGGTCGAGATATAGAAGGCATGATGTATGGAATGGTGAAATCCTTTGTAACCTCAGTTCATTTATCAATAAAAAGAATTGTTTCATATACTATGTTTGCTTCCGTTGCTAATATCAAATAAAAGATAACCATTTGAGAACTTGTCATCTTGACTTGTACGAGTGCAACTCCAGACTCGTACGACATCACGTCCCAGCGGGAACGATGATTCAGATAAATCGATGTGAGGACGAGCAAATTTAGGGACGTTTGTAACTCCACCTTCCTATTTTTAGAGAATTAAATTTTCTAAATAATAATAAGTCTAGTTTTAAAATGATGAATATTTGGTTTATGCTTTTGGAGGGAAAATTAGTTATAGCAGGAAATATTTTAAAATTTGAAAATTTCTTATAACAAACTTTGGGGTCCACTACCTTGTTTTCTAACCGATTTTCTATCAATCCTGCAATAAGTTAAAGAGAAGAGGAGGTTTTTATAAACTTTTAGAGCGGAGGGTCCTTTTTGTAAATTAGTATGAACAGGGTTTTTTTTTGCAAAAATGTCATTTCTCACTTTTTAAACATTTCGTTTGGAGAGAGAGTGTTCATTCACTCTTTTATTTTTCTCTGGACTCTTCCCGAGCGCTCAGCCCCAAACTTCTGTTCGACCAAACCCTAATTTCTCCGACTTTGACTCCGGCGGCAGCGAGTAGTCGAGCCACTCCGGAGATGGCGGTGAATCTCTTCGACCGCTGAGATCGCAGCAGTAGCGCCTCTTCCGCGGTGTTCTTGGCAGCGACAACCAGACAAGCCTCCGGCAACGACACGGCTTCGACGCGGATCATCCAGCGATGGATGGCGATGATGACTGAGATCTCGAGAGCCGAGTTCGAGTAGCCTAGATCAGGATTCTCTTGAGTGATGGGTGTTCGATCGATCCTTCCGACGAGAGCGAACTTGACGGTGTTATAGAGGTGAGTTATTTTAGGAGTTTCATTCTAAATCCTCAGATCTACAGATCTGAACCTAATCGAGATTTTATTTCTCGTAGTTCTGTTCGATCGATCGATCGGCTAATTCCTGTGTTGAGTAGAGGGGCGAGGATCGAATCCTCCTAAGTTCAGCCGAATTGTTTCTTCGACTCCATTTCGGTGAGCTAATCTTCATCTCGAGCTTCGGTTAATAGAGTTTAATTTGTGGCTTAACTGTATGTTTATTTTCGATTTTTTGCAGCTTGATTGAGTATTCTGTGTTCGGGACACCACTGTTGTAGATTGTTGGAGTCGTGTCCGATCCTATTGAGCTATTTCAACAAATTGAAATCAGGTAAACATTCATTCTCTTATTTTCAGTTCTTACGAATGCTCGATTATAACGCGGGTTGTATATTCGTATTGTGGTATCGGACGAGTTCGTGACTGCGCTTTGGAGGTTGATCGTGTCCGAATTTTTATGCTGTTCGTATTGAGTTCGGGTGGGGTGTTGGCGATTGGCGTGTCCAATTTGGTGTTCTTGTGTACCAGCTGGTTGGATGCAGTTCACAGCATGTCCAAGTGCTGACCGTTCATGTCTGGATTGCATGTGTGTGTTCGGGCTATATGTGCGTGTTCGACTTTAGAGTCAGTTCAGAACTTTTCAAGTTGGAGATCACTAAAAAAATTCTCTCTTATTTCAATTCATTCAAGTGTATAATCTTTGCTGAGATTTTGTTCTGTGAGTTTCTTTATGCAAACAGTTTTTCTAAGCTAATTATGAACTCCGGGTTGGAACAATTGAATCTGGTATTGATTCAATTTAATCTCTGATTATTTTCCTTGGTCAGAAGATCCTGAATCTCTATTTATTAATATGGGTTCTGTTAGTCCATGACCAATTAATAAGTTTGACAGGTTATTCTCTTTTTTCTGTGTGTTGTGTTAGCATAGATTTGATATTGATGACTTATATTTTGATTATCATGTTGCTTGTAGGAGTTGAGGGATTGACTAGTCAATATTCAATTCTTTGGTGATGCCATTTGTGATAGTTGAGCTGTGTCATGTTGTGAAAGAGAGTATCGGATTTTAGATTTTGACTGGGTTATTGATTTCTAAGATAACTCTCTTTATAATTACTCTGATGAATGATAAAGAAAAGATTGATTTAGTTTACTAAAATGTTTAGTAAAGATAGGAATTGTCATTAGGCTACTCTATCTTAATAAGTTAAGCATAAATGTTATTTAGCTATATTATTAATTAGTTCTATAAATTAGTTGACTAGATAGATGTATCAACCTAGTTAATACTACTCTCCATAAGGTTTAAAATATTTTACCTATGATATTTTAATTAATAGATAATTGAGCTAGTTAGCTAAGTATATTAGAATTTAGTGACTTTTAAATGGTAATTGACTAACTTGTATAAAATCATTTAAATACATGAGGACGTCTAGCTTCGATCTTTACTCGTACTTTCCTGGAGCAAGGAAAGTACTTTTCTACGGTTTTGTGCATTTTTATTCTCGTACTCTTTCTTGTGACACGTCATGGCACGACATCATGTACTCCTGTACTCTTGCTCTTGTACTTATTAGTGTCGGGTGGGAAAATACATTAGCCATGTGACCAATCCCGGTTACTATATTCATGTGCCTAGCTTAGGCCTCGCATCGTGCACGCGGGCCCGAAGTCGTACCATATTTATGTACTCCTGTGCATGTTCTCACCCCAGCCGGACATATGGACTAGATGTATTTCGATATTGTGCACTTATCATGTCTGGTACTACAGGATTATAATTTCATTCATGTACTTCATATGTTCCTGTATTTTACATTTCCTGTACTATAGTTCCTGTACTCATTTTTTGTACTACTTTTCTGTACTTTTCTGTTCATTCCTGTATATCTTTTTTCTGTATCCCTGTACTCATTTCACATCATGTTCATGTTTCATTACCTAGAACTGTGCTTAGCTCCTCTCCTGACTGGATAAGTTGCAGGTGAGATGGAGGCTATTTGCGACACCTTTTATGGACGGGTTGATGCTATTCTTGCTGAGCCAGCTGGAGCTGTGTTGGACTTAGAGGCTGCAGAAGCCTAGAGCTTTACCATTAGCATTTACATTTTACCTTGTATTTGAGACTAGTAGACTCTATCTTTCATTTGCTGGAATGTAATAGAATTCTGAGACTTGTACTTCTTTTTTGGGATACATTTATAGATGCCGTGTTTTCAAACTTGTCTTGATATCTGGTTAGTTTCCCTAGATTGTACAGCTTACTTTGTTGTGTCTAACGACAAAGGCTGGACGTGTCCGACTCGTGTCCGATTATTCGGGAGCGGGTCGTGACATATTTTTAGTGGTGGTCCATGCAGGTCTATCCTAATAGTACCTAGATATTAGAGCACTATTGGGAGACCTGAATTACACTAGAAAAACTTGAATCACAGCATAGAAAATTGGGTACATCGGGTATATATGGTTACTGTATAAACATTTATATTTTCTGGTAGGTTAGTTTTTTATCAATCGCGAAGTTTTCTTTCTATTACAGAATGGTCACTACGAGGAAGACCGCGGATCAGCCCGGAGTCGTAGGCAATTCGGATCAGCAGGCTGCACCGGACATTTCAGCAGATCAGCTTCCACTACTACCTCCGATATTTTCGCCGCTACCCTCGACGATGATGTTTGACGGCACTCAGGTGATGGCGATGTTCCAGCAGTTTATGGAGGCCCAGAATCACCAGGCTGTGCTGTAAAACCCCTAAATTTTCTACTATTTTATTTTTTATTATTATTAAATTTGGTACTGATTTAAATTTTTATATTGTACGTCGTATAGTCGTATTATACGTCGCGCAAGAAATTTTTTTTTTTTTGAATTTGCTCGACGAGTGCGATTATGTGCGAGCATACATATTTTTGAAAAATACTTTTTTCTATTTTTATGGTTTCAAAATATTATACATAATAATTATTTAGCTATCGTACCAAAATTTTCAAGTTCATTTTATTTACACAAAGGCTTTCGTTTATACAGTTATTAATAATAGATAATATTTTTAGTACGTACATATATTTCATAAATATTTTATTAGTGTAATTTTCAAAATTATTAATACTAATATTTTATTATTCAAAAATATTTATTATTTTCGAAATTATTATTATTGTATTTTTGAAAAATATATTTTATAATTATTATGGCGAATCAAATCTTGATTCGAATTTATGGATTTATTTAAAATAGTGAAATATTTGAAATTTTGATTTATTCCATTGATTTAAACCAAGAATTAAATTTGATTTAAATTTTGATTTGGATTTGGATTGATTTTAATTTAAATTATGAATTATCTAAATTGGGTTTTTAAACTACTCCTAATCCTATCTAACTGAGAATTCCCACATCCTATAAATAGACAGGTACTCCTCCAGAAATTTCTCACATCCACAAATTCTTCAATGTGCATCGTGTCCGTGTTCTCATATCCATAATCTCATTCCATCTTTTACATGTACAATTATTCTCTGTGTCGACAATCCCGACACGATATTAAATCCTAACCCTAACCCCGCCGTCACCACCGTCTCGCCACCAGCAACGTCGAGATCACCATCACGCGCCACCCTCAAACATCGCCACCTCATTCAACGTCGCCCCCACGACCAGCCCTATCCTGGCCACACCACCACCCTCATCCCTGTTCAGCCCAGTCGTGCCACCACCAATGGCCAACTGACCTTCACCACCCACGACATCACCACCGTCATCATCGCAAACCACCTCCTCGCCAAACCAGACCATCCGAACACCCACAGCCACCACCACTACTGCCATCACCACCGACCATCACCGCCATCACCACAGACGACCACCTCCGCCTAGGTGACCAGCACCACCACAACCCAGCACTCCGACCCATCAACACATCCCGCCGCCACGGCACGCCCACAGCCACCGCGGCCAAACAACACCACGAGAACCACCACACCAGAATCAAGAGAAAAAAAAGAAATTAATGAATTAAAACCACACCTCTCACCTGCGCCGCCGACGAAACCCCGACCACCGCCACAGCGGAGCGCCCCACCGCGCGTCCGCTGACCACCGCCCTCTGGATGCCGCGCCGCCTAGAGCGCAACGCCTCCTCCGACTCAGCGCCGCAACCTCTCGCCGCCCCTTCCGTGGCCGTCGGTTGGATATGGAGCCACCGCACCCCCGCCTGAGCGCCGCCGGCGATTCCTCCGCAGCACCGCCTCACCGGCTCTCTTCGTCCTCCACCCGTCCGCCGGCGAGCCGCGCAACCCTCAGCGCCAGCGCGCAGCTCCGACCAAAACCCCCCTTCCGCTCCTTCTGCCGACTCACGCCCGAACTTCCCTCTCCGGAGGACCATCACCGGCACGACGTCCCCGATATGACCCACCGGTCAGCGACTCCCACCGTTGTGCAGGAGCATACCAGCGTCCGCCGCCGCTATACGCGAGCGAGCCTCGCGTCGACGAGGTGGTTCCCGCGCCACCGCCCCCTTCAGCGACCGGGCCTCCGCCGCCAGAAACCCTACGGCGAGACACCTCCGTGCCTTCCTCTTTCCTCCGCCACGTGACGCCTCCGTGTCGGCAACCCCCATCAAGAGCCCTCAAACCCGACGACCGGTACACCCTCTCTCCACTCCTTTCCTCCCCTTTTTCCTCTTTGATGAACTTTCTCTCTCCTCTTTAATGAGGAGTTGACCGAGTAATTTTGATTGTTTGATTTGGTATTTTTTCGTTTTTATTGTTTCTGTTATGATTACTATTATTATTATTTATTATTATTGTTATTATTATTATCATTACTATTAATATTAATATTATTATCATTATCATTATTATTATTAATATTATTGTTATAACTACTACTAGTGTTATTTATTATTATTATTATTATTATTATTGTTATTATTATTATTACCAATTGTTTTGTACTTGTTTCCTCCTCTCTTAAAAATTTATACCAATGTTAGTATTATTACTATTTTATTTTTATTCTTATTAATATTATTATTAGTAAGATATTTGCTACTTTTTGATTTTCTTTATTCCGTAATTACATTTTCCTAGATAAAGTATATGGAAGTATTTGATCAATAAAATTGTATTTTTTACAAATTATAAAATATTTTTTGTTGGTATTTCTCAAATACTATCTAAAATATTTTTACTAAATAAATATAGTTCCAATGATTATAATTAGTTTTCTCAAATTCGTATATATTATTTATCTCGTCTCTTTCGATTTTTCCTCCAGCCCGTGACTAAGCCCTTCATTCCTAATCTCTTGACAAATTCTAAACTACCTTATGTCCACCCTAACTAAATTAACGATCTTGGACCTATTGGGACCATCCGTGCCATCATCCGAGGCCGTCATGCATAAGTTGTAAACATCGAAGACATATCTTGTGCCACCTTTATCACACCACACCAGGCAGCTCACCAGGCGACCCCCAGGAAAGATACCTTGCCATCTTGTACTTACATTTGATTCATGATATTTTATATGTTGCTAGTGTTTTTACATTAGTAAGAGTATGTCCAAGTATGACTTGGGTGCCATCGATATGTATATCGATGTTTGTGTGTGTGCGTGTGTGTGTGTGTGTAGACCATATGTGGTAGCGGACTTTCCCGGTGTGTTGAAGTTATGCTTCATAACTTCTTTGACTTGTTGACACGTCTCATACACGACACATGAGTGAGGATCATTGAGTCGACACGAACCTACGTATTCGACTTGCTACCGATACGGGCGGTTCGTGTGTCGGTTCATTTATGGATTAGCGGAGTCTAGATAGCGACTTGCATAGAGATATGGATCGCCAAGACATGGATATGACTTGTGTGATACATGGGTGGGGAAAACTACTGGGACGTATGAGCTAGTCCAAAGCCTTCTAGATTGCCCGGTTATGGGTTCATGGTTTCCCTGTTATGGGTGTGTCGCTAGAGGATATATCCATTGCACGGCCCTGACCACGACGTCAGATACGGTCAGGAGGTATGCTAGCGATGCAAAGTATGAACTAGGGGATATATCCATTGCACGGCCCTGACCACGTCGTCAGATACGGTCAGAGACGTATACTAGTTCATGCGAAAGCCTCTAGTGGATGCTATGCTTTATTCCTACCCACTTATACGTTCCAGTATAGTTTTTCGACTTGCATTACACCTAGATGGTTAGGTTCCATTGTGTTGGAGCATGTGGTCTTTTCTTTATCATGTATCATTTACAGTTCATCATGGTATTATTTTTATGTATCTTGTTACGTTCCTCTGAGGACCTGGTTTTTCCCCAGGTGTGTGTTCATGTTTTCCGCAGGTATCCTAGCCAAGGCCGTGGTCTTCTCCATTCTTTCGAAGGCGATTACGCTTGGTTCGTCTTGCCGTTTTTATCGCTCGATTTCTTGTACATTTCTTTCATTGTGATAGTTGGTAGTGGACTTTGTCTCCGCCCAACGATTGTATCATAAATATTCGAGTTGATATTTATATTATTATTCTTTTCATTGTGGATGAGATTTAGTTTGTCTTGGATTACTACATTTTATAGCTTATGTATTCATACGAGACCTACGTACTTCGTATGAATACAGCTGGCATGTCTACGTTCCTAGTCCTACGTATATTGGGACTAGGGCGTTACATGTTTTTGTGGTGGCCCAAGCGGGTCGAGATAAATTATTTGGTTACTTTACCGTACCAAGTAAGCCTGCGTATAGGATTAGAAGTCTAGGATCTCATCCACATATTTGACCTCTTTCCTTGATTTATCTACCGTTTGACTCATCAACTGCATCTTGCTTGCTTCCTTCCATCCTTATACTTATCTTCCCTTCGTGCTTGCTAGAGATTGACCCTACTAGTTAGTTGTCCCAAAACACCATTAGTTTAAATTCTTTAAGTTGGGTAGAACACCTTATGAACTAGCAACCCTTTGACCTAGTGACCTATATTAGCGAGCTTATTTAGATCCTAGAATCTAGAGGACCTAACCCGTCTAGCCAACCAAGGAATTGGACAAGAAAACTATAGGACGACTGTATGACTTGGAATCATTCTACCTTCTTTAAATCTTAATCTCTCATGTCTATGTATTTACCGTTTTGACTAATGATGCTAATATAGCCTAGTTTTTGCAAGCTTACTCTTCATCGAGTTTGTTCATGACATATGCTATTGAGCGCTCACTAGCCTATTGTCTAATCAGAACCGGTGCATAATGGTCTGATCAACCAAGTGCACTTTGGTTCGCTTTAATTTATCGTTCTTCGTGGATGGGGACATAGCTAAACTTGTCCTTTAGAATCTCATCCACGGCTGTCTTGACAATCCCTTTGAAATTATTCGATCGTCTTTGAACCACGTATTCGTATTCGATAATGCCTCCTTCAAACTCTATATTGCTTTCGCCTTCACCTATTTTAAAAGGACGAAAGCGTTATACTAGATCTTCCTCTAGCCTTCCTATCGATTATGACCATACCGCATTATTTTTCTATGATCTAGATCGCGATTTCTTACGGCATGATTTTGTTATCGATTGTTCCTCATCGATACCCCCCTTTTGTCTTCTCATCCCCTCCTAATTCTTAATTTCGAGGACGAAATTCCTTTAAGTTGGAAGGATGTAAAACCCCTAAATTTTCTACTATTTTATTTTTTATTATTATTAAATTTGGTACTGATTTAAATTTTTATATTGTACGTCGTATAGTCGTATTATACGTCGCGCAAGAAATTTTATTTTTTTTTCGAATTTGCTCGACGAGTGCGATTATGTGCGAGCGTACCTATTTTTGAAAAATACTTTTTTCTATTTTTATGGTTTCAAAATATTATACATAATAATTATTTAGCTATCGTACCAAAATTTTCAAGTTCATTTTATTTACACAAAGGCTTTCGTTTATACAGTTATTAATAATAGATAATATTTTTAGTACGTACATATATTTCATAAATATTTTATTAGTATAATTTTCGAAATTATTAATACTAATATTTTATTATTCAAAAAGATTTATTACTTTCAAAATTATTATTATTGTATTTTTGGAAAATATATTTTAAAATTATTATGGCGAATCAAATCTTGATTCGAATTTATGGATTTATTTAAAATAGTGAAATATTTGAAATTTTGATTTATTCCATTGATTTAAACCAAGAATTAAATTTGATTTAAATTTTGATTTGGATTTGGATTGATTTTAATTTAAATTACGAATTATCTAAATTGGGTTTTTAAACTACTCCTAATCCTATCTAACTGGAAATTTCCACATCCTATAAATAGGCAGGTACTCCTTCAGAAATTTCTCACATCCACAAATTCTCCAATGTACAACGTGTCCGTGTTCCCATATCCATAATCTCATTCCATCTTTTACATGTACAATTATTCTCCGTGTCGACAATCCCGACACGATATTAAATCCTAACCCTAACCCCGCCGTCACCACCGTCTCGCCACCAGCAACGTCGAGACCACCATCACGCGCCACCCTCAAACATCGCCACCTCATTTAACGTCGCCCCCACAACCAGCCCTATCCTGGCCACACCACCACCCTCATCCCTGTTCAGCCCAGTCGTGCCACCACCAATGGCCAACTAACCTTCACCACCCACGACATCACCACCGTCATCATCGCAAACCACCTCCTCGCCAAACCAGACCATCCGAACACCCACATCCACCACCACTACTGCCATCACCACCGACCATCACCGCTATCACCACAGACGACCACCTCCGCCTAGGTGACCAGCACCACCACAACCCGGCACTCCGACCCATCAACACAACCCGCCGCCACGGCACGCCCACAGCCACCGCGGCCAAACAACACCACGAGAACCACCACACCAGAATCAAGAGAAAAAAAAAGAAATTAATAAATTAAAACCACACCTCTCACCTGCGCCGCCGGCAAAACCCCGACCACCGCCACCGCGGAGCGCCCCACCGCGCGTCCGCTGACCACCGCCCTCTGGCTGCCGCGCCGCCTAGAGCGCAACGCCTCCTCCGACTCAGCGCCGCAACCTCTCGCCGCCCCTTCCGTGGCCGTCGGTTGGATATGGAGCCACCGTACCCCCGCCTGAGCGCCGCCGGCGATTCCTCCGCAGCACCGCCTCACCGGCTCTCTTCGTCCTCCACCCGTCCGCCGGCGAGCCGCGCAACCCTCAGCGCCAGTGCGCAGCTCCGACCAAAACCCCCCCTTCCGCCCCTTCTGCCGACTCACGCCCGGACCTCCCTCTCCGGAGGACCATCACCGGCACGACGTCCCCGATATGACCCACCGGTCAGCGACTCCAGCCGTTGTGCAGGAGCATACCAGCGTCCGCCGTCGCTATGCGCGAACGAGCCTCGCGTCGACGAGGTGGTTCCCGCGCTACCGCCCCCTTCAGCGACCGGGCCTCCGCCGCCAGAAACCCTACGGCGAGACACCTCCGTGCCTTCCTCTTTCCTCCGCCACGTGACGCCTCCGTGTCGGCAACCCCCATCAAGAGCCCTCAAACCCGACGACCGGTACACCCTCTCTCCACTCCTTTCCTCCCCTTTTTCCTCTTTGATGAACTTTCTCTCTCCTCTTTAATGAGGAGTTGACCGAGTAATTTTGATTGTTTGATTTGGTATTTTTTCGTTTTTATTGTTTCTATTATTATTACTATTATTATTTATTATTATTATTATTATTATTATTATTATTATTATTATTATTATTATTATTATTATTATTATTATTATCATTATCATTATTATTAATATTAATATTAATATTATTATCATTATCATTATCATTATTATTATTAATATTATTGTTATAACTACTACTAGTGTTATTTATTATTATTATTATTATTATTATTATTATTATTATTATTATTATTATTATTATTATTATTATTATTGTTATTATTATTATTACCAATTGTTTTGTACTTGTTTCCTCCTCTCTTAAAAATTTATACCAATGTTAGTATTATTACTATTTTATTTTTATTCTTATTTATTATTAGTAAGATATTTGCTACTTTTTGATTTTTTTTTATTCCGTAATTACATTTTCCTAGATAAAGTATATGGAAGTATTTGATCAATAAAATTATATTTTTTACAAATTATAAAATATTTTTTGTTGGTATTTCTCAAATACTCTCTAAAATATTTTTACTAAATAAATATAGTTCCAATGATTATAATTAGTTTTCTCAAATTCGTATATATTATTTATCTCGTCTCTTTCGATTTTTCCTCCAGCCCGTGACTAAGCCCTCCATTCCTAATCTCTTGACAAATTCTAAACTACCTTATGTCCACCCTAACTAAATTAACGATCTTGGACCTATTGGGACCATCCGTGCCATCATCCGAGGCCGTCATGCATAAGTTGTAAACATCGAAGACATATCTTGTGCCACCTTTATCGCACCACGCCAAGCAGCTCACCAGGCGACCCCCAGGCAAGATACCTTGCCATCTTGTACTTACATTTGATTCATGATATTTTATATGTTGCTAGCATTTTTATATTAGTAAGAGTATGTCCAAGTATGACTTGGGTGCCATCGATATGTATATCGATGTTTGTGTGTGTGCGTGTGTGTGGACCATATGTGGTAGCGGACTTTTCCGGTGTGTTGAAGTTATGCTTCATAACTTCTTTGACTTGTTGACACATCTCATACACGACACATGAGTGAGGATCATTGAGTCGACACGAACCTACGTATTCGACTTGCTACCGATACGGGCAGTTCGTGTGTCGGTTCATTTATGGATTAGCGGAGTATAGATAGCGACTTGCATAGAGATATGGATCGCCAAGACATGGATATGACTTGTGTGATACATGGGTAGGAAAAACTACTGGGACGTATGAGCTAGCCCAAAGCCTTCTAGATTGCCCGGTTATGGGTTCATGGTTTCCCTGTTATGGGTGTGTCGCTAGAGGATATATCCATTGTACGGCCCTGACTACGACGTCAGATACGGTCAGGAGGTATGCTAGCGATGCAAAGTATGAAGTAGGGGATATATCCATTGTACGGCCCTGACCACATCGTCAGATACGGTCAGAGACGTATATTAGTTCATGCGAAAGCCTCTAGTGGATGCTATGCTTTATTCCTACCCACTTATATGTTCCAGTATAGTTTTTCGACTTGCATTACACCTAGATGGTTAGGTTCCATTGTGTTGGAGCATGTGGTCTTTTCTTTATCATGTATCATTTACAGTTCATCATGGTATTATTTTTATGTATCTTATTACGTCCCTCTGAGGACCTGGTTTTTCCCCAGGTGTGTGTTCATGTTTTTCGTAGGTATCCTAGCCAAGGCCGTGGTCTTCTCCATTCTTTCGAAGGCGATTGCGCTTGGTTCATCTTGCCATTTTTATCGCTCGATTTCTTGTACATTTCTTTCATTGTGATAGTTGGTAGTGGACTTTGTCTCCGCCCAACGATTGTATCATAAATATTCGAGTTGATATTTATATTATTATTCTTTTCATTGTGGATGAGATTTAGTTTGTCTTGGATTACTATATTTTATAGCTTATGTATTCATACGAGACCTACGTACTTCGTATGAATACAGCTGGCATGTCTACGTTCCTAGTCCTACGTATATTGGGACTGGGGCGTTACATGTGTAGTTCAGGGAGGCTCAGAGTCGGCAGGCCACACAATTCAGAGCGACCGTCGTCGACGCACTCAGGACCAGAGAGCCGGCAGCACCAGCTCCAGCAGCACGTGCAGCACCAGCAGCACTGAGACCAGGGACGGCCAAGGAGTACCAGAACCTCTGCCCGATGGACTTCTGGGACAACGAGGGG
Organism: Iris pallida; assembly: GCA_029216955.1. NCBI lineage: Eukaryota > Viridiplantae > Streptophyta > Magnoliopsida > Asparagales > Iridaceae > Iris > Iris pallida. The sequence goes on from JANAVB010025798.1 coordinate 7,026,901, forward strand.
ATCATCTATGCGGATGAGTGGCTGGAGAATGCGGAGAGGACTTTAAAGATGGCGCAGATTCCGGAGAACCTGAAGGTGGAGGTGGCTAGCATGCGACTCTTCGACTTGGCCAGAGCTTGGTACCGGAAGGAGCCCCAGTTGACGGAGCCCCAGGTGTCTTGGACAGATTTCAACTCTGTTCAAGGAGAAATGTTTTCTAGAGGTGGAGCGGGATGAGCTAAGGATGCAGTTCGAGGCGCTACAGCAGGGGACGATGACGGTTGTGCAGTACACTTCAGAGTTTATTAGACTCAGCAGGTTTGCAGAGAACCTAGTCAGAGCGCCGGAGGACAGAGCTTGGAGATTCAAGAAGGGTCTCACCAGGGAGCTGCGAAATGCGGTGGCGATTAGTCAGGCGATGACCTATGCGAGCATCCTCAAGATTGCTTAGGATGTAGAGAAGGAGGCAGATCCGAGGCAGAAGAGGGATCGGGACGTAGGCAGTAGCAGTTTCCATGCACCAGCAAAGAGGGTCCAGACTCAGATTCAAGAGAGGCCACAGCAACCGGCACAGCAGCATCACCGTCCAGCCAGAGCTCCTGCACATCAGCATCAGAGACAGCAGCAGGCAGTTACTTGCATATTCTGTTATCGGCCGGGACACCGCTTCGACGAGTGCCACAAGAGGCTCGAACTCTGCTTATTCTGCGGATCAGACGCACACCAGATGAGGGATTGCTGGCAGGCTGCAACTCGACTGACAGGAGGACCTAGAGGAGCTGGAGGACCACCACCTGTACCACCCAGAGCTCTACCAGCTGCACCACAGAGGGGACCGACTTTACCCACTCAACAGCAGCAGTTTGCACAGCATCAGCAGAGGGGAGGACCACAGCAGGGCCGTGCTTACGTCATGGCTGCAGTTGAGGAGGACGAGGCAGTGCCAGATGTGATGACAGGTTCTATACTTTTACATTTCTTTCCTGCCATTACATTGTTTAATTCTGGAGCCATACATAGCTTTGTATCATATGAGTTTCTGCATAGACACGGCTTCACACCCAGGCCCACTAGGAGAAACTGTCGGATAATGACAGGAGCAGGGATAGTGCCAGTGAGTGAGATGGTAGACTGTCCTATCACTATTGCTGGGAGGGAGATTAGAGCTCGACTTCTAGTGATGCCATTGTCCGGATTTGATATACTCCTCGACATCGACTGGATGAGCGAGCAGTTTACCGTAATAGACTGCCATGAGGGGAAGGTAATCTTCAGCCCGCCAGGAGTTCCACCGTTCGAGATCAGCCGATGAGTTACAGAGAGGCCAGAGGGAGTCTACTTTGGAGCAGTTGCCGAAGACCAGGAGTTGCCGCACCCGTTGATTGCAGAGTATCTCGACGTCTTCCCCGAGGAGTTGCCAGGATTGCCGCCAGATCGAGACGTGGAGTTCAGCATCGACCTATTGCCCAGATCAGCGCCGAAGTCCCAGCATTGCTATATGATCAACCCGAAGGAAGCTACAGAGTTGAAGGCCCAGATTGATGAGCTGGAGGGCAAGGGTTTTATTCGGTCCAGTGCTTCACCCTGGGGAGCACCAGTTGTAATGACCCGCTCCGTCTTAGCGGAACGCCGATTCAAACGGCAAGTACAACGACTCAAACGAGCCATCGACCCGAAGAGTTGGCATCGACCTGATAAAGAATCGATGCAAGGCTTACATTGACCCGTCAAACATGAATCCAGACTTAGACTTCCAAAGGCGCGCTCGGAGTATCGTTCGGCTGATGCGAACATCGCTAAGGTGGGTGGCTCCGATGAACCTGTCTTTGCTTAGCCTAGACACATAACAATATAGACATTATTGCTAGAATCGCTAGGCGATAACACCGCGCATGCTAATAAATGACTCAATGCTCCTAGCTAAGGAAATAAATCTCATCTTGTATGCTTGTATAGAATATGGAAAAGAACGTGAAAAATTTGAGAACTCTCGTACCTCGCTCCACGCTCGTGCTAAGGCACAAGCTTACGTTCAAGTCCCTTATGCGTTCAACAATGAAACAATGAATGGTTTACAACAATAAAATGGAAGACTATCGACATAGTCGTTCCGAGTAGAGTATAGCAACATTGAAAGACTTGGGGACCGATGGGTCTCCGAGGCGACTCCCGCACTGGAGTTGCGTAAGGTGTGAATGAATGAATCAACGATTGAATGAATGAATGAATGAATACGTGAATGAATCAATGAATGAACGAACAAGTGAAAGAAAGAAAGAAAAGAAAGAATGAATGAAAGATAAGAAAGGAAAGAATGGTTAGCGACAGGTATGACAGGCATGTACAGCGGGGCTCGCTACCCGTACAGCATGGACGCCAACCTGGTCAATAACACATTATGGCTCAGAGACAGCCTATTGCTCAAAGACAGCCGTTAAGTTAAAATGATAAGACAATACAAAATGGTCATGGACGGACTCGTGCACGAGTGAAATGATTCCAAGGCAACGAACGACGATTTCGTGGCCGGCCTAGGCGGAATCATGGCCTACGGGCGGACAGGTGTGCGGGCTTGGGCACATAACCAAACGTAGGGTCGGTACTTCAATAGTCTATCAAGGTGTACCAGCCATCACGCTTGATAGATAAGAATACCAAAAGAAAATGTCCAAATGGCTCACATAGCCAGCGACCGGTGCATATAGATTAAATGGACTTTGCTGGTGGCAATCCACGTGCAAGTCCTTGCATTGAAACAAAGTAGTCTAAGTTAACTAAATAAAGTGCCTTCTGAACAGGCTTAAAATGTAACATACCAAAGGATAAAGAGTACTTCGTAAAATTGAGTTAGAAAACACGCCTACGTCGTGCTAGGACCTGAGGTAGGGACACGCCCTTGGCATTGAAAGTTTATATAAATTGTTGACTAACTTGGTTTACTTTGGAAAGGAAAGGCCATACGGTAAGTATGGGTAAGTCATGCATGTATTTCCATGCAAACACTTGAATTCGGCAACACGAGATAGGTTATAAAATATGCCATGAAACTGATCCTAAGGCAAGATTAGAAAGACAATGAATAATAGACGGTACACAAAAGCAAATAGAACGTGTTTGGTAATAATAATATTGTGGGCCAGCTAGCCTCCCCACCAGTGCATAACAATGTACTGATAACCCCACATTTTGCTTGCAGGACGCAAGAGATATCGTCGGGTGCGGAGCTTTCCTAGAACGTGCTACGGCGCGGAGCTAACTCTGGAGACTTGGAGCGTTGCAAGGAGATGAAGTGACATATACAGAACATAATGTATCAGAATATCGTCATGAATCATTCCATCTTGTAAGCCACTTGGCACGCCTTTTATGTTTCAGAGAGAGAGAGAGAGCTTGAGCGATTTGTAATCTCGGCCTAGCGCCACTTGTAAACTTCTTGAATGTCAATAAAGAGTTGAATTCGCTTCAATTTGTGTTCATTTACTTTCCGCTGCAAATGAGAACACTCTGTGCGACTCTGTGGCCTAGCTTAAATCGGCCGTTTATGGACTTAGTCTTGCACGGGCGCAACCTAGGCCCGTGCGGCATCACGTCTTAGAGAGGACGATCGCTCCTGTGGGAGCGGGGCGTGACACCGGTACTCTTCGTGGATGGGACAGTGAGGATGTGTATTGATTACTGTGCACTCAATAACATCACCATCAAGAATAGATACCCTTTGCCGCGGATTAATGAGCTGTTTGACCAGCTTAGTGGAGCGAAGGTCTTTTCCAAGATTGACCTTCGGTCGGGATATCACCAGATGAAGGTGCGGGAGCAGGATATTCCGAAGACAGCTTTCAACACCCAATACGGCCAGTATGAGTTCCTGGTGATGCCGTTCGGACTCACCAATGCCCCAGCAGTGTTTATGAACTTGATGAATAAAGTTTTTCATAAGTATCTGGACAAGTTTGTCGTAGTCTTCATTGACGATATTCTGATATATTCGAAGACCGAGGTGGAGCATGTGGAGCACCTGCGAATAGTGTTGGAGATTTTGCGAAAAGAGAAGTTGTACGAAAAACTCTCAAAGTGTGAGTTTTTATTGGACAGAGTGGAGTTTCTAGGGCATGTGGTGACTGGAGAAGGGATTTTTGTGGATCCCAAGAAGATTGAAGCAGTTGAAGCATGGGCACCTCCCAAGTCAGTAGCAGAAATTCGTAGTTTCTTGGGTCTAGCAGGATACTATAGGAAGTTTGTGAAAGATTTTGCCAAGATAGCGGAGACTATGACCAAGCTTACGCGGAAGGACGAGGAGTTCATCTGGAGCGACGCCTGCCAGTCAGCATTTAAAGAATTGAAGAGAAGACTCACGACAGCGCCAGTTCTAGCTTTGCCATCTGGATCGGGAGGATTCGTCATCTACAGCGATGCTTCAGGAAAAGGCTTGGGATGTGTGCTTGAGCAGAACAAGAGAGTCATTGCTTATGCTTCTAGACAGTTGAGGCCTCATGAGAAAAATTATCCCACACATGACTTGGAGCTTGCAGCAGTCATTTTTGCCTTGAAACTGTGGAAGCACTATTTGTATGGGGAGAGAGTGGACATCTTCACGGACCATAAAAGCCTGAAGTATGTTTTCACTCAGAAGGAGCTGAATATGAGGCAGCGCAGATGGTTGGAACTGATGAAGGACTTCGACATCAGTCTGCAGTACCACCCTGGGAAGGCGAATGTGGTGGCAGATGCTCTCAATCGATATCATGTTGCTATGTTACTCACTATGGACCGACATCTTCTAGAGGATCTCGAGAGTCTGGGGATCGTGATTGTTCTACCAGGAGTAGGAGGACAGATGAAGCACATATAGATACAGACAGGACTGTTAGAGAAGATCAGGGAGGCCTAGTTTTTTGATGAGGGACTCTGGTGTCTTAGAGATCAGGCGGAGGCAAGATTGCTTGACGACTTCACCATTGCGGTGGACGGATCTTTGAGGCACGGGAACCAGTTGTGTGTGCCCAAGGATCTGCAAGAGGAAGTGATGCAGGAGGCCCACTAGTCGCAGTATTCTATTCATCCTGGATCTACCAAGATGTACAAGGATCTGCAAGTGTATGTTTGGTGGTATGGGATGAAGAGAAAAGTTGCCAGATTTGTTGCCAGATGCCTTGTGTACCAGCAAGTCAAGGTGGAGCGCCAGAGACCACCAGGATTACTCCAGCCATTACCTATTCCGAAATAGAAGTAGGAGCATATCACCATGGACTTTGTCTCTGGTTTACCGCGTACGCCCAGTGGCAAGGACGCTATTTGGGTGATCATGGACAGACTGACGAAGTCTGCTCATTTCATTCCGTTCAAGGTTGGACTGTCGACCGAGAAACTTGCAGACCTCTACATACGTCAGATCGTGAGGATTCACGGGATACCGGTGAGCATCATTTCAGACAGGAACATCCGCTTCACATCACATTTCTGGAGGAGCCTACAGTTGAGCTTGGGGTCACAGTTGAAGTTCAGCACCGCTTATCATCCACAGACGGACGGGCAGTCCGAAAGGACCATTCAGACACTGGAGGACATGCTGAAGGTTTACGCACTCGACTTCGACGATTCGTGGAAGGATCATTTACATCTAGTGGAGTTTGCCTATAACAACAGTTATCAGGCTAGCATCGAGATGACCCCGTTCGAGGCGCTATATGGGCGGAGAAGTCGCACGCCTTTATCTTGGGACGACGTTGGCGAGAGAGCTTTGCTTGGGCCTGAGCTGGTGGTAGACTCAGCTGAGAAAGTCAGACTGATCAGGGAGCGTCTCAGAGTTACACAGGATCGGCAGAAGCACTGGGCGGACAGCAGCAGACGGCCACTTGAGTTCGCGGTTGGAGATAGAGTGTTCCTGAAGATCTCGCCGACTAGGAGCGTCATCAGATTTGGCAGAGACGGGAAGCTCAGTCCGAGATTCATCAGGCCTTTTGACGTGACGGTGCAGATTGGCGAGGTGGCATACCGACTAGCGCTTCCAGCTAGCTTGGAGGGAGTGCATGTCATTTTCCATGTGTCTCAGCTTCGACGCTACATTCCAGATTCGAGCCATGTGGTGGACTATTCGGAACTAGAGGTGGGTCCGAGCTTGACCTACGAGGAGCAACCAGTGGAGATCCTTGATCGGAGGGTGAAGCGCCTGCAGAACCAGACTATTCCACTTGTCCGTGTCATGTGGAGACACCACTCTCCTAGAGAGTCCACATGGGAGCGTGAGGACGAGATGCGAGAGCGCTATCCTAGTTTGTTTGCTTGATTGTATTATTGTGTTTGAAATTCTATTTTCAATAAATGACTGGTGTTTGGACCTTTTGTGATTTACTGAGATTTATTTTTGGTTCTTCGAATTTCGAGGACGAAATTTTTCAAGGGGGAGAGATTTGTAACTCCACCTTCCTATTTTTAGAGAATTAAATTTTCTAAATAATATTAAGCCTAGTTTTAAAATGATGAATATTTGGTTTATGCTTTTGGAGGGAAAATTAGTTATAGCAGGAATTATTTTAAAATTTGAAAATTTGTTATAACAAACTTTGGGGTCCACTACCTTATTTTCTAACTGATTTTCTATCAATCCTGCAAGAAGTGAAAGAGAAGAGGGGGGTTTTATAAACTTTTAGAGTGGAGGGTCCTTTTTGTAAATTAGTATGAGCAGGGGGGTTTTGCAAAAATGTCATTTCTCTCTTTTTAAACATTTCGTTTTGAGAGAGAGTGTTCATTCACTCTTTTATTTTTCTCTGGACTCTTCCCGAGCGCTCAGCCCCAAACTTCAGTCCGACCAAACCCTAATTTCTCCGGCGGCGGCGAGTGGTCGAGCCACTCCGGTGATGGCGGTGAATCTCTCTGGCCGCTGAGATCACAGCAGCAGCGCCTCTCCCGCGGTGTTCTCGGCAGCGACGACCAGACAAGCCTCCGGCGACGACACGGCTTCGACGCGGATCGTCCAGCGACAGATGGCGATGATGACTGAGATCACGAGAGCCGAATTCGAGTAGCCTAGATCGGGATTCTCTTGAGTGATGGGTGTTCGATCGATCCTTCCGACGAGAGCGGACTCGACGGTGTTATAGAGGTGAGTTATTTTAGGAGTTTCATTCTAAATCCTCAGATCTACCGATCTGAACCTAATCGAGATTTTCTTTCTCGTACTTCTGTTCGATCGATCGATCGGCTAATTCCTGTGTTGAGTAGAGGGGCGAGGATCGAATCCTCCTAAGTTCAGCCGAATTGTTTCTTCGACTCCATTTCGGTGAGCTAATCTTCATCTCGAGCTTCGGTTAATAGAGTTTGATTCGTGGCTTAACTGTATGTTTATTTTTGATTTTCCGCAGCTTGATTGAGTATTCTGTGTTCGGGACACCACTGTTGTAGATTGTTGGAGTCGTGTCTGATCCTATTGAGCTATTTCAACAAATTAAAATCAGGTAAACATTCATTCTCTTATTTTCAGTTCTTACGAATGCTCGATTATAACGCGGGTTGTGTATTCGTATTGTGGTATCGGACGAGTTCGTGACTGCGCTTTGGAGGTTGATCGTGTCCGAATTTTTATGATGTTTGTGTTGAGTTCGGGTGGGGTGTTGGCGATTGGCGTGTCCAATTTGTTGTTCTTGTGTACCAGCTGATTTGATGCAGTTTACAGCATGTCCAAGTGCTGACCGTTCGTGTCTGGATTGCGTGTGTGTGTTCGGGTTGTGTGTGCGTGTTCGACTTTAGAGTCAGTTCAGAACTTTTCAAGTTGGAGATCACTAACAATTTTTCTCTCTTATTTCAATTCATTCAAGTGTATAATCTTTGCTGAGATTTTGTTCTGTGAGTTTCTTTATGCAAACGATTTTCCTAAGCTAATTGTGAACTCTGGGTTGGAACAATTGAATCTGGTATTGATTCAGTTTAATCTCTGATTATTTTGCCTTGTCAGAAGATCCTGAATCTCTATTTATGAATATGGGTTCTGTTAGTCCATGACCATTTAATAAGTTTGACGGGTTATTCTCTTTTTTCTGTGTGTTGTGTTAGCATAGATTTGATATTGATGACTTATATTTTGATTATCATGTTGCTGGTAGGAGTTGAGGGGTTGACTAGTCAATATTCAATTCTTTGGTGATGCCATTTGTGGTAGTTGAGCTGTGCCATGTTGTGAAAGAGTATATCGGGTTTTAGATTTTGACTGGGTTATTGATTTTCCAAGATAACTCTCTTTATAATTACTCTGATGAATGATAAAGAAAAGATTGATTTAGTTTACTAAAATGTTTAATAAAGATAGGAATTGTCTTTAGGCTACTCTATCTTAATAAGTTAAGCATAAATGTTATTTAGCTATATTATTAATTAGTTCTATAAATTAGTTGACTAGATAGATGTATCAACCTAGTTAGTACTACTCTCCATAAGGTTTAAAGTATTTTGCCTATGATATTTTAATTAATAGATAATTGAGCTAGTTAGCTAAGTATATTAGAATTTAGTGACTTTTAAATGGTAATTGACCAACTTGTATCAAATCATTTAAATACAGGAGGACATCTAGCTCCGATCTTTACCCGTACTTTCCTGGAGCAAGGCAAGTACTTTTCTACGATTTTGTGCATTTTCATTCTCGTACTCTTTCTTGTGACACGTCATGGCACGACATCATGTACTCCTGTACTCTTGCTCTTGTACTTATTAGTGTCGGGTGGGAAAATACATTAGCCATGTGACCAATCCCGATTATTATATTCATGTGCCTAGCTTAGGCCTTGCATCGTGCACGCGGGCCCTAAGTCGTACCATATTCATGTACTCCTGTGCATGTTCTCACCCCAGCCGGTCACATGGACTATATGTATTTCGATATTGTGCACTTATCATGTCTGGTACTACAGGATTATAGTTTCATTCATGTACATTATATTTTCTGTACTTCATATGTTCTTGTATTTTACATTTTCTGTACTATAGTTTCTGTACTCATTTCCTGTACTACTTTTCTGTACTTTTCTGTTCATTCCTGTATATCTTTTTTCTGTATCCCTGTACTCATTTCACATCATGTTCATGTTTTATTACCTAGAACTGTGCTTAGCTCCGCTCTTGACTGGATAAGTTGCAGGTGAGATGGAGGCCATTTGCGGCACCTTTTATGGTCCGGATGCTGCTATTCTTGCTGAGCCAGCTGGAGCTGTGTTGGACTTAGAGGCTGCAGAAGCCTAGAGCTTTACCATTAGCATTTACATTTTATCGTGTATTTGAGACTAGTAGACTCTATCTTTCATTTGTTGGAATGTAATAGAATTCTGAGACTTGTACTTCTTTTCTGGGATACATTTATAGATGCTGTATTTTCATACTTGTCTTGATATCTAGTTAGTTTTCCTAGATTGGTACAGCTTACTTTGTTGTGTCTAACGACAAAGGCTGGGCGTGTCCGACTCGTGTCCGATTATTCGGGAGTGGGTCGTGACAACGTGACATATAAGGCTACATAGGATTGAATTTCTAATATATGTAAGTCTACATAGGATTGGATTTCCAATATATATGTCTACATAGGATTGGATTTCCAATATATAAGTCTACATAGGATTAGATTTTCATATATAGACATTTGTCATGGTATATAAAGGGGTCTAAAGATTCTCTACAAAATATCTCGGAATGCTCAATGTAAGTTGTTGAATAAGTTCAATACAAGAGTTTGAGATCTCATGCTCAATGAAAGTTTTTGAATAACTTCAACAAAGAGAGCTATTGATGTTGAATAAGTTCAACACAAAAGTTTGAGAGATTTTTTTTATATCTTGTAATAGAGAATTCTTGAGTGCAAGAAGTGAAGTGTTGAGAGCTATTATAATTCTTTTTCTTTTCCATAGTGGAGCTAAATCATCCTCGTCTGTGGAAGTAGGCATCTTGTCCGAACTACGTAAATTTTTGTCTTTGTGGTTGTGAATTTTTTCTAAAATATTCTCTGATTTTTTTTGTTTATTTTTGATGTGCCCCAACAAAAAATTTGGATCAAGAAAAACGAAAAAGGAGGGTGGGGTGTATGGGGGTGGGGTGTATGGGGGTGGGCTAGGAGCTTGCTCGCTTGCTTGCTTACTTTATTTCTATTGGGACATTATGTACTTGTAAATAGGTGGAGGAGGGACGGACTCCCCAATAGTGCGAGCATACTACGGAGAAATTAAGAAAAACTTTGATACAGTTGAGGGTATCAAAACTTTGATACCACCTATGTATGACAGATAGGGTCCCTCAAAATTTATGTGTATATATATGTGCACACATTTTATGAAGTAGGAGGGGTCCACCTGTCATACGTACTGTATCAAAAGTTTTTCCGAAGAAATTAGAGGGAAAGGTGCGGCTGACAAAAGGATGAGATTGTGCACTTCAAGAAGAGCAAAGACTTAGAAGCAGAGAAGTATGACTTAAGAACCAAGTTAGCTAGTGGTTGAGTGTAAGCAATTTATTCCCTTTCATTCTACCAACTACTATTAGTGACACTTTAATCATACGTACATAAACTATCTAGATTCTCAATTACAGCGTCGGCATCGTTCATGTTGTAGCGGTATATAGTAATATAGACTTAAGTTCTATGAAAGTATTTGAGTTATATAACTTGCAATAATATTTCATTGACTTAATAATGCGTATGAGCTCATCCTTTTGTTAATTGTTTTGACTTCACTCAAGCATTCATTCTACATCAATTAAGGCACCAACCGTTTGACTTGGAACAGCAGTATCACGAATGAGTTGTTCTCCCAAGTCACGAACTTCTGTAGATATAATCATAGATCAATAGATGAGAGGTTACGAATATATATATTTAAAGAAATTAAACAGAAAAAGAATATATTGCCAAGTGAGGATAGGTTAATAGAAACGGTTATTTAGACCATCTCCAATGGTGATTTCTAAAATTGAGTTCTTATCCTACTTGGCATTGCACTTTAAGGAGATTTCTATCCTAGTTGAAAGAGTTTCTATGTAGAAATTGTAGACATACAAAAATGCTCTCCGGTTCTCCATTTCTATCATACGTGTCACATAGTAAAAGGAACAATTTAATAGTGTGGGGCCCAATAATAATTATCAAGAGATAGGAGAATTTCTATGAGGGTTTCTACATGTAGAAACCCTCTTAGAAAGTTTCCATCCTACATCATTGCCACCTAGGATAGAAATGGTGATAAAAATCTTCATTGGGAGAAGTTTTTTCTAAAATGGATTTCTTCCATAGAAATAGGGAAGATAGAAACCCCCATTGGAGATGATCTTAGTAATAGGGTCTCATATAATATTTAATATTAAGGTTAGGCATGATTGGCCCTGAGCTCATGGGGGTCCAAAATAAACTGCAAAAATAGGACCCCCATACATAGTAAAAAAAAAAAAAAAAAAAAACTAAAATAAAAATAAATTAAAATATATATATCTACAACCAAGAATTGAACTAAGGACCTTATGTGTACAAATCTAGCATAATAACCACTGTACCACAATTTTTTTTTTTTTAAGCGATGCCCATGGTATATAGTTGTTCTATTTTAAATACAAAATTATAAATATATTTATGTATAAACTGATTTTTTTTTTTTTTTTTTGCCCTCAGTAGTGGGTCCTGGACGGTCGTCCTGGCTGTCCGGGCCAGGGCCGACCTTGGGGTTAGGGTCTCTATAATGTTCGACATTAGAATTTGAATATCATATTCACTGTTTACGTCCAAATGTGTTACCAATTTGGAGACGAAATCCAAACTCTTATGTTGAATATTACGGAGATCCAAACTCTCGTATCAAATATTATATGAGATTCTATTATTAAATAACTCTAATAGAATAGAAAACCGTAGTGTGTAAAGGATGAAACAATTGTCAATATTCCATGATTGCGATAGAAGCCATATTTCTTGTGAAGTAATTATTAAACGATCAGGAACTTTGCTACATTAATGATTGAATGTAGTATGTACCGCTTATTTAACTGTATAAACCATTTATTGGTGCAGCTAGCTATAGCCACCAATAAATTAATGATGACAGAAGTAAGATTCCTTGTGCATTAAGTTTGTTTTAGTTTCTTAATAGAATAACTATGTTTAGTAAACGATTTCTTCTGCTACGACAGGTATGCCACGTTCTTGACAGTAAAACACATGGGATTACATGATCAGTACATATTTACTAGAAAACATGCTATATATGTATGACATTGATCTACGAACGATAAATGATGAGAAAATTTTAGCAAGAGGCTGAACATTTTGACCTATAGTTTGAAGAAAGAAAACGTGATGAGAACTAATTTTTGACATCAATGGAGAATTATCATTTCAAAGTGCCGTAGAGGTCGTGAAGTGTACATTATGTTATTGAAATATAGTAAAATTATCCCCTTGTCTAGAAAATATTGTTTGGCAGATTTGTTGCGGACAAATAAGTTTGCTGTAGATGAAAAAAATTTCAGGCCACATTTAAGTTCGTCACTAGACCGTGTGACAATAGGCGGAACCATGTAGGGATGGGGTAGTCTCTAGTCCACCCCAAAGAATATTTTATTTTTTATTTATTTATTTATTTATTTTATTTGGGTAAAGTGCAAAAAATTTCTCGTTAAATATGTGCCTTTTGCACTAAAAGATCGTTTAGAATTTTTTGTCAGCTTATCCCTCCTTAGATTATATATCCGCTCGATTAGACTCCTCCAGCCAAATTTTAAAAAATTTATACCAAAAATATCCCTCCCCCCCCCTCCGGCGACGCCGGCGCCGGCGAGCCTCCAACCCCCCCCCCCCCCCCCCAATCGCCGGCGATCCCCCAGCCTCTCCGACCACCCCCCGCCGGTGATCCCCCAGCCCCCTGACCCTCCCCCCCCCCCCCCCCCGATCCCCCCCTCGCCGGCGAGCCCCCAGCCCCACCCTCCTCGCCGGCGAGCGCTCCCCCTGACCCACCCCCCTCCTCCTCCCTCGCCGGCCTCGACCCCCCCCCCCCCCCCCCCCCCCCCTCCTCCTCCTCCGCCGGCCCCGACCCCCCCCCGCTCCCTCGTCGGCCCCGACCCCCGGCCCCGACCCCCCTGCCCCTCCTCGCCGGCGAGCGCCCCCCCCCCCCCACCCGTCCGACCCCCCTCCCCCCCCCCCCCCCCCCCCCCCCCCCCCCGCCTCCGTCGCCGGCGAACACAGCCGAAGAAGGAGGGAGGGAAGGAGGGGTAAAATTATCATTTGGGGACAAAATGGACATATTTCATACTTTTTGAAATTTTAAGAGCATGAGGTCTTTTAGTGCAAAAGGCACATATTTAACGAGGGATTTTTTGCACTTTACCCTTTTTATTTTCATATTAGTCAACCTATATACTTAGTCCACTTCACCCTAGTCCACTCCAGCCCATATAGCCCGTTCCAGCTCAAATTTCGGGTTCCGCTCTTGCATGTGACTATAATTTTGACCATGATCTCAATGATATACATGCTCTAGTAACTAATTAGGATTTTTTATTTCAGTGTTACTGCAATCTAGAAACTCCATTAATTGTTTTATATGTCACGTCGATGATGTGTTTATGACTTGGTGTCATATATGTGGGTTAGGAAGTGTGCTCCCGTCGATAATCCCACATATGTATGGTGTATGAAATGTAAATCCAAATGGGTAAATGTATGTACGTACATGCACAGTAATCTTGTATCTATAAATAAAATCTACTGCAAACTAATTAAACATTCTCATTCTTCAGCTACTTTCTTAGTATAAATAAAATGACCTGTCCCATTCGAGGAAGCTTCTCTCTAATCCAAGACTTGCTTGCTTGATGAACGGAAGGAAGTATAGCTGATGAAGTATACTTCTGGTGACTGACTAAGTAACTAACCAACCCAATCTTTTCTTTCCATACTCGCCCTTAGCTAATTTTGGAGTTTTGGACGACTCTTCTAGTTTCTAGACAGCTGCACTTGTACTGCTACTTGAGCAACAATTAATCAAACGAACCGACTGACTGACTGCATGCCACAGACCACTTCCTTCCCGCTTCTCGCTGTCATCACCACAGTCGCACACTCCCTCTTCCGTGTCTCTACCGAACAACAAACCTAGGCCAAGTGGCATAGCTAACCTCTTCTAGTACTCATCCAGCTCACGCGTCCAAGACCAGCTAGCTATATAAATCCATCCATCCATCTGTTCCATTTGGATTAATTAAGCAACCAACATGAAGAGGAGGAACGGAGAGCAAGCACTGGAGGTCGACAGCATCAACCTGGCCAACGTGCTGATGCTGCTGTCGAGATCGGGTGGAGAAGACCACAGTACCACGAGCCCGACGACGAGCTCGTCGACCACTTCTTGTTCCGGAGGGGGACGGGTGTTCGAGTGCAAGACGTGCAGCCGGCGGTTCCCCTCGTTCCAGGCGCTCGGCGGACACAGGGCCAGCCACAAGAAGCTGAAGGTCGCCGCACCGGACGGCGCCGATGACAACCAGAAGCAGAGCGCGACGACGACGGAGCAGCAGAAGCCTAAGGTCCACGAGTGCTCGATCTGCGGGCTGGAGTTTGCGATGGGGCAGGCGCTCGGCGGACACATGAGGAGGCACAGGGCGGCTGCCGAGGGATTGGCGGGAGGGGATCATGGCGGCTTTGTGGAGAAGAAGTCATCGTCGACGTCGTCGAAGGGGAAGAGGGTGATGCTGGACTTGAACCTGCCACCTTTGGAGGAGGATGGTGGGGAGGGGATGAAATTAGGGGTTGGGCTTGGGCTTGGCCTTGGCCTTGGCCTTGGGTTAATTTGTAGATAAAGAGTCCTATTCCATTAGTTTCTTACTTGTAAATTAATTTTCTTTTCTTTTCTTTTTCTCATTAGGCTCGGATTTATGTATATTTGCATTTAAAACATATATATATATATATATATATATATATATATATATATATATATATATATATATTAGGCTCGGATTTATGTATATTTGCATTTAAAACATATATATATATATATATATATATATATATATATATATATATATATATAATATATATATATATATATATATATCGCTGTTATTAACACCCCTAAAATATTATCATGTATTTCTCTTCCAATTTTATTCATTCAAATTCTAAATATGTTCCTGCTTTAAATCTGACATTAATTTAGAATTTGAATGAATAAAATTTAAAAAGAAACATATGAGGACACTGTAGGAGTGTTAGAAATTAATGCCAGATTTAATGTAATGCAGATTTAAAATTTGAACTAATAAAATTAGAAGTAGAATGCAAAATAACATTTTAGGAGTGTCACGACACTATATATATATATATATATATATATATATATATATATATATATATATATATATAGGGAGGGGATCGGGAGCCCTGCGGGGGTCCCGTCTCCCTCGACCGTTGGATCGGGCGGGCATGCACGCAGGCCCCATACGTCCCCCTCGATCAAACGATGCAGGAGGGGGGCGGAGCTCAGCTCCACGGACTGATCTTTTGATCTGCCTATATATATAGTGAGGCTTCAAAACGGTTCAAAAGTGAGCCGTCTAAACCGTATGTATATCATGGTCCAATTTATTTTTAAAAAATAAATTATTTATAAAATTGTTGAAAAAAAGTTCAAATTTGTCAAGATGGAAAATTGAACTCAACCAAACAAGAAAAATATTTCGTACCTTAATCACATGAGTTAAAAAAAATATTTGACTATAATTGAATAGTATTCTTATTATACGTTATTATACGTGCTTGCATTTACTAAGTATATATAACTCAATATCTATCTTCGTATGAATAGTGGAGCACGACTAGATTGTTTTCTCCAGTAACCCTAAAAAGAACCATGCCAATACGAATACCAACGTTTTAATTTGACTTAATTGAGATTGATACACTGATAGGAATCATGTTATTTGAAAATCTAAAGTCAAACAGCAGTTGAGAAAGAATTTTCATAAAATTCGATAAGCAACATATATTCCATTCGAAGAAAAAAAAGAAGGAAAGACAGATAAAAGAAAATGGATTTGGTCGAAGTTTTGTGGCTGGATGAATTTGATTTCCATAGAAGAGCAGTAATTTATTAACTATTTAAAAATGTATGTAGGTCGGTGTACGTAGATTCTGATAGAAAAGTCAACCGTTAAGTAAGTCCTCGTAAGAAGCAACGGTCGCCGATCGTAAGCCCGGGTTTTCAAAAAAAATAGAAAAAAAAAAGTTATCGACCAGAAACAAAAAAATAAAAAGAACTAAAAATCTCCATTAATAAAAACTAAAAAAAAAATCCTATTGCAAATGAATAGAGTTTGCTTGACTTGTTCCACTAACCCGCCTTCCATTAAGAGTTAATTAGTTGTATCTTCTATAGTTTGTACGCATTTTGGTAACTGTTTTCGTTTTTTAAAAATAAAGAACATTCCCTCGTTTATAGAGTTAATTAGTTGTATCTCCCTGGTGCATAGAAGAAAGTGAATGGAAAATTAAACATCCAAGAAGGTGTTCTTTGTTTTTAAAACAACGTAAATAGTTATCAAATTGCGTACAAACTATAGGGGGTACAACTAATTAACTCTTCCATTAACTATCTAGACGAGCTTGAACATAAAAATAAAAAATAAAAAGTTTATTTGTTCGCAGGCAGACTGGTCCGTCCGCCCATAAGCTCCCCTATTTTTACGGATCCCACGTTGGAGTAGCTTTATAAAAATAAGCTTGATTATCTTCACAAGCCGATGCTTCAACATAACAAGATGGATTTATGAGGTGACAACCACCATTAGTATCGGCTCCGCTTGGCTTTGTTCGGCTCGACTGTTTTGACTCGACTCGAGACACAAGTAGCACGCTTATGATATTATTAATTTGTATGTGAACATAACTTCTTTCCCACATTTATATTACTTTACCATGAATAAACTATAAGGGTATGTTTGATTGCAAGGTGGAAAATATGAGAAAAAGAAATTAATTCCATGGAATGATTTTCCTAAGAAAAAAAAATTTATGGAATTTAAAATTTTCAATGAAAAACTTAATTTTGGTGTTTGATTGTCATTATTTTCCACAGAAATAGTTATTTTCCATGGAAAATAATATTTTTCCAGGGGTTGGACAAGTTTTATTTTCCACCATTTTAGAAGAAAATATGGAAAATGATAGTTTTTTGGAAAATAATTCCATGGAAAATATAAGCTATCAAACACTACAATTGGTGGAAAATTTGTGATGGAAATATTTTCTATGGAAAAAAGCCGGGTAAAGTGCATTTAAACCCTCCTTAGAGTTACCTCATTTACAAAATAAGACCTATTAGAAAACTTAAGCAGTTTGCACCTCCAAAAAAATCCGTTTTGTTTAGAATGGCCCTTATCCGTTAAATGGCCGTTAAAATGGCCGTTAAGTCTTAAAAAAAAATATAAACTACCTAAACTACCCCTCCCACCCTTCCCTACCAGCCCCTACCCCCCCCCCCCCCTTCCCCCCCTCCGCCGGCGACCTCCGCCGGCAACCCGCCCTCCTCCCTCCACCAGTCATCCCCGACCACCCCCCCCCCCTCCTCCCTCCGCCGGTCATCCCCGACCACCCCCCCCCCTCCTCCCTCCGCCGGCGACCCGTCCACCGACCTCCTCCCTCCGCCGGAGACCCGTCCCCCGAACCCCTTCCCCTCCTCCCTCCGCCTGCGACCCGCCCCCCACCACCGGAGAGAGAGGGGGGGGAGAGGGGAGGGGCAAAATCGTCTTTTAAGACGTTTTTAACGGATTTTAACAGCGGGAGGGGTGATTTGAGCATTTTCGTATCTAGCTGTCTTTTTCGGATCAGCGAGTCTTTATTTGCATTTCGTGACATCTAAGGAGGATTTAAATGCACTTTACCCAAAAAAGCCCAATCAAACACAGCCTAAATGACCATGTCTTATGAAGTTCAGGACTCAAGCTCAAACAGTTACTTGTACGAGCTTTGCTATGTCTACATCCAAATACTTGTAATTTCCTTTCGATTGGAGGAGGTGGGAAATGGTGGGGTTGGGTGGACCCATGTAGCAGGAGATGGAATTCGGTGGGACCCATATGTAAGGGGTAGGAGACAGAAGTTGTAAGTATTTAGTTGTAGACTTAACATTTTTCTTCTTGTACTCTGCAATTGCCAAGACCTCGAGGTTGCACATCTTCTTACAAGTTCAGATTCAAACGCGAGCTTTCCTCGATAAGACCAAGACCAAGACCAAGAGATGAGCTTTAACAAACAAACGAAGCTATAACTAGGTTCAAATATCGGCTGTGCTACATGGCCCGCATGCGGGCTAGCCCGCGGCCACGCGGCGCTCCCCCATTGGCAGGACGCCGGCATGGGCCCCACGCGAATAGGGGGAAGCCAATGGGGGAGTGCCACGCCGGCGTGCGGGCTGACCCGCCGGCGGGCCAAATATCATTTTCGTTCAAATATAGCCCTAGGCATGATTTTTGTTCTCTCTTAACCCACTCACATACACGCTCTCTCTAATGCCTGGAGCATGTCGGTTTTGAGGGAATGCAATGGATGCGACGGAACTAGACATTTCGAATTTGTAGGTCTCAAAACAATTTATATGTATATGTCATATATTCTACATTTATTTATATATAACTATATATATAGAAAATTTTATATAAGAATAGGTCTTTATTTATTTTAGCATACCTAATTGTCTTTGATGTTTGTGACCTACTGTTGTTAAGATAGACGAGACGGAGAAAAAATAATAGGACAGAAATAAGAAAAAAAAAAAAAACTTGTAGGCTTCTTATTTGACTAGGCAGAAGGTTGGGGTGGAGGTTTAGAAAGGGTTGTAACTTTAAAATATTTGAGGTATAAATATATGTTCGGAAATTTCAAAGTTTAATCAAGTGTACAACTTTGAAAGTTTAACAAGAGGTTCAGAATATTTATTCTGACGGATCTGGAAGGTTTGAAGCTAGAATCATATCCTGACCTGACAAGTTCAACGAAAACAAATAAGGAAAAGATCAGTGTAATGTAACAAAAAGTCAAGTTCAACGAAAACAAATTCTAAAAAAATAACCAAATTGATGTGCAGCTGACGAATATTTGTAATAAAGTCATGGGTATATGCTGGCCATTAGGTTTTATTTTTTTACTTTTTCATCACTAGCCATGCAAATCAATCATCAAAGTGTCGTCATGGTTACGTATGTTCAAGCTACAAGTTCACTAGTTCATCCCAATTTCAAGATTTTAGATTATTTTATAGAATAGTAAGGTTAAATACGAGTTTAATGATGATGATTTCGTTCCAGCCATAGAATTTGTAGTCTAAATTTATAAATTTATCTATTCAGAATGTAAGAGCTTATTTTATAGTATATAATAATAATAAAAAAAAAATGTCCGACGATACGTACAAAATTTTGTACACGTTGTATTACATGTCTCTTGGTTCACTGTCCTCCAACTCTTACCAAATAAATAAAAATAATAATATGCTTTCGTGGTTTGATGCACTAATCTTCTACCATCAAGTCATGATGTTATATCTCTTTTCAATAATCACAAAAGTTACGCGAGTACGGTAAACTTCGTCACTGATAAGTGTGAAATGAGAAAGAAAATGAGTAAAAAAAAAAAAAAAATTTGTCGCTATCAAAGTAGATGATCCCATGCTGATAGGGCACGCCACGTGGTCATCCGTCTTGAAGTTAGGTAGACCAGATTTGTCAGCTGTAGCCTCGTGTGGATGGACCGACCTCTAGATTTCTCGGTGTCCGAAAGGAGTGTATCACATTGAGCCAGGTTACAACCACCACATCAATTAATGTGTATCAATCGATTCATTCATGGACCGGTCCATATCAGTGGTGATCAGTGTGTACTCAGTTTTTCTTCTTGTCAAAATTTGAGGCCAAGCTCGCTCGAGAGCTGTGATCCTGTGATATTAGTACTGCTTTATAAATCGGAGAGGTTCACGTTTATAGTTAGGGAAATGATATATTTTTTCCGTCACTAGGAGGTGAATGCGCTGGTCTGTATCTACGTGGCGGTCAGTCATTATCATTCTTACTAGCATGGATCCATTCTGGACCGGAGGCCAATGACTGCACGTCACGTGGTTGGAGACTGACACAGACCTCCTAGAGAATGTCAACGTAACAGCGCCCTTATAGTTACTAGCAACCAAGAAAGATACCTCCTATCTTAACCAATTGAATTAGACTATTTAGTTATAAATATATCATACTAGATAGTTAAATACTTAGTTAAAAATTTTAAAATAATTATTAGAGTATTTAGGTAGTTATTGTTATTATGTTTTAGATTTATTTAAATGGTTGATGATATTTATACGATTAAGATGGTTTATTTTTGAGCCGATTTGAAGCATCTTTATGTAGTAAAAGATATTTGGCCTTTTATGAAGCTTCTCTAATACTTCGGAGAAAGACTTCTTCTTGGATGATGAAAATTTTCCTTCTGAACTAAGTAAGTTGGCATTCCTTGTACACCAGATGCATGGCCATTGATTCCTCAAACAATACTCGTGAACTAGGAAACTTATTTGCTACATATATACACAAGACTACTATTGCTAAATCTTCATCACAAGAGATTGGAGACTGTTATTTAAGTACGTACGTAAGCTACAACTCTATGCCAACTTTGACTTGACAAATCCGAAAAACCTAACTTGTAGATTTCTGCTGTGCATGTTGGGCACTGTGCTGTCTTTGCTTGTACGTATAATTATTATGGGGTGTACAAAATCTAGACGGCGAAAACTCTTAATACTTAATTCCATCAGCGGAAGTGTTTTTTTTTCTTTTTCTTTTTGGCTTTCTAACGTACGTGTTTCCAGAAATGGGATCATGCATCAGTTTCATTTCTTGTAGCTCTAATGAGTTGTTGAGTATATATATATGCATCTCTCTAGTAATATAAGGTACAACGTCTAAATCGTTTGTAAATTCTCAATCAATTAATAAAAAAATTAAGTAAAATAAATATTCTAAAACCAACTTCTTTTCTTATCTTTTGCATAACCAAAAATTCTCTCTTTTAAATTTATAACAAATTAAAATTAAAATATAAACATATATATAATAAATTTTAATTCAAATGTACTTAAATATTTTAATAGTATCAAAAGGATTCTAAAACTAACTTCTTCTCTCATCTCCCGCTAACCGAAAATATTCACTTTTAAATTTATAACAAATTCTAATTAAAACACAAACATATATAATAAATTTTAATTCAAATATATTTAAATATTTAATAATATCATAAGAAGAAAAAAATTATTTGAGGTGCAAGTAAATTTACACGTATGGATAGTAAGCTAGCGAGAAATTAAGCCTCCACTGCATGTGTCGGGATCATATGGCTTTCAAGTATACTCTTAGGGTCTGACATATACAACGGCTTGATAACTTGTAAATGAAAGAAATATTTTAGCAAATGCTCCTATTTCAATTATAGAAACTACTATATATTTTTAATTTTTTGTAAAATCTACCAAATGTCTCCATTTAAAAAAAAAAGTCAAAAAACGGATGAAATAGTGGGTATATATCTTAACTTTTTTAATTGTTCCATATAAAAGATTGGGAATATTTAGTAGTTTTTTAAAAAGTAAAAGTATATACCAGTTTATATAATTTAAGTGAAATATTTGCTAAAATTTTAATTTCCTAAATAAAATTCTGATCTAAATGATTGAAGATGAATTAAATTCTATAGGACTAATTGCAAGAAAGACACGTCGGCTATATATAATAATGCTGTGGAAGTGACAAAGACGAATAATGTGTCGTCTCTCAGCCTCCTGAGTGCACAATAGAGACACTTGTGAATGTCGACGTGTCCACTGGACGAAGTCCACCTACGTACTTGGAAGTGTGTACAGTGTACGAGGTGGCAGGAACTTCCAACTTAAGTATATACACTAGTCTCATGTCTCTATCTCCATCTTCCTATGTGCACTATAGATTTTTTATTTATTTATTTATTTTGATGAACGATGGCAAAAGTCCGTTTCCATAATGCAGAAGATCAAATCAAGTGGAAATAGCCAGTTATATATACAGTAAACTCTAGTCGAACAATACATGTATAAGTTGTCTAATATTTAGTGTTCTAACATGCATTTTCTGTGGTTTGATGTATCGATATACATCTTAATCCATGGAAATAAAATAGTAAGAATAAACATAATATGCTAAAGTTGGTCGTCTCATAATACATCCATCTTAATAATTCAGATAAAAATAATAATACATGATATGGGCCAACAAATACAAGCCTATGAGAGTAGCTAGAATAACCATGGATAGTACAAATTGTTCCTCATGAAAATAAAGTATAAGAATGAAACACAAAAGATAGTTGGTCTCAGATCTCTGACAGTTCTAACAACAGTCAAGACTGTCACGACAGAGAGTTATATATATAACTATATGTGCTAGTACTGTCATATTTCTGGCGGTCCCGACGTTTGTTAGGAGTGACATAATCCTTGGGAATTAAAAAATAATCATATTTTTTCTTACAAAATGTGATGGCCTCCATCACATTGTATGTTGTCCCTAGTAATTTCCATTTTGCTGTCCTCCTCACATAGCTATGTTCTAACTTTGGGGGTTGATTATTACTTACAAATCAGAATCATTATGCATCATGCTCAAACTGAATGACCTTTTTTTTTATATTGCAGAGGTGTTGAGATGTTAAAACTCGCAACATTTTTTTTTAAAATTCTATTATGTCTGTACCATATTAAACAATGTGAAAACCAATACTACATATTTCTAACTAGATTTTATCTGTACTTTATACATTGTTCTCTTTTGCAGGGTCTAGTATTGAGAAACAACCTTTTCAACCTCCCAACTTCATTGCTGCAACAAGACTAGAAAAAATGAGACACGCAGTGAAAAATCTGACAATTTCAAGGTTCCAACTGTGTTCACCAAGGAGAAAAATTTGATACAAAAGGAGGTATCAAAATACCTCCTTTGTGTGACAAGTTGATCCTCCTTTCACTTCATAAAATGTGTGCATAAAGTTTGAAAATGGACTCACTTATCATACAAAGAAGGTATCAAAATTTTAATACTTTGTTCTGTACACTACAACAAAAAGGGCATACAATAGCAGTTTATCTATGGCGTTCAAGCCTCCCCGCTATAGTATGTCATCATCAATAGCGTGCATTTGTCTGTGCTATTAAAAGGTCATACAATAGCAGTTTATCTATAGCGGTTATGACTCCCTGCTATTATAATACCATCATCCATAGCGTTTATCGGATATGCTATTAGAAGTTCATACAATAGCAGTTTATATATGGCGTTTATGGCGCCCCACTATGATAAGTGTCATTACCATAGCGTTCATTATGCTGTGCTGTTAAAGGTATAGTTGTTTTCTGAATAAGAGATCCGGATCATTTGAAAAAAATTTTGAAGTCCTACTTTTGATATATTTTTGACATATAACAATGTATGAATTCATTATGCAGTGAGAAAAAATGTATATATTTGAAAGCAACATATATATATATATATATATATATATATATATATATATATATATATATATATATATATATATATATATATATATATATATATGTATTATATATTGAAAAAAAATATATATATATTATATATTGAAGTACTTTTGATATATTAATTTTTGACATATAACAAAAAAGTGTAGAAACTTATAATTTCTTTAATATAATTAAAATATGATTTCTATTTATTCGGTTTAAACCGAATAAATCGATCAAATAACCGAATAATTTATAATTGGTTCGGTAATTCGGTTTTGGTTTTGGTTAATTTTGGTTCGATTTCGGTTTTGGAGTTTTTGAATTTCGATTTATCTGGTGTTGACTATTTCGTTTCGGTTGAAATCACGAATAAACAGAAGACACCCCTACATAGGTATTCCAGTTCGATTAGGAGTAGCATCATATTGTATATATTTTACATATGATTAAAAAAAATACTATAACATATTTTGGATGCTATATAAGTTACATCGTCGTAATAGGATTAAATCGCTACCGTAAAAAAATTTAGTAATATATATACGAAAAATATCTTTGTATATTTATTTAATATATATTGCAAAAAAATGAGGATAAATAAACTGAAATATTGGTTATAAACCAAATAAACTAAAAATCAAATTAACTGATTATATTCCATTCGGTTTGGTTCGGTACAGGATATTTCGGCTGGTTTCAATTTTTGTTATTCGATTTTCGGTCGAATTTGGTATTTTGTAATTCGGTTCGATTAACCGAGTTAATCGAATGCTCACAATTGAACAATCTACTGTTCCAATCATATGAGAGAATAAGCAACACAGTTTTATAAAATATATTTTATTTTAAAATAATAAGTTATAGTATGCTGTGACTGCTATAGGAGCGATTCAGTTTTGCTACATAAAATTATAGCGTTCTACATAGCGGGCGATCTCGTCCGTTAGATGTTTCGTAATTAAATCGGAACCGTCCATAGCAAAACGCTATGTTTTATGTTTGAAAAAATATTATATTCTCCTAACTGGAAAACCCATTCAACTCCTATAATCTGGGCGCGTAACTAAATAAAACTCTTCAACTCCTCCTCTGAATAACAAAACCCTCTGAATAACAAAACCCTCCCTCACAACTCCTCTGACGAAACCCTCGCTCTCTCGGTCGTGAAGAAATCTTCCGGCATCGCGCTTCCTCTGGTAACCCTCACGAAACCCTCATCTTCTTCTCTCCATGCATGTCTATCTCTACCCTCACGAAAACCCTAAAAATCGACCGACTGTCATAAGCCAATCGATATTTTTGCAATTTTTTCCCCCATCAATAAAGTATCTATCAGTGACGGTGTATATGTGCCTCCTCGATTTGTCGAAAATTAGTGTTCGGCTTTGGATGGATTATTTGGGGTTTTCGTGAGGGGTTTTATTGGATCTTTTTGTTGGATCGGCTTTGGAAGGATTATTTGGGGTTTGGATGGATTATTTGGGGTATATGTGCCTCCTCGATTTTGTGGATCAATTTGTCGGAAATTAGGGTTCGGCTTTGGATAGAAATTCTGTTTCTATGTACAACTCCTTCAACTGAATTTCTGTGCATGGCGTTTTGTTGTGTTTGATATTATTGGTTTGTTTCAGGAACCCTAATTATTTTGTGGCTTTTTTTTGGCGTTTCTATGTACAACTCCTTCAACTTAATTTCTGAATTTCTGTGGCGTTTCTTTAGGGCTACGTAGAAATTATTTTTGGTGTTATCAAGCTCGATATAAGCAAGTTGTGGGTGTCAACATGATGGAAAAAGATTGGGTTCATCTTAACAAGTATTGAAATTCTTTTCACTATACTAATTTGTTCACTTAATTAAATCCATCTTTATGTCTTATTTATGTTAAAATTATTTTATTTTTTTTAGGAATACGACATTGTATAAGAAATATGTCCGTCAGTTTGTGGATTTTGCCAAGTCAAATGCAAAGAATCCAGACTTTATGTTATGTCCCTGCATTGATTGTAAGAATTTGTGTCGTGGTAATGAAGATATGATTTTACTTCATTTGCTAAGACGTGGGATGGATATGTCTTATACAAATTGGATTTGGCATGGGGAAGGAATTTCAAATTTGGAACAGACAGAGGATACTAATATAATTGAAGATGCATATGTTCAAAATGAACCCAATGCTGAACCTATCGAAGAAGAAGGGGATGATGGATTAACAACCTTATTGAAGGATGCAAATAATCCATTATACCCAAGTTGCAAAAAGTATACTAGGTTATCGGCAACCGTTCTTTTATACAAGCACAAGTCTATGTATGGAATCTCTAATAAATGTTTTAGTCATCTTTTGGAAATATTGCATGATATTTTACCTGATGGAAATACAATTCCAGAATCCTCACGCGACGCTGAATCGTTGCTTAAGACATTTGAGCTTGATTGTGAGAAGATAGATGCATGTCCCAATGACTGTTGTCTATACAGAAAAGAATTGAAAAATGAGGAAAAATGTAAAAAATGTGGATTGGAACGGTGGAAGAAAGATAAGACTGGCAAAATTCAAGAAGGAGTTCCAGCAAAAGTACTAAGGTACTTTCCGATAATTCCAAGGTTCAGAAGAATGTTTCAGTCACCTGAATCGGCTGAAAACTTAAGGTGGCATTATAATCACAAAAGTGACGATGGCATCATGAGACATCCTGTGGACTCCTTATCATGGAAGACAATTGATATGAAGTGGCCCTCTTTCGCAGAAGAGCCACGCAACCTTAGACTTGGCCTTGCTGCAGACGGGTTTAATCCTTTCGGCGATCTTAGCTCTTCATATAGTTGTTGGCCAGTGATGCTCACGACATACAATCTCCCACCATGGCTATGCATGCGAAAAGAAAAAATAATGTTGACACTACTAATTCCTGGACCGAAGCAACCTGGAAATGATATAGATGTTTATTTACAGCCACTAATAGATGATTTGCTAGAGCTATGGAACAATGGAGTGCATGCTTATGATGCATTTAGTAAATCTTTTTTCAACTTGAAAGCAATTTTGATGTGGACAATAAATGATTTTCCAGCTTATGGTAACCTAGCTGGATGTACTACCAAAGGAAAAGTTGGATGTCCCATATGTGGAGTGAATACATGTTCAAAATGGTTAAAATATAGTAGGAAAACCGTCTACATGGGACACAGACGTTTTCTTTCAGCCAAGCATCCATTTAGGTTGAAAAAAAGTTGGTTTGATGGTAAGCAAGAACATAGGGAACCACCTAGATTAATGACTGGATCAAAAATTTTAGAAGGACTAAAAAATATGACAAATGATTTTGGGAAAGGAAAAGACAATGGCAAAAGAAAGAGGCAATCTTCAGAGATGTGGAAGAAGAAGTCAACATTTTTTTCACTGTCGTATTGGGAGGTAATATCATATTATTTTCATATGTGTTTTGTAAATTGTTTCCAATTGACCTTTCTATTCTTTTTTTTTTGGGTTTTGTAGCATCTCATTTTGCGCCATAATTTGGATCTAATGCACATAGAAAAGAACTGGTGTGATAGCGTGGTTGGTACATTGCTAAATGCAAAGGGAAAATCGAAGGATGGCATAGAATCACGTAAGGATTTGGAAGAAATGGGCATTCGACAAGTTTTGCATCCAGAATTAAGAAATAAAAGATTTTTTCTTCCACCGGGACCGCACACCCTTTCAAAGAAAGAAAAGGAAATTTTTTGCAAGAGATTATATAACTTGAAGTTGCCCGATGGTTACTCTTCAAACATTGGAAACTGTATATCAGTAGAAGATTGCAAAATAACAGGACTCAAGTCGCATGATTGTCACGTGTTAATGCAACAGTTGTTGCCTGTGGCATTGAGAGGTCTTCTTCCAAAAGGACCAAGGATTGCAATATTTCGAATTTGTGCATTTTTTAATGTCTTGTGCCAAAGAGCCATCGATAGAGAACAAATAGAGAAATTAGAGGAAGAAATTGTTGAGATATTATGCTTGTTTGAAAGGTATTTTTCTCCTCAATTTTTCGATATCGTGATTCATTTACCAATCTACTTGTTGACATATTATGTTTGGTTGAAAGGTATTTTCCTCCTTCATTTTTCGATATCATGATTCATTTGCCAATCCATCTGGGACATGAAGCTAAATTAGGTGGCCCAGTCCATTATCGTTGGATGTATCCGTTTGAAAGGTGATCATTTGTTTTCTTTTTATTGATTTTCATTCATTCGTTTGCTTACTTTAAATAATTTTTTTTTCTCGTAGATACATAAAGATCCTTAAAGGATACGTTAGAAATCGTGCACGTCCTGAAGGTTGTATAGTAAAATGTTATCTTGCTGATGAGAGCATGAGATTTGTTAGTGGGTACATGAAACAAGTTGCTGAGATGGATCATCGTCCAAATAGAAATGAAGATATTGAAAATGATGCGATTTTCGATGGCCGTCCAATTTCAAAAGGAACAATAATGACATTGGATAAGCAACAGCTACAAAGTGCTCACCGTTATGTATTGTTCAATATGGATGAAGTCGAACCTTATCTAGAGTAAGTTATAAGAAAACATTCTAACTCCAACGTATCTTGCCAATATCTATAATTAATATCATGTAAAATTGTTTTCCCTATTAGGATGCACTTGAAGGAATTGAAACTTTCGGATAGACGACTTGTTCAAAATGAAAATTTACTTCAAGATCGTCATTCGAAGGAATTGTCATCTTGGTTAAAAAAGAAGGTCCCAATTTCTTTTTTTTTTTAGTATCCTTAGCACATTATTAGTGCAAACAATGTATGTCCTTACCTTTTGTTTTGATTTTGAACAGATTGAGGAACAATCCTGTGAAAACATATCCGACATGTTAAGAGGGCTTGCACATGGCCCTTCAAAACATGTTGTGTCTTATTCAGGATTTGTTATCAATGGTAACCGCTACCATACAAAGGCTGCTGAGAACTCTAGGCAGAACAGTGGTGTCTCACTTGAGGCAACAACCATTTGTAGATCCAGCTCGAAGGATAGGAACCAAGTCACCGATACAGTTGCCTACTATGGAGTACTTAAGAATATATTTTGCTTGGATTATCATACCTTTCACATTCCTATTTTTGATTGTGATTGGGCTAGCACAACAAATGGTGTCAAAATAGAAGATGGGTTTACCTTGGTTAACCTTCACCAAGGAAAACACCGCTTTGAAAGAGACTCGTTTATTCTAGCATCACAGGCAACCCAAGTATTTTACTCTAAGGACACTGCTTCATCTAACTGGCATGTTGTGTTAAAGGCACCAGCAAGAGGTTTTCAAGATATGGATATGGACGTTGATCAAAATGTCTTTACACCATCATTAGCACCAGTGGATGTATCAAAACTAGATAAGAATGTTGAGGATGGTAGTGATAGTTATCTTAGAAAGGATTGTGAGGGCATTTATGTTTAAGAGGTCTTTTTTCCTATATATTTAATCTTATGAAACACTCTATATTTAATCTTATGAAACACTCTATATGGTTTAATTGGCATTTATGTTTCATTAGTTTTTATTATTGGTATAGAAGCTTGTTTGAAAATAACTAGTTTTTTTAATGCTTTCACAATTGTGCTTTTCACTGTCAGTGGTTCATTTGCAATAATCTATGGGTTTAATTGGTCATCTTGGTCATTAGATTTGGTATGTATCAACATGTATCAGTGGTTCATTTGCAATAATCTAT
The DNA here is from genome assembly GCA_029216955.1 of Iris pallida. Lineage (NCBI taxonomy): Eukaryota > Viridiplantae > Streptophyta > Magnoliopsida > Asparagales > Iridaceae > Iris > Iris pallida. The sequence continues at coordinate 7,056,178 of JANAVB010025798.1, forward strand.
GGGTTTAATTGTGCTTTTCACTGTCAGTGGTTCATTTGCAATAATCTATGGGTTTAATTGGTCATCTTGGTAATTAGATTTGGGTATGTATCAACATGTATCAGTGGTTCATTTGCAATAATCTATGGGTTTAATTGTGCTTTTCACTGTCAGTGGTTCATTTGCAATAATCTATGGGGGTGGCACTTTGGTCATCTTGGTCATTAGATTTGGGTATGTATCAACATGTATCAGTGGTTCATTTGCAATAATCTATGGGTTTAATTGTGCTTTTCACTGTCAGTGGTTCATTTGCAATAATCTATGGGGGTGGCACTTTGGCCATCTTGGTCATTAGATTTGGGTATGTATCAACATGTATCAGAGCACAGGCAGTGACTTTGGCCATCTTGGTCATTAGATTTGGGTATGTATCAACATGTATCAGAGCATAGGCAGTGACTTTGGCCATCTTGGTCATTAGATTTGGGTAAATACATAATGTATCAGGGGATGGCCATCTTGGCCATCAACATGTATCAACATGTTTGGCTTGCATTCAGGTGGTTCTTGTTTGCATTGCTGGTCATTTGCAGGCTACAGCAGCAGGGCAGCTGCATATGCAGAGCTTTGTATTTTATTGTCCTGCCTTGGCTTTGTATTTTATTGTCCATGCAGCAGCAGGATGGCCATCTTTGCATATGCAGGCTACAGCAGCAGGATGGCCATCTTGTCCTGCCTTGGCTTTGATGGTTAATTATCCATGCAGCAGACAGTCTATGGGTTTAATTGTCCATGCAGCAGACAGTCTATGATACTCTACTTCTCATGATTGATTTTTTTTAATATTTGCTTATTTTCTAATCATCATCAGCGAGTAATTCTTGCTCGTAGCTACCCTATCTTGCAATGACACCAAGGAAAAGGAGAAATGATGGTGAGGCTGAGGTAAATAACCTTCAACATGTATTTGAAATTACGCTTACATAAATCTCATTTATTTCTTACTGTTTTATTATGTTGCATATTTGTAGTCTTCAAAACGCGCAAAAAAGAGAGCAAAGAAGCAAAAACTAGGCGTCGAGGCTGCTCTTTGTGAACAATCAAAATGTTGGTTTATATATAAGTGAGCAAGAAGGTTCGAATGCGGTAAGGATCAAGCACAAATGTTGCAAAACAAGTTACTGTTTTCTATATCAATGCTTACATATTTTTCTAATGCATAAATGTCAACTGTGTTCTTATAGAGTGCAAATCAAGCAAGTAAATCTACAAAGAAGCACAAGAAGGTAAAGAAGCACAAGAAGCAAAAGAAATACAAGGAAAAATGTTCCAATGAAGAACAAGTAGAAGAAGCATCAAATGAGGGACAAGAACCACAAGCTTCAAATGACGTAGAAGAACCACAAGCTTCAAATGAAGGCAAAACAGAGAGAACAGCAAGGACTAGGGGACCCACTAGGTGTAGTACTTTGCCCGTTGAAAGTGGCAATAGGCTTGAGGTGGAGTTAAATGAAAATGGTCAACCAATTGGAAGGAACTCGAAACATCTTTCAACTTATGTCGGATGTTTGACACGTGAAATGGTACCAATAACGTTCGATGATTGGAGACATATACCTTCTGAGAGCAAGGACTTCTATTGGAAAGCTGTTACAGTAAGATGAAAGTTTACATTCTTTTTTAAATGTAGTTTATATCTACTATCTTCCTAATAATTACTTATGACTATTTTGTACTTGTAGCAAAAATTTACATTCAAAGAGCGCGATGAGGAGGCAAAAATTTATGTCCTCCAACAAATGGGAAGACTTGCTAGGGCCAACAAATCAAAATTGGGAAAATATTTGAAGAGAAAGCCGAATGACGTAGACCCGGCAGATTGGGAACAATTCGTTAAGAAAAGATCATCAAAACAATTTAAGGTATGTTGAACTCAATTATTTTGAAGCTTCAATGTCTAACATTTAAGGTATTATCTAATTATATGCATGTGTTGTACGTAGGAGAGGTCTACAATGTTTAAACAAATGAGAGGGAAACAAACAATGCCGTATCTTGGAAGTAGAAAAGGCTTTGCTCGCATTGCCGATGAAATATTGGTAAGTACATAAAGTATTTTTTTTAACATTCGTATTTATAACTCTCTAATTATCAATGCCAATTTTACCTAATACAATGCAGAGAAGGGAGGGACCATGTCCTATCGATAAGGTTAGGCTTCGTGCTTGGATCCGGGGATATACTACTGGGGAAGGTGTAGCTAAGCACTCAAAGGACAACGAGCTCATTGTATGTACACAATTACCTTCTTATGGATAGTATGTTTTTTTCTTTTTGTACGTACAGTCAAGCGTTGTCCAACGGAGACTAATTCTAGTTTTCTTCATCGTAATTTTAGAAAAAAGCCAAGGAAATCCTTCTTGCACCACCTTCAGAGGGATCCCAACAAGTAGATGAAGGTGATGCACTTTCACAAGTAGTACGGCAATCTGAAAAACGGGGAAGGATTAGAGGAGCCGGAGCCGGAGCAAATAAATCTAAATTAGTTGCTCAAAAGAGACATTCTCAAACAGTAGTCCGTTTGGAAAACAAAATTGAATCGATGAAGGACGAAATCGACTCAATGTCAAAGTTAGTTAAAGAACAAGCAAAGTTGATAGAGACTTTGATGAAAAATAAGGTAAGTGTGTAGGAATTCTATATTGACTCTTATTTTATTTCACTTTGATATTTTTTTTATACATTACCTATGATGCTTGCATTGTTTAGGGATGCGATCAACAAAAAGATGATGATGTTGACGTGAGTGTAGAGGAGAGAAATTCCCAAAGCAAAGTTGACTCAATGCAAGGGCAAATCAACTCCATATCAAAGTTACTTGAACAACAAAATCAACTAATTGGTACATTAATGAAAAGTCAGGTAAGTCATCAAGAATGACGACTTGTAACAAATGTTTATTTTTCTTGATGATATTTTACATGTAACTGTTTTCCTCTAACTAATTGTAACAAATATGAGCAAAGTTGACCACTAACTGATCAAAAGTAACTTATTGTCCTGACTCTGATAGTTTTAGGCGAAGTCAGGTAAGTCATCAATCATATTTTTCTTGATGATATCATCAAGTTGATATTTTACATGTCAACTTCCTCATTAGGATCAAAACAATATGAGCAATGAGAAGAACGACGAGAACACTAAAGAGGAGGAGGAGAACAATGAGGGCAACAATGATGATGAGAACAATAAATAGGAGGAGAAGAACATTGAGGGCAGCAGTGATGATGATAACAGTAAAGAGGAGGACAACAACAGTGTCGACGAGAATGATTTTGAAGTAAAGATCATTTCTAAATCTCCAACAACTCCACAGGTAATATATTCTAATAACAAATAGAAGTATTGTAACTTGAATGATATTTAATATTTTTAAGCTTCAATCTTTGTTGTAGTCGCATCATCATCTGTCAAAGGACCAAAAATGCAAGTTACTGGATTGGACAGGAAATGATAAGGAAGTTGTTGCAATTGGACGATGGATCACCGATGATCCGAATGTGCCGGTTCACGGTTATCCTCTCGGACAAGGTGCATCCCGTGTTTGGGTAGATATAGTGATACAACCCAAAGCTCTGTTGTTTAGGCCGTGTTTTGGTAACGACACAGTAGAGGAAATCATTGGAAGTACCACGGCTTGGCCAACAGACCACATTATGCCGTTTGAAGACTAGGTACGTCTTTAGTTCATGCACTCCTATGTTTTACTCAATGTTTTCCCAATTAGTGCACTGGTAATAATAGATTATATAAGCTTATGGTTTATTACACAGAAAACTGAGAGGGGTAAAAATATATCTGAGTCCAAATATATCTGCTGCCCTCAATGGTAATAATAGTTATTACCCCTCTCAGTTTTTCTTGATGTTCTGTTCTTTTCTTTTCCTTTTAAAGTCCAAATATATCTGAGTCCAAATATATCTGCTGCCCTCAATGTTCTGTTCTAATGAGACTTCAGAGCTATAATGCTAATGTGACTCTTTAGTTATTGTTATTTTCATTCAACATTCATCTATATTTTCTCCAACATATTTCTAATATGTATCTTCTGCTACAAACAAGTTTCTTCCTTCACTTGAAAGACGCAAGTTGTTCGAGAAACAAATGAACTGTCTCATCACAGTCCAGCATTTTCAAGTCTTGATAATTTTAGTTAAGGTGCTTTTCGATGTTTTCATGATAAAATTCACAATATCATATCTAAGAACAACGTTCAGGTGTCTCCAATGACCAATTGTCGAAAATTCTGTGATTTTTTTTTACCACCTTTGAATTTGTTCCAATATTTCTGTAACGTTCAGGGTGTCTCGAGATGGTTTTTTTCTTTACACTAATGATTTTCCCTTATTTTTGTGTAGGTTGGATGAAGGAAGAGGATGCTTAACTTTCTGAGGGGTTTTGGTTGTGGATAGGCTCGAAGGGAGCTAAATGTTACATAGTGAATATTTTGGGATATATGTAGCTGATACACTGTTAATGTTTAATATTTTGACATATGTTTGGTACTACTTTGTTGTTCTACATGGACAAGTTAAGGATTTTGAATGTTTGGTACTACTTTGTTGTTCTACATGGAGAAATTAAAGATTTTGAATGTTTGGAACTACTTCGTTGTTCTACATATGTTTGGTACTACTCCATTCTGTGATTGATTCGCATTTAAACATTTGAATACCTGCATTTAGTGAACTGTGGGCTGCATTCTGCAAATTATCGAATACAGAATTTTTACTGTGCAATAGCATTCTGACATGCTATAATAGCAGGAAAGAAATGCAGATATATGAAAGAATTTTGACTCTGCAATAGCATATATATAAAGAAACGCTATTATAACTCAACAGCGTTCAGGAACGCCATAACACCATTATAGCGTAAACAAGTGTTATTATCAAGCTATAGCGTAAATAAACGCTATAAAAAATGTATAGCGTTCAACAGTGCTATAAATGGACTATAGCGTTCAGGAACGCTACAACTTATTAATAGCGTTCATGTATGCTATTACATCTCTATAGCGTTCATATATGCTATAAGGTATATACAGCGTTTACAAACGCTATACATGGTCGATAGCGGGCTTAAACGCTATAAACCATAAATAGCGTTTTGGAACGCTATACTTTTATAGCGTTCGTGTACATGAGGTTATTATAGCGGGGGCATTTATAGTGGACGCAATATGCTATAATAGACATTATACAGCGTTCCACGCACGCTATTATAACCCATTTCTGTTGTAGTGGTATCAAAGTTTTACTCGTTCACCAATGGGACAGAATGTGAGCCACTTCTTCGAAGTTTTCTATCATGGCGAAGCATAATAATTTGACTTGATCTTTCTTGCTTCCTGTTAGTTTTGATTTTTCTTCTAGCTGTTAAATTTTTGCAAGTTGCTGACTTGTGTTTTTTTACCTCCTTTTAGGCCTAAATTGAGAAGGCAGACTGTGACAAAAGATATAACCTCCTTGACTAGACGGACGGTCTCGAGATCCAAAAAAAAAAAACTAAAAATGGTTATTGATTTCCTGGTTTCTTCTCTTCTTTTATGTTACTTCTAGCGACTTTTCTAGCAAGTCACTTGCTTTAGTTTGACGTGGAGTTTTACAATAGCCTGATTCATAGTTTTTTTTAACTTAATGTCTACCATTTATGTTGTTAGTATTTTAGGATATACGATACACATTACATATCTTACAACATGATATACTACCATTTTGATACATGTAGGCTTGATAGAGAGTATCAGTTTTTTTTTTTACTTGAGTCATGTAATATATACTTAAGAATTTGAATTTTTTGGAACTAGATAAAAAAAAAAAAAAAAATCTATGAAAAAATTATATTAAATCATGTTCATATATGGATTTAGAAGTATATCCCTAAACTCCTAGAGTTATTGTATCATACAATACAATACAATACAATACGATACAAGATACATGGTACAATACACAAGCAAATCAATACACGGTACGGATACTCTATACACGATATGGGATATGCAATACACGATACAACACATGTAAATCGATACACGAGTTGACAACCTACCCTACCATATCTAAACCATTCAACAACAACAACAACAACAACAACGCTTTTATAGCATATTTTTTGGGTAAACCACTTAATCACAACTGACAAAATATACTGTCTTTTGCATACATTCTTACATGCCAAGAATATGAATCTAATAAAGGCTGATATTTTGACCATCTTGAAAACCTCTGCTTTTCTGATATATAGGTTGTGTTTGATTGGGCTTTTTTTCCATGGAAAATATTTCTACCATAAAATTTCCACAAATTGTAGTGTTTGATAGCTTATATTTTCCATGGAATTATTTTCCAAAAAACTATCATTTTCCATATTTTCTTCTAAAATGGTGGAAAATGAAACTCGTCTAACCCATAGGAAAATATCATTTTCCACGGAAAATAACTATTTTTCGTGGAAAATAACTATTTTTCGTGGAAAATAATGACAATCAAACAACCAAATTAAATTTTCCATGGAAAATTTTAAAATTCCATGGAATTTTTTTCCTAGGAAAATAATTCCATGGAATTAATTTCTTTTCTACGTATTTTCCACGTTGCAATCAAACACACCCTTAGTCTTTGTGCCTTGTTTTTTAAATGCATCATTATTCATGCGCATCTACATATTATTACTCAGTAAAAGATGTTCTCTTCACCATTGCGGTTGCTTGAATCGCAGGTTATACATGATGCATTTTTCAGATATCAAACAAAGCCCAGTCTTACTACTACACATGGTGATTTGTATCATGAAGGAAAAGAATGTGAGGTATTTCCACATCTTCATTGGCAAAGTTATGTAGTTTATGCAATTGATCTCACTTTGTGTTTTGCAAAATATGAAGGAGTTTACGTCATTATTATAAGTATATCCCGAGCCTAAAATCGTTCTAACATATATGTGTTTTCTTTTGTGAATAAGCGTGAATTAATGTGAAAGAAGGGTAGACTAAGGGTTAGATTATAAGATAATATTTGCAATGTAAATATGGCCCATACCCATAAGCCCAAATGTAGACACTATATATATTGTAACAAATCCTAGCAATGAGAACAAGGCATTATTATTTCCTACATGGTATCAGAGCCTCCCGAAAAATCCTAACTGCCATCTTCCGAAAAACCCTACCCCGCTCCCGCGCCGACCGCGCCGACTTCCGACCGTGCTCCGATCGCGCCGAACACGCCGAGGAACCACTGATCCGCCGCGCGCCTGCGCCGATCGCGTCGCCAACCGCGCCGACTTCCGACCGTGCGCCGATCGCGCCGAGGAACCCCTGATCCCGACTGCGCCGGCCGTCGTTTTTTACTACGCCCCTGGTCGACAGAGCCTTTCCCAGGAAAGCAATAGCAAAAGCTTCTGGTCTTTTTTTGGTTTGCAAAAGCAACCAGGAAAGCAAAGTATTTTTGTTCGGTTTGTGAGCAAAGTTTTTTTCTGGTCTTTTTTGGTTTGCAAAAGCAACCAGGAAAGCAAAGTATTTTTGTTCGATTTGTGAGCAAAGTTTTTTTTCGGTTTGTAAAAAAAAAAAAAACACTCTTTCGCAGATTCGTCGGAGTTGTACAAATTTTTTGTACACCCGACATCTACTCGCCCCTACGCGCCAGATCCGGCGCCCCTGATCGCGGCCGATTTGCCGCCAACCCTGTCCATCAGCGGCCGATTCGTCGGCGTTGTACAAAATTTTTGTACACCCGACATCCGCGATGGCAGATGATGCTGCATCCAGCTACTCCGTCGCGACTGGCGGTGGCAGTGCACATAACCCAAATTATCCTAATCCGAAGGATCCATATTTTCTGAGTTCTGCTGATCAACCAGGAAATATCATTACTCCTATTGTTTTCCGTGGACCAAACTATGCTGAGTGGTCTCGGTCGATACGTCTCTCCCTGATCTCTAGGCGAAAGATCACTTTTCTAGAGGGTACTGAAGTCAAACCTGTTAATGATGCTAGCAAATTGCTTGATTGGAGATGCGTGCAAGCGCTATTGGTTCAATGGGTTCTTAATACCATTGATCCGTCTCTGAAGAAATCTTTGCCGTACTTTGAGGAGGTTTATCCATTATGGAACTTGTTGGCGAAAAGATTTGTTGTTAGCAACGGCACTCGGAAGCAACAAATTAAGGTGGCTTTGGCCGAGTGCAAACAAACGACGTCGATGTCTGTGGAAACCTATTTTGGAAATTTACGGTCTTTGTGGGATGAACAACCTGCTTATTTTTCATTGCCTACTTGTACCTATGGTGAACTTGCTGCCAAGCTACAGGCTATGAGGGATGAAGACCACTTTCAGGACTTTATGTATGGGTTGAATGCTGAGTTGTATGGTCATACCCGATCTAATCTTCTGGCTCAGGATCCTCAGCCAAGTTTAGATCGGGCATACCAGGCAGTCCGTGAGGAGGAGGATATGCGAAAATCTCATATCCAATCCGCTGCTGAGGAGGTGATGGCGCTGGCTATCAAGTCTTTACCTCGTATTTCTACTACTTCTAATAGTAGAACCTCGGATTCCAGGGACAAATCAGGTATGGTCTGTACTCATTGCAAGAAAACAGGTCATGATGTTGCAACTTGCTTTGCCAAGATTGGCTATCCAGAGTGGTGGGAGACTCGTCCTCGGCGTGAGGGCGGACGTGGTGGTAGTGGTGGCAGAGGCCCGACACCACCACAGAGACGTGATGGGGGACGTGGTGCTGGTGGCGCAGGGGTTGTTCATCATGTCGCCGCTGCTGGTCATGGTGTCCCTGCTGGTCTTGCTGGAAGTTCGGCGGATATGATGCATGGAGGGTATCCTTCACCACTCTCAGGTGAACAATGGCAGAAACTGATGAGCTTGCTGGGTAACGACGATTCTTCCAACCCTGGCTCTTCAAACTCTGATCGTCTGAGGGGTAAGAATTCTTCTGTCCCTTGGATATTCGATACTGGGGCTACTCTTCATGCGACAGGCTCTCGTGACTGTTTAGTTGATTGTTTTGAGGGCCCTGTCTGTCCTGTGATTTTGTCTGATGGGAGCACTATTGAAGCTGTTCTGAGAGGCAAAGTATTTTTGACTGCTTCGTTGGTGTTGACGGATGTTCTTTATGTTCCGACATTGACTTGCAATTTGATCTCTGTCTCCCAATTGATTGGTGCCAGAAATTGTGATATGTTATTTACTCTTGATTTGTGTTTTGTTCAGGACCGAAGTACGAGGATGGTGATTGGAGCAGGTGAACAAAGGGGTGGACTTTACTTCTTGGAGGAGGTTCCAGCTTCTTTGGCTTCGGTGATCCTGGCATGCAAAGAGAATGATTCCGAGGTTTGGCATAGTAGACTGGGGCACCCCTCAGATAAAGTAATGCAAACTTTACCTTCTCTCTCTGGTAGTAGTGTGTTTTCTCATAAGGCTTGTGATATTTGTCATCGAGCTAAACAGACTCGTGATGCCTTTCCTGATAGTAGTAGTCGTGCTTTGAGATGCTTTGAACTTATACACTGTGATCTGTGGGGACCATATCGTGTTCCGTCATCTAATGGGGCACGATATTTTTTGACTTTGGTGGATGATTTTTCTAGAGCTGTTTGGGTTATTTTGTTGACGGATAAGTCTGCTGTTTATTCTATGTTTCTTAAATTCATTGCTATGGTGAAACGTCAGTTTGGGGCTGATATACGTCGTGTGCGAAGTGACAATGGCACTGAATTTAATTGTTTACGAGATTATTTTTCATCTCAAGGTATATTGTTCCAAACATCCTGTGTTGGGACACCTCAACAGAATGGAAGGGTGGAAAGAAAACATCGACATATTTTAAATGTAGCCAGGGCATTGCGATTTCAGGGTTCTCTTTCCGTAGATTTTTGGGGGAAATGTGTTCTAGCTGCATGTTATTTGATAAATAGAACCCCTTCTAGTATCTTGTATTTTAAGTCTCCTTATGAAGTTTTATATGGCTCAGCTCCTTCGTATGATCATCTACGTATTTTTGGTTGTCTGTGCTATGCGTATGATTTGAAATCCCGACATGATAAATTTGCTAGCAGGAGCAGAAAATGTATCTTTGTTGGATATCCACTTGATAAAAAGGGATAAAAACTGTATGATTTGGAGACTGGTGAATTTTTTGTGTCCCATGATGTTACTTTTTATGAAAAAGAATTTCCTGGGTGTGACTCTGCTACTAAGATGTCTTCTGCGACACGCCATACATCTATCGAAGTGCCAGGAGACGATTTAGAGGCTTTTGGGATGGTGTCGGCTACGGTTGCTGAGGCCGGAGTGGTTGCTGGTGGCTCGGCACCGAGTAGCCAGGATGCACAGGTAGATGCAGAAGTATTGACAAGAGAGTCCGCTGGGGGTGATGCGGATACTACTAATAATACAGGGGATACAGTGTTGCCAGAGGTGCCCGACGAGGTAGTATTGGGAAGAGGAATGCGAAAGAAATCACAGCCAGTGCGATTACAGGATTTTGTGACAAATGCTGTTCGAAGTAAAAGTCCCCCCTTCACCACAGTTCATCTGTTCCCGTCACTTCCTCAGGTACTTCGTATCCTCTAACACAATTTCTAAGTTATGACATATTTACTGCTGGACACAGAGATTTCCTTGCAGCTATCACTGCAGGTGTTGAGCCTACTTCATATCGCCAGGCCTCGCAAGATTCGGGCTGGCGCGCGGCTATGCAAACTGAAATACAGGCTCTAGAAAATAATGGAACATGGATTCTTGTCGATTTGCCTCCTGGGAAGAAAGCATTGGGAAGTAGATGGGTGTACAAAATAAAGTACAAATCTGACGGAAGTGTTGAGCGCTTAAAGGCACGGCTGGTTGTGTTCGGTAATCATCAGGTTGAGGGGATCGATTATTCAGAGACATTTGCCCCAGTAGCTAAGATGCCTACATTTCGGACATTCTTGGCTGTTGCAGCTGTGAGAGGCTGGACTTTGCACCAGATGGATGTGCACAATGCTTTTCTTCATGGAGATCTGACAGAAGAAGTGTATATGAAGTTGCCGCCAGATTTTTCGCATAGTGAACCCAACAAAGTGTGTCGCCTGCGTAAGTCTCTATATGGATTGAAACAGGCACCACGTTGTTGGTTCGCTAAGCTTACTGCTTCTCTGATATCCTATGGATTTATTCAATCACATTCCGATTATTCCCTTTTCTCTTTTTTTAAGGGGAAGGTAGAGTTGCATGTTTTGATCTATGTGGATGATATGATTGTGTCTGGTAATGACATAGGTGCTTTAGATGCTTTCAAAAAGTACCTTAGTTCTTGCTTTCACATGAAGGACCTTGGTGTGTTGAAGTACTTTCTTGGCATAGAGGTGGCTCGGAGTGCGGAAGAAATTTCTTTGTGTCAAAGGAAGTATGCTTTGGACATCATTTCAGAATGCGGTTTGATGGGGTCTCGTCCTGCCGGTTTTTCCATGGAGCCCAATCACAAGCTGGCTGAATCGACTAGTCCAAGGATGGCGTATGCAGAGACTTATCGGAGGCTGGTTGGGAGGTTGATTTATCTATCATTTACTCGCCCTGACTTGGCCTATGCTGTGCATATCTTGTCTCAATTCTTACAAGAGCCTCGACAAGATCATTGGCATGCTGCTTTGAGAGTTGTCAGATATCTCAAAAATGCACCAGGACAGGGTATTCTTTTGAAAGCCGATTGTGATCTCCGTCTTTCTGGTTGGTGTGATTCCGACTGGGCCAGTTGTCCTTTGACTCGCCGCTCTGTTACAGGCTGGTTGGTATTTCTGGGGGGGGTCTCCTATTTCTTGGAAGACCAAGAAGCAATCAACTGTTTCCCGATCTTCCGCTGAAGCTGAATACCGATATCTTGCTGCGCTCGTTTGTGAGTTGAAATGGTTGAAGGAGTTATTGGTGTGTTTGGACGTTCGCCAGGAGTCTGCTATGTCGGTGTATTGTGACAGTCAGTCAGCCCTGCACCTGGCTCAGAACCCGGTATTTCATGAGCGCAGTAAGCATATTGAGGTGGATTTGCATTTTGTTCGCGATGCTATTAGAGATGGCACCGTAATAGCCTCGCATGTTTCTACTTCTTCTCAACTGGCTGACATCTTCACCAAGTCCCTTGGAAAGCAAGTGTTCGATTCTTTTCTTCCCAAGTAGGACATTTGTGACTTACATGCTCCAACTTGAGGGGGGGTGTTAGATTATAAGATAATATTTGCAATGTAAATATGGCCCATACCCATAAGCCCAAATGTAGACACTATATATATTGTAACAAACTCTAGCAATGAGAACCAATGCATTATTATTTCCTACACTAAGTTACCATAAACCGTAATTCTAGGGTGTTTTTCTGTTTGCAACTTAACTTTCTCGACGTGAAACTACACAACATTATAGAAGTGGCATTCCATACACCCTGGAGAGAGAGATACCTACTACTAGTGTGATGTAGTTATAGACTGCTGAAGGTCTAGAGCTACTAGAAATCAAAAATGAAGATGTTCTATACTCTTGTTTTTGGGGGTTATGATGTAGTTGAATTTAGCTTGGATTCTAGTTATGTTCTTCTTCGTCATTCAATCAAATTTAGCTAAAACATACTCTGTCAAGAACTGATTTTGATGCAACAACAACAAATAGAAATTAGGCCTTTATCCCAAGTGCTTATGATCGACTGTTTTGGATCATTTTTTTCCATTCAGCTATGTTAAGGTAAGCCCCAAAGCGTATTCTGTAAGAGCTGATTTTTATAGGGCCGACATAATTTTACGAGTAAGTGCACTTGAAAAAATCATAAAATGTTCTGACATGAACTGATTTTGGTCTATGCAAGTTGTCCAAAGAAGGATACCCTTGTCGCACGTCATGCTCTACCAAATAGCATACTACGTTTAAGTTTCCGAACATGTATATCTTCAATTCCATATCCTTGATACACATTTGTATCGAAATTTTTTAATGGAAAAAATAATACGCTCCCGTGGCTCGATCCATTGATCTTCCGCCACCCAACAGGAGCTTTTATGCCTCTTCCCACTAACCACAATGGTCACTCAGGTTTGACGGCAATGAAGGTTGTTATAGAGCATAAAAGCATCACGAAATAAAGATTCAAAAAAAAAAAAAAACCTAATTCAGAGCTTACAAGCACTACTTGAAGCCGACCTCTAATGAACTTATGGTAGCAAGCATTAATTCCTTATGATCTCTTGTGTAATTCTCAGGTTTAATTAGTTGACTATGGCATGTGTTTACTTCGAATTTGTTTGGCTTCTGGAATTATTAGTAGCAGATCAGTTGATTAATATGCAGGTCAGTTGCTTGAACCTCCTTCTTGCAAATGTTTCTCAAATTCCTTTTCTTTAAATGCTGGTAACTACTTTTTCGGAGATATGGTCCTCCTCCGTCCTACCCACATCTAAAAATCCCAGGCCTTTATGCTCCTATACCTCCTGGAGCGAGCTTTGGTTATCATCCAGGAGGTTGGGCAAACCTCCTGTTGATGAAGTAAGTTCTCCGGCTTCGTGAACCCGTTTTGGCATTTTCTCCTGCACATTTTAAGTGACACCCTAGTATCTCATTGTCTCTGATACCAGTTTGGCAGTCCTTTATATGGTGATGTTTTCGGGTAACTAAATTTTCTTATTCGGTCTTCGGTATTGGACCGAAATGGAAATCCAAAATCGAAACCAAATAAAAAAATTTAGTATTTTTAAAACAAAAATCGAAACGAATTTTTTTTAAACCGAACTGAATCTATTATTCGGTTCAATTTTTGTCCCAAAGCCGAATAATGCTCACCCCTATCTTTATTTCCAGATCAAAAACTTACCTCTATTTTCAAGTATAAAAAAATTGAAGGAGAGTTAACTACTTGAAAGATGATCTAGTTTGAAGAAGCAGCGAGATTATCAATTTGGTTCACGACCAGGGCCGGAACTGGTCCAGGGCGCCCGCCCAGGGCCCATGGATCATGAGGGTCCCCCAAAAAATAGTTTTAGAATAAATATGTTAATAATTTTGTATCTCAAAAAGGAACTAGTATGTGTACCATGGGCCCTCTTAGATACAATATTTTTGTGGTGTGATGGTTAGTACTTAAAACTCTTATGCTAAAGGTCCTAAGTTCAATCCTTGGTTGTAGTCATTTAAAAAAAAAAAATTAATATTTTTTTACATTATGTGTGGGGACCTTATTTTGAAAATTCGTCCTGGATCCCAATGAGCTCAGGGCCGGCCATGTTCACTTAAATGTGCTACCTAACCTAACAAGCAAAGCAAAGCTTCTCTAACTTTGACCGCAAATGTGGTAATCATGAACCCAATTCTTGTGGTCACCTGCAACCACCTCATATAAATAACATAGCGTGTGCCCGTGCTGCCTCCAAATCATGAATCATTACGTAGTAGCGGGACTTGTACGTCTGTGGAAAATCTCTGCTTCCGATTTGTAGATTACTTTGTGTTGAACAAACAACAAAAACCAAATATCATGGTTGTTAGAGCTCCTCTACAGCCAGGTCTCAAAATTATTTTTATTAGCATCTTGTCTTTAACATCCTCCAACACGTTAATTTGGTATAAAAGTTAAAACTCTTGTAGAATGGTTCAATGGCCATATTTGGTACCAAACACGTGCTGCAAGTCGAATGACTTCCATTGCATATGGATATTTTTACGAATATGCTAATTAGTTTCGGGACTCAAATGAGCGATCACATTTCGAGAAATATAACTACTCTCAGCTGAAGTTTACCATCGGAATATTGTGCCATGTGGCTAGGAGTCGGTCACTGCCATGGCCATCGACCTAAGGTTTGTAGATGAGATGGATCAGGAATTCAGATTTCCGGTTAAGTCAGATTACAGATTTCCGATTAAGTCAGATTAGCGTTATTGCCATTTTATGGTTTGTTTCTAATGTTTTGCAAGTATTTTCAGTCTTAATTTCTCGTGTCGCTTTCCGACCTAAAATTAATTCGACAGAAAAAAAAAAAAAGTTTCAACATCAGGAAACAATTGAACTGGGTCATCCTTAAGTCGGATCAAATGAATTGTGGTGATTTATGTAGCCATATCCAGATTCACTTTGTTTTAGACACAACTGAAATCAAATGAACATAACAAAATCTAGAAATTGCTGAGATACCCAATTTCGGGGTTAGTTTTTACTAAAAATTCACCACATGATGGGTTTTATGAAATGTCCAAAAATATATATTTCCACGTTAAATAATTCAAGATTCCCTTTAGATGCTCTGTATTTACAAAATTACCATTTTGATAATACCATAACTACCCCTTCGCACAAACTCAGAATTGTATTGCGATTTTCGACTTTCTTCTTCTTCTTCACGAGAGATCTGGATTTCATTGCTCTCATCTTCAGCAAAAATCGTTCGTAGTTCACTGTATTTTTTTTTCAGTCGAACTCTGATCATCGTTCATCATTATCATGATCATCATCATCATCATCGTCGTGGAGAGATTTAAAGTTTTCCGGCGATTAGGTCAATTGTGGAGAGAAGAACTCCTTCTTTTTCATAAGGGTTAGCACCGTTTTGAAAGAAGAACGAAAACACTTGAATCTTTATTCCTGACAAAAAAAATTTCACAAAAATAAAAAATAAAAAATTAGGTTTCTGTCAACCGTTCTCCATCATTTTCCGCGATCTTAACACGGAGAATGACTATTCTCCGTGTTAAAATGTCGAAGAATGACCATTCTCCGTGCTAAAACCACGGAGAATGGCCATTCTCCGTGTTAAAATGACGGAGAATGACCATTCTCAATGATAAAATGACGGAGAATGCGTGCTAAAACCACGGAGAATGGTCATTCTCCGTGATAAAATGACGGAAAATGCGTACTAAAACCACGGAGAATAGCCATTCTCCATGATAAAATGACGGAGAATGCGTGCTAAAACCACGGAGAATGGCCATTCTCCATGTTAAAATGATGGAGAATGACCATTCTTCGTGCTAAAATAGCCATTCTCCGCGATAAAATGACGGAGAATGCGTGCTAAAACCACGGAGAATGGTCATTCTCCGTGTTAAAATGACGGAGAATGACCATTCCTCATTCTCCGTGCTAAAACCACGGAGAATAGCTATTCTACGTGTTAAAATAACGAAGAATGGCTCCTTGTTAAAGTGACGGAGAATGACCATTCTCCATCATCTTAACACGGAGAATGACAATTCTCCGTGATTTTAACTAGGGGTGCAACTCGGGCGGGTTGGGTCGGGCTTAAGGTCAACCCGAGCCCAACCCGATGAATCATAAGCCTAGCCCAAGCCCAAGCCCGACCCGACCTTGGGTTCAATATATGAAGCCTAAAACCAAGCACGGAGGATCGAGTTTGGCTCGGGTTGAACTCGGGTTGGGCCGGGTCCATCGGATTTTTCGGACGCTAATATAATATTTGAAATAATTTTAAACAAAACTAATATTAAACTCATAATCAAATAGCAATCAAGTCTTGATCATTACAAAATATAAATTTAAATAAGATTTAGAATAAGGAATTGAGGGTGAAGAAATTTAGGATTTAAACTTTTTTATTTAAGAAGTATATATATATATATATATATATATATATATATATATATATATGTCGTGTTTCCAGTTTTTCGGGTAACCCGACACATTAACCCGAGCCCAACCCAATTTTTGATCGGGTTCAAATATTTTAACCTAAACCCGAACCCGAGTATCTTCAACCTTAACCCAACCCATTAACGGGTTTATCCGATCGGGTTCGGGTTTAGCCCGCCTGAGTTGCACCCATAATTTTAACGCGAAGAATGACCATTTTCCCTTATTTTAACACAGAAAATGACAATTCTTCGTCAATTTAACAAGGAGAATGATCATTCTCCATGATATTAACACGGAGAATTGTCATTCTCCGTGATATTACCACGGAGAATTGGCATTCTCCGTGGTTTTAACACGGAAAATAGTCATTCTCCGTGATATTACCACGGAGAATGATCATTCTCCTGCATTTTATGGCCAATTGAAACTTTGGAGGGCTATAACTTTTGTCATTCTCCGTGTTAAAATAACGGAGAATGGCTCCGTATTAAAATGACGGAGAATGACCATTCTCCGTCGTTTTAACACGGAGAATGACCATTCTCCATGATTTTAACTCGGAGAATGACCATTTTCCGTGTTAAAATGACGGATAATGACCATTCTCCGTCGTTTTAACACGGAGAATGACCATTCTCCATGATTTTAACTCGGAGAATGACCATTTTCCGTGTTAAAATGACGGATAATGGCCATTCTCCGTCATTTTAACACGGAGAATGACAATTCTTCGTCAATTTAACAAGAAGAATGATCATTCTCCGTGATATTAACAAGTGCCATTCTCCGTGATATTACCACGGAGAATTGCCATTCTCCGTGGTTTAGCACGAAGAATGGTCATTCTCCGTGATATTACCACGGAGAATGGCCATTCTCCGTGTTAAAATAACGAAAAATTGCTCCGTGTTAAAATGACGGAGAATTACCATTCTTCGTCATTTTAACACGGAGAATGGCATTTCTCCGTAATTCTAATACGGAGAATGACCATTCTCCATGATTTTAACACGGAGAATGACCATCCTCCGTGTTAAAATAATGGAGAATGACCATTCTCCGTCAATATGACCATTCTCCATCATTTTAACACGGAGAATGGCAATTCTTCGTCAATTTAACAAGGAGAATGGTCATTCTCCGTGATATTAACATGGAAAATTGTCATTCACCGTGATATTACCACGGAGAATTGTCATTCTCTGTGGTTTTAGCACGGAGAATGGTCATTCTCCGTGATATTACCACGGAGAATGACCATTCTCCTGCATCTTATGGCCAGTTGAAACTTTGAAGGCCTGTAACTTTTGCCATTCTTCGTGGTTTTACCACGGAGAATGACCATTCTCCGTGATATTACTACGGAGAATGATCATTCTCCTGCATTTTACGGCCAGTGTAACTTTTGTCATTCTTCGTAATTTTACCACGGAGAATGACCATTCTCCATGGTTTTAGCACGGAGAATGGTCATTATCCGTAATATTTCCACGAAGAATGATCATTCTCCTGCATTTTATGGTCAGTTGAAACTTTGGAGGGCTATAACTTTTGCCATTCTCCGTGTTAAAATAAAGGAGAATAACTCCGTGTTAAAATGACGAAGAATGACCCATTCTTCGTCATTTTAACACGGATAATGGCAATTCCTCGTGATTTTAATACGGAGAATGACCATTCTCCATTATTTTAACACGGAGAATGACCATTCTCCGTGTTAAAATGATGGAGAATGACCATTCTCCGTCATTTTAACACGGAGAATGGCAATTCTTCGTCAATTTAACGAGGAGAATTGCCATTCTCCGTGATGTTACCACAGAGAATTGCCATTCTTCGTGGTTTTAGCACGGAGAATGGTCATTCTCCGTGATATTACCACAACTATTCTCCTGCATTTTATGGCCAGTTGAAACTTTGGAGGGCTGTAACTTTAGTCATTCTTCATGGTTTTACTACAGAGAATGGTCATTCTCCGTGTTAAAATAACGAGAATGACTCCGTGTTAAAATAATGGAGAATGACAATTCTCCGTGATTTTAACACGTAGAATGACCATTCTCCGTGATTTTAACACGGAGAATGATAATTCTCCGTGTTAAAATGACGAAGAATGGCCATTCTCCGTCATTTTAACACGGAGAATGACAATTCTTCGTCAATTTAACAAGGAGAATGGCCAGTCTCCGTGATATTAACAAGGAGAATTATCATTCTCTGTGATATTACCACGGAGAATTGCCAGTCTCCGTGGTTTAAGCACGGAGAATTCGTGATATTACCACGAAGAATGACCATTCTCCAACATTTTATGGCTAGTTGAAACTTTTGAGGGCTATAACTTTTGACTGGGAGGTCGAAACGAGATCCGAATTGTCGCAAAATGAGCACATTTTTCGAGGAGCATGAGAGAAACTATCCCACCGTTTGTCGGTCTTCTGAAATTTTAGAATCGCAAAAAAATAATATTTTAGCCTCTATTTTAACAGTTTTACCGTATTTCGGCCTTTCCGAAATTTTCTGACGAATTTTTGAAGCAAGGTTTGAAAATTTTGGAGGAGAAAAACTAAATTCGAAAGTGAGCAGCTTATGGAAGAAGAGAAAGTATCGAAACTTTTTTTTTTTTTTTGAATAGTAGAATTCAGGGGTGTTTTCAATAAATTAGTAGGACAAAATAGTCATTCAGAACAACCCTTTATATATTTTTCGCTAATTCTAGACACGCAATAAAATGTTATTTTGTGGCGGATTTTTCATAAAACTTTTACAATTTTTGGACATTTCATAATTTTTTCCTAACAAAATCTGTTGCATGTTTAGAGTAAAGAAGTTTAGATAATTGTAAAAAATATTAAAAAGTTTAGGGTAATTGCGGAGAGGGAGAGGGCACGCCAAGTCACTTGGGGCGTGGGTGGGCGCACACGCCAAGTCACTTGGCGGTGGAGAGCGCCAAGTCAGTTGGCGTGCAGAGGTTGGGGTTAGATGGTGCCCAATGAGATTATAGGCTCTGGCACGCTCAAAATTATTTTATTTATTTTATCCCATATCTGTTAAATTCAATTATATAAAGAAAAATTAATCAAATATTTTTTGAAGATATTTTTCTTATTGAGAATCTACCCATATGATTCTACACTATCTTATTCTCATACATTTTAGGTGAACTTTTTCATACATTTTAGGTGAACTTTTCACAAGATAAAAGATCATTCAATCAGTATGATTCTAACTAATGTGGAAGAAATTTATTCTAACAAATGTGGAAGAAATTTATTAAGTAGAAACGAAATATAAAATAGTCCAACTCGATACAATTTAATTTATAGAGGATGAATTCATGATTAGAAATATATGAAATTAAGATATTGGAGCTAAACTAAACATTAAATTGATATAAACAACAAAAACTATTTCTTCTTTTCTTTTCTTTTTTCTTTTTTACTTTAAAGTGCATTTCCACAAGTCAAATGTACGTGCATGTAATCTCGAGAAAAATAATGTAAGACCTAAAACCCAGAAAATCAATAAGTCCTATTATTATTTAGGATAGATATATTTCATATATCAATAATAAACCAACTTTGCATTATGCAACAAACAACAAAATACAGAACTCAAACGAATGTTGTTCATGTCAAATATGAATCTTATTCTTTTTTATGTTGTTCATGTCAAATATGAATTTACTCTTTTTGATCTCCGACATGATGACATGAAATTGCTAGAAGTCTTTATTACTTAACGAGCCTAAGCACATCAAAAGTAAAAAAAAAAAAAAAAAATTAAAATATACAAACTACAATAAGGATGTCAGCTGCTTTTAAATCTTTCATCTCAAAATTACAAACATTTATGTGGATGTTATTCCTTTACTCACAAAATTTCAAGCTAATCAAGCATATTACTAATAACAGCATTGTCCATAAATAAAGAATAAATATCTTAACTAATAAAGAATAAATATCTTAACTGGTATTTTAGTACCCGATATGTAGCTTATAGCTCAACTCAGCAACTGTTCTGTGTAGCATCTCTACCACGAAAGCTAGTCTGGATATATTTGTTTCAGGCAGCATAAATTTTCTTGGATGTCTAAGAAATGAAAATCACTATAGAACCACAATATGTATGACAGAAATCCAAATAAATGTATTGACATTCTATGATAACATGTTCCAGAGATTACCTCCAACAAAATAAATTATCGAGTGGATAAAGAGAGCTCCACCAATTGTAGTGGGTCCACCTCTGATGGTGTTTTCGTGAGGGCACATTGGGCAGTTGTTGTCTTTGGAAAAGCTATGACATCCCGAATTGAACTTGCACCAGACAAAAGCATAACTAGCCGGTCCAACCCGAATGCAATTCCACCTGCCAACAATTATAAACGTCGTAATTTTGGAAATCAACCATATAAAGATTTTCAATTCCCATAATGTACAAACTCTAGCACTTCAAAGAAGTCAGTTTATTTTGGGTTTAAGCAAACCCAAGCCCTTTTACTTCTAATAACATTTTTTTTTTTACAACGGGTTGGCTTCAAGAATCTTGGGGGTTGGGATGGGGCCAATTTGAGACGGCCAAAATAAATAGGTTCCAAACAATAATTAAAAAATTATTACTACAGAAAAGATGAAAATATAAAATAGCAACAACTTTAACTGTGAATTAGTTATGTAACAGAAGGATGTGCTTCAAGACTGCTAAGTTATACCCTAGGGAGAATGGATACTCAAAAATTGATGTGTATTGTAACATATGTCTGTGTAAGATACATATCGGACATGAAACACACTTCAAATACACTATGATAAGCCAAAATCAATATTGCGTCCATGCCATTGGCTACATTGTATTCGTATCAGTGCAACCTAGAATCTACCAGAATGGAAAGCATCACTTGCACATTCTTTTAAGTAACTATGATTTTGTTTGAAGAAATTGTGTTCCAAGTCTACGCCAGTTATTTGCAGTCCTACGGTTAGTTGTTGAGAATACATACCATTCTACCAGTTATGAAGGAAAAAAATTTGTACATTTTATTATAAACTGAGTAAAACAGCTAATTAGCTCAAACAGTTGTCTGACATGATTACACATACACCTGACCTGTCCATCCATTACAGAAACAAAATGACGGCACAAAAATACAACAGGATATAGCAATAACAATATTTGGTTAGAAATCCATATGTGAGCTCAAATTGAACATTAGGTTGCATATTCTGCTTACCATGTGGAGGAGCGCCCATGTCCAAACACTCCAAAAGGTATCCAAACTTTTCTTCAGCCTGCTCATTCAAATGGCTACTGTCAAGAAAACTGGAGGAAGCTCAACAAGATGCCAAACTAATAAACTATCTCAGAAACATTAGCTTATTCATTTTAGTAATTCTAAAACCAACAAAGATAGATGTACACAAATTCAAGCATACAAGTTCCATATAATTACTCTCTACAATTGAAGTCATACATAAGCTATCGCAAAAGGAAACTTAATCTACCAGAAGGGCAGGATATAGACATGCCCTGGATATACATATTAAAATCAACAAAAGTGAGGTAAGGATTAAGTGTGCGTTACTAAATCAACTTAATACTGAGTTTCATCGTTATTGGATAAAATATCGCCAATTGAGTTTATCCAGAAATATTCCTGTCCACTTCAAACATTCTAAAACAGAAACAAGTAGAGTAGCTATGGAATCTAAAAGAATAATAATTGTTAGGACAAAAACAGAAAAAACATAATTGTAGAAGAAATTCATGTAGGGATGAGGATGTTGTCCATACTGGCAGTAAAGAGATACCTAAGAGTAACCATTTAGCTTAGGATCAATATTCCATTGGAGAAGGAACTTGATCATAAAATAAGGACTAAATGGTTGAGGTAGAATAACGAGACAGGGTGCTTTGGGATACTAGAATATCACAAAAGTTGAAAAGTATCTTCATTAAGCAGATACAAGAACACATGCTTTTTTGGTAGGATTGTTCGTCATTAAGAAACATGTGCAGGAAATAGAGTAGCTGAATGAGAATGCAGTACGATTAAGAGGCAATACATTAAAATTTTGGATAATAAATTAGTGAGTCATGCGAAGTTGGAAAGGATGTTAATTAAGGATAACTTGTCTACGGTTTGGCCACCTGCAAAGCAGACCAAAAGATGGAAACTTACGAGCGATAGGATCTTAGTTAAATGAACATCTAGAACTAGAGGTAGACATAACTGAACTTTGATTTAGCCTATGATAAAGGATAAGCCATTGTCCAATGTTAAGAGGTTGTGGCCCTTACTAGAGCAGAATGGAAGAAAAGGATACATTAAGTCTGCTGCAAATTTTGGGCCAATGTCCAAGTTCTTGTTATATACACGAAGTAATACTCCACTTCTCATATTACTAACTTGCAAGACACTTGATGAAACTTCACACTTCAGTTACAAATTTAACCATAAGCTGTGATGATACAAGAAAAAAAAATGCAATGTTAATTATTTGGAAGATGGTCCAACGAATGAATCAAAACTGTCTTATCGACATAATACATTATGGAGCAGTGGGTCAAGATTAATGGATATGCAATGTCTAAGATCACATATTTAGTTAGAGAAAGCACTTTTATGTTTTATCTCGTGCAAACGAAAGCAACTCTCAAAAGGCTAGGTCATGAATAATCTAGAAGACAATATATACAACGCACGAGGAGACTGAAATAATTAAGTTCTCAACACTCAAAAGAAAACTTCATTTTCAACTCTCAAAAGTTTCTAATTATATAACATTGTTTTACGAATAGGAACCCTGAAATGATTTCTTCTAACATAGAAGCTCCCAATCTAGCTCTGCAGTGTAGATATTTTTAGTGCCATCTTGCATTATTTCTTCAAACCTTGCATGTGGCTTTACAGCCTTACATCTCAACATGTCTGAAACAATTTTATATGCCAAAGCACATGCGAAAATGAAAATGAATTGAGAGTACTATCGTCTACTCACATGTGCACTGCTCATCAGTAATGAACTCGGAATGAATTCACAGTTTCCAGTGTATTTTAATTTTTAACTAATGCCACTCAGATGTTTAACTATCATGCTGACGACATCCACTGGCACGAGCCTATACTTTTCATGAAAAGCAAACGAGTGACATTTCCATGTTCTCCTTAAGCCTTCTTTTTTGAGATCATTTTCAAACAAAACAGCAAGAAGCGAGCTGGTCAGCTAAGACTGCAATGGTCATATTGCTTCCTAGTTATAAGACTAGTTGTAGGTCAGCACCAGTTTATCCATTTTTTACTGTGATTGGAATGTTACTCATCAGATTTTAGCACTCTGCAAGACCCTCATGCAATTGTGTTCTTGCGTATATATATATAATGCTATTTAGCATCATCAGATGTGCATTCCTAACTAATCACTTGCTTATAACACTGTAAATGAAAGAGTACATTATGCATTAGCATTAGTAAAAAAATTGAATAAAAGAAACGGCAGGTCACCAATGAAATAGAGATTCAACAACTTTAATGTACATCACAAAGCAAATGCTGGTATTCATTAAAATAATGGCAGAGAACATATAGTATTATCAGAGATAGTAAACTAAAACAGATGCCCTAGTTCCAGCAGGCTCCTGATGCAGGGCCTGGCAGACAATGGTTATGCAACAAAGAGAAAATAGAGATTTAAAAAGAAAGAAATAAGGGGAACTGCCAGATAATAATTCATTATAGGAGATCCATATACTGTAAATTAAGAGCTGCACCTGCTTAGGAGAGAGGCCAACAATTTCCAAAACCTTTTCTTGAACTTCACGCTTATAAATTCTCAAACTTCCCCCACCAATCTGATCCAACATTTGACATTAACAAGTCAATTATGAGTCCATGGTTTTCTCTCCAAATAGATTTGGGAAAACAATACCAAGAACTAATATGCACAAACACATGTACATAGCCACATATAATTGACTTCCAAAGTATCATATTGAAAAGGAAATGGTAGCTATCATTAGCTGCAAACAATTTCATGTCAGAAAGAAAAAATAAATAGGAATGGAATAGGCCAACAATGATCGTCTTCCATTTACTATTTGCCCTACCCACTTGGGTAGCATTTGCACTTTTTTCTACATCCAAATCTACCCATCCTACAACACGGGGCAAGATGTCGTAGCAACTAGAAAACAGAAATACTAGAGGCATACAGAAACATCAATTTAATAGTTCTATCTTAGTAAAACATAAACTTTAATCAGCTGAATAATAAAAAAAAAATGCACATAACTCGAGTTTTCGTCTGCTAACTTTTTTTTTCTTATTTTACCTGATGAAACGATGTATAGGTTGCTAATTTTATACATTCAAATCAAACCATAATACGCACTCTTCCAAGAACTGCCATCTTCAAACATCATTATATGTTCGATATCGGGTTGTACTAGTTCAGGTCAATTTATGATCTTCATGACCAGATCTGTCAACTCAAAATTTGGGTTGTACACGACGAGCCCTCTGACTCAGCAAATGCATATATCTAGAGGGTAAATTCTTTCTTTATTGATATATATATTCTTCATAAGTATATCAAGTGGGCTTGGTTTAACATGATGTTCTTTCATAAATATCCATGACCAGAAATATTCAGGTATCGGGAAAAAGAAAGGCTAGTCATTATTTCCCCTTTCGCAAAGGACCAAATGTGATCAAGATTTAAAGGCTTGGCCACAGAAACAAAATGCACTTTCTGTAAAAGGAGTTCCCACAGAAACAAAATGCACTTTCTGTAAAAGAAGTTGAAGAACTTAACATTATATAGTGCATCAGCTGTCAGAAGAAATTGATAGAAGGGCAAGAACACGATAAGTACCTCAACTCCATTGTAGACCATGTCATAAGCCAAGGCACGAGCCGAAGTGAGGTCATTAAAGTCATCGGGGTTTGGAGCAGTAAAGGGGTGGTGCAAAGCCTGTAGATACAAGCAACTAAATGTTATATAAAACATAAGAACAGAATATTGGAGCAGTAAAAGGGTGGTGCAAAGCCTGTAGATACAAGCAACTAAATGTTATATAAAACATAAGAACAAAATATTGGTATGCAAATTTTAATTTTCCTTCATTCCTTTGTCTTTATTATGGAATGCAGGGTACAAAAGATGTTGTTTTAAAATTCAAATGAAGTTCACCAACATTTCATGATGCAAATAATGATCAACTTTGTTGCAGGCTATATAAACATTATCTTCATTACAACTTTCATCCATATCACTGTTCCCCTATGCGTATAATGAAGCTGATTGGTAGCGGAGTAACCGGAATTGGCCCAAAGCCACGAGAGAACAGGAAAGGCAGGCTAACTATAGATGGCCGATTATTCGCCCCAGAAACCTATTGTGTAGGCCGATTTAGTATTACTCAGTCAAACATGGGTTAAGCCGGTAGGGAAAAGGGTTGGATTCAAAAACATACATGTACCCGACTCATTCTTTAAATATATAAGAACAATCCAGTCATATTTCCCTCTCGCAATCTCACCTGTGTTCTTCATATATTTCTTAAGTGAATGTAGAACTCCCTTGGTTTATATAGAAAAATAAGAATGAATCTTTCTTCAACTTTAGAGAAATATATAAGATATGTCAACTGATTCTAATTAGAAAATGGATAGTTTGTAAGAGTAAGCAGTGACCCTCTTATTATTAACTAAATTAAGAAATAGATGTCAATAGAAAGAGTATACCAGAAATGCTAAGATAGATAACAAACTGGCAATATGTCGAAAGATGATCTTAGAAATGAGTGTATTCATGGGAAGTTGAAGGTGGTGCCAATTGAAGATAAGATATGAGGAACCATCTCAAGTGGTTTGCACATGTGCAACGGAGACCAATAGATAAGTTAGATTAGATAGGATATTAGCTAAAGCAACGATTAAATGTACGGGTAAGCCTAAAGAAACTTGGATAGAGGTTGTAAAGAAGGATATAGTATTTGCCAATGCTACAGATAAACCTGGCCCTTAACAGAGCTGAATATAAGAAACTAAACAGGGTAGCCAACCCCAAAATTTGGGATAAAGACCAAGATTGGGCAACCCAATGTTGAGGCCTTTGGTAAGGGAAGGGAAGGTCTTAGGTTCCGAACACAGGGGAACAATAAAGAAACTAGCCCCTATTCTCAAAAAAATTGAGATAAAAAGATTCGTTGTTGTATCACCGAGATACCACTTCAAGTTAGTTCACATGAAAAAGTAACAAGCCTTATGGAAATATATTTGATTATATACTAAATGTTTTACGTTAAGGCAGTTTGCATTCAGGAGTATAGCCTCCAAGCTATAATATTGTCTGTTTAATCATGTCAAAGGTCCAAAATGTGCATGAAGCTTGCAAATCCAAAGAAACCAATCAATCTCTCTCATACACTGTAACACCAGTAAAGAGCAAAAATCAGGACCATAATATGGCATCTATGTCTTCTTTCCCACTTGCAGAGAATATCGAGGAAAAGTAAAGGTTCAAAATAAGTCATGCAAACTACAATTTTTTCTGAGCATAAATCCAGAAACACTTCACCAAGCTCCATAACCAAATTTCCCTTAAATATCCACATAATTCAGAAACAATTACAAATGCTCTGGAATCTAAACATTTGGATATGAAAGATGACTTTATTACTCTATTAACTACGGGAACTAAGAAGTAAAATAAATGAACTTACCTCAAATCTCTGTTCTGTATCATTCCACTCGAACATTGGAAAGTCCGTCACCCACAGAATTGAATGCTTTGTCTAGTGATTCCAGAACAAGAGATACAAGGATGTAAGATATTTTTTTTTTTTGGCAAATTAAGATATTTTTCTAATAAACAGTAATTTTTTGAAATAGTAAACAAGGATAAGACGACCAAAGGCAATCTTTTACTACAAAATCAAGTTAGAACTTAGAAGTATGTGTTTGTGTCTGCTTATCACTAATAAGCATTTATACTCCAAAATCCATGGTGTGTCCTTGTCGGAGACACGTATCAGACACACCACGGACACCTACAAATACACTAGGACACAACAAACTTGGAGTTGAATCTGTATCGCCGTGTCTGAAATGTATCGTGTCGAATTCGTGTGCATGCAACATATATTAATAATAAAAGGATGTTAAATTGTTAAAGGGTAGAGTAGACATTTCAAACTAACATCATTTAGGATGGCTTTGGGAGTGCTTATTGAAGGCTATTTAAGTCTATTTTTATTGGAGAGTTGTCCAAAGCTGTTTGGTAACAACAGCTTATAAAAAACCTGCTGTCAAAAGTTGTTTCTGCTATGACTTCTAGAAAAGCATCAGCAATAGCAAATTAAGCCTTAATAGGGTGTGGTGATAGTATTTTAGTAGTGGCAATAACCTTGCCCTAGATATAAATACTAAAGTTGTTACCGGTGTTAGGGTAGTTTAAATTACTTTGGTAATTATTAAGCTTTTGGGGGGCACTGAAGACAAACTACCAAGTCCGCAAAAGCAATACTTCTAGAGAAAAAAGAAGAAGAGACATTTAGTAGACATAACTCTATCTTCTTACCTTAAGACATGTAAGCCCCTGGTAACTTTCACAATGTAAATGAGTGTTCATGTTAATTGAACCAACCATTCTTAGGTTCACTTTGGAGTTGCTTATCATGGTTGCTTATATTTATTTATTTGAAAAGTTCTCAAAAGATTTTGGTAACAATAGTCTACCCAAAAGCTTTTGAAAAAACAATTCAATTTGGAGTAGATTTTCAAAGTAGGTGGGTTGTTGCTACCAAAAGTTGCTTCTATTGACATTTTTCCAAAAGCAACAACAATTCCAAACATGCAGCATTAATAACAGTACTACCATAACTATCATTTTTGTATAAAAAGAACTTTCAATTTCCTTCCATTTTCTCTTTTTCCACCAACTAAACACTATGATTCCAAACTTTCATGAAATATCTTAAATCATCATGAACAATCATGAACAGGGGGATATAATCTTTATGCAAAATCTGGACACTATTTAGACTTAACCTGAATCTTATATGGGTAGGATCATAGTTTAAAAGGCGAAAGGCGCACCAAGACGCAAAGGTTCCTGGAGCCTGAAGCGCTAGGCGCAAGGCTCAAGGCGCGCCTTTTGAAAGCTAGGCGCATTTTTTCTTTATATGTAAAAAATATCTATATTTAAAAACTTAGCTACATAGAAGTCCAAATTCCTTGAAAATATCACTAATTATAGGCACAAAATTATTCTATATATATATATATATATATATATATATATATATATATATATATAACAATCTAAAAGCAGATATAAATAACCCAAACTATATACATATAATATACAAACCACATATATATAAGCCTTTAAATATAGAAGTACATTCTAACTTAGAAAACAATCTAAAACCCACAATAATATTAATGACAATAATTTCTATACTTTCCAATAAAGCCCATAAACTATATAACATGTATATAGAAGGTTGGAATATATATATATATATATATATATATATATATATATATATATATATATATATATATATATATATATTAAAGTAACTTTACGCCTAGGCGCGCCTGGAGCCTGCGTCTTTCTACACTAGGCGCGCACTTTTTTAAGGTGGTGCGCCTGGCTTGTTCCTAGGCGTTGTCCCTGCGCATCGCTGTGCCTAGACGCGCTTTTTAATTCAATGGGTAGGATATCGATCCAAAACTCAAACATCTAAGAGCTATAGGTCAAAGGGTAGCAGTACCAGTACCACACAGTTTTTAATGCAAACTCCAATGGTGCATGTACGGATGGGTTGCATTTGAAGTAGGAGTTTGATTGGAGAAATTGATGGTTGAATCAACATCTTTTTTTGTACAATATTACTAAGACATCAAATATTAACTTCTGGAAGATCAATAGCTTAAAGGAAAACTATTGAGATCAAGTGGTTCAACATAATAGCAATATGTCATAGAGAAAAAAGAAGAAGCAATATAAGCTGATTTATTGATCCTAGCCTCTATAATTTTGGGTGATTTAGTGATAATTTATTACTCTATGATTTCACTCTATATTGTATAAACTAATTACTAGTTGCTAACACTTTCTCCTAAAATAATACTATTCATTTTCCAAAACCAAGCCTGACTTTCTGTGAATGTTGGTATTCTCTCTACTAATAACTTTATTGTTGCTACCTAATGAACTTCCAAAACCATGTGCACGACTCCATTTTTTGATTAGTAAGACGTGTTTTTAGATCTATTTACTTCGGCAAAAGGGGGGACAAAATTGTCTAAACTTTTCTTTGTTATTTTCGTTTCAAGTCTGACGGGAATAATATTCTACGACTAACAACTCATTTATTTTTAAACCGATCCATTTACTATCTATTATTTGATTTACTAATCCTTTATATTGGAATGTGTCAATAGTCAAATGGTTTGGTAATTCCTCATGGGGGGACGAAGCAATATAATTTTGAATCAGAGCTTTTGATCTTTGTTTATCCTTCGTAGTAATAATATCTCGGGGTTTGCAACGATAACTTGGTATATCCACTATACGACCATTAACTAAAATATGTCTGTGGTTAACTAATTGCCTAGCTCCAGGAATGGTCGAAGCCATACCCAATCGAAAAAGGATGTTATCTAAACGCATTCAAGTAGTTGTAGTAAAACCTGACCCGTCGACCCTTTGGCTTTTCCTGTGATATACACATATTGAAGTAATTGTCGCTCTGTCAAACCATAATGAAAACGCAATTTCTATTTTTCTTCTAGACTTGCATATATGGTTCTTCTTGCACGCTCTTTCTAATACATCCTTATTTATGTTCTTACTCCAAGGATAGTCATACTTCCTATTAATTAGTATTTGTATCCGGTGTCATTGTTATTATCCATTTCCATTGATGTTTGCATGCTATCATACCAATTGACTATCTCATTAATTTGTATTTTTGTGATTAATGTTCAAAGAAAATAGATTTGTAGTTTCATCTGTAAGTCTAAGTTTGGGTAACATGGAAGGACATAACAATAATAAACTAGATAGTGGAACCGACTATTAAAATGTTATAGGTAAAATAAAAAACAAATCCAAACAATTCTACAATATGAAAGGATCACAAGGTATAGTCCTATAACTTATAATATAACTTTTCCCTTTTAGGATGAATAATTAACAAAATCTGAACTTATAAGATTATTTTAATATGAATACATGTATTCTGGTGACTCCAACACCTAAAAAGTGAAAACTAACAAATGACGACTAACTACTAGAGAAGATTGTGACTATTGCCACTTTTTTATTTGTCATAATATTAAGTTGCAGTTGCTTCCAATCGTTAAAAGTTTATGATGGAAATGAGATTATGTTATGTAGTTTCTTTAGATATTTATTAGCAACTAATTTTGTTAAAGATTATTTTTATTGTTTTACTATTCTAATATTAAGTCATTCAAGACATTATATTTACTTTAAGAATAATTATCATTGTCTATGTTTACAAAGAAAGATGTACCACAAATATTCTCAGCAACGTGCAGGTATAACACTAGCTCATCTCTACGACACATTACGCCAAAGAGTGAAGGAATGACATCTCCAAAATTAGCATAGACTTTGTAAGGCAGCAATGAAATTTTAGTTTCACAAAGAAGAAGTGAATGAACTTACTTGGTCAATAATTCCCATTTGATGAGCTACAAAGAGTCTGAGTCTGTCAAGAATCTTGTTCACTGTTGTATGATGTCCCACTGCAAACAAGAGAAGATCACCTCCCTTTGCAGAGCAAAGCCTTAGCAATTGCTTCTTTGTTTCAGGTCTCAGACACGATGCCAAAGCAGGAACACCATCAAGATCCCCTGTATAGTTTACGTGGCATAGTGCAATGCACAATGGTATGAATAGGAATGCAAGGATATGAAAATGGAAGCACATAGGTTACTAACACTTTACCATTATCCAAGACCTTGAGGAAAGGCAATCCCTTTGCTCCAGCTTTTATTGCTTCAGCATAGACATCACCTTTTTTCAAGGCTGTATTGGAAAAAAATTGTGAACCTGAAGGCACACACAATGCTTTGATGATGCCACCATTTTCTATGGTATCAGAGAATATCTTGAAACTACATCCTAGAAAAATATTACTAACCTGCATTTTAAGAAAAAAGACGATTGTCACAAGAGCTAGTACATTTATATAGAAAGTGAATTAAGATTTCATAGACAAAGAAACAAAAACATCGTCCAATACTACATTAAGGCCACCGGGTTAACTACATTTATTTCTAATCAAACTTACCAAATTTATTAAGTAAACTCTCTAGAGGTGTCTATACACTTCCTACTTGAATGTGTAGGCTTTGGGCACAAATACTTCTTACTGAACAATAACAAAAAATCATGTTTTAAATGATCAAAGGAGGTAGGGATCGAATATCAAAACCTAATGAAGGTGTGGGTATTCTCCACCCAAATGGTGTAGCAGAGTCTGACTATAAGGATGGAACTTCTACTTCAGCTCCATCCCTGTGGAAGCTGTACAAGTATTGCCAGAGCAGACTTGGTAATCTAGAGTCAGGCTAACTGGACAAGAGATCAACAAGAATATAATATAAACTCAGGACATAAATTAAGAAAGTGAAACAGATCCATCTGAAACTAACAATAATTGCCACTTCAACTCTAACGGTTATAATGAAAAAGAAAATCAGGTCCATTTCAAAGCATCACCTACTGCTACTTCTACTCCACAACGAAGATGAACCAATGTCAATCAGAGAAATTAAAACAGTGAAAACCAATCTATGAATGAACAGACAGTCGTAATCATTCAGAGATACCACCCTTCCACCGGAACAACATGACCAAAACAGTCAGACCACAACCAATGTGCTGCAGACGAATACCCTGATGAATTCTTGTAGTCAGAATCAAACCTCTATGCAGAGTGCGTGTACATCTTCCATGGGCAGACCAACAAATATGCACTCTTAATGTCAAACAAAGTTACGGGCTTATCTTAGGCCATGACAAAGGCAGGGAGCACCACCACAAAGGCAAGAATAGCATAACTTCGTTATAGCCCGAGGCATCTACTAAATAAGATCATGTGGCATAAGGTGCGCCCTATTACATAACATATAATATCTTCGTCTCAAATCTTCGTTGATCGGTCAACAACTACAGTTCTGAATTCGTGTTGGAAGTATAATTTGTTTATTGTATCTATAATTAACATCTAGATAATATGGACAACCAGATAATGATATCATACAACAAACAAATGTATCACCCATTTAGAAACCAAATTAGTATCAAAGCCGAAATGCTTACATCTTTCAGTTCCAAATCAAAGCGAAGATCTGGTCTGTCTGACCCAAATCGACTCACTGCTTCAGCATATGTGATCCTGGGGAAGGGATTTGGAAGTTCTATCCCCATTATTTCATGAAAGATCTGTCAGCATATACCTTAACAATAAGAATTATATAAATCAAACCCAAACATTATGGCTCGAAATTAACATATTTTCAAGAGAAAACAACATACATGTCTCATCAGGTCCTCGTTCAGTCGTAGCATGTCTTCGAGTGGTGTAAAAGCCAATTCCATATCCAGCTGTGTAAACTCAGGCTGCCTATCAGCCCTAAGATCCTCATCTCGAAAACACCTGAAAAAGATAGTACACCAGGTAAGAAACAAGGACGTAGTGGAAGAAAAACCTAACCTTCATAATTGCAGGATGAGCTCTACAACAACACAAAGCCTTTATCCCAATTCTTTTGGTTCAGTTGTATGAATCCTCTTCTTCCATTTGGCTCTATTAAGGATCATGTCCTCTGCAATGCCACAAAAATTGTATCCTTCTTTAAAACTTCAAACCATGTTTGTCTAGGCCAATCTCTAGTCCTAGCAGCTTCACTAACTACCATATTACCCATTCTCTTTACCGGAGCATCTATTGGTTTGTGTTGCACATGTTCAACCTACCTGAGACGATTTTCTCTCAACTTGTCCTCAATTGGTCACCTTTGACTTTTATGAATACATTCTTTTTTTATCATATCCTTTAATATATTGTCACTTACCCATCTTAGCATTCTCATTTCAACTACACTAAATTTCTGAATATGTTGTTTCTTAATTACCAACACTATAAAGCATCTTTGGTCTTAAATAGCAATCTTGTAGGATTTTTTTTTTAACCTCAAAGGTATCTTGCAATCACAAAGTACTCCCAAAGCACTCCACTTCAACCATCTCGTTTTAATTCTATGCATGACATCTTTCTCAATCTCTTCATTATGATCAAATGATTGATCCTAAATAACGAAAACTATCACCCTTAGATATCTCTTGTCCATCTATACGTGCTCTCCTCTCATTCCTCTTTGACCTATGGTTGAAGTTACATTTCATATACTCTAATTTTAAATCGTTTAGATTCCTAAGTTTCTTCCACGCTTTATTTTAGCAACTAGCATTCTTTACTTTCATCAACCAACATAATATCATCATCAAACATCATACACCATGGAACCTCCTTGCCTAGTAATTTATCGATAACTATAGCAAAAAGGTAAGGAACTAATGTTGATCCTTGATTTAAACAAATGGTAATGCATATTATTTACTATCTCCTCCAACAGTTTCTACGATCATCGTAACGACTTTGTATATTCTTAACAGTCTTAATATAACTATTAGGAACTTGTTTCTTTTTCATATCCAACCACATTATCTCCTTAGAAACTCGTTCCTAAGCTTTCACTACGTTAATAATAAAAACCATATATAAATATTTATGTCTATAAACCATCGACCATTCTATTAATCTTCTTAATAAGTAAATGGCTTATATAGTAGATCTTGCTAGTATCAATTCTCTTACTAATATTTTTTGGTTATCGCTCTTCATACACTAAATATTACCTAAGTTTGTACTCATTTTCCTACTCTTAGTAAGCATACAAATCATAGTTTGCAGTATCGCTGAATATCGACCTGATACAGTCGATACCGATACAATTTGGCATGTCCCGATCCAATATCGATACTCATACGGTTTGGCATGTCCCGATCCGATACCCATACCGACATTGGGAGTCCCTTTTCCAATCAATTCAACAAAAAAAGTGAACGAAAATGACCAATTAATAATTGTGAAAAAGCATACTAAGATTATAAAAGCATGTAAAAGAAGAAAACTTATTTATCGCAAGTAAACCAATCAACAAGGGTGACTAATATTCAAGGTTGTAAAAATCGCTAATAGGGCGCTAGTCGGTTCGCGGGAACTAGGGATCAATCGGATTAATCGGAGACTAGTCAGATTTGAAATTTTTTAACTAATATATATATATATATATATATATATATATATATATATATATATATATATATATATGCAATAAAAAAAATAGTCGGATTAGTCGAGGACTAGCAGTACATATATTTATTGGAATGCTCGGTGTAACAATATTGCATATAACTTTGTGTTTTTTTTAAGTTGAAAATGCTTATCCATCTAATAATATTACATTTAACGGCAGGTTAGCATTATGAGCAAATAAAACAGCAACAAGAAAGATTAAAAAATAACAGCACCATCAAGAAACGGGAACAGTAGGAACAAAAAAAATTAAAAAAACAATAGCAGCAGCAGAAAAGAAAAGGGAAAACAATAGCAGCAGCAGACAAAGATGGGAAAAAAGGCAGGAGCAGCAAACACTTTTCTTCTTTCTTCTTCTCTTCGAAGCTTCTTCTTCTCTTCGAAGCTTCAAAGAAGAAAAAAAAAAAGCAACAGCAACTTCAGAAGAAAAAAATACATGTGGAAGTCGACGGGATCAGGTCTGTGCGACGATCGGCGGGGTCAACAGCGGCGCAGCGATCGGCGGAGGTCGGCAGGATCAGCGACGACGTGCAGATCAACAGAGGTCAATCTTTTTTTTTTTTGGAAACTTCTTTCTTTTTATTCTTTCTTCTTCTCTTAGAAGCTTCTGAGTTTGTAGAATTTTGACCCGTCTTTATATATATATATATATATATATATATATATATAGCAACAGTCGGCCGACTAGGCCCGCCTAGCTGCTCCGCCGATTTCTTGGCCGCACAGTCACAAATCGAGTCAGCGTCAGCCGACTAGCGACTAGTCCCCGGCCAATCGGCCGACTAGCCCGATTTTTACATCACTGCTAATATTTCATTCAATTTAAAAACTACTAAGAAATAACATTGGAAATACTTAAAATTATGCCTAAATGTATAAAATATTTTTCTAAAATTTCAATAATTATTTTCTCTGATAGGGTCGATACCGCCGTTCATGATACTCGTAGGAAGGGTTCAATATCGATTATGATACTGCGAAACTTGATATAAATATATGTTTCTAACTCCTTAGTTTCTCACCTCTTATGTAAATAATCATATAGGCTTTAGATTTATCTTCGATAACTACTTTCTTAGCTTCATTTTTTGTTGCTTTATGCGCTCTATGATAAAATAAAAAAAGACCCCACAAAGAAAAGTTCATTTGGTTTTTCTTCTTCTAGGAGACCTGATCGTTTAATTACAACCCAGTAGCCATATATACATGCTGCAAATTTTATAGGACTTGTTTTTTTGTTAAGTTTACAAAAAGAATATCATGACTACATAATCGCGTAGGATTCAGATTTGATAT
Source organism: Iris pallida (assembly GCA_029216955.1). NCBI lineage: Eukaryota > Viridiplantae > Streptophyta > Magnoliopsida > Asparagales > Iridaceae > Iris > Iris pallida. The sequence goes on from JANAVB010025798.1 coordinate 7,092,568, forward strand.
CGGGTGTTATAATTTATAAAACTGCCATTTTTATGGAGCTTTATCTTGCTCCATGGACGAACCCATTTTGATGTCAGAAAATAATGGGGAAATGGATCAGTGTCTCACCAGTGATCAAATCTGCGGACACACCTCTGACTTGGATGCCCCAAAACCACCCAGAGTTAGTTTCTTCTATGTGCTTCCTTTTTCTATTTCTAAAGGATCTTTTTGCAAAAAATATTAATTGAATTGTTAAGAAGTATGTATGCTCCCTTAGAGGATCTCTATGCAAAAAAGTATAGTTTTAACATAAAATCTAATCCGTGATCTTAAAATCCAAGTAAACCCAATAGCCAACAATACATACAAGCTTAAATGTTATATGTATTAATAGTACTCTCCCCACCAGCCCACCCATCCAATCAGCACCACCAAAAAAAGGAAGAGAAAGGAACACCCACAAATAAACCATTTGTTGTTGATTACTCACTTGGGCTATAACCACGGTCAAAACTCCTTAAATCTTATCTTTCTCACTCCTCAAAATAGATTAGGTTTTTACTTCTATGTTATAGATGAAAACACAACTATTTGGGGTAATACAATCGTGGTGTGTGCCAGATTTCTTTACTGCAAAAGGAAAAGGTGAATTGAATAAAAAGAGTTTAATGGTGATATTTTCCATAAATCCAATCACCCACTTCAAGCTGTAACTAAGTTATGGGACATAGACACACCAAAAGGCTACTAGTGTGTGTTGACACACACACACACACACACTATTTTATCTGATTTGGCTTAAAAACAGAAAGATGGATGCAATTTGTTTGTCATGCAAAGGAAAGAAAAGACTGAAAATAGTGTACAGCTTAGAATACTATGTCTTCAAGACTTCAACTATAAACCAATATAATTTTTAAAAAATATTGATCAGCAGCAAAACCAGGACCAAGCTCAATCCTGCCGAAAGCAAGGTTCATTTATTGATGTAGATAATAAAATCTGACTAGGCATAACTAAATGCATGAACCATTTAATAAGACCTGACCAACCCAAACAAGAATTGGGTCAAACTCTGCAACCCACGACTTGATCCATATAGCAGCAGTCATGGCAGACCCAGATACAACTGACCACTACAACCCTTGTTACATGAAACATGTTAGGTGGAAAAATCCTAACAGAACAGGGTTGAGACTTCTAAATTCCAACCATCTCCAGTATAGAATGGCACCCTAAAATGTCAGGGCCATTAGAATTGTATATCCTCAAGTTACCTAGGAAGCCGGAAATGGATCGTCTTTTAGCTTGTTAGCATGCCTTTCTTAGTTTTTAAGGTGTAAGCTCATGCAACTGCACCCTCCAAGTTCCCCTAGACAATAAAAGAATCTAGACAAAGAGGTAAGAAGACAGTATATTCTAAAGGGAATCGCAATCATCTCTATAACAGATAAAGCACACAGCATAAAGAAATAACTTCCCATAGAGGCTGCATACTTATTGTCTTTTCAGAAAGAAATTTTCTGCCTGTTTATGAAAATGTACAACTGACAAAATTTGTATATACTCAAAGATAAGTTTAATCAGAAAATGTACAGGCTCAACAAAGATGTTCATTACAGAACAAGTGACCGATCAAAATTGAAGAAAAGAAGGCTACCTTGCTATCTGGTAATATCTCTCGAATCCAGAAACCATCAACATTTGCTTGAACAACTGTGGGCTTTGAGGTAAAGCATAAAATGTTCCTGGCTTCAAAGACCACATTAAGAGGATCAGCAGGAGGAAAAGAAAAAGGAAGGTGTCCTATGTTGAACCATAAGAGACTTACAACCTAAATACTTGTTCTCCTGAAATATAGACTTTTCAATGAACATAAATCATGTGGTTAAAATATTTTTATAAAAAACAGTATTTTGCAACTTGAAAACCACAGTCGTAACGAATCCTCTAAAGAAGAAAGCATGCTACAGTTACTCAAAAAATGAGTATTAGCTGGTGGTGACATGGAGAACTGGAGAGTTAGCTATTTGTTTCTTTACTAACAACAGGACATTGTCCATGGGTGAAATTCATTGCCACCATAACAAAGAAAAGAAAGACATTTCACTACCACCATAACGAAGAAAAGAATGACATTTCACTACCACCATAACAAAGAAAAGAATGACCTTCCACATAAAAGCCTCAGTACAAGAAAATCAACTCATGTGCATCCTCTTGAATCTATATCAAAAAAAATCATAAAGCTTAATGGGCATTATCTAGATGGTTCAGATTTACCGGCACATTGTGTCGATCTAATTCCCAGTCGACTTTATTCAGTCATAAATCATGCTAATCCCATACACATGACAACTATATTATGAGAACCTAAATATGTGTCCTCATATGGAACTCATGTCAATGCATACTGCACAAGTAGTCATATTGACATATAAATATCTAACACTGTAACACATTAGTCAAATTTTATCAATTTGGAATGCAATTCAGAAATTAGTTTTGATATCCTAAGAGATCTTATTTAATCTCACCTTCAATCATTAATCTAACATAGAAATATGGAGAAACACTCTACAATTCTGAAAGATTTACATAGGATGAAAAGGAGTATACAACATAAAACCTCAGCAGTAACACAAGAAAACTGAGTAGCTTACATGATGGACAAGAGATACCTAAAAGTGATCAATTTTGTATTGAAGGACCAACCTATCATGAGATGGCAAGAATAAAGAGGATGTTCTAGATGGAATTGGACCAACATGATCCAATAGTGCTTTCTAGGCCAATCATTCATTAAGATGGCAAGAATGAGGAGGATATTGTGCATGGAATCGAATCAAGATGAGTAATAAGTTCTCCAAGAGTGCTTTCTAGCTATAGCATACCCTTGAAATTGAAGGAAGTTTTGTAGAACTTTTATAAGACAAATGATGATTTATAAGTCGGGAATCGGGATGTGGGGCATTTTAATCAAACATGCCAAAAAGAGAGAGTATAGTGAGAATCTTGAGATGGATGAATAGTACAAGAAAATGAGTTGACTAGGGGGGAACTGCAAGTGGTTAAACTAAAGATGAGAGAAGATTGTTTAAGATGGTTCAGATGGGTGCAATGCAGACTACTGCAAGTTTTGTGGAAGAAAAACTGAAAATACTTTATTGATTGTAACCTTCAGTTTTTACACTTTAAATAGGAAAACAAACACCAACTTATTGCATTAAAAAAAAATATATATGAAATATATGAACTGAAATTCTGGAACTGAATTCTTGTTCCTAAAATCTGGAACTGTTCATGAACCAGTTCCTAAAACAGAATTATGTTACAGAATATTTTCTACACTTCCTCTCAAGTTGGTGAGTAGATATTTGACAATCCCAACTTGCTAATTAATGCATCAAAATTCGGTTTGAATAATCCCTTTGTGAATATGTCTGCTGTCTGCTGAGATGATGGAGCAAATGGTCCCAAATTCGAGCTTTTCTTTAATGAAATGTCGGTCGACTTCTATATGCTTAGTCATGTCATGTTGAACTAGATTGTGAGCAATGCTTATGGCAGCCTTGTTATCACAATACAACTTCATGGGTGGTGTTGAAGGTCTCCTCAACTCTGAGAGTACTCGTTGTATCCAAAGTAACTCACAGACTCCATTTGCCATAGCTCTATACTCGGCTTCAGCATTGCTTTTTGCCACTACGTTCTGCTTCTTGCTTTTCCAAGTCACTAGGTTCCCCTACACATAAGTGCAATATCCAATGGTTGACTTTTGGTCTGTTTTTGAATCGGCCCAATCTGCATCTGTAAAAACTTCAATACTCCGCTGATCATTCTTCATGAAATACAACCCTCTTCCTCGTGAACTTTTTAAGTACCGCAATATCATGTATGTTGCCTCTAGGTGTTTATCTCGAGGTGAATGCATGAACTGGCTGATGAGACTTACTGCAAATGCTATGTCTGGACGTGTATGGGACAAATAGATTAATTTACCCACTAGTTTTTGATATCTGGTAGTGTCCACCGGTTCTCCTTTCGTGACTTCACCTAACTTGACATTTGGCTCAATTGGAGTATCTGCTGGACGACACCCACTCATCCCGATTTCGTTTAGCAGATCCAGGATGCACTTCCTTTGTGTCACCACAATACCTTTTCTAGACTTTGCAACCTCCATACCCAAGAAATATCTCAAAGGCCCCAAGTCCTTAATCTCAAATTCCTTAGCTAGATTTTCCTTTAGCTGGTTTATCTCTTCAATGTTATCTCCTGTCAGAATAATATCATCTACATAAATCTTCAGAAAACTTCATGAACATGGTGTGATCTGTTTGAGCCTGTGCATATCCTTGGCCTTTCACTAATCTAGTGAATCTCTCGAACCAAGCTCGGGATGACTGTTTTAAACCATACAATGACTTCTTCAATCTGCATACTCTAGTTCCAAACTTTTCTTCAAAGCCCGGAGGTGGAACCATGTACACCTCTTCTTCTAGATCTCCATTGAGAAAAATATTTTTTACATCTAATTGTTGCAGTGGCTAGTCTAGATTAGTTGCCATGGATAGTAAAACTCTCACGGTGTTGAGTTTGGCTACCGGTGCAAATGTTTCCAAGTACTCAATTCCATAAGTCTGTGTGAACCCTTTGGCGACCAGGCGTGCCTTGTATCTCTCAAGAGTTCCATCCTAATTATACTTTACCATAAACACCCACTTGCACCCAACAAGAGTTTTTTCTTTAGGCAGATCCACTACTTCCCAGGTCATGTTCTTCTCAAGCGCATCCATCTCCTCAAGAATTGCCTTCTTCCACTTCGGAACATGTAAGGCCTCCTGTACATTTTTTGGAATCTCCACAAGGGATAGTTTAGTGATAAATGATGAAAAGAAGGGTGACAATTTTTTATAGGACACAAATTGTGACATAGGGTGTTGAGTACATGATCTAACACCTTTACGAATAGCGATAGGAATATTCAAATCAGATGACTCAGATAGATCTAATCGTATGGTACCTGGTGAGTCTTGGACCTGTTGTGGTTCGGACTCTTGGCCATGTAAGGAGGTTTCGGCTCTATTTTTCTGACCTGGATAATTTCGAGAAAAAGCTTGCCCAAATATCTTGTCCATGTTCACGTTGTCTCTTCTTTTTGAATGATCAATATTATGTGGCGACATTATGGATTGTTCAATTTTTTCCCCGAATTTTGGTTCAGAATTGCTTCAGATTTATCAGGTTGGTTTGAATTTTGATGTACGACTATATTTTCGTTAAGATTTAAATCAAGCTTTTATTTAAATCAGGCTCGGTTCCACTCATAACAAAATCATTTTGCAAGTCTTTTAAATTCAAACTCGAATCTTCACATACATTCTCCCCCTAAAGATGAGAATTGAAAAACGATTTGTTTTCAAAAAATGTAACATCCATTGTTACAAACATTTTTCTTGAAACATGATCAAAACACTTAAAACCTTTTTGAGTTGGTGCATACCCCAAAAATACACATTCTCTTGCTTGTGGTTCTAGTTTGCCACAATTTTTTTATGAACAAACACAAGATATCCAAAAAAATAATCGGTAAGTTTGTTGATATGTGTGCGTGAGGAAAACAGTTTTGAAAGACAACTAATGGAGTAAGAAATTTTAGAATTTTAGAAGGCATTCGATTTATCAAATATGTGACTGTTAGGATGGCATCTCCCCAAAGATATTTAGGCACGTTTTTAGTGAATCGCAAAGCTCGTGCTACCTCAAGGAGGTGTTTATTTTTCCTCCCAGCAACACCATTTTGTTGAGGGGTTTCATTACAAGAACTTTGATGAATAATTCCCTTTTCTAAGAAAAATTGTCCTAATATTTTATTGAAATATTCTTTCCCATTATCACTTCGAAAAATTTGTATTTTTTTCATGGAATTGTGTTTATACCATGGTATAAAAAAATTTGAAAATTCTTTCTACTTCAGATTTGTCTTTCAGCAGATAAAGCCAACTTAATCTGGAATGATCATCAATGAATGTAGCAAACCATCTTTTTCCAGAAAGTGTGGGAGTCCTTGAAGGACCCCACATATCACTATGTATAAGTGAAAAAGGTTTTGATGGTGTGTAAGGTAGTGGGGGAAAAACAGATCGTTGTTGTTTTGCTAACACACAAAATTCACATTGGAAGGAACATAAATTTTTATTTCGAAATAAAGTTGGAAACAACCATTTTAAATACTGAAAATTTGGGTGCCCTAACCTATAATGCCACAACATAATGTCTTGATCACTAGAAATAGAGATGGATTCGAAACAAAATTTTGAGACTAAGTTACTTGAATTTGATCCATCTTCAAAAAAATAGAGACCTCCACACTCCTTAGCATTGCCAATCGTCCTCCCCGATGTTAGGCCCTGAAACTCACAAGATGAAAAAGAAAAATTAACACGACAATTTTGTTCACTTGTTAAGTTACTGATAGACAACAAGTTGCAGGAAAGATTGAGAACATGGAGAACTTATGGAGAATTAGAAAGGGTAACAATTTTATGGAGCCTATTCCGGCTATTGCCGAAAAAGATCCATCTGCAATCCAAATTTTTTTATTTCCTGCACAATAGGGGTACAACTCGAGCGGGCTAAATCCGAGCCCGATCGGGTAAACCCGTTAATGGGTTGGGTTAGGGTTGAAGATACTCAGGTTCGGGCTCGGATTTTGGTTCAAATATTTGAACCCGATCATAAATCAGGTTGGGCTCAGGTTCATGTGTCGGGTTACCCGAAGAACCCGAAACCCGACTTATATATATATTGTCATACTTCTTAAATAAAAAGTTTAAATCCTAAATTTCTTCACCCAAACTCTTCAAGTCCTCGTCCTAAATCTTATATCAGTTTGTATTTTGTAATGATCAAGACTTGATTGCTATTTGATTATGTGTTTAATATTACTTTTGTTTAAAATTGTTTCAATTAGTATATTAGAAACCAATAAACCTGATGGACCCAACCCAACCCGAGTTCAACCCGAGCCAAATCCGATCCTCCGAACTTGGTCTTGGGCTTCATATGTTGAACCCGAGGTCGGACCGGGCTTGGGCTCGGGCTAGACTTATGATTCATCGGGTTGGGCTCGGATTGAACTCAAGCCCGACCCAACCCGTCCGAGTTGCACCCCTACTGCACAAGGACTATAGGGAAAAAATAATTTTGAACAACTTGTAATGTGATCAGTTGCTCCAGAATCAATTATCCAGGAACATTGAGACACGGTTTTTAGTACTAGAAAGGGCGATTTGGAAAGAATCACCTTGGCCGGCTAAGGAACAAGAGGAGTTTGCAGAAAATTGTGGAGATTGTAAGAATTCGTACAGATGATCTAATTGTTCCTTTGTGAATAGAGACGCCTATGAGTTGCTTGATTGTGCTTGAGGAGCTTCAGTCCCTGATTGAAATGCTCTGCCTTCACTCTTCTTCTTCTTCAGATAAGCTGGTTTTTCATGGATTTTCAAGCAGTTTTCTCGAGTATGCCATGATTTCTTGTAGTAGTCACACCACGGTTTCTTCTTCCTCTCCCCTTCGCCATCAGGTCCTAATCTTCTACAACCATTAATGGCTAGTTTGATCGATTATAACCACTCCAGATAATTTTTACCATTCAATTTATGAATAGTAATATGCAAAGATGGAGTTGTCAGAGGATCAACACCGCCTATAGTCGCCGAAGAACTCGTCGAGGTAGCATCCGAGGTCTGGAATGTGCTCGCCCCAGTCATCGTTGTTTATGGCTCTGATACCATGTAAGTTTTGTGGAAGAAAAACTGAAAATACTTTATTGATTGTAACCTTCAGTTTTTACACTTTAAATGGGAAAACAAATACTAACTTATTGCATAAAAAAGGAACAAAGTATGAAATATATGAACTGAAATTCTGGAACTGAATTCTTGTTCCTAAAATCTGGAACTGTTCATGAACCAGTTCCTAAAATAGGAACAAAATTCTAAACAGAATTCTGTTACAGAATATTTTCTACAACTACCAAATAAACCAGTTGGGAAGATGGATCTCAGCGAAGGAACATCTAGAACTAGGTTAATAGTAGACGACATGGATTAGAACAGTGAAGAAGACGTGGCAGTTCGTAACAGTACAAAGATGAAATAGATCTCAACAGACTTAAATGGGACAAAGCCTCCACCATTTTGTACATCATTATTGTTTTATTATTACTATGTCACACCATATGACCTAGACCCTTTAGTTTAATCCGATGCATAAGAAAAATCTGTGGTTACTACAATAAGGAAATCATCACACAAGGTAGAAAATTAATGCCATCTCTTAAAAAAAATTAACCGATAACAATATGTGGACCTTTTTTTCTTTTAGTACTATTATAGGAAGGGTTATTTAGTAAGAGAGTCTCATATAATATTTGATATTAGGGTTTGGCTCTCCATAATGTCAAACATTAGAGTTTGGGTCTCCAAGGTCTCCAAATTGGTAACAGATTTGGACGTCAACAATGAATATGAGACCCAAACCCTAATGTTGGACATTATGGAGACCCAAACCCTAATATCAAATATTATATGAGACCCTATTACTAAATAACCTTTATTGTTGGTTATATATAACTGGATCTAATTGTAAGCGTACGTGGGTCAAATGGCATCTCTTCTCTTAACTACTCATTAAGAGAACTGTTGTTGCTGACTTTTACCTTTCAAAATGTCTAATCAACTCTAATATAACTTTCAGTTTCAAAATTTCCAGAGACAAAAGATAAAGGATAGTAGGAGTTATCAAAAAAAAAAAAAAAAAAAATTTAACCAAAATATAGACTACCTAAAATAATTAATAGGCAAAGAAACCTTCATTACCTGAACACGTGAAGGTACAAGATAATCCCGTGCACCTTCTGGTGTAGATTTAGATAACATTGGAGTCTCAATCTATTATGAAAAATAATAATAAGGAATTCACGTAAGCAGCTGGAACAGGTATATGTTCTTGAATGAAGAAAATTGTCTAAGAACAAGTAACATCCTAATACATATAAACCACTTCCATAGAGTTCTAAATCAGACTACAGTGATCTTACAAAATTTCAAGTCAAATAAGTTCAACCAAAATTGATCATTTCCAATGTTATATAGGTATGAACTGGGATGCACAGTGTTCACAAGATGAGCAGATACTGATGAAAAGAAGAAGCGCTTAACCAGGGCCGGCCCTGAGAATGTTCTTCTGGAGCGACCGGAGAGGGCCCTCTATTATAGAGGGCCCTTAATTTTGGAAGTTCCTTGTTATAATATTTTTATAAGAGGTAGTCAAATATGACATTGTAGTGATGTAGCTCAAGTGACAAAGTATTTGTTTTGCATGTGGGAGGTACAAGGTTCAAGCCCTTACATCTATATTTTATTAATATATTTATTCTTTTTTTGGAAATAGATTTTATATCCAAAAACCTCTGGCTTCTACTAGAAAAGAATACATGTTTCCTGAAATAATTTGATATATTGTTGAACAAAATTTTAATTAGCAAGTAAAGCACAAGTTTTTGGGGATAAACGTGGTTGTAATTTTTTTTCTAATGTGTATTATTTGAATTTGTTTTGTTAAAAAAGCTTTTACATGCCAGAAAATTGTAGCCTTTGCGGAAAATAATTATAAGGTTGGAAGTTGAAAAAAAACAACTTGATATTTTTTAACATAATCATAACAAGTAAAACACGAGTTTTTGAAAAATAAAACATGATACAAAACAAAATGCATTCGAATCAAAAAATTTCTTGCTAGTATATATATTGAATTAATATGCTTCGTCTTCTCTTTGCAAACAAGCTTCTTCTGCAAATGAATTTACATAGATTTTGTATATTTGAGTAGTATTTTTCAAATATTTAGATATTATAGTCAATATAATTCTTCTCAATAGATGGAAGTTAAAACGAAATTTTCTTATTAATTTTACTTATAGACGTTGGTCGTTTTTTAAGAAGAATTAACTTAAACTTAGCGCCATTAATATATACCATCGATTTTTTTAACATAAAATAGTGTCTTATATTCAGTTTTTTGAACAGGGCCCTCTGAATCTCAAGACCGGCCCTTCGCTTAACTATTGCCTTCTAGTAATGAATCAGATTGTGTAGTCCAAATTAAGTTCAAATTGAACTTGCATCTTGAACTCGTAGATCCTGGTGAATGCCTTTTCTTTTTTTTCAAGCAACATGGACTCACGTAGCTTGCTCCAACTTGTTGGAATAGATATAGTACTATAAACTGGGGGTATATGACTATATGTTATACATTGACCTTTCAATGTCCCTTTTCTTCATCCAGTCATTCCTTCCTCACCATATTCCTTTCTTCGAGGAACATGCTGGTATGGTGCTCGAATTTCAGATGAGCTACTCAAGCAAACCACAACTGCCCATGCACCCTTGACCTTAAATCCTTTTGCAAGAAAAATGCCGATCAAAGAGCGGAGCAGATTTGCCTTTGACCTACCTTCCTGGTTACCGGATTCTCCTGATAAACCTATGTCTTCTACATTTAAAACCCAGAAATATATCTATCCCAGAAATGCAAACAGAACCTATTGAGAAGGGCATTTATGATTCTAACCAAATACTGAAAATGTTAGTAAGTAGACTGCAAGTCAAACCTACATCTTCTAAATTGTGTTTAACCCACAATCGCTGCTCATTTGGATAGCAACTTGATTGAGATATTTCTTTGTCATATTTTATTGACCTGCACAAGATTAATGAGTAGAGATTCAAAGTCATCTAGAGATACTATGGGTATTGGTTAGGTCTAAAGTGGTTTTTTGAGGTCAACATGACCCCTTTGCTTCATTTTCTGCAAGGAGAAAAGTGAAGAATACGTACTTTCAAGTTACAATTGTAATTACTTCACACAAGATAGAGAAATTTCAATTACATTATTTCAGAACATACCTCTACAAAGTCATGTATATCCTCTAAATAACGTCGGATGAGCTTGACCACCTTATGTCGCAACCTCAGATTGGACTGCATTTGTGGCCGACGTAGATCAAGGAACCGATATCTAGTATCATTTTGCAAATCTTTATCATATTAGAAAAATATGATAGTTAGGCTTTTGAATAGAAAAGATTAAAGCACAGGTTTTAGTCAGTAGAGAATGAGCAACTCAACAAAGGACTACAAAAATATGCACTAGGCTATAGAATTGACCAAGAACAAGAACAAAACAACAGTATATCAGCATTAGACATCAATGAGTAGTACAACTAGAACTAGGTCAGAAAACAGAAGAAAAATTGGGGGAGGCTGAAAATATTGGCACTGACATAGATATAAATTTTAAGTGCTCAACTATATGATACAAACTAATTAATAATGCAAGATCTGATAACAAATTCTAAGACAAGTCAAAATCAGGAATATATTTGTGAAAACAAGCCAAAAGAACACCATAGTGCCAGACTTCCTTCTCTTTTTCTGTTCTTTCTCTGAACCACTCTCAGGTGGGGACTTTTGGCCCTTAATTGATAAGGGGGGAAAAAACGTGACAGGGAGATGGTCCATATCCATACCCCTACACTTCATTACCTTCAAAATCAGGTACAAGAATGCGCCAGACTCCCTTGTTCAGGAATTTGGCACCAGTACAGAAGGTTGACGTCAAGTTAACACTTAACAGCTGGCCAATAGACTGTCAATTCTTTTATGGAGCTCGCATGCTCCAGAGGACCACAACCGACCCCATTCTGATGGGAGAAGGCTTTGATAATGTCGATAAGTGTCAGACTCCCACAAATAAGGGTATGCATCTTTAACCACATTTACTGGAGAGGTTTCTGTGAACCAAACCAGAATCCTCCCGTATCCAGCACTAACCTAACAATGAGCCAAGCGGTGCACCAAAAGATGGGGGGTAAGAGTAGATGCTGGTTTTCTTTCCCGAAATGAAGCCAGAACACACGTCCTATCTATTTCATGTTGGGTAATAGAGTTTCTGATTAAGATATACTTAGCAGGCACAAGAACTTGATTCACTTTTAACATGTACAGAAATCTGTGTAGAAACAACACATTCTTTATACCGCACGCATACCAGGTAACAGAATATCTCTGACCTTAAATCTCTAACCAAATACAAACTAACCAGTTAAAGTATATTTCTGAAATGCCACACACAAAATGTAGGCTAAGACGTCTGTGGAATAAATGTCCGGATACAGATGTAGCAACAGAGGAAAAGGGCATTTAGGTACTTTGAACAGGTTGGTTGGAGGCGGCTTCTTATGGTCATTGAATACTATGTAATGAACAGGTTGGTTGGAGGCGGCTTCTTATGGTCGTTGAATACTAAGTAAGATTTGACGAAATTTTGGAATCTTGTACATGTTGGAAAGTCCATGTAAGGTAATATATATATATATATATATATATATATATATATATAGGAGGAGCGGATCAAAAGATCCACCCGCGGAGACCCGCTCCTCCTGCACTGTTGGATCGAGCGGGCTGCGTGGGGCCCCCGTGCGCGCCCCCGCTCGATCCAACGATCGAGAGCGACGGGGCTCCCGCGGGGCTCATGATCCCCTCCCATATATATATATATATATATATATATATATATATATATATATATAATGAATAAAGCTATGGCATGTTCGAATTGTTGATCCCAACATGCCATAGACCCAAACTAGAACAACATAAGCTCCACATTGAACTCTCCGTTACAGCAATTTCATACTCTTTTATCTTGACGGCTTAATGTAGGAACGAATTGTAAAGTGCAATACTCTAGAGGAGGGATGAATAGAGTAGGCAGCAGAATTTAGCTAATTAAAAATGTTAGCAACAAGATCACATATAATATATCACAAGTAAATGAAAAGCAGAGATCAGAAAGCAAACGCAAACACGGCGATGTATACTGGTTTTTCTCTTGTGAGGACTATTCCAGTCGAAAGAACTCTAGCTTCCAGTTGAATCCACTATGGAAAAATACCACAAGTTTTCATCCGAAATCTTTGCAACTTCTACAACGCGAGCTTTGATCCGAAGTACTCGACCAACTCCAATTGTGAAGTGTCTTTCTTCTATCAAGTCTATGATTACAATCTCTCTGAAACTTCTAAACCATACCGCACTGACAAATCGACTAGATGATTGTAACTGGCTTGGGATTTGAAAATGAAAGAGCTTAGAACACTTTGGAAGACGTATTAAGCTTAGAGAGAAGAGAGGTGTGTTGAAATGAGTGAAATTCTTCTCAATTTATAGGTTTTCCAAAGTCAGAATTCGGACAAAATTCGGACACAATTTTTTGAGAAAATTTCGGCAAATAGTCGTTGCATCCGCAACAGTAAGATGACCAAGTTCAAAATCCAACGGCACCAAACGAACTCGGGACGAGTTCGGACCGAACTCGGGCCGAACTCTGTTGGTGTCCAGAGTTTGATTTTTGTGAAATTTTGTAAATCGGATTTTGAGTTTTGGGCTTTTAGAAAGTTTAAGCAGTTAAAAACTTTTTGTAAAAGGGCTATTTTCAAAACATAAGATATTTTGAAAACATTTTGGGGTAGCCTATTTGCAGTACGACTCGGTGTACAAAGTATTCCTAGACTCAATAAATATGAAAATTACATTGAATATTGAAATACAGACTCATGTGGCAAAACAGCTTCAGTCTTGAATGGAAAGGTAGAAGTTCTCAGCAATTGTCCAAGTAGCCCTTATATTGAGATAGAGTTTAGATCAATTATTAAAATCAGGTTCGACCATGACCAATGGGCCAACAATCTCCTCCATTTTGATAGTTGACAAACCTTGACCGATATAACATCTCGATCTTTGATTTGACAAGAAATCAATATTGTAATGTTCTTGTTCAACTTGTATGGTACTGTATCCTCAAAAAAAAAAATTCATATATCCTGCAAAAGATGTTAGATCCATTTTCTTCCTCGTTATCACTTAGCAAAATAATTGCAAAAAGAGAAGCTCTCCCGCAATCCATGCATAAGAAACAAACATTGAAGAAATACAAAAGAAATAAACAGAATGACATGTATTTCACAGGTAGTTTATATCTAGAAGCATTTACTAAAAGAGAGAATGCTACACATAAACATGATATGAAGGAAATAGAGAACAGTATGAACTGAAATAGAAAAGCATGCTAATGAGAGCATAATAGATGGTCCAAAAATACATTAATCTCGGCAATAAAGTCTCAGTGCAAAAAAAATGTGCTATCTTGAAATAGGGGTGAGCATTCGGTTTATTCGGTTTAAAACCGAACCGAATAAGCAAAACCGAATTCGACCGAAACCGAATAAACAAAACCGAAACCGAACCGAATTGGTCAATAACCGAACCGAACCGAACCGAATTAAATCGGTTCGGTTTTCGGTTTATTCGGTTTATTCGGTTTTTTTGATTTTTTGTGTTTTTTTGTTAATATATATAATAACTAAATATACCTAGATATATTTATTATATATCTAGGTATATATAATAAATATATATACTAAAATTTAGTATATATATATGTATAATAAATATTTATTATACATATAGTATATATCTATAGTATATATCTATATATATTTAGTATATACCTATAATTAATATATATGTATAATAAATATTTATTATACATATAGTATATACCTCTATATATATATATACCTATAGTATATATCTATATATATTTAGTATATACCTATAATTAATACCTATATATATATATATATATATATATATATATGTATATATATATATATATATATATATAAACTAAAATTTCTTATTCGGTCTTCGGTTTTGAACCGAAACCGAAACCCAAAACCGAAACCGAAACCGAATAAGAAAATTTAGTATTTTCAAAACCGAAACCGAACCGATTTTTTTCAAAACCGAACCGAATCTCTTATTCGGTTCGGTTCGGTTCGGTTTTCGGTTCAAAACCGAATAATGCTCACCCCTATCTTGAAATGTCGGAATATTTTCAAGTATACATAGACAATAAAAAGTCTAACTAGATAACACCTAGACAAAATACATCACGTCTAAATCAAAAATCCTCAGAGTCGTCATCATCATCAGCGTCGACAGTGCCACCATGTCCAGATGGACCAGCTCCAGAAGGGTGTGGAGTAGCACCAGAACCACGGTACCAGTCATTTGTTACCGGACTGAAAGAAATAACGAACCGCCTCATCCTCATAGCGGTAGCCCGATACAGTTGGATCTCGGGGAAGAGAACTGGCAGAATAACCAGTATGAGCAAATCGCAGATCCACAAAAGAATTTGCGAAAGCCTGGAACCGACTGGCATCTCGGAACTCGCGCTCCCTAGATGTGTCAATAATAAAAGCTCGCAAATCAAAGAGATGCTGGTGGATAGCCTCATAAGACATAGGGTAGGTCTGGATAGCCTCATAAGACATAGGGTAGGTCCGAGGAGGTGGAGCAGGAGCAGCAGGAGGAGCAGAAGGGACGGCTGTGCTGCGACGAGACAACTGAAGATACTTGGGCTCAGAGTCAAGAGCGCTAGTGGATAAGTTGTCACCCTCACTTTTCCCAGTTAGGGATAAAATGGTAATTTTCTATTTTATAATATTTTTAGGAATTTTATTTCATGAATATTATTATTTAATTATTATAGGAGTCGGGTTCGAATTTCATCGCATTCCGAGTTAATTCGAGATCCCGGTGAATTTCGACTTGAGCTGTAATTAGCCTGTTAGCTAACCATGGCCCACCACACTAAACTTTTAGGTTTAGGAGTTTGGACTAGTCCCCCCATGAGTAATTAAGTTTAATTATGATTTTTATTTATTTTTAGCAACTTCCGAAACCCATTTTTGAATTTATTTGCATTTAGGCTAGTGTAGGGGCAAACTTGTAATTACAAGTGCCCCTACCTTTGACCACCATGGCTGGTCATATAGTCCACCCCTCCACCTCTCATTTCTTCACCACTAAGTTTCCTTCCTCTCTCTTCATTTCTTTTCTTTCCAACTCCTTCTTCCTCTTCCAAATCCATTTTTAGGTATGCTTTTAAACCCTTATTAATTCTCCTATTTCATTTATTCTTTCACATAAATTAGAGAGGGGACCATTCTCTACAAGTTGACCCTAGATTTGTTAGGTTCCCCTAAAATCTAGTTTAAGGATTAATTATGGTTTTATTCTTTTTAGAGTGGTATATATATATATATATATATATATATATATATATATATATATATATACATGTGTATTTTTGTGTGTGTATTTATATATGTATTTATGTGTGTGTGTAGGGGAGAGTGATAGTTGTGTCTTGAGAGTGTGTCCATGTGAGAGTGTGTGTCCATGTGTGTGTGTGTGTCTATATATATATAGATACATATAAGTGTGAGTGTGTCTATATATATATATATACATTTATATATATATATATAGATATGTATAGATACATATATGTGTGTGTGGTCATGTGTATATATGTGTGTGTATTGGTATGTGTAGAAAGGGAAGGAAAGAGGAAATATATGTGAGTGATATATATATATATATATATATATATATATATATATATATATGTGAGAGTGATAGAGAGGAATTAGAAGAGATTGGGAGGAAGAGATTGAGAGTTTAGAGAGGGAAATAGAGGGAGAATGAGTGAGAGAAGTGAAGGGAAAGAGGGAGGCCACCATAGCAGCCAGGGGGGGATAGGGCTGCTGTTTTCCCCCCCTACAACAGCAGCAAAACAGCAGTAGTAGCAGCAGCAGCAAGCTGCAATAGCAGCAGCAGTTTGCAGCAGTAGGAGCAGCAGAGCACCCCCCAAACCACCCCGTTTAGCCCCTAAAATCTCCCACTATATACCTATATATAAATACATATATATGCCCCTATATATAGCTCTATATACCCCTAATAAACCCACTAGAATAGCCCCCTAAGTTGGTCCTAAATGAGAGTGAAAAATGGGTTTGAGTGAGTGAGTGAATGTTAAGTAGGATTTTGGTTAAGGGGTGAAATTGAGTTCCGTAATTCGGAACGCGTTGAAACTTGGAGGGGACTTAGGTAATGTGATTTAGATTTTGTGGGTAGGCTTCGGAGTTGGAATCGGGGTTGCGAGTGGGTTCGGGGAGACGGTATCGCACCGTACCATTCCGTATCTTGAAATATTCAAGATAACGGGTAAACGGGCGATACGGACCGTAAGATGGACTGGATGTCCACTTACCCTAGAAAACTTGGTAGGTAATGGTTGTATAGGCTAGTACCCTACTACCCTAGGAAGCACGGAGTGGAATTCCTAAGGGAAGGCCACTTGGCGTCGAGTTAGAGCGGTTTAAGGGTAAATGTTAAGGGGTAATTTCGAGAAACGGAGCTCGGAGTATCAGAATGAGTTGAAACTTGGCGTGGACCTAGATTATATGAATTAGATTTTGCGAGTAGGCTCCCGAGTGGAAATCGGGGTTGTAGGGCGCCGGTGTCGCGCCGTACCATTCCGTATCTTGAAATATTCAAGATACCGACAATGGGCCGTAACATGGACTGGATGTCCACTTACCCTAGGTATCTTGGTAGGTAATATATGTATAGGCTAGTACCTTACTACCCTAGGGAGCTCGGGTCAAAATACCAAGCGTAGGTGGGCTAACTTGATAGTTGCCGAAGCTAGAATTTTACCCTTTTTAAGGGTAAAATAGGATATTGGCCTACGGCCAAGATATGAGTTTCGAAGTCCAAGATGGACTTGGATATGGGTTGTAGAGGTTGGTAATAGTTAGAAATAGTCGCCTAGACCTAGTCTTGGCCCCGGTTGACCACGGTTGACTTTTTGGACCAAAAGTCAACTATGGGTCAACGCTTTACCCAATTTAGTCCCAATTTCCATTAGACTTGTGTAGTTGACCAAAAGTCAACTATTCGTCATCATTGACCTAGGGTTGACCAGGGTTGACCTAGAGTTGACCAGAGTTGACCAGGGTTGACCAGTTGACCAAAAGTCAACTGTAGGCCAACTCTTGACCCCGTTTGACTTTCTTCGACTTGTTTTGACCTGTGATGACTGGTATGACCTAGGATTGACTTGGTTTGACTTAGATTGACTTGATATAACTTGATTTGACCTAGATTGACTTGACAGGACTTAGTGTGACTCAGTGAGACCTAGTTTTGACTTAGAATTTGCATATCATGATTAGATTAGTTTTTCTTTCATTATTAAACCATGTTTTGACTTGTAGTATCTCATCTTTAGGTCTGTGATTACTCTGAGCGTCTGTTCACCTTATCAGCTCAGGACCACAGGCGAGTACATTCACTGATAGTTTTCATTGTCTTGATATCTACTATATCCGATTCAGTTGTAGTGTCTTACTTGATTCTCGACACGATAGTTCACGGACTAGTATACGTCGGATCCTGTCATGAGATGTTATTCCCGGATTTTCCTTGGTATATTGGTGTGTGATATCCATGTTTCATGTACTTATATAGACATTGATTTGGGAGTGGGCTGATCACCTGCTTTTGAATCCGTGTCATGACGTGCCATGTCCAGATCCATGATACTATTCGGGGATGGAGGAAATTATTAGGGGTTATGTGATCAAAGCCTCCCTGTCACTATTTTGCTAGCGCCACTCTCACCTCACGTAGGGTGTAGCAGACACCCCTTGCCGGGTTATCCAGGTTGGCCGGCATGACCCTTTCCAGAGATTTTCCTGTGATTGTCGGGCCAAGTGGATAACCCTACCATGACTCCCTAGCCGATCACATATCGCTCTAATAATTCAAATCACATTTTACATTTATTGTCGTATCTTATATTCCAGTTCAGTATTACTTTCTGTACTTTTCACCATGCTATGATTTCATTTACTCACATGCTCTACCTGCCTTTACACTGTACCATGATTTGAGACTAAGTCCTGTTTGAAAGAAGGGTTACAACCCCGGTCCTTGTTTGGTTTAAGGGTTGTAACTCGGCTTTCGAATGGTTCCCAAGTCGCCTATATCTTTGTCTTGTATTTCATTATACTGTCTCTTATAGTATTTGTCAATTCACATGGAACTGCTGTTGGTGTTTGTACTTGCTCATTTCCTGACAGGATACCGTTATGATATTTTACAGATGATTCAGAGGCTGATTGTCCGACCTATTATGGGGACGGGTTAGATAGAGTAGACTTGGACCGTGGCTTGATTGTAGAGCCACTAGACTTTGCTCACCCTGAGTAGCGTAGTTAGTTAGGTTTGCCTGGCCTGCGAGCCAGCTAGTACTTTTCAGTTTGTAGTATCTATTATATATTTTCTGAGACTCTGGACGTTTGTGTATAGCTCTGACTTGTGGATCTTGGACTCATTTCATGTTTTATCTATCATATTTCTTTCCCATGCTATCTACCTTAGTTTGATATATGTGATTGAGACTGTATTGCTATGTCACCTCCATTCGGAGTGTATATACTATACAGGTACATTTATCTGTTTTAGTCATAGTATTTACAGACCCTATATACAGCGTTCTACCGCCGATACTGCGGCGTAGGCTGGACGTAACCACGTACTCGTGCCCCTCTTCAGGGTGCGGGTCGTGACACGTTTTTGTGGTGGCCCACGCAGGTCTCGTGTCGCAATTAGTGCGATCTCGTAATGGTGCTCGACTTAGAGTACTAATTACGAGCCTGCGATTAGGACGTAGGACCTAGGATATGATAGGAGTTTCTCAATCACACCTAGGAAAATTTTCCGATCTTTGATTATCATGATTACTCCCCTTGTATTAAATTAACTGTCCTTCCTTGATAATATCTTCTCATGTGCCCTATTGATCTCCTTGTTTCAATTCGTCTCCAGGATGACGAAGACGCACCCGCAGGCCACTTGATCGAGTAGCTTGCCCGAGAGATCTGACCAGGCCGAGGAGGAGGTTCACGAGGCTACCCCCAGTGATTCTACTATTCTGGAGACCCAGGCAGTTGCACAGGGAGGTCTACCACCTCCACCCCAGAGGGTTACGGCCGTTGTTCCGGAGATACTGCCGCCACCACCACCGATACCGATGGATACGCATCACATGTTCCTTCTCCTTCAGCAGATGATGGAGATACAGCGGGCCCAGGCAGAGGCGTCGCAGCGCCAGTCGGAGGCGTCACACCGTCAGATCGAGATGCTGAGGCAGAGTATGGAGAACTCGCATCAGCTTGCACTGGCAGCAGTAGAGAGAGTGGCACCGGGTACGATGCAGGGCCCTACTGGCCAGCAGCCGTGCCAGCAGCAGTCCAGGCCGGGGACAGTATTAGACTTTAGGAAGATGAGCTCCAGGGACTTCTCAGGCACGGAGGGCATCCTTTATGCAGACGACTGGCTAGAGGATGTGCAGCGGAGCATGGAGCTGGCAGAGATTCCTAGAGCACTTTGGATTTCGGCCGCAGCCAGCCGATTCTTCGACATTGCGCTGACATGGTACCGCACGGATCCTTGTGCGTCGGTGAGGGAGCTGACTTGGGAGAACTTCCGGAGGCTCTTCAAGGAGAAGTTCTTCCCGGACGTGGCTCTTACAGCATTGGAGGGCCAGTTCGTGGGTCTAGTGCAGGGGAACTCGTCGGTGGACGAGTATGCAGCTGAGTTCTTCCGCCTTAGCAGGTTCGCTCCCGATATGATCCAGGATGAGGGGCAGAAGGCTCGTAAGTTCCGTAGGGGACTTATTCATGCAGTGCGCACCCGCACCTCGGGTCGCCGTGACGCGACGTTCGATCAGATATTGATGGACGCACAGATTGCAGAGGAGGACTTCGGCCTCAAGCCGAAGAGGAGCGGAGATACCATGGGGGCAAGTTCCAGTGCGGGACCGGCCAAGCGCCCCCACTTTCAGCATCAGCAGAAGCCATTTCAGCAGCAGCCTCTGTTACAGATTCAGCAGGCACCAGCGCGTGCCCAGCAGCACCAGGGACAGGGCCAGAGACCGGCTACTCCGTGCAGCTTCTGCGGGAAGCCGGGGCACAATAGAGAGGCTTGAAGGAAGAGGTTGGGCGTCTGTCTATACTGCGGGGCGCCTGACCACCAGCTGAGGGATTGCCACGCTAGTGGAATCCGAAGAGACCAGGACACAGTACAGCAGGCTAGAGGAGGCCAGCAGGGGCGTGCTTTCGCCATGACAGTTGAGCCCACTCAGGCAGTAGCAGAGCAGATAGCAGGTTCCAATCTTTCGATCTCCTTTCCGCATTTGCCTTCTTATAAACTGTCTTGAAATTCGATTCTATCTGTTCTTTGATCGTTGGATGAAATTGTTCTTGTGATGTGATTTTCTTCTGAGATAAGTCGTATGGGCTAGGTCGCCTCGATTATGAGATTTTAGAATACTCTAGGGTCATGCTAGCAGACATAGTGAGGACATATAGTCGGATTATGGTCGTATTTCTTGGGTGTGGGAATTTAAGGTTTTCGCTGCCAAGCATGCGGCAATGCGAAAATTTTAAATACAATAATTCTAGATGTATGTACCGTAGTTGAGGACTCTGTGATTATCGTAGCCTTGCTCACTGGCATGACGGAGATTCTGGGTATCATGATGATTGGACAGACGCATACGATTGTCGATTTGCATGATTTTTGTGTTTACTTGTTTTAATTTTTGAGGATGATTCTTTTAAGGTGGATAGACTTGTAGCACCCAGTTTCTATTTGAGAGTAATCTTAAATTTCATAATTTTAGTCATTTATTTCATGCTTGATTTTTGAGATTTTAATCATTTAAATTTTAAGCCATGACTTGTGATTTTAATATTTACTATTGTTTGGTTTTAATTTCGAGGACGAAATTTTTTTTTAAGGTGGATAGACTTGTCACCCTCACTTTTCCCAGTTAGGGGTAAAATGGTAATTTTCTATTTTATAATATTTTTAGGAATTTTATTTCATGAATATTATTATTTAATTATTATAGGAGTCGGGTTCGAATTTCATCGCATTCCGAGTTAATTCGGGACCCCGGTGAATTTCGACTTGAGCTGTAATTAGCCTGTTAGCTAACCATGGCCCACCACACTAAACTTTTAGGTTTAGGAGTTTGGACTAGTCCCCCCATGAGTAATTAAGTTTAATTATGATTTTTATTTATTTTTAGCAACTTCCGAAACCCATTTTTGAATTTATTTGCATTTAGGCTAGTGTAGGGGCAAACTTGTAATTACAAGTGCCCCTACCTTTGACCACCATAGCTGGTCATATAGTCCACCCCTCCACCTCTCATTTCTTCACCACTAAGTTTTCTTCCTCTCTCTTCATTTCTTTTCTTTCCAACTCCTTCTTCCTCTTCCAAATCCATTTTTAGGTATGCTTTTAAACCCTTATTAATTCTCCTATTTCATTTATTCTTTCACATAAATTAAAGAGGGGACCATTCTCTACAAGTTGACCCTAGATTTGTTAGGTTCCTCTAAAATCTAGTTTAAGGATTAATTATGGTTTTATTCTTTTTAGAGTGGTATATACATATATATATATATATACATATATATATATATATATATATACATATATATATATATATATATATATATATATATATATATATATACATGTGTATTTTTGTGTGTGTATTTATATATGTATTTATGTGTGTGTGTAGGGGAGAGTGATAGTTGTGTCTTGAGAGTGTGTCCATGTGAGAGTGTGTGTCCATGTGTGTGTGTGAGTGTCTATATATATATAGATACATATAAGTGTGTGTGTGTCTATATATATATATATATATACATTTATATATATATATATATGTATAGATACATATATGTGTGTGTGGTCATGTGTATATATGTGTGTGTATTGGTATGTGTAGAAAGGGAAGGAAAGAGGAAATATATGTGAGTGATATATATATATATATATATATATATATATATATATGTGAGAGTGATAGAGAGGAATTAGAAGAGATTGGGAGGAAGAGATTGAGAGTTTAGAGAGGGAAATAGAGGGAGAATGAGTGAGAGAAGTGAAGGGAAAGAGGGAGGCCACCATAGCAGCCAGGGGGGGGGATAGGGCTGCTGTTTTCCCCCCCTACAACAGCAGCAAAACAGCAGTAGTAGCAGCAGCAGCAAGCTGCAATAGCAGCAGCAGTTTGCAGCAGTAGGAGCAGCAGAGCACCCCCCAAACCACCCCGTTTAGCCCCTAAAATCTCCCACTATATACCTATATATAAATACATATATATGCCCCTATATATAGCTCTATATACCCCTAATAAACCCACTAGAATAGCCCCCTAAGTTGGTCCTAAATGAGAGTGAAAAATGGGTTTGAGTGAGTGAGTGAATGTTAAGTAGGATTTTGGTTAAGGGGTGAAATTGAGTTCCGTAATTCGGAACGCGTTGAAACTTGGAGGGGACTTAGGTAATGTGATTTAGATTTTGTGGGTAGGCTTCGGAGTTGGAATCGGGGTTGCGTGTGGGTTCGGGGAGACGGTATCGCACCGTACCATTCCGTATCTTGAAATATTCAAGATAACGGGTAAACGGGCGATACGGACCGTAAGATGGACTGGATGTCCACTTACCCTAGAAAACTTGGTAGGTAATGGTTGTATAGGCTAGTACCCTACTACCCTAGGAAGCACGGAGTGGAATTCCTAAGGGAATGCCACTTGGCGTCGAGTTAGAGCGGTTTAAGGGTAAATGTTAAGGGGTAATCGGGTAATTTCGAGAAACGGAGCTCGGAGTATCAGAATGAGTTGAAACTTGGCGTGGACCTAGATTATATGAATTAGATTTTGCGGGTAGGCTCCCGAGTGGAAATCGGGGTTGTAGGGCGCCGGTATCGTGCCGTACCATTCCGTATCTTGAAATATTCAAGATACCGACAATGGGCCGTAACATGGACTGGATGTCCACTTACCCTAGGTATCTTGGTAGGTAATATATGTATAGGCTAGTACCTTACTACCCTAGGGAGCTCGGGTCAAAATACCAAGCGTAGGTGGGCTAACTTGATAGTTGCCGAAGCTAGAATTTTACCCTTTTTAAGGGTAAAATAGGATATTGGCCTACGGCCAAGATATGAGTTTCGAAGTCCAAGATGGACTTGGATATGGGTTGTAGAGGTTGGTAATAGTTAGAAATAGTCGCCTAGACCTAGTCTTGGCCCCGGTTGACCACGGTTGACTTTTTGGACCAAAAGTCAACTATGGGTCAACGCTTTACCCAATTTAGTCCCAATTTCCATTAGACTTGTGTAGTTGACCAAAAGTCAACTATTAGTCATCATTGACCTAGGGTTGACCAGGGTTGACCTAGAGTTGACCAGAGTTGACCAGGGTTGACCAGTTGACCAAAAGTCAACTGTAGGCCAACTCTTGACCCCGTTTGACTTTCTTCGACTTGTTTTGACCTGTGATGACTGGTATGACCTAGGATTGACTTGGTTTGACTTAGATTGACTTGATATAACTTGATTTGACCTAGATTGACTTGACAGGACTTAGTGTGACTCAGTGAGACCTAGTTTTGACTTAGAATTTGCATATCATGATTAGATTAGCTTTTCTTTCATTATTAAACCATGTTTTGACTTGTAGTATCTCATCTTTAGGTCTGTGATTACTCTGAGCGTCTGTTCACCTTATCAGCTCAGGACCACAGGCGAGTACATTCACTGATAGTTTTCATTGTCATGATATCTACTATATCCGATTCAGTTGTAGTGTCTTACTTGATTCTCGACACGATAGTTCACGGACTAGTATACGTCGGATCCTGTCATGAGATGTTATTTCCGGATTTTCCTTGGTATATTGGTGTGTGATATCCATGTTTCATGTACTTATATAGACATTGATTTGGGAGTGGGCTGATCACCTGCTTTTGAATCCGTGTCATGACGTGCCATGTCCAGATCCATGATACTATTCGGGGATGGGAGAAATTATTAGGGGTTATGTGATCAAAGCCTCCCTGTCACTATTTTGCTAGCGCCACCCTCACCTCACGTAGGGTGTAGCAGACACCCCTTGCCGGGTTATCCAGGTTGGCCGGTATGACCCTTTCCAGAGATTTTCCTGTGATTGTCGGGCCAAGTGGATAACCCTACCATGACTCCCTAGCCGATCACATATCGCTCTAATAATTCAAATCACATTTTACATTTATTATCGTATCTTATATTCCAGTTCAGTATTACTTTCTGTACTTTTCACCATGCTATGATTTCATTTACTCACATGCTCTACCTGCCTTTATACTGTACCATGATTTGAGACTAAGTCCTGTTTGAAAGAAAGGTTACAACCCCGGTCCTTGTTTGGTTTAAGGGTTGTAACTCGGCTTTCGAATGGTTCCCAAGTCGCCTATATCTTTGTCTTGTATTTCATTATACTGTCTCTTATAGTATTTGTCAATTTACATGGAACTGCTGTTGGTGTTTGTACTTGCTCATTTCCTGACAGGATACCGTTATGATATTTTACAGATGATTCAGAGGCTGATTGTCCGACCTATTATGGGGACGGGTTAGATAGAGTAGACTTGGACCGTGGCTTGATTGTAGAGCCACTAGACTTTGCTCACCCTGAGTAGCGTAGTTAGTTAGGTTTGCCTGGCCTGCGAGCCAGCTAGTACTTTTCAGTTTGTAGTATCTATTATATATTTTCTGAGACTCTGGACGTTTGTGTATAGCTCTAACTTGTGGATCTTGGACTCATTTCATGTTTTATCTATCATATTTCTTTCCCATGCTATCTACCTTAGTTTGATATATGTGATTGAGACTGTATTGCTATGTCACCTCCATTCGGAGTGTATATACTATACAGGTACATTTATCTGTTTTAGTCGTAGTATTTACAGACCCTATATACAGCGTTCTACCGCCGATACTGCGGCGTAGGCTGGACGTAACCACGTGCTCGTGCCCCTCTTCAGGGTGCGGGTCGTGACATAAGTCAATCTCAAAATACTGAAAGATGATTGGAATAATCATCGCGTAAGCAAGGTTTATGTGTCTTTCGCAACGTCCCATCATCTGGATAATAGTTTTAGGGACATAAAAACGAATACCCTTACAAATGTGATAAAGGCAGACAATTCAAGGGTGATAACATCGTCTTTTGAAGTAGATTTAGGCAAGATTGTGGAATAGACGATGCGATGCAATTCATAGTTGAATAAGTTCATGTTAGCAGCTTTGAACTTACTAGAACGAACACGGTCAGGAGAACAAAGTTCGTTCTTGAAACTGCTCAAAGTTGTGCCTGCAGGAAATTCAAATTCCGTGATATGATTTAGCGGAGCACCTTCATTAGGGTTATCAAGGATTTCCGCTAAGAGGATATCATTGAATTCAATATTAAATCCACCGACACGACTCTTAACAGTAAAAGTATTCAAAGTGAAATTGCAATAAAACAGTCGAATAGCATTAGTTGCGATAGAAAAAGAGTTGGTGAAAAGTTCGTGCAATCCTAATACTTCAAAGAATGAACGATGCTCAGGAAATATAGTCCATTTAATCGGTGAGCCGGTGCATATTTCGCGAACAGAGAAATCCACGTACCAAAAGGGATTGGTCATGAGTTTCAAAGTAAAACTTATTGTATGCTCCGTGGGCCGATTGGACCGGAGAAAAGAGTGATCCTTGAATAGGATCCGAGACGATGCCTCTTCACTAGGTGTCGGCTTCTTCCTCTTAGGGCTTGTTTGGTAACCGGATTTTACTATTTGGATTTGGAAATCCTCCAAATCCAAATCATGGATTCTACTATTCAAATCCAACTCCAACCAAACATAGGATTTGGTTTTATGATTAATAATTAAATTATAGTCATGATCAATAATTAAGCTATTAATTAATTATGATTAATTATAGTTATTATTATTTATAAAATTAATAATTAATGATTAGTAATTAACGATTAGTAATTAATAATTGACTATTAGTTATTATTAATTATAAAATTAATAATTAATGATTAGTTAATTTTTAAATAAATAACGATTAATAATTAATAATTAATAATTAATAATTAACGATTAATAATTAATAATTAATAATTAATAGCTATAAATTATAATTAACGATTAATAATTAATAATTAACAATCGATAATTTTTTATTAACGATTAATAATTATAAATTATAATTATTGATTAATAATTAATAATTAACGATTAATTAACTATAAATTAAATATTTTAAAAATAGTAATTATAAATTAATATTATTATGATTAGTAAATTATTAATTAAATTATTATAAAATATGATTCTAATTGTGATTAAAATATTATTAATTAAGATTATAATAAAATAGTTATTAACAAATTATTAATTAATATTATAATAATACTAATAAATTATTAATATGATTATAACAAAATTAACTAATTAACTAATTTTTTAATTAATAATACTAAACATAGGATATGATTATTAATTAATATTATAATAATACTAATAAATTATTAATTAATATTATAATAATAATATAATAATACTAGTAAATTATGATTATTAACTAAATACTAAAATATTATTAATTAATATTATAATAATACTAATAAATTATTAATTATGATTATAACGAAATTAACTAATTAACTAATTTTTTTAATTAATAATACTATTTTTTATTAATTAATAATACTAATAAAATAGTTATTTTTTTATTAATTAACTAATTTTTAACGAAATTATTAAAGAATAAATATTTTTAACGAAATTATTAAAGATTAACTAATTTATTAAATAATAAATATTTTAACGAAATTATTAAAGAATAATTATTATTTTCCTCCAAAATCCAACCAAATCTAAGTTTTGGATTTTGTCATACTTTTCCTATCCAAATCCATCTCCAACCAAACATAGGATTCTATAGATTTGTCTCCAAATCCATAAAAATCCAAATCTCACCTCCAAATACGGTTTACCAAACGGGCCCTTAAAGGGGTTTGAAATCCTAGGCATAGTTTCTATGAAACAATAATGTAGATTTCGCTAGGCGAAATCGGTGCGCCAAGGGTCCAACTAGCGCCTAGGGAGCCTAGGCGCCAATTTCTTTTTCTTTTCTTTTTTTTGCACATATATGTATACATATATAAGAATTGTATGTGTAATATAATGACACAAAAACCTTTGATCACCTATGGCTAGCAGAGTTGAGTTGAAGTCTTGGTTTGTTGTAAGGTCAGGTGTTCGAATCTTCAAATTTTTGTTCAATTTTTTTTAAACATAAAAAGGAAGGAGAGGAGAGAGAGTGCATTCACAACAACCTCCTCGCCTCTCCTCCCCTTTCCTTCTCCCCTCCCCTCCCCTCCCCTCCGACCTTCCCTTCCCCTCCCCTTTCCCCCCTCCCCTCCGGCTTTCCCCTCCCCTTTCCCCCCTCCCCTCCGGCTTTCCCCTCGCCTCCCCTCTCCTCCGACCCTCACCTCCCCTCAGCAGCAGCAGCAGCAGCAACACCACCACCACCACCAGCAGCAGCAGCAACACCAACAGCATCCACCACCAGCAGCGGCGGCGGAGCCAGGTAAGTAATTTTTTTTTGCTTTTCAAAATTCAAATATGTTTTTTTTTCGAATTTTTTTGAAAATCTTCCCAAGAAAGGCCGAATAGCCCGCCTAGAGGCCGCATAGGCCCGCCTAACCCGAAACCCGCCTAGGACTGCCACCTAGGGGGTTTTCGGTGCGGTCGGCGGCCGCCTAGCGCATAGGCGGCCGCCTAGACCGACTTTTAGAACACTGCTATGAAAGAATAGAAAACTATGAATTTGAAAGAGAGGGAAGGAGGAGGTTATACCTTCCAAAATTTGAGTATGTTGTAGAGGACGAGAAACTCTGCACGAATCCAAAATTTGGATTGAAATCTTCAAGGAGATTGGAAGCAATGGCTTGGAAAAAAACTAGGGTTTGGAGAGCTCGGGCACGGCTACTGCTGTGATTTAAGGATTTGGAGAAGCTGAATAGGAAGGGGCCACTCGTTTCTGACTTAAAAGTACATACCACCAACAGAACTCGGGCCGAATTCGGTGCGAGTTCGCTTGGGATTCTGTTGAGGTATTTTTCAACAGAAATAAATGCATGCTCCTTTCTATTCATCAATCCCTTTTTCAATTATTTAATTCAAGTTTAGTTATTTTAAATTTCAATTAATATAATTAATATTATTTTATGAATTAACTTTCGTTACACAGTGACTGTCTCAGATTAGCTGTAGGGATATTGTACCAGCTAACGGAGGTTCACCGGGGAACACGTAAATACAGTTTCGCTTTAACCGTAGCCGTGGTGACAGACAGACCCTTTGTAGGCTTGTATCGGAAACAGTTTTTGCATATTGAAATATAATCAATAAAACAAAATTAATTAATATTATTGACATCTAAAATTTCTAATTCTCGACGTAAATAATTAAAACGATCTTCCGCTAATGGTTTTGTAAAGATATCAGCCAGTTGGTTCTCTGTGTCTACATATACAAGGTCTATTTCTCCATTTGTTTGATGATCTCTAAGAAAATGATGTCGAATCTCAATATGCTTTGTGCGAGAGTGACATACAGGATTCTTAGTAAGATCAATCGTGCTAGTATTATCACAGAAAATGGGTATGTGTGAATACAGTAAACCAAAGTCTTCTAAGGTTTGCTTCAACCACAAAATTTGTGTAAAACAACGTCATGCGGTGATATACTCAGCCTCAGTAGTTGATAATGCGACAGAATTTTATTTCTTGCTAAACCAAGAGACTAGAGCCTTAACTAAAAAATGACACGGACTGCTAGTACTTTTTCTATCCACTTTGCATCCAGCAAAATCAGCATCCGAGTAACCGATTAGGTCAAAGGACGTGATTTTGGGATACCACAAGCTGACAGAAGAAGTGTCTTTAAGGTATCGAAAGGTATGTTTAACCGCGCACAAATGTGATTCCTTAGGGTTAGCTTGAAAACGTGCACACAAGCAAACGCTAAACATTATATGTGGATGACTAGCAGTTAAATAAAGTAAACTACCAATTATACCTCGATATTTATATATGTCGACCGGTTTGTCTTGTTCATCAATATCAAGCTTAGTTGAAGTCGTCATCGGAGTGCCAAGTGGCTTGATAGTTTCCATGTCGAACTTCTTTAATAAGTCTTTTGTGTACTTGGTTTGATTAACGAACGTCCTATTTTTGGTCTGTTTGATTTGCAGTCCGAGAAAAAATTTCAGTTCTCCCATCATGCTTATCTCAAACTCATTCTGCATACACTTTGAAAATTCTTGACAGAGAGATTCATCTGTAGATCCAAAGATAATATCATCTACATAAATTTGAATTAAAAGAAGATTTACAATAAAAGATTTTATAAATAGTATAGTATCAACCTTGCCTTTTGTAAAACCGTTATCAAGTAAAAAAGAGCTTAAACGATCATACCAAGCACGAAAGGCTTGTTTCAAACCGTATAAGGTTTTCTTCAACTTGAAAACATAATCAGAGTTTTTGAAATCAGTAAAACCTAGAGGTTGAGCTACATAAACTTCTTCTTTTATAAAACAGTTCAAAAATGCACTCTTAACATCCATTTGAAAATAGTTTAAAATTATGAAAACATGCAAATGCACATAACATGCAAATATATTCTAATCTCGCAACTGGGCATAGGTCTCATCATAGTCGATACCTTCCTCTTGGTTGTATCCTTGAGCTACGAGTCGAGCCTTGTTACGAGTAACTAAATCATTCTCATTTAGTTTATTTCGGAATATCCAGCGGGTGCCAATGATCGAATGATCAATAGGCTTGGGAACAAGTTCCCAAACTTGATTCCGTTCAAATTGGTTTAATTCCTCTTGCATAGCATCTAACCAAAAATTATCGCTACATGCTTTTCAATAGTTTTGGGTTCAAGCTGTGAAATAAATACAACACAGGAAACTATATCTTTGCTAGAGGAACAAGTACTTACACCCCTGGTAATCTCACCTATTACCAAGTCCTTGGTCAGCCAAAAACTCCATTCTCTTTGGCAGACTCTCAAGGTAGCTGGTTCCGGCTTCTGGTTATGTACGTGATCTGTCTGGAGGATCAGCTGGTGTTGTGCTTGAAGGTTCTGCAGGTGCTGAACTTGGTGTACTGACGTCTTCGTCATCATCGTCGATTGTCTGTTGATTCAGTTCGTCAAAGGTGACATTTATTGATTCTTCGATGATCATGATTCTTTTGTTGAAGACTCGATACCCTTTGCTTTTGGCCGCATAACCTAAAAATATACCTTCATCGGCTTTTTCGTCAAACTTTTCCAAATTGTCTTTAGTATCGAGAAAAAAACATTTGCAACCAAATATCTTGAAATATGAAACAGATGGTGTCCTATCAAACCATAGCTCATGGAGAGTCTTCTTCGATATAGATCGAATTAGAACCCTATTGAGAACATAACAAGCTGTATTGTAAGCTTCAGCCCAAAAGTATTTAGGTAGACTAAACTGGTTTAACATTACTCTAACTATTTCGGATAGAGTCATGTTCTTACGTTCCACAACTCCATTTTGTTGTGGAGTCCTAGGGCAAGAGAACTCATGCAGATAACCGTGTCACAAAATTGCTTAAACTCTGCATTCTCAAATTTGTTGACATGATCGCTTCGAATACGAGTGATCATGAATCCTTTCTCATTTTGAACTTTCTTGCAAAAGGAGACGAATTCTAACAATGCATCGTTCTTGCGTGCAAGAAAATATACCCATGTATATCTAGAGAAATCATATACTATTACAAAAGCATATAATTTACCACCTAAACTAGCAATTCTACTAGGTCCAAATAAATCCATATGTAGTAATTGTAGAGGTCTAGTGGTACTTACAGCGTTCTTGGACTTAAATGTGAATCGGATAGCTTTGTTCTTTTCACATTCAATACATACAGTATCCTTCTTGAAAGTAATGTCCGGTAAGCCTCGTATCAACTTCTTTGTGGATAGTCTTGAAATTGTGTCCATATTTGCATGATCGAGTCTCATATGCCATAGTTGACTCTCATCACTCTTGGCCATTAAGCATCTACCTGCTTTGTTAGCATCTTCCAACAAATAGCAAACATATATATTGTCTTCCCTAATACCTTCAAAGATAGTACTACCAGTTGAGCTATCAACTATAGTACATTTGTCTTTGACAAAGTTAATACCATAACCATGGTCAGCTAAATGGCTTATGCTGAGTAGGTTATGTTTTAACTCGATTACTAGACAGACATCTTCACATGATAGGAAGCCTTACCAATATTGTCGATACCTATTATATATCCTTTAAGATTATTACCGAAGGAAACGTATCCTTCTTTCTTCTTCGACAGTGTTGCGAATAATGAAACGTCACCGGTCATGTGCCGTGAGTAACCGCTGTCGATGATCCATTTGCTTCTAGCATGTGAAGGGTGTTCCACCTACAAAAGAATTTGCAGATGAAACTTTTGGTACCCATTTCTTGTAGGGTCCTGAAATGTTAGTTTTCGGTATCCATGCACATATTTTCAAATCAACTAACTTTCTAACTCTACATGCAGGAGAGATATGACCAATGGTGCCACAATAATGACATATGGCATGTTGAGTATTAGATGCAGTATGTTGTGCATGATTGGTAGGTCGTGGTTTTCTAGTATAATAGAATGCATGCCTATTAGTCTTCTTGGGCAAAGGTTTGGTCTGACAGTATTGGGTTTGACAGTGTTCTGATGTTTCGGTAAGTGACACGTGTTAAGGTAGGAAGCAGCAACCTTAAGCTGTTTTCCTAACCTAATTTTCAACTTTTTGGAAGTGTCATACAAAGTATTATAATCAGCAGTAAGTGCATCATTTCTGATTAGTGCTTGTTGAAGACTCTTCTTCTCCTTGAGTAGGTCTTCCTATAATTGGGTAATAATCTTGTCTTTCTCTTCGGATAGTCTTGTGGTCTCGTGTAACAACTTAACAGAGGAAAGCTCACCTACCTCACTAGAATTATCATTACTTCTAACCTAAGCTAGTAGGTCGGTAAGTCTGCATATTTCACCTTTGTACTCTTTGAGTACCTTCTTAGAGTTTTGGTATTTGCTACGCAGTTTTCCGTAATCACCTAAGAGGTTACTAAAGGCTTCAGCTAATTGCTCAAAGGTAAAATTATCATATGTATCAAACAGGGGGTTAGTATTTACCTGATCGAATGCCATTAAGCATACATTTGCAGTGTCGTCTGATTGTTCATCTTCTGAGTCGCTAGCTTCACTTTCATGCCATATGTTTGTGTTGGCGTAACTTCTGGATGTTGATTTCTTCAGGTAACCCTTGTCATACTTGTTGCTTTTCCTAGTTGATGATGATGATGATGGACAGTCCTTCATGTGTCATTTCTTCTTGCAACCGTAGCAGATAGGATCTTCTTCGTTGTTGCTGTTGTTGCTGCTGCGTTCCTTTGTTCTTCTATTGAATCTCATGAACTTCTTGAACTTTCTTACTAGGAGAGCTTGATCTTCAGAGTCAGAGTCACTGTCGTCGGAATTATCATTCGACAGATATTCTGTATTGAGCTTTGAAAGCGATCGACTTCTCCTTCGGTGCAACATCTTCAAAGTCTTGAAGTTCCAGCTCGTGAGTGAGTAGCTTACCCACGAGTGTTTCAAGAGATATAGTGGTGAGGTTGTTCCCTTCAATGATTGTTGTAGCATTTGGAATCCAGTTCTTCGTGAGAGCTCATAGAAGTTTGCAAATTTTCTCATGGTTATTGTATTCCTTGCCTAAGGAAGACAGAGGGTTTACAATATCCAAAAATCTTGTAAACATCTAAGTGACAGATTCGTTTGGCTTCACCTTGAACGCCTCATAGTCCTGAGTAAGTCTGCTGATTTTTGACTCCTTGACTTGCGTCGTGCCTTCGTGAGTCACTTCGAGAAGTTTCCACACTTCATTTGACGTTGTGCACGTAGACACCCTGTTAAATGCAATCTTGTCTAGGGCACAAAACAAAGCATTAATAGCACGTGCGTCAAGACTGGCGTGTTTCTTTTCAACTTCAGTATACTTGGCATGGGGTTTCTCAACCAACTCTCCATCAACAAGAATACGAGCAGGCTTCTTATAGCCATCAATCACAATAGACCATAAGTCAAAATCTAGAGATTTCAAGAAAAAACTCATCCGTGTTTTACAGTATGTGTAATTTGTACCGTCAAACAGTGGAAGTCTGTTTGTGGCTTGGCCTTCACTTGTGAATTTCACGTTTGTCATGTGTGATACTGTGATATATGTAACAGTTGTAATAATAAAGAATATAATAGCAATGTTACTTCGCTTTACATGTATAACCCGCTCAAATACCAATTGTAGGAACGAATTGTAAAGCGCAATACTCTAGAGGGGGGTGAATAGAGTAGGCAGCGGAATTTAGCTAATTAAAAATGTTAGCAACAAGATCACATATAATATATCACAAGTAAATGAAAAGCAGAGATCAGAAAGCAAACGCAAACATGGCGATGTATACTGGTTTCCCTCTTGTGAGGACTATTCCAGTCGGAAGAACTCTAGATTTCAATCCACTATGGAAAAATACCGCAAGTTTTTATCCGAAACTTCTACAACGTGAGTTTTGATCCGAAGTACTCGACCAACTTCAATTGTGAAGTGTATTTTTTCTATCAAACCTCTGATTACAATCTCTCTGAAACTTCTAGATCATACCGCACTGGCAAATCGACTAGAGGATTGTAACTGGCTTGGAATTTGAAAATGAAAGAGCTTAGAACACTTTGGAAGACGTATTAAGCTTAGAGAGGAGAGAATAGAGGTGTGTTGAAATGAGTAAAATTCTTTCCTATTTATAGGTTTTCCAAAGTCAAAATTTGGACAAAATTCTTTAAGAGAATCTCAACAAATAGTCGTTGCATCCGTAACAGTAGGATGACCAAGTTCAAAATTCAACGGCACCAAACGAACTCGGGACGAGTTTGGACCGAACTCGGGCCGAATTCTATTGGTGTCCAGAGTTTGATTTTTGGGGAATTTGTAAATCGATTTTGAGTTTTGGGCTTTTGAAAAGTTTAAGCAGTTAAGAGCTTTTTGTAAAAGGGCTATTTTCAAAACATAGAATATTTTGAAAACATTTTAGGGTAGCCTATTTGCCAATACGACTCGGTATACAAAGTATTCCTAGACTCAATAAATATGAAAATTACATTGAATATTGAAATACAAACTCATGTGGCAAAACAGCTTCAGTCTTGAATGGGACGGTAGAAGTTTTCAACAACTATCCAAGTAGCCCTTATATCGAGACAGAGTTTAGATCAATTATTAAAATCAGATTCGACCATGACCAATGGGCCAACACTGAATCCATTGGTCCACAAGTTTACAATATTAAATAAGAACGTAGAAATGACATGATATAACTAATTATCCACAGCCAATCAATTAATACTTCTAGATTATGAGTGATGCATAAACCAAATAGTGAAAAGTGCTTGTAATTTGACAGGACATAGTTGCATCAAGGGATTCAATTGAAGAAAGATGCTTCATAGAAACATATATGAAGTGTAAATGTCACCCAGTTACCTTAAACGAATCTCCTCGGTAATAATCTCTTTTACGTCATTTGAAATTGTAACAGGAAAAGGCAGTGCACGATTTACAGAATTTAAGACTACAACATTCTCTGCAGCAACCTGATTTAGTAGAAGATAAAACGACTCCAGTTAGGATATCACCAAACTCAAGAGCAGAGGCTAAACAACTTAAACGATTACGTTCTTTTATGCATGATCCATAATAATGCAGCATGTTACCGAAATCAAAATAATAGGTATTGTAATGAAGTCCATAGAAATTCAAGACTACAACATTCTCAGCTGAAAGCTGGGAATGTGGAAGTTAAAACGAGCTTGATTTGAATTTAAATGCAAGAAAAGAGGCTCAACAGTACAAAGCAATCACATGTTCTTTTATGCAAGATCCAGGAAATTTTCCCCCATTTGCATGTCAAAATAATATTCATTGGTTTTTTTATACTGCATTTATAACTTGATATTTTCGGACAGGGACTAGCAGGGCCATGTGACCAATTTAAAAGTAACAAGAACTCTTTATAGCAAACATAAAATGTGAAATGTTCTGGATTTGATGTTTTCAGGATATCTGGAACTACACAGTAACGTCAAACAATTATGAGAACAGCAGCTCTCTAGTTGTTTAGTGGGTGGAGGATGCAATAATTACTAGCATAATCTCAAAATGGTTGGGCTCCCAAATACTTGGAAGTACACATCAGTATCTGAAACTAATACGCAGAAATGAGCGGCCCAAAGCTGCCGGAGCACCAACAGTGACTGATTCAGAACCCACCCACCTACCCACCCACCCCCTCCCCCCGGAAACTGCTGAAGGGTTTGAAACTGAGTTTTTGAATCTTGCAAAAAGGTCAAATCTCAACAGTTAAATGCTCATGCAGGTAAAGCCCAAAGCTAAAGAACTCTAAGGAACTAACACTTGGGTGATTACTTAAGTGATCATTTTCTTCAGCACTTGGAGAAATCAATCCCAGCCCTCTAACAACCTTGGAAATTTTATAGAACTTGTAAAGCTTATTATCACTTGCATCAATGGCATAAATCTATTGAAGAATACATTTTCGATCATTTATATCACATGATTCATCATAAATTGATTCAGGTGTCCAATATATTTATATCACATTACAGCATTTAGCAAATGATATATTTCTTCTGAATTTTCAATGTTTAGTTGAAGACAAGAATAAGGTACAGTCTGACGTTTCAACAAACTAGCAACATAAATTGATTCAGGTGTCCAATATATTTAGTATTTGGCAAGAACAAGTGTAACATTTTCACCTATTCTTGTAGCTAGTGTTCCCATTGTGAAACATCACCTACATCTATCAGAATTTCTTGACCAAACCATCTCCATTATAATTCTATTCCAGCCACTGATAAAATATCCTGTTTGGCAGAGACTGCACAGTGTTGGAATCTAGGAACAGCTACCATCTTCTCCTCAATAACTTTATACTTATATTAGTCCTAAAGTAATTTAGCAACTCTACTTGCATCAAAAAAATCCAGAATTGGACTATTGTGAAGCACATGGTAAAGTTCATAAATATTAGATTCGGAGACTAGTTAAAGAAAAGCTTCACATCTTCACTAATGTATTTTTTTTCGAAAATGAATCTGTACATGCAGAGCTGAACTCAAAGAAACAGCAATTATCCAAAAAGGGAAGTTGACTGCATCTATGAAGCACGGGTTCTCCATTTAGGAAGACGTACCCATACCAGGTACTTAAGGGGTACTCATACTCCTTGCTACTTCTCAGTACACACGGCATACATAACCAAAATTTCATTTTATTTCTATTCTTAATTTTAATTTGGATACTTTCTAGGTACTTCTTTGGTACTATGTGGGTACTTTCTACTGCAAGTCATTGAATACGACCTTATCCTTTAAAATATAAGTTTAGTACTCTTATTTTAGAAATCAAATTTTATTATTTTTGAACTTAACCACATAGTTCTAAACTAAATTTCATTTGATAACTAAAGTGAAAGAAATTTGGCCAGTTTTATTTATGAAGTCACGAAAATGTAATGATAGTTTTTGGTCTTTATATATATATACCAATTGTACATGTACCATTGATTTGTATAAATTGTCGTAGCAATGTACTGGATACTTGTGCTGCTATCTATGCTTCATAGGACTGCATTAAGTGCAATGATTGGATACTTGGAGTAATTACCGTAGGCGTACCCTTCAAGCATATAATCTACATAAAGCTAGTTAAAGGCGGTTTCTCGCTGCTTTAGGAGGCCTCCTACGCGCCTTAGAGGGCTTGTAGTCAAGGCAAATTGTGCTTAGGCGGACAGGTATGGTATAGAGACGGTCACTAAAACATGGATATGAGTGCATAGGTATAGAGACGGTCACTAAAATATGGAGATAAGTGCATAGGTGCTGTGCCCGCCTCACTGGCTTGACACCCTCGTCTAGGCCTTTTGGCCTTTGCCACCTTGCATCACCTTGCTACTTACAAAGCTTGTGGACGACTGGGTTACTGGAGGATGGAAGATAACGTGTAGTTGGAAAGTTAAAGAATAGTTGAAGATTGAGATTCTTAATTTGTTCTTTACATTCTCTATTTCGGAATCTTTATTTGCTTTATGTTATTTGTCGTCTTTGTTTAGATTTGGCTAGTGATGTCTATTGGCCAACTGTCGTCTTTTGTTATATGGATCGCATACAATGGTGTATCATTAAGATATTGCGCATTTGCATATGCTTTGTGAATGCTAAGTTACATGATCTAACATTTATGCTTGATTCTACCATAAATATCTTGAATTATACTATTTGCCATCTTTACTATTGATTTAATGTCTTCCCATGCATCATTGTCATTTATTTTATTATTGATAGTGGATCAATTCTTATACTCTTAGTTCACTGTTTCACATCATATGGATTTTGTAGGCTTGGAAGTTATATTTTCTAGTTTTTCTATATTATAGTTTTAGACCCGTTTATGCCTTTTTGCTCTTTGCCATCTCGAGCCGCTTTGTCACCTTAACAAGCTTGTTGTACATTCCTTTTCCTAGGGTTGGTATTTCTGAAAATAATTAGTTATAATTCCTCTCCTTATTAATCCATGTGGCAAATATCAATGATCATTGTATTGGTTTCAGACCCTTACAAGAATAAGGGGCGACAATTGAGGGTCAATGGTTTTCAATCGATCAGTTCCAATACTTTCGACCAATACTGCGAACCTTGACAAATACTAAGTTGAACGTCATGAAAAATATACTCTATTAACTGCGAGAAACAAATCTCCTCCATTAAAGAGTTTATACAGAAGATGGAGCAATTGCATCATTCAAGTTGATGAATATCCAATTATAATAAGCTTAGCAGAAGACATGAGGATCTTCTTTCGGAAGCAAAGCTCAAAGTGGTCATATATCTAACATAACCAACCAATACTATCATATCAGTTTCAGTGCATCAATTACTAATGTAACAATCGAAATCACATACAAGCAAGGGGTCACAGATTTAAATATTGGAAGGGCAGCCTAGCTAAATAATCCAAAGTAAAGAGAAGAGTAGACCAACACCTAGCTAAAATCTAAACATCCCAAATAGAGTAAGTGGAGTAGACCACTAATGAGTGAAAGTCTATCTCGAAGACGGCTAGATAGAGCAAACTGTGGGTCATCCCAAAACAGAAAATGCAACCTGCTGCAAGGATAAAGCTACCTAGAAAATAAGCAACCATAGTTTCCCACATGAAAGCATGGTGCTACCTAATTCAAGTTTGGCAAGGAGGCATGTTATAGTTCTCTAACCTATAGTTCGAAGAATTTGATAACTAAGGTGGACCATAGTCATCAGAGGCAAAAAATCGCACTTAGGGGCTGTTTGGATAGATGTAACTCTTTGAAAGTGTGAAAGTGGCACTTACGTCGTGATGAGTTTCAGTTGAAAGTGTGAAAGTGGCACTTACCAAAA
Source organism: Iris pallida (assembly GCA_029216955.1). Lineage (NCBI taxonomy): Eukaryota > Viridiplantae > Streptophyta > Magnoliopsida > Asparagales > Iridaceae > Iris > Iris pallida. The sequence continues at coordinate 7,132,123 of JANAVB010025798.1, forward strand.
TGTGTTTGGATGTAGTAATTTTTGTCTCCTGCAAGTGGAAGAAAAATGGATTTGGTGTTTGGATGGTTGTTGAAAGTGAAAAAAAAAGGAGTTCGGTTGTTTGGATGGTTGTTGAAAGTGGATATTGGGATTGTAATGATAACCCATAATTAAATTAATTATGGAATATTTTCAAAATAAAAATTATCAAATAACTATTGATTATTTTAATTGATATTTTAAATTATCAAATTAACATAATAATTTTTTAAATATAATATAAAATTGACATATAATTTAAAACACATTATCATAATTTAGTTATTATTTATTACCATAACCATATCTGTATTAATTATAATCCATTATTATAATTGTATTAATTATCATAACCATAACTATAATTACACAAATTATAATTATATTCATTATCATAATTATCATAAATTACAAAGAACTCTCTGGAGGACTCGAGGTCCACTCAAAAATTCTAATTTACAAATGTATGCTAACACCAACTTTATACCAACTTTATTATAATTGGATGGTTGTTGAAAGTGGAGGTTGATTGGAGATATGGTAACACTAGGTATAGTTACCTCCAAAATAATTAATGAATATAAATTTTCTAAAATAAATAAAAATCTCATAAATAAACAAAACATATATTAAAGACAAATTAAATTATTTATGATAATTAAGTTAATTATTATGATTAAACAGATTAAACTGTAATTAATTTTTTTATTTAGTTAACATATAATTAGTAATGTAAAACGAATTAAATTAATTATGATAGACAAATTAAATTAATTCGTTTTTTTCTCATAAATAAACAAAAAAAAATTCTCTCTCCTCCACTTTCATGGACTTCAAGCAAGAAATGGCCGGAACTCAAACTTGAGTTTTCGGAGGAGACAAGGACTGCTCCGCAGTCCAATCAGTGGACTTCAAGCCCATTTACTCAGCCGAACCAAACAATGAAACTCCCTTCAGATCCGGTGAAACCCCACAAAAGTTCCCACTTTCAGCTCAGTTGAAGCCAACCAAACAGGCCCTTAGCATCAAGGTTCTTGGAGACCTACTTGCAAAGCAGTGCACGGCTGACCAAAGCAAAGAGCATACACTAAGAAGAATAACAGAGGCCGTCGACCTTGCCTCAGATGGTTCGCAAGAAAAACGGTAAGCTTTAGTGGTACTTATATGGAGAAGGTTGGTGATGCTGATGGGTCATTGTATAAGGTTGCACTTGCTCGCAGGAAAAGCTAGACGCTTCCTTGGTTGAAGCGATGAGCAACCTCTCTTTCCATTGAGTTTCTCAATGCCTATGCCAGAACCTAACAACTATGTGATGTATTTTCTAATACAGTTGCAACGATAATCCTTAGGCCCTTTTCTCTCCCTATACAAGTACCAATCGCACCTGGAGTGTATTAAACTATAAAAATGGAAAAGCTGCCACCTTTACGCACCCCGGCCTACAGTTCAGAACATCCAAAAGCTATTCTAACATGACAAACTGTACATTCCCATTGAACGCTAAACTCTCACCTCTATATCCCCAGTCTTCATCTTCTTGTTCAGCGACTCGCCCGGCCTGGCACGGACTGTCCCCTCCACCGCAACGACGTACTCGAGCCTCACCCTGTTTGCAGCCGCGTACGCCTCCGGAAACTCCTCCGGAAGCGTCGTGACCTGAACAAACCGAACCAACAATTAACATCGTACAAGGACAAATAGACGGACCAGAACCCTAACCATAACCTGAACGAGTCCGGAGTGGTCCCTGACGTTGAGAAAGGTGAGGCCGCCGTGGACGCGGTGGAACGCGACCCAGCCGCAGAGCCGGACGCGGCGGCCGACGTCGGCGGGGCCGAGCTCGCCGCAGAGGTCGGTTCTCGGGACCCACTGGAGGGGGGATTTCGCTAGGGTTTCCGGAGTTAGGGTTTCGAGGGAAGAAGAAGCAGGAGGAGGAGGAGAGGGAAGTGGAGAGAAGGAAGTGGAGGGAGAAGAGGAGGAGAGGAATCTGGAAGTGAGGAGCCTGCGGCGGAAGTGTCGGGAGGTGGGGCGGAAGTGGGGGGAAGTGGAGAAGCGGGCGAGGCGGGAAGTGAGGAGCGGGGAGGAACGGAGGATGGAAGCAGCCATGGCTTTCGAGAACTCTGAGAAAGGAGGGGACTGGGAGAGGTTTTGCTTATCCCTACACACGCGTAGTTCGCACGTGGGAACTGGAGGGAAGGGATCACCGTTCATGTTTTGCTGTGCATGGTTGGACGGCTGAGATTATATGTTAAGCAAACCGAAGGGCCCAATTTTAGGCCCAGGGCCTTTGAATGAACTCTTAACAATTTATGTACTTTTTATGAACAGGAAAAATAGCAAAATATTGCAATATCAACTATATTCAAGTCTCCGAAATAAAATAAAAAAAAATTACAAAATAAACTATATTCAAGTCTACTACTCTTTGATTAACCAATCTAAACTAGTTATGTTAATTTGCTCATAATTTCCTAAGGGCTAAATTACAACTTGTTACCCTCAACTATCACTGTTTTTCAACTTGATACCCTCAACTTTTATAGGTACTAACTTGATACCCTGGAAAAGAAAATGGGACCAAATTGCCCATTCTCTTCTCCCCCCGACCCCTCCCCCCTCTCTCTCTCCGGCTGTGGGTGGTAACGGACGACGGGCGCGAGCAGGTGGCGGACGCGCAGAGCGCGGCGACACACAGGGTAAGGACGGCGGCGCTCGGGGCAGGGGCCGGGTAGGAGGGGTGGTCGCTGGAGGAGGGGGGCCGGATGGCTGCCGGGGGTGGGGAAAGTAGAAGCGGGGGATGGGGGGGTTGGGGGAAGGGGGCGGGAGTGGGGTGGAAGTAGCAGGGGGAGGAGGAAAGAGGGTAGTTTTTGAAAATATATTTTTTCGGGTATCAAATTAAAAATATAAGTTGAGATAGGGTATTAAGTTATATACTACCTATAAAAGTTAAGGGTATCAAGTTGAAAAACAGTAATAGTTGATGGTACGAAGTTGTAATTTAGCCTTTCCTAAGAGATGGAAATAATTTTAAGTAATTTGAAAAGTACACGGATGGAAGTACGAAGTATTGAACTCTTTCTTTCATATGTGAGCTTAACATGGGCTCGGATGGTGTTCTAACTTTATCTGGAGAAATAGGAAAAGGAAGGGAGGGTGGGTGGGGTGGGGGGTGGTGTAATTCTAAGAAGGGAGTTGCTATTTTTGTCCATCGCTTGGGGATGGGGGGGGTGGGGAGGGGGTGTGTGCCTGCATCGGTTCGCGGTCACATGGCGCGTCGTCATTGCCCCCGGTCGGGAGGGGGGGGGGCGTGTTCCGCCACGCGAGCGTATGTTAGTGCGATCACCCCTCGCGCATGGACAAAATAGCATTTTCGTTCTAAGAATGCTTCTAGCCTTCTACACGAACCGAGGGGGCACCGTGGTTCAAACCGTACGTCACATGTCCCCCTCCTATTGGTCAGTTTTGGAGGACTGACATTAGCAGGAGGTACTGACGTATGCGAATTTAATTTCAACCAATAAGGACTTGGAGGAATTATTGTAATTCGAATCCCTCGAGTAAATTAATAATATTTTTTATATTTAAAGTCCTTTTTTTTTACCATTAGCAAGCAAATTTTTGTTTCAGTTGTATATCATAAGGTATTCGAACAACTGTTTCAAATACGATATCATTAAATATAACTTTGTAAAACTTCAATATCCACAACAAAAGTTATACTTGTCGCTGCCATTCTTTGGATCTCTCTCTCTCTCTCTCTCTCCTCTCTCTCTCTCTCTCTCTCTCTCTTCTTGCGTATGGCATTGTTGCTTACTTTGACAACATCTATTAAACAAGAGTAATGCTATATGTACCTCCAAAATGTACCTCCTTCATGTTCCTCCGTCACATGGCACCACCTTATTGATCCAAGCAAATAGGGGGAGAGTTGGGAGGAAGACATGAGCCAATGGAAAAGAGACATGTGACGGAGGGACATAAAAAAAATACATTTTGGAGGTACATAAAGCATTTTCCATTAAACAATTTTGACCCGAAAAAGATAATTTTTATATGTTGACATACGAATACGTGAAAACCATGGAGCATAAGAAACCACAGAATAAGTATGAACCAAAGTAGATATGATAAAGACAATGCTACAAGTAATAATCGACATTATGACTCATATGCAAACTAGTGAGTGGCTAATTTGAGTTTGAAGAAAAGCATGCATTAGTTTCTTAATTCTCAAAAGTTTTCTAATTGCCAGCACACGGTGAAAGTGTAATGTTTACTCTGCTTCTTTTTCGTAACCTTTTTTTTTCTTAATAATCATCGATAATTGTGAAATATCTACTCTTCCTAAGGATTTCGTCTTGTATCTTTCTATTTTAGTGACGGGTTTGTTGAATTTTATCTCGTTTTCGGTTGAGCGCTCAAAAAGAGGTAACAATAGAGTTGATAATTTAGTCTCACATCGGATAGACGATGGGATCATGAGGTATAGATAATTGGAATTGGTTCAAGCCTTATAGGAGAGTTCTCTTTTAAAGCATATGAGTCAAATTCAATATCGCACCTCATGGGCCAACTCCGGTTCGGGTCTGTAATGCCCCGCTCCGCACGGTGCATTACGATGAGTCGTTGACTCGAAGAGTTGCGTTGACCCGATGAGATATCGATGCAAATCAATACAAGAGTTACGTTGGCCAAAGGTAAGCTTTGAGTCGGTTGGAATCTATGAATCGAATCGATGCAATGATAAGTCCCGCTTGAACAAGTGCTGATTTTAGTTGATCTAGTGTGCAGGCTACGCTTTTACGCCGGATGATAAGAGGTCGGCATTTTGCCTTATGCAGTGAAGTGTCCGCGAAACCGAATCGTGACCTTGCAACGGATTGTGGCATGGGCACGATAGGCCAAATCAACCGAGTAGTTCAAAAGAATGGCTAAGTCCGAGAGTTAGCTATGCGACCAAGTTATGGAAGCGAGCCGCTTCAATCTGCGAGACGACGAGACGTATCGGCTTAAGGTGGGCGGATTCTTGACTCTCTCTCCCTATTCCTTCACGTCTAATAAAATATGTCCGTGCATGCGTAAGATGTTATCGAGTTAGCGAGCGTGGCTCGGCGAGTAAGTGTCTAAATATGTGTTGAACACTAAGATAGAACATTGAACAATCGAACAATTGAAGCGATGTGCATCAAGTGTACGAGTCGCGGTAGGGCGGTGATGGTAGAACATTGAAAGACAATATCGAGATGTGTATCACGTGCACGTCTCCGAGAACATTGAACACTAGGCGTAGAACATTGATTACGGCGCTGAGCGTGCCCTCGTGCACGGAAGCTAGGGAATAACTAAGTAACTACGGAATTATGCTATGAAAATAACTTACGAATGGCACGCGTTGAATATGAGTATGAGATGACTAAGCCGTTGGGCGTCGTGCATCAATATGGATGTGTTGGGGCATAACACCGACGGAGCTCCCCATATGGATGGTGGATTATGTTTATGAGACGCGAATATGTTTATGGTGCGAGACTATGTTTATGGAACGGAGGATTGGTTGGAACGATATGATTTGTATGCTATGGTACGTATTGCATGGTCAATGGACTCGGATGGCCCGTGCACGGGTACGGCTTCCCTCGGACGGTTACGACCGGGGCACCGGGACCGTTCGGCCTAGGAGGTAATTATGTGTGGTATTTATGGTGCACATCATTCGGACGGATTGTGACCGTCCAGTGCTGTAATAAGCTATGATATCCGTAAGTTTGGGATCCTTCGGATACTGGGCTAGCAACCCGTATCGAAGTGATCGTAGGCTTACACATAAGAGATGCCAAGTCCATTACGGTGCGAAACACCGTGACCTTCATATAGTTAGGGCCGGTGGACTGAGATGAGAGTTGGGTGCAGGCGCAGGGCCTGCCACCCTTATGCATATGTTTATGTTTACGGTTATGATTGGTTGGTTGCGCAAATCATATGATTGCTTATGTAAGTTCTAACCATGGCAGGCTAGGCAAAGAGGAATGGAGATGAGCACGAAACACTATGTTATGTTCATATTATGGCTAACTGTATCTGCTGCAGGAACACGATATGGGACACATTTATGATAAGTTGCTATATATGAAGATTGTCATGAAAATGATCCTAAGGCTAAATAGAAAGATCACCAAATAATGATGCATATTCCACTAAATTTACTTAGTGCTTGGTTTGGGTGCGAGCGGGTCTTGATCAGTGCGAAGCGAAGACGAAAGCACTAAACCCCCACTAGTTTGCCTGCATGTTCAGGTATGTTCGGCTCGGGACGGAGCTTGGCTTGGACGTGCCGAGGCATAGAATCTCTGGCGTTCAAGAGGAGCTACCGCATAGGCGTTCGGACTTGCGACATGGAGATGTTCGGCCGAAGACTACTTGGTGGCTATAAAGAGACATAATGTATGGAACAATGTAATCCTTTGTGAGCTAGAGAGATCATAAGCGTTGTAGCCAATTGGCATATTAAGTTGGGCTATTCAGAGCCTTTGTAATCTTCAGTTCATTATGAATAAAAGAGATTCTTGTTGTATACTCTGTTTTCCTTCCGCTGCTTATGTTACGACTTTGAGATAATCACTATGTGAACCGTTATCTTGCCTTGCACGAGCGCAACTCCAGGCTCGTGCGGCATCACGTCCCAGCGATCGACGATGATTTGGGTAAAATCTAGCAAGGACGAGCAATTTTCCGGATCGGGACGTGACAAGTTGGTATCAGAGCGGTTCCATCCTCTGGACCGTGCATGAATCTCTTTGACCCTCAGTTGCTTCGCTATCGAATTCAGTTGACTCTAAATTGTTTCCGCAACCGCATGGCTCATAGATCTGCTCGATGCTAAATTGGATGTTCCATACAATAAGTCTATATTAAGTGCGTACGTCTGCCATAAGTATGTCGTGACTATCGTGCTATCTTCGGGTGCCATCGGAGAACGTTGGTTGCACGAAGTGCAACGAGTTATGAGATGTTGGTCGCACGAAGTGCAATGAATATGGTGATATTGGTTGCACGAAGTGCAATGATATACGTATTGTTGATCGCACAGAATACGAGAAGTTATGTGTTGTTGGTCGTACGAAGTGCGAGAAGTTATGCGTTGTTGGTCGCACGAAGTGCGAGGAGATATGTGTTGTTGGTTGCACGAAGTGCAACGGGTCGATATGTGAGGCGATGCGTGTTGTGTTGCTATGAGAACGGTTATGTGTTGTTGGTTGCACGGAGTGCAGCAAGTCATGAATCGTTCGTTGCATCAGTGCAACGAGTCGACATGGTAAGATACGTGTTGTATGGCTATGCGGATGGATAGCGATATGTTGGACGAGATTGAGCAATGACCTTAAGTATCGAGAGTGAATCGTTGCACGAGTTGCAACGAGTGAGATCGGAAGATCGCGGATGCGATAGTAACGAGTCGAGTTGGTCGCTAAGTCGAGTTGAGTAGGCGAACGTTTATGTTGGCCGTATGTAGCGTTGAGCCTTGAATAAGCGAATGCTGCGGGTGTGATCGATATGATCGCCATGGTACGGTTAGATTAAATGTGTGTCAAACTTGAGCTAACGCTAGAGCTGAGATCGGAGGGATCGCCATACGGGATAGTTGATTGGGGAATAGATGTCGGACCTATGCGGAGTGTAAAGTCGAGTAATGACTCGATTTCGAGTGGTATATACGATACCACTCGTGCGAACAGTATGGTGAAGTATTGTATCGATAATGATAGGCTCGATTTCTGAGTGGTATATGGAATACCACTTAACGGTAGCTATGTTAAGCCGCTTGGTAACTTGCGATAGATTTCATCGAGACGATTATGTTGTTACGATATGTTTGTCCTCAACGGACGAAGTAGTACCGAGACTCGAGCGGGAATGACTTGATAGAAGTCGATGCAATTATGCCTTGATGAATTGAGTTGAATGATTATGTACGAAGTCGTACCCAAGGATGATACGTCGGGCGAGGATTCGTTAAGTGTAAGTCGAACGATAGACGGAGCATAGCGAAGAAATGTTACGCTGAGAAAATAGTCGACCCAGTCGAGTGTACGTGAGTTAGTACGAAGACTTGTTCGGAATGTGTTGAGTAGGTACGAAGAAATCGTACGAACGAATTTGAGTTAGCGCGAGGAGTCGGTAGCACGACTTTGGAAGTGCGAGTTTGGGATATGAGAATGAATATGGGAATTGGAAATTGTGTCGCGATTATGGGAGTTAGTTGTAACGGAATGGATCTTGATGTGTGCAAGACTTGATTCGTATTCGAGTTCGGATAATGGCAATGATTGCAACGAGTTTGAGCGTATGAGAAAGGAAGATGTTCAAGTTATGCATATCGATGATGGTATTGAGGCGTATCAAAGACGATATGCAATAACTCGGGGATACTCTGATCGAATGAACGACAATTATGTTGAGCATTGTAGTTGGATGAATAAGATGCAAGTTAAGTTATGGCAATTGGGATGATAACGGTAGAAGTGCTTCGAAAAATTTAAGAGTGGATGGATGTTACTTGGATGAAATCGAAAGTGTCTGGATTAATTCGTGGATAACCACAATGTTGACATTCTTGTCTTATGCGAGTGCAACTCCAGCACCGCACATGCGTCATGCCAAATTAGGGCGATCGTTCCGCGTGAGCGCTGGTATGGTGATTCATACAGCGGGGATGATCAAACTTACCTGGCATGGCAAAATCGGATTTGACTTGTGGTTTGATGCGAAAGTTATTCGATGATGGTTTTGATGAGTACGGAATGTGTCGGATTATGATCACGAATAGGTAAACTCAGATTTGAGGCAAGTAGATGTCATGCGACTAGCAAGGATAGTCGACGGTAATGCAGGAGTGATTCGAGTAGTAACGGCACGCAATGTGCATAAGTGATTCGAGTAGTAACGACGCATCAGTTGTGCGAAGGGATAGATAAACTATGGATTGGTGAATTATGTAGAATAGGATAAAGGTCACGTAAGGATTGTCGGGAATTAGTTTGGCTCCGCGATAGGATATAGCATGGTTCGTTGTAACTGTCCCTCGTTGATGATCTTCAATTATCGAACGTAGTTTCGGGGCAGATGACCTTAGAAGACTTGACCGCCAAATCAAGTGAATGTGGGAAACCGTAGGACGACCCTAAAGAAGTCGAACAAGAAATTTTGTCGGGGATAAGGAATGATGTAGTACATGTTGAGAATAAGTCTAAGCGAGTGAGTATCGTATTTCGTAAGTAGACTTGGTTGGTCGATGATCGAATAGATGTCGAGGAACGTGCTTAGCATAGCGACGCGGTAAGGCGATTGCAAGAATTTTGCAATGTACGAGAGCAACGGATAGTAGAACGACCCTAAGAGTTGTTTCGTAGATCGGTTTGAGTAACGGTTAGGCTATGTGTGTTGAGCGCACCATCTATGTTACAAAACGAACTAGTCGGGAATGATTCGAAATTGAGTAGAGGATTTGTACTCGGTCGAGGATCAGAGATGGGGGCATCGTAAGAGACCTTGGGTCGGAAAGATTGTTGTCTTTGAGCATCGTGGACTCAAGTTGACCTCTTATGTCGGGGGAGATTAAATACGATGTTTGGATAAGTTACCTAGCGGGGGTAGCCCCAAACACGATGCGTAGGCAGTTCGAGAATGTGGATCGTATTGGACTAGTTGCGTGCGATGCATAGTACGAATTGTAGGCAAGGAAAGTTGGACATGTTGGACTTAGTCCATGTCATTAAGGCCAAATGTTATGAATGATTGGATGAAGGACTCGAGTTATGTGAGAGATAGGCAAACGGTTGGGCGAATAGGCGTTACAGAGAATTGTTGTAATCGGATGCGCAACGACTTGATGCAACGCGAGTGTTAGGTGGCCGACGAGAAACTTATGAGATCGAAGTAACGGGTTTGAATCAAGTTATGTGCAGAAATGTTTGGAAGATGATCGCATGTTATGGGATGATGCATACGAGAAGTATTTTGAGAATAGGTGCTAAGATTCGACTAAGTTGAGTACGGACTGATTGGTGCTTGAGATTTAAGTTGAGCTGTTAGTTGTCCTGATATCCTACAACTGAGCTTGGCTGAAATGCATGTATTGGTGTGACGCCTAAAATATGTGTATGATCCAAACTAAGTTGTATGATTCCAACGATAGTAGCACGAGATCGTAAAATGATCTATGCGAGACACTTGGATCTAAGTGTTGGTTTCGGTTCGAGGACGAACCTTGTTTTGAGTGGTATATTATGTAATGCCCCGCTCTGCACGGTACATTATGATAAGTCGTTGACTCGAAGAGTTGTGTTGACCCGATGATGTATCGATACAAGAGTTACGTTGGCCAAAGATAAGCTTTGAGTCGGTTGGAATCTATGAATCGAATCGATGCAATGATAAGTCCCGCTTGAGCAAGTGCTGATTTTAGTTGATCTAGTGTGCAGGTTACGCTTTACGCTGGACGATAAGAGGTCGGCATTTTGCCTTATGCAGTGAAGTATCCGCGAAACCGAATCGTGGCCTTGCAACGGATTGTGGCATGGGCACGATAGGCCAAATTGACCGAGTAGTTCAAAGGAATGGCTAAGTCCGAGAGTTAGCTATGCGACCAAGTTATGGAAGCGAGCCGCTTCAATCTGCGAGACGACGAGGCGTATCGGCTTAAGGTGGGCGGGTTCTTGACTCTCTCTCCCTATTCCTTCACGTCTAATAAAATATGTCCGTGCATGCGTAAGATGTTATCGAGTTAGCGAGCGTGGCTCGGCGAGAAGTGTCTAAATATGTGTTGAACACTAAGATAGAACATTGAACAATCGAATAATTGAAGCGACGTGCATCAAGTGTACGAGTCGCGGTAGGGCGGTGATGGTAGAACATTGAAAGACAATATCGAGATGTGCATCACGTGCACGCCTCCGAGAACATTGAACACTAGGCGTAGAACATTGATTACGGCACTGAGTGTGCCCTCGTGCACGGAAGCTAGGGAATAACTAAGTAACTACGAAATTATGCTATGAGAATAACTTACGAATAGCACGCGTTGAATATGAGTATGAGATGACTAAGCCGTTGGGTGTCGTGCATCAATATGGATGTGTTGGGGCATAACGCCGACGGAGCTCCCCATATGGATGGTGGATTATGTTTTTGAGACGCGAATATGTTTATGGTGCGAGACTATGTTTATGGAACGGAGGATTGGTTGGAATGATATGATTTGTATGCTATGGTATGTATTGTATGGTCAATAGACTCGGATGGCCCGTGCACGGGTACGGCTTCCCTCAGACGGTTATGACCGGGGCACCGGGACCGTTCGGTCTAGGAGAGAATTATGTGTGGTATTTATGGTGCACATCATTCGGACGGATTGCGACCGTCCAGTGCTGTGATAAGCTATGATATCCGTAAGTTTGGGATCCTTCGGATACTGGACTAGCAACCCGTATCGAAGTGATCGTAGGCTTACACATAAGAGATGCTATGTCCATTACGGTGCGAAACACCGTGACCTTTATATAGTTAGGACCGGTGGGCTGAGATGAGAGTTGGGTGCAGGCGTAGGGCCTGCCACCCTTATGCATATATTTATGTTCACGGTTATGATTGGTTGGTTGCGCAAATCGTATGATTGCTTATGTAAGTTCTAACCATGGCAGGCTAGGCAAAGAGGAATGGAGATGAGCAAGAAACACTATGTTATGTTCATATTATGACTAACTGTATCTGCTGCATGAACACGGTATGGGACACATTTATGATAAGTTGCTATATATGAAGATTGTCATGAAAATGATCCTAAGGCTAAATAGAAAGATCACCAAATAATGATACATGTTCCACTAAATTTACTTAGTGCTTGGTTTGGGTACGAGCGGGTCTTGATCAGTGCGAAGCGAGGACGAAAGCACTAATCCCCCACTAGTTTGCCTGCAGGTTCAGGTATGTTCGGTTCGGGGCGGAGCTTGGCTTGGACGTGCCGAGACATGGAATCCTTGGCGTTCAAGAGGAGCTACCGCATAGGCATTCGGACTTGTTGTAGGTCCTAAGAATCAAGTTGCACCCATCAACAAAGTCATAAAAATCAAATTATACATCTTTCAAGTGAACTGCGCAGAAGACAGATTGCGCACCAACTCGATTGTGCAGGCTGAACTGCGCACTCATCCGAGTGCGCAAGCTGACGTGGCTTCGTCATCATTACCTGACACAGAATCAAATCTTCTGACAACTGACAGCACGGAGGACGAGAAAACTGTTCGTTTATCGTGCAGTACAGCGCTCGAGGACAGCTGTACATGTAGCGCAATCGGCCAGACTCTCTGCAGCACGGTCCATCCCAGCGCAATCTGAAGCCAGCGCAATTCAGGTGGCGCACTTCATCAAGACAACTGACAAATGAACACGTAGCCTACATGCCATCAATTACTCACCATGTGACAACCGTCTGTACACGATCAAGCGCATTTCAATAAAATAATGCCACGCGTTATGTACAGATGGTCCACGATCGAGTAACTGCCTGTGCAGTTCCTTGCTTGCACAATCCAAAGTCTGTGCAATCCATCCTGCGCAAGTCAGAATAACTAGAAGTTAGTTATTTCCAGAACTCTATAAATAGAGTTTCAAGTCTTCATTATCACAGAGATAGACACACAGAGAGATCAGAACACACAAGTCATCACCCGAGATCAGGAGTTCTTGCCAAAGTGCTGCTGCAATCTTCAGAGGCTACCGTCTTCAAAGTTCACATCGTCCAAGGGATAAAGCGATCGTCATTCAGATCGAATTCCTATAGTTGTACTTTCCCAGAATTCTTGTAATCTTCTTACAAAGTTTGTTGAAATAAAGATCAACTTTTATTTTTGCAAACAAAATGGTATATGTTCCTCAAAAGTACTATGATTGGTGCCGAACACCGTTTTGCAAATAAAGATCAACTTTTATTTTTACAAACAAAATGGTATATTTTCCCAGAATTCTTGTAATCTTCTTACCTCAGTCGTACTATGATTGGTGCCGAACACCGTTATAGTCCGGTCGAAAAAGAATGCCTAGCTCTCATATTTGCGGTTCAAAAGACGAGGTATTACATCATTGGCCAAACTATTCATGTCATATCCAGAGTTAATCCTCTTCGGGTACTGATGAAGAAGCCTAGCACACTCAATTCTCGGCTGGCTACATGGGCCATTCTACTAGCCCAATATGACATGGTATATGTTCCTCAAAAGTCTGTCAAAGGTCAAGCACTGGCGAATTTTTTAGCAGCTCATCCTGTTCCTGAGACATCTAAACTCTATGATGAAATTCCAGACGAGACTTTGGAATCTAATACAATCTCCGAAGAATTTCCTATTTGGCGTCTATTCTTTGATGGTGCATCCAGGATTGGACCCAATGGTGCCATTGTCGCAGGAGTTGGAGTTGTTCTTATCTCTTCAGACGGGTCAGCTATTCAGAGAGCCTACTCCTTAGATGAGCCTTGCTCCAACAACGTGGCATAATACAATGCTCTACTCATCGACCTTCAGTTAGCTAAACAATTAGACGTCGAGTATCTTGAAGTCTATGGTGACTCCAAACTGGTTGTTAACCAAGTTAGAGGAACCTATGAAGTTTGCCATCAAGATCTAGTACCTTACTTTGAAGCGGCAATCAACATGGCTACATCATTCCAAGCCTTCTTCATTGAATATATACGACGAGCTTGCAATACTGAGGCAGATGCTTTGGCTAATCTTGCAGCAGTTTTAGCCATCCCTATCAAAAGACAGCAGGTGGTGGTCATTTCTAATCGGGAATTGTTCTGCGTCAAAAATAATCGTAATATTGAGTTCAGTAATCTTACTGAAGTCAATGTTATCGGTGAAGATTGGAGAACTCCCTTCATCGACTTTGTAGTTCATGACATACTCCCAGAAGATCCCAAGGAGGCTATGAGTATTCATCGGCGGTCTCTACGATTCTATTACAATCAGACCACCAAAACTCTCTACCGGCAGACTTATGACGGTCTACTCTTGCGCTGTCTTGCTGGTGATGAAGTAAAGCAAGTATTGCGTGAAGCTCACGACAGTGTCTGCGGAGCACATCAATCCGGTCCTAAACTACAGGATCGTATCCGACGCATGGGTTACTACTGGCCCTCTATGGTATTTGATGCCATCGATTATGCAAGAAAATGTCGAGCTTGTCAAATCCACGCAGAATTTATTCATCAACCGTCGGAATTCCTTCATCCGACTGCTGCTTCCTGGCCTTTTGAAGCTTGGGGCATGGACATCATAGTTCCCATCAATCCTTCTTCTTCTAGAGGACATCGGTTCATACTGGCAATAATCGATTACTTCTCCAAGTGGGCTGAAGCTATACCATTGGCTGAAGTCAAGACCAGCAGTGTCATCAACTTTATCAAACACCATGTCATCTATCGATTTGGTTTACCTCGACGAATCATCCACGACAATGGACCTCAATTCATCAGCCAAAAGTTTACAAGGTTCTGTGACGATCATCGGATTGACAATGTCGCTTCGACAGCCTACAATCCTGCTGCTAATGGCTTAGCTGAAGCTTTTAACAAAACTATCATCAAGCTCCTCAAGAAGTTTGTATCTACTAACAAACGAAATTGGAGTGAAAAGCTTGGGAAATGTCTTTGGGCCTACCGTACTACGGTCCGCAACCCTACAGGCTGTACACCCTTCTCTTTGGTGTACGGCTGTGAAGCAGTTCTACCCTTGGAACTTCAAATTCTGTCCTTGAAGATTGCTATCGCCAATGAGCTCACTACAGAGAACAACGATCTTCTCCGACTTCAAGAATTGGAGGTGCTCGATGAGAAGCGGTTAATGGCTCAACAACATATTAAGTTATACCAAGCCCGCATCTTGAAGACATTCAATCGCAAAGTTAAGGTCATAACATTTCAGAAAGGAGAGCTCGTTCTAACCGTCAGACGTCCTATGACTATGACTCACTCGAGCAAAGGCAAGTTCGATGCAAAGTGGGAAGGGCCATATATCGTGAGCAAAGTCTTCTCAAATGGAGCCTATAAACTCACAGAGCTAGATGGTCGAGTTGCGATGATGCCTATCAATGGCAAGTTCCTCAAAAAGTATTATGTATAAATGTAAAAAGACATTGCTTGTAATCATCAGACCAGTTCATAAATAAAATTCAGTTTTATTTCATCTTGAATGATAGTACATAATATCAAGGAAGGTCACTATCATCCTTCTCAAAATTGGGACGCGGGCCATTACCGTCCTTATCAAAAACATGATCAGCAAAAGAGTCGAGAACATTCTTGCTGGAACCCACCAGGAACTTGCAAGTAGCCATCCTCATGGCTTCTTCTTCTTCAGTTTTCTCTGGTTCAAGGAGGAAGTCCAAGATGTCCTTTGGAGGCTTGGATGCAGACGAACCTTCGCCCGCTGCTATCTGCTTTGGTGGAGCCGGATCGACTGGACGTTCCTCAGTACCCGCTTCCACCTTCGGGGCGATCTCAGCCTTCTTGGATGCATTTCCAGACGACATCTTTATGTTGAAGTGACCATCCCATCTGATTTTCTGTTCTATTTATAGACAGAAATTCGAAGTATCACATCCATTTGACGGTTCGCCCGTTCATCACATTCATCCGACGGTTCGCCCGTTCATCATCCGACGGTTTACCCGTTCATCACATTCATCCGACGGTTCGCCCGTTCATCATCCGACGGTTCGCCCGTTCATCATCCGACGGTTTACCCGTTCATCATTTGACGGTTCGCCCGTTCATCACATTCATCCGACGGTTCGCCCGTTCATCATCCGACGGTTTACCCGTTCATCACATTCATCCGACGGTTCGCCCGTTCATCATCCGACGGTTTACCCGTTCATCATTTGACGGTTCGCACGTTCATCACATTTATTTGACGGTTCGCCCGTTCATCATTTGACGGTTCGCCCGTTCATCACATTTATCCGACGGTTCGCCCGTTCACTCCATAAATCCGACGGTTCGCCCGTTCACTCCATAAATCCGACGGTTCACCCGTTCACACATCCATCTGACGGTTTACCCGTTCATTACATTCATTTGACGGTTCATCCGTTCATTTAATTCATGTGACGGTCCATCCGTTCATCCCGACGATTCATTTTCGTTCATTTATTTCGTTCATATCATTTCGTTCTTATCAGCAACTTGTCATCTTTGATTAAGTTGTCTATTGAAATAATGATATTCGATAAATTATATTTGCCACGTCCATATTACCTCTGAGCAGATATAATTGAATATGATTATTTTCCAGAATCAAGAAATATATCATGTCTTGTACCTCTGAATATATTTTCTATCGCTATTATTTATATCTGATTAAGATATGCAACAAATAATAGAGCCACAAAAAATATCTTTTTATTGATCAAAGATGAAAGACATTACAAAGATACATATTACAAAACAAGAAGATACATAAAATCTTTCTATTCGGTCGGTGGTGTCATCAAGTTAACCATCTGCTGCTTTAAAGATTTTAGTCGCTCCTCACGGGAGTCCATCACACGTCTCCTAGCTTCCTCCATTCCAGACTTTTCATTAAAAGTCGATAAGGTCACTAAGCGGCGGGAGATTTCAACCTGATGAGTCGTGATATATTCATTTCGCTCCTGAGTCAGAATGTCCAGTTGCTGAGTGGCAGCCTGATGCTGAGTGACTTCATTTTCTAGAGTATGCTGAACCAGTTTCAACTCTTCCTGGAGACGGGCAATCTCCTCTTGAAGACGAACAGATTTCGCTTTCAACTCAGTAACTTTCTCCTCCTTCTCTCCAACAGCAGAGGTGGCTATCTCCATTTGAGAATCATATTCTGAAGCCTTGGCAGTATAAGTGTCTATGAAAGTCTGGAGATTAGCATTCTCAATGGCAACTTCTTGAGACATCCTTTCAAATTCAGCTTGTACTAAAGATTCCACTTCCCCTCGATTGAGATCTTTGTAGATCTTAACCGATGCTTCTAGCTCATCTAGTATGTGCTCAAGAAAAACAGCTTGAGCTTCATCTCCTTGACCTCGGATGGCATTTATTAAATGAGAGGTTGGGCTTCTAACAGTAGTGAAATCAACAACTTCTTTCTCTAGTACCCTATCTACTAGGGGTCCTAATGCATTAAAGAACAGGTTGCTGAAAGAACTAATGATAAATTGGTTAGTTGCCAAAGCACCAGGGGTAGCAGCTACTCCCGTTGATGATGAAGCAGCATGTGCCTGTGCCAATGGACGTTCTTGCACTTGAATAGAGGGTTCTTTAAACAAGGGAGCTAAAGTAGAACTGGTTGCTCCTCCCAGTTGTTCTTCTGCAAGGACAAATGAACCTGTCATTGATTGTTGTTGTCATTAACAATTAATTAAAAAAGGATCAAAAGATCAAAGGCAATCTTACCATGACTTGCCCCAGCAACAAGCCTTTCTTCTGTTGGTACAGATTCCAGTCTAACAGAAGTAGCCTCAGACATTACTGCCTGGCTACTTCCAGCCTCAGAACCATCCGAGAAATGTTGACTACCGCTAGCGATAACCGTTATCGGCACTATATCAGTGCAAGAAGGAACCAGAGATGATTCGATTTCTACATGGATCAAAAATAAAGATGTCAGCCATTAATCTATGAAAAGAAGAATGATAATTTTATTTTATACCTTTGGGATCAGCGGTAGTAGCTTCCTCTAGCACTACTTCCTTACCCATACTCTTTTCAGGAGACACATCCACCTCAACATCCTTTTCAGGAGCTAGTGTGTCTTCAACAGCTTCAGGAGATTTATGGACATTAATGTCCTCTTCTTGATTCAAAGTATCATCAATAACCTCTATTGATATATCCTCAGTGCTCATGCTATCCTCAGGTACTTCCTCGCTGGCAGTTGCAGCGGTATGATCAACATCATCTTGTAGACCGAAGTCGCAATCATTTAATGCTTCAATCATTAAACGATCCTCCTCTTCGCGGATTGTTCCTGGTATAACAGGAAGCTGAGTAGTTTCTACCGTCGGTGAAGGAGATCGCAGAGCTTCATGCTCCTTCTCTACAATATCCTCTCTAGGCTCTGCAGTCTCCTCTTTCTGATCAGTCTCGTCCCTCCGTTCTGGACTAGGAGTCTCCTGCCTAGGCTCGGAGATAGGAGTAGGAGATGACATAGTAATTCCAGCAGTAGCACTGGCCACCACCGAGGACATGATCACCTTCTTTCTTTTCTTAAAAGCCTGTTTCTTTCGATGAAGAGGTCTTTCGGGACTCTCCACATCTACTACATCAACCCGCTGTGGAAGAGAAGTCGGTGTGGTCGCTGTAATGACCCGCTCCGCCCTTGCAGAACGCCGATTCAAACGGCAAATGCAACGACTCAAGCGAGCCGTCGACCCGAAGAGTTGGCATCGACCAGATGAAGAATCGATACAAGGCTTACATTGGCCCGTCAAGATGAATCCAGACTTAGACTTTCAAAAGGCGCACTCGGAGTATCGCTCGGCCGATGCGAACATCGCTAAGGTGGGTGGCTCCGATGAACCCGTCTTTGCTTAGCCTAGACACATAACAATACGGACACTATCACTGAAATCGCTAGGCGATAACACCGCGCATGCTAATAAATGATCCAACGCACCTAGCTAAGGGATTAATCCCATCTTGTATGCTTGTATAGAATATGGAAAGGAACATGGAAATTGGGAGAACTCTCGCACCGCGCTCCACGCTCGTGCTAAGGCACAAGCTTACGTTTACGTCTCTGATGCGTTCAAACAATGAAAACAATGAATGGTTTACAACAATAAAACGAGGAGACTATCAACATAGTCGTTCCGAGTAGAGTTTAGCAACATTGAAAGACTATGGGACCGATGGGTCGCCAAGGCGACTCCCGCACGGGGAGTTGCAAAATGTATGAATGCATGAATGAACAAATAAGTGAATGAATGAATCAACGAATGAAAGAATGAATACGTGAATGAATCGATGAACAAACGGACAAGTGAAAGAAAGAAAAAAAGAATGAATAAAAGATAAGAAGAAAAGAAATGGTTAGCGACAGGTGTGACGGGCACGTGCAACGGGGCTCGCTACCCGCGCTGCACGGACGCCAACCTGGTCGATAACGCATTGTGGCTAAGGGTTAGACTATGATGATAAAATACGAAATGGTCGTGGACGGACCCGTGCACGGGTGATACGGATTCTGTGGCATAATCAAAGGGAGGATCGTGGCCGGCCTAGACGGAACCAAGTCGAGGCTTACGGGCTGCCTGGGTACGGACTTGGCCACCCGGGGGACGTAAGTGCTGAGGTATTTCAAGAGACTAACAGGGTGTGTGCCAGTCCTCACCCTACGCTAAGTTGAGAAATACCACGGTTGGAAGTGTCCAAAATGGCTTGTGATGCCAGCGACCGGTGCATATAGATTTAAGTGGGCTTTGCTGGTGGCAATCCACGTGCAAGTCCTTGCATTGAAATCAAAGTAGTCTAAGTTAACTGTACAAAGCACCTTCTGAATAGGCTTGAATATAACACACAAAATGATCAAGAGTACTTCGAGCAAACGAGTTAGAAAACGTGCCTACGATATGCTAGAACCCGAGGCAAGGACACGCACTTTACATTGAATGCTTTCATGAACTACGTTAAGTTATTTCATATGAATTGTTGACTAACTTGGTTTACGTTGAACAGGGAAGGCCGGACGGTAAGTATGGGTAAGTCGTGCATGTATTTCCATGCGATACTTGTATTTGGCAATATGAGATAGGCTATGAAATATGCCATGTAAATGATCTTAAGGCAAGATTAGAAAGACAATGAATGATAGACGGTGCACAAAAGTAAATAGAACGTATTTGGTAATGATAACATTATGGGCGAGCTAGCCTCTCCACCAGTGCATAACAATGTACTGATAACCCCACAGTCTGCTTGTAGGATGCAGGTAACGTCGGCGGGTGCGGAGCTTCCATCGAACGTGCTAAGGCGCGGAGCTATCTCTGGAGCCTTGGAGCGTTGCAAGGAGCTGAAGCACCATATACAGGACATAATATATCGGAACATCGCCATGAATCATTCCATGTTGTATGCCACTTGGCACGCCTTTTATGTTTCAAAGAGAGAGCTTGAGCGATTTGTAATATCGGCCTAGCGCCGCTTGTAAACTTCTTGAAAATCAATAAAGAGTTTGAATTCACTTCAATTTTGTGTTCGTTTACTTTTCGCTGCAAATGGGGACACTCTGTGCGACTCTGTGGCCTAGCTCAAATCGGCCGTTTCTGGACTTGGCCTTGCATGGGCGCAACCTAGGCCCGTGTGGCATCACGCCTTAGCGAGGACGATCGCTCATGCGGGAGCGGGGCGTGACAGTCGCTTCTTCTCGGGTCGACTCGGCCAGTTGCCGAGACTGCGACCTGGTAGTAAATTTCTCTGATGGGTCCAAGAGGAGTTTTTTCTTGGCAATCGGAGAGGAAGGTTCATTAATCCTTCTCTTCCTTTCCCTGACCGAAGACTTAACAACTTTCAAAGAAATTCTCAGTGGTTCATTAACTTCCTCAGGGAAGTTAGCATCCCTTGAGGCTTCTAAGGGATCATCCACTGGTTCATGTTGTTCATCATTTCCTGGAGCTAGTACAGCAGTTGCTCCTTTCTTCAAACGCGTCGCCGTCGCGAAGCTATCCACCAGATTGAAGTTCTCGGCGAAAGTATTTGCAGCTGTGTAAAACAGTGAATATGTATATAACATTCTAGGGCCATGATCATTCTTGGTTGGCATCGAGAATACTGTCCTTGTGTCTCGAGCGTTGTAGTAGGCCCATGCTCTGGCACCATCAATTAGATACCCCTTTCCTTGTAGACAAGTTATAGCGTTGCCTACATGGAACTGGTCGTAACCAAATTGACGAGCGAAGCGACTTGGTAAATATGGTTCCAGATAACACTCCTCTTTAAATCTGTACACCAAATGCGATGGTCTGATCGTCTTTAGCCAGTCAAAAGCTACCCGACCCAGCGGTTGTCTCCCAAGGTCAACTAAATTTGCCGACATATGTTCATAACCGACTGGAGGGGCAACGCAGAAAAAATTCCATCCCTTCCCAAGGTTTAAGGCGCGTCTGCAGTCCTTCAGACTAATGTACACCCACTTGCTCCGGGAGAATCTTCGCAGAAAGCTACCACCGACTGCTCCCATGTCGGGGTTCATCAATGACTGATGGTGCAGAAGCAACCATCCGAATAAATAGATGTAAGGCAACTCCAATCGAGAGAAGTTCCCATTCTCACCCTTCTATTTGAGCATGGAGTCAACATACAGACGAAGACCTGCATTCACTCTGCAAGTCATCGCTGATAGCAAATCCATCCGGTAGCCGAAGACTAACCGGACAGCAGCAAAAAGTACGCCACGATGGAAACGGTCCACGGCGCTTGCTCCGGGTACAACGAATCGACGGAGCCAGTATGTCAGGAATCCCGCCAGCTAGGCTTCTCTTGACATGGGCCTGTAGCCCATTCTTATAAAGCTCTCAACAAAATCTCCAGTCTTGAGCGGAGGATATTGATGTTCATCATTAACTCTGATATCCATTTTCTTATTCTCTTCCATCAATCGTATTACTTTGCTGTGGCTGAGGGATTGGAAGAAAGTCGGGTTGCATATGTCATGATCCTTAGTCTTTTTCTCAATGATATGATTAAGAAAAAGATAAGATAACCACTTCGATGAATAACAGGTGCCGGAAGAGCCGCTCTTATAGTATAGGGAGCATATGTTGTAATGGCACAATAGTTCGTCGAAGACAGCCACCATCTCTGCATTTTCCCGACGTAATCTGTCAAACTCGTCGTTTGTGGGAACATACTCCTCATAAGGGAAGTCTCCTCTTGGTAGGCATGAGATGTACTTCATCTCATGGAGGGCTAATCCAATCTCCCCGCAGGGCGTCATGAATGTCCCTGTCCTATAGTTATACCTCTCTGCCAAGGCCAGAAACAGATGAGAGTTTGGGTGGAATCCATACACGGTAGCATATACCGCATGATAAAGCTCGATCTCCTTAAGCTTGTCTTCGAACTGAGCCAATATCCAGTTGGCTATGCAGTTCCACCTTCTGTTGTCTGGGTTCACCAGACCTGTTAGCCGGATGTCCTGATCCGGGTATCTGCCCTCAGCCTTTGCATACTTATTAGCAAAGATTTGTGTCCTCACCGACAGCAGTAAAGAAGAGTTCTCTGGAGCGATACAGCCTGGCTTCAACCCTCTGAGTAAAGTGCAATGTCGCTCAGAGGAGCTATAGAACATGTCTCTGTTGTTTGGTCCTTTCTTGACACAAATCTTTCCTATCCTTGCCTGTTGGAGGGGAGTAATATCCCAGTCCATTCTCCTGGGATGGCTTGCATGGGCATAGCGGGCTAGAGGGAGGCATCTAGCAATGTCCGGTAACAGGATTAGTTTCTCCTTTCTTTGGAAGAGTCTCTGCTCAACACGGGGTCTTGGCTGAGAACTCTTGTCAATGGCTTCGCCAAATAAGAACATGGGTTTCTTGTGGGTAATGGCGTCAGCAGACTGCAGGGGCTGCCCATTCATCAAACTTAACAAAGTCTCATTGTCCTGAGCTACCAAGATAGCTTGGCGGGAGGATGGCAGAGCATATTATGGAAAGAGCACATAGAACAAATTTTTTTTAAATTCTGGCTCAGCAAGGGACCCTGCAAATATTTTATACTCAGGGTCCTCTCTGATGTTAACTGCATCAAACAAAAAAAATAGTCAGTACAAGTAAAATCAAAGATTCTATCAGTAAATTGCGCAAGCATCATACTGCGCAAGCATCAGATTGCGCAAGCATCAGCTTCTATGCACAAACTATCCAGTGGCGCCAACTCATCCACTTGCGCAAGTCATCAGATTACGCTGAATAACTTGCGCAAAGCATCAGTTTGTGCTGGACAGCCTTGCGCAAATCAGCAGACTGCGCTGACTTTTGCCAGCGCGTTCTAACCGATTGCGTAAGAAAATAGTCTTCATAAAAATGAAAACTATTGGGTTTGTGCAACCAAAACCCTAAACAGGACGGCACAGTATAACCAAATCTCTAAAAAGAGACAGGTTCGAAGGATCAACAGTGTTAAAGAACCCTAAAAAGGGTCTTTCGATCTGGTTTACTACCTTGCAGTGCTGGGTGAGCAGCTTCATGACGAGAAGGGCGCGGCGCAGCACGCGCCGAAGACTCGGTGGGGGCCTTACCTTTCTCGGCGGCGGAGCGCTTTGGAGCCATTGAGATCGACGGGAAGAAAAAGAGTCAGGAAAGCTCGGAAAGTTTTCTCTTTCGGAAGTTTGAAAGCAAGTAAAGAATAGAAGAGAGAGAACTGAGAACTATTTATAGTTTTCCAAAATAAACAAACTCCTCAGATTGCGCCGAATAAACAGGGGCTAATTCCTCCGATTGTGCAGACAGGTCATCTTATGCGCAACTTGATTTTAAAATCAAAATTCAAAGTATTTCGAAGCTTTGACTATCTTCAAACTTTAAAAACTTTGAAGGGGGTCTTGTAGGTCCTAAAAATCAAGTTGCACCCATCAACAAAGTCATGAAAATAAATTATACATCCTTCAAGTGAACTGCGCAGAAGACAGATTGTGCACCAACTCGATTGTGCAGGCTGAACTGCGCACTCATCCGAGTGTGCAAGCTGACGTGGCTTCGTCATCATTACCTGACAGAGAATTAAATCTTCTGACAACTGACAGCACGGAGGACGAGGAAACTGTTCGTTTATCGTACAGCACAGTGCTCGAGGACAGCTGTACATACAGCACAATCGGCCAGACTCTCTGCAGCGTGGTCCATCCCAGCGTAATCTGAAGCCAGCACAATTCAGGTGGCGCACTTCATCAAGACAACTGACAAATAAACACGTGGCCTACATGCCATCAATTACTCACCATGTGGCAACCGTCTGTACACGATCAAGCGCATTTCAATAAAACAATGCCACGCGTCATGTACAGATGGTCCACGATCGAGTAACTGCCTGTGCAGTTCATTGCTTACGTAATCCAAAGTCTGTGCAATCCATCATGCACAAGTCAGAATAACTAGAAGTTAGTTATTTCCAGAACTCTATAAATAGAGTTTCAAGTCTTCATTATCACAGAGATAGACACACAGAGAGATCAAAACACACAAGTCATCATCCGAGATCAGGAGTTCTTGCCAAAGTGCTGCTGCAATCTTCAGAGGCTACCGTCTTCAAAGTTCACATCGTTCAAGGGATAAAGCGATCGTCATTCAGATCGGATTTCTATAGTTTACTTTTCCAGAATTCTTGTAATCTTCTTACAAAGTTTGTTGAAATAAAGATCAACTTTTGTTTTTGCAAACACTTACGACATGGAGATGTTCGACCGAAGACTACTTGGTGGCTATAAAGAGACATAATGTATGGAACAATGTAATCCTTTGTGAGCTAGAGAGATCATGAGCGTTGTAGCCAATTGGCATATTAAGTTGGGCTATTCAGAGCCTTTGTAATCTTCAGTTCATTATGAATAAAAGAGATTCTTGTTGTATACTTTGTTTTTCTTCCGCTGCTTATATTACGACTTTGAGATAATCACTATGTGAACCGTTATCTTGCCTTGTACGAGCGCAACTCGAGGCTCGTGCGATATCACGTCCCAGCGATCGATGATGATTTGGGTAAAATCTAGCGAGGACGAGCGATTTCCCGGATCGGGGCGTGACAGGGTCACGCCGCGTTTCCTACAAGTGATATCAGAGCCCATGGTTACGGAACGGATACAATAGTGGTGTGGATGAATGTGCTTTTAAGTTTTACATAATAGGTAGTTTCGTACTGGGGGGTGAATTTTAGAAAAATTATAAAAAAGGGGTAACTTTTACGAAATTACAAGTAGAGGGATAGGACGACATCACTAGTGGCGCCAGACTGGAGTCCCCTGGTGGGCGCCACTAGTGATGGCGCCAGACTGGTGGGCGCCACTAGTGGTAGCGCCAGACTGGCTGGTGGGCTTTTTTTATTTTTTCTCCCTCTCTCCTCACTCTTAGCTCTATCCAACGTTCAAAATTACTGTATAACGGTCCTATTTCTATCCGTTGGAGATTGGATGTATAAAAATGGTGGATGTGAGAGAGGTTCATCCCCACTTCACTCTTTCTAATCTTCTTCACACATTCTATTATTCGTGGCCTCTATCTTCTCCAATAATTTCTACAGATTAGTAGTCCATTTTTTCGATATGGATCAAAGTCTAAGAATATTGTGCTCACATGGAGGTTCAGTAAATGGGTTATCATACGAAGGGGGTTTTACGCAACTTCTTATAATCGATCGTAGTACTACATTTGATAGTCTAAGAACTCTGATTAGTAACTCTTTTTCTATTCGATACGAATTTATTTTAAGACATGTTTTTGTTTTTCATTGTTTGTTAATAGATTCTGATCAGGCATAAAATTTTGTTCTTGAAGTTAATTTGCAATCGCCTTTTATAAGTATTTTTGTTACTCAAGTTTCTCCAACCACTTAAAATGTTTTCACGTCCAGGTGCTTCTAATTATCAAGTGGGTGCTAGTTCTTCTCGACTACTGCCAACTCACGAAGAAGAACAAGCAGTAGATCTACCTAGTAATGATGATTTTGACGATTTTCAAAGTAATAAAAATAGTGATGATTTAATTGAAAATATAGATGATGATTTTGATGATACTGTTAGTAGTGGTACCACTCATGAATTATTTGTCGGACAACAATTTGCTACACGGCTTGAGTTTAGAAATTTTATAAGTAATGTAGCAATCGAACACAACTTTACATGTTCAACCGGTAGCATGAACAATTCTAGGGGAATAATTTACACTTGTGATCAACCAGCTTGTAATTGGAGAGTATATGCTAGACCCCTTGGCACAGGAGAAATATTTTTCATTAGTATATTAGAAAGTCGACATTCTTGTTTAAGTGGACTAACAAGAGGATGTCATCCATTAGCTACTGCTAAGTGGATTAAAAATAAGATTATTGATATAATTAGGGATAATCAGTCCTATAGTCCATCGCAAGTAGTAAAGGATATCCGTAGAGGACATCGGATAGAAATTTCTTTTGCCAAAGCTTGGAGAGCCCGAGAGATGGCACTAGCTGAAATAAACGGTAGTTATGCCGATGCCTATGCTAGTCATGAAGAGTATGGTTTAAGAATTCTGGAGACAAATCCAGACAGTAGAGTTTGTATAAAAACCACTAAAGACAATAGCTTCGAAAGAATTTTTATTTGTTTCAAAGCATGTATTGATGGTTTTTTAGCAGGTTGTTTACTAGTTATTAGTATCGATGGTACATTTCTTTCATCTAGATACCAAGGTACATTATTGATTACTTGTGCTCATGATCCTAACTATTAGTTATATCCAATTGCTTATGTTGTTGCTGAAGGTGAGAATACTGATTTGTGGACATGGTTTTTAAACTGTTTAAGAAATACTTTCGAAAGATATTTAGATGACTGTTTGCAAAAACAAAAGTTGATCTTTATTTAAACAAACTTTGTAAAGAAGATTACAAGAATTCTGGGAAAGTACAACTATAGGAATCCAATCTAGATGACGATTGCTTTATCCCTTGGACGATGTGAACTTTGAAGACGGTAGCCTCTGAATTTGAAGGCGATAGCCTCGGAAGAATGTAGCAGCACTTGGACAAGAACTCCTGAACTCTCTGATATTTCTGAACTTTATGTCTGATCCCTTGGAATGAAGACTTGAAACTCTATTTATAGAGTTCTGGAAATAACTAACTTTTAATTATTCTGAATGGCGCAAGTTGAATTGCGCATGCACTGGATTGCGCAGCATTAGACTGCGCAGGCAGCTATCTGATCGTAGGCCAACTGTCTGGGACACATGGCATCATTTGATTGAAATACGCATGATCGTCTACAGACGGTTGCCACGTAGTGAGCAATTGATGGCATGAATGCCACGTGTATATTTGTCAATTGTCTTGATGAAGTGCGCTGACTTTGGATTGCGCTGAGATGGACCGCGCTGGGATGGACTGCACTGGCATGGACTGCGCTGCAGACAGATTGCACTGCATGTACAGCTGTCCTCGAGCGCTGTGCGGCACAATAAACGAACAGTCTCCACGTTCTTTGTGCTATCAGTTGTCAGAAGATTTGATTGTGTCAGGTAATGATGACATGGCCACGTCAGCTTGCGCATTTGAGAGTGTGCGCAGTCCAGTCTGCGCAATCTGGATGATGCACAATCTGACTTCTGCGTAATTCATTTGGAAGATGTATTTCTTGATTTTTATGACTTTGTTGATGGGTGCAACTTAATTTTTTAGGACCTACAAGACCCCCTTCAAAGTTTTCGAAAGTTGAATTTATTCAAAATTTCGAAATACTTTGAATTTTAAATTTTCAATCAAGTTGCGCATGTGATGATGCTGTCTGCGCAATCGGAGGGATTACCCCTATTTATTCGGCACAATCTGAGGCAGCCGTTGCTCTTTGAAAGACTATAAATAGTTTCCTTCGTCCTTCATATTATTTTTTACTTGTTTTTATTGTGCTTGAGAGAGAGAAATCCCCGAGCCTACTCCGACTTCACTCTTTCTTCCTCGTCGACTTCATAGCTCCCAAGCGTTCTTCTGCCACCGACAAGGGCAAGGCCCCCGCCGAGTCTTCGGCTCGGGTTGCGCCGCGCCCTTTCCGACACGAAGCTGTGCACCCTGCTTTGCGAGGTAGACAACCCGATCGAAAACTCTTTTTAGGGTTTTTTTGACTTTGTTGAATCTTAAAATCCATCTCTTTTTAGAGATGTGATCATACTGTGCCACCCTGTTTAGGGTTTTGGTTGCACGAATCCATTATTCTTCATTTTTATGAAGAATATCTTCTCGCACAATCGGTTGAATTGCGCTGGCAAAAGTCAGCACAATCGGATGATTTGTGCAAGATCTGTCAGCGCAATCTGATGTTTGCACAATCTGATGTTTTGCGCAATCTGATATTTTGCGCAATCTGATGACAGAATTTCTGACTTGACTTGTACTAAATTTTGTTCTTTCTGTTTGATGCAGTTGATACCAGAGAGGACCCGAATTATGTAATCTTCACAGGAACTTTAGCTGAGCCAGAATTCAAAGAAAACTTATCCCATGTACTCTTCCCACAGTATGCCCTTCCATCATCTCGCCAAGCTATCCTGATAGCTCAAGATAACGAGACCTTGTTAAGTCTGATGAATGGACAGTCGTTGCAGTCTGCTGACGCTGTCACCCACAAGAAGCCTATGTTCCTCTTCGGTGAAGCCATTGACAAAAGTTCTCAACCTAGACCCCGAGTTGAGTCGAGAACTTTCCAAAGGAAGGAGAAACTGATCCAGTTACCAGACATAGCTAGATGCCTTCCTCTAGCACAATATGCTCATGCCAGCCATCCTAGGAGGATGGACTGGGACATTACTCTCCTTCAACATGCACGGACAGGAAAAATCTGTGTCAAGAAAGGCCCAAACAATAGGGACATGTTCTATAGCTCTTCTGAGCGACACGGCACTCTACTAAGAGGGTTGAAGCCAGGTTGTATCCCTCCTGAGAACTCGTCTTTGTTGTTGCCGGTAAGAACACCGATTTTTGCTAACGAGTATGCAAAGGCGGAGGGCAGGTATCCTGATCAAGACATCCGGCTGACCGGTCTGGTGAACCCGGAGAATAGGAGGTGGAACTGTATAGCCAACTGGGTATTGACTCAGTTTGAAGATAAACTTAGAGAGATCGAGCTTTATGACGCGGTATATGCTACCGTGTATGGCTTCCATCCAAACCCTCATCTGTTTCTAGCCCTGGCAGAGAGGTATAACTATAGGACATGGATGTTCATGACGCCCTGCGGGGATATGGGATTGGCGCTCCATGAGATGAAGTATATCTCATGCCTACCAACGGGAGACCGTCCTTATGAGGAGTATGTTCCCACAAACGACGAGTTAGAAAGACTGCGTCGGGAAAATCCAAAAATGGTAGCAGTTTTTGATGAACTACTGTGCCATTATAATATATGCTCCCTGTATTACCAGAGCGGCTCTTCCAGCACATGTTATTCCTCCAAATGGTTATCTTATCTTTTTTTAATCATATCGTTGAGAAAAAGACCAAGGATCATGACTCCTGCAATCCAATTTTCTTTCAACCTCTCAGCAATAGTGAAGTGATAAAGCTGATGGAAGAGAATAAGAGAATGGATATCAGAGTTACTGATGAACACCAATATCCTCCGCTCAAGCCCGGAGATTTTGTTGAAAGCTTTATAAGAATGGGCTACAGGTCCATGTTGTAGGTCCTAAAAAATCAAGTTGCACCCATCAACAAAGTCATAAAAATCAAGAAATACATCCTTCAATTTGAACTGTGCAGACGACAGATTGCACATCATATCGATTGCGCAGACTGGACTGCGCACACTTTCAAATGTACAAGCTGACGTGGCAATATCATCATTATCTGACAGAATCAAATCTTCTGACAACTGACAGCACAAAGAACGAGTAGACTGTTCGTTTATTGTGCCGCACAGCGCTCGAGGACAGCTGTACATGCAGTGCAATCTGTTTGCAGTGCAATCCAGCCCAGCGCCATCCATTCTAGCGTAATCCAAAGTCAGCGCAATTCAAGTTGCGCACTTCATCAAGATAACTGACAAAAGTACTCGTGGCATTCATGCCATCAATTGCTCACTACGTGGCAACCGTCTATGCACGATCATGCGTATTTCAATCAAAGGATGCCATGTGTCCCAGATAGTTGGCCCACGATCAGATAACGGCCTGCACAGTCTAATGCTGCGCAATCCAGTGTATGCGCAATCCAACTTGCGCCATTCAGAATAACTAAAAGTTAGTTATTTCAGAACTCTATAAATAGAGTTTCAAGTCTTCATTCAAGGGGATCAGACATAAAGTTCAGAAATATCAGAGAGTTCAGGAGTTCTTGTCCAAGTGCTGCTGCATTCTTCCGAGGCTATCGCCTTCAACTTCAGAGGCTACCGTCTTCAAAGTTTACATCGTCCAAGGGATAAAGCAATCGTCTTCTAGATTGGATTCCTACAGTTGTACTTTCCCAGAATTCTTGTAATCTCTTTACAAAGTTTGTATCAATAAAGTTCATACTTTTGTTTTTGCAAACAAAATGGCGACTCTGCTGGGGACGACTTTCTCCTCCGACGAGGAAGTGACAACTCAATGTGACGTTGTGTCTATCGAAAAGACGCAGAAGACGCTGGTTGTGAAGGTCAACCAGACGGCCTATGAAGCCATGATCAACTCCAGGACCACTCCTCGTACTGCAACAACTTCTGCTACGAGCAAAGTGCACCCAATGTGGGTCCCCAAGACTGTTGTGCAGTCTGTTGATTCTGCCACCAAGACTGCTGCGCAGTCTAAAAATACTGCTGCCAAGACTGTTGCACAGTCTGTTGTCTCTGCTGTTGCACAATCTGCCTCTACTCCTCCTGTGCAGTCTGCTGTTGCCAGTGCACAAACCACTTCATATGCTGTCCTATCAAAGTACAAGACTCCTCTGTCCTTGGCGCAGTTGGCTACAATTTTGTCTGCGCAGTCCATTACTCCAGCAACCAGAGTGCATCCCAAACACTTTATGGCCAGAACTCCTGATGCGCAAACCACAGTGTCTGTGGCCAGAACCAAAAAGCCATCTGCCAGAGTCACCCATGCGCAACCTGCCAG
The DNA here is from genome assembly GCA_029216955.1 of Iris pallida. Lineage (NCBI taxonomy): Eukaryota > Viridiplantae > Streptophyta > Magnoliopsida > Asparagales > Iridaceae > Iris > Iris pallida. Next base: position 7,162,981 of record JANAVB010025798.1, read on the forward strand.
TGCGCAACCTGCCAGTACGCCAACAACCCATGCGCAAGCTGCGCCAGCACAGTCTAAGAGAGACAGCCCTTTGGCTAATCTTCCCTCTTCTCACAACAAGGGAAAGAGCTCTGTTCCTCTTCCCAAACACCCTGTTGCTCCTGCACAATCCACTGGGGGTAGTCCTTTGGCTATTTCTCCTCCTCTCCAGAATAAAAGAAAAGGCCCGTTGGTCTTTTCTCAAACTTCTTCGTCCCATGACTTGGAAGACAACAGAGGGAAACGCTCTTTAGCTAACCCTTCGTCACAAAACAAAGGAAAAGGCCCTTTGGCCTTTTCTCAGTCTTCTTCGGTTTTTACCGTAGAAGATCAATCTGAACGTGCTCCGGCACTAGTCAGTACAAGAACTCTTTCTAACAAGGGTTCTTCTTCCCTCTTTGCCAAAGGAAAATGTACTGATCAGAGAGGTATTCTGCCTACTCCGGTAGCAGAATTTCAAGATCTTCCAACTCTTAAGATCTCCCGCTCAAGATAGAGAAAATTGTTGGCATCTCAAACAGAAGTCCCTGGGGGTGAGTTTGCTGATTTAAAAACATATCTCAATCGACCAACTTCGGTAAAACGCAAACAGCCAATGCCGAAGACCACTCAGCATCAGAAGCAAACCTCCAGGATCAAAAATCCTGACACCTATGCCAATGAAGTGAGTACTTCCCTGTACACTCAAGGGACAAAACATTTGAAGAACCGGAACCATGTTCCGAATATTGTCAAAGAACACATCCCTCGAACTTCTGCTCGTCCTGTTGCTGTTCCCGATCTTCGGGAACACCTCAAGCAAAAACAGGACAACATCTCAACATCCCCAGTACAACCATTTGGACACCATTGCAATCACAAAGTGGTCATCAAATGTTGTTGTCAGACAACAAGATGATCTGTCTTCGATCGTCTGAACTTTACAACCTCTGAACCTATGTCGGAAGATGAAGACGAAGTTCTGTACGCTTCTGTCAACATGACTTCCTAAGACACTGGGGGTAGGAAGTGCTCCAAACACGGAAAGCCTCGCAGGCCAAGCCAGCGGTATTTGGATCTACTCCAAGAATCTTCTGAAGGAGTATTCCAACATACCCATTTCCGAAGCCGAGACACAATCGGTCAAAGGAATCTTCAAGATCCTTCTGATCATCTCCCTCTTTCTCACTCAGGAGATGATTCCTTCTCCGACTACGATGCATACAGCAAAAGTTCGGAGCAGACAGTGTCCTCCACTGTACCCAGAGAAGTGACAGCCTATGTTGTCAATGAAGATCCCGATGCTTCCAGTTCAGCTAGTCAAGAACAACGGATCGCTACGTTAGAAGACAAGCTGAAGACTATGGCCGAAATGGTTACAAGTATGCATTCCATTATTGTGGCCCAGCATACAGTACCACCGACCGTACCTCCTACAAATCCTGAAATCATAGCATCGTCGGTGCCCGTCAATGCAGGGCTGGGGGTAGCATCTCCTCAAGTACCTCCTGTACAGATTCAACCCACTCCTAGTCAGTCAGGTGCTGGGGGTAGTGCTTATCACGCTGTTCCTCCCCCTAACACTATGATTCAACCTGCTCCTTCTATATCAGTAGAAGATGCCAATGAAGCTGTCAAGCTCCTACGCACTCAGTTCGAAGCTTTCAAGGAGAAGGACAACTTGCAGAGGTTGGGGATCAAGCAACCTTACCCAGTTGAATAGAAGGAAGTTCCCTTTCTTCCGAAGTACAAAATCCCAACCATCTCACTGTTTGACGGCAGCACGTCTCCCAGTCAGTTCCTTAACCACTTCGAGGTTATGACTGTACAAATCCAACCAAATGACGCTCTTCTTACCAGAGTATTCGTTGGCTGTTTAGCCGGCGTAGCATACGATTGGTACAGAAGCTTGCCTGATAGTTGTATCACCTCCTTCTCTGGCCTAAAGCAAATCTTCTTAGAACGATTCTATGAGGGGATCAACGACATGACTATGTCAGCCCTCAACAAAATCAAATAAAGACACAATGAAACTGCTGAGAGTTTCATTGAAAGGTTCCGCCGGGAAGCTTTGAAAATGCCCCCTGGAACTCCAGTCGCTGTCACCATAGACACCTGCAAGGCAAATCTTTTGCCTATCATTAGCATGTGGACAGGTTCTACTCAGTTCCAGGACTGGCCATCTTTTATTGTCAACGCTAAAGCAGCTGAAGTTAGCGCTGACAAATTCAAGCAACTAGGGGTACAAATGTCTAACCTCGACCGGGATGAACACCAGACATCGGGTGGTGGTAATCGCCAGAACAACCGCAAAGGGAAAGAAACTTTAAATATCAATTTGAATAAGAACAAAAAATCTCTGGCAGTTAACGTAGCTCCTCCTACGTCCACTTCTACTCCTTCAGCACCTCCACCGAGGGAACCTCGTCCGAAAGTAGAATACTCTTTTGATGAGAATGACACAGTGAGCATCTTTGATTGCTTGATCAAAAGCAATAAGCTTCAACTTCCAGATCCCAAGAAGCCTGATAAAGTCGGTAAGACTGATCATCCCAAGTACTGTGTCTATCACAGGTTCATCGGACATCCTACTCGAGCATGTTATGTGCTCAAAGGCAAAATTCAGGAGCTGGTCAACGCTGGTGTTGTCACTCTGCAGCAAGATGAGAAAACTGTTACAGCAAACATGGTCTCAGTTCAATTTGGTGACTTTCCACCGCAAATGGTACAGCACGGTGTCATTCCTATCCCCAAAGCTACTCTCGAGATCGAGAATCTCCCTCCTCCATGAAGTGAAGGTCTTGTCCCCTTGTCTCCTGACAATGGCGAGATTATGTGGATTCATCCAGATCTTGCTTCAGAGTTCGAACTTCCCTCTTCCTCCAAGAAGAAAGACCGTTCCAAGGGCAAGACAAAGATTTGCACTATGGTGTCTTTTGACCCCATAGTTGACGAAGAAATCCTGTTGGGCACCAGATTAGGGAAAGCTTATCTCAAAGATTATCCCGAAGCTCAAGAGAATCCTGCTTCTTCTTCTGAGCCTGCTCCAGGGCAGCCTGCTTCTACTGAAGATGTTCCTACTGCATCCTCACCGGTTGTAGTGTCCATTCCTCCCAAACCGACAGTAGCCGACAAAGGCAAACAACAGGTCCGCTTCGATAAACCTTTGAAGAAATCATCTCCCTCCGGACTTAAAAAGCCTTACAACTTTGACATCTTAGCTCAGTTGGCTAATACACCGGCCCGGCTGTCAATCTTCGAGCTCTTGTGCCTCTCCAAAGAGACTCGGGAAACTCTGAGTGAGGCTCTCCTGCAAGCTGAAACTTGTCTAGCCCTTCTGAAGAAACCGGAAGCAGAACCAGTCTCTTGCCTTCATTGTCATAGTGTGTTGGAGTTAATTCCAAATATAACTTTCACACAAGATGACATGCTGATGGAAGACAACAGGCACGACCGTCCTCTCTACTATACATGATACGTCGACTCGATGAAAGTTGATCGTATTCTGATAGATCCAGGGTCTACTCTCAGTATCATGCCGAAGACAATGTTGGATGCGCTAAAAATCCCAGCGCATAGTCTTTCCAGTACAATCACCACTATCCTTGGATTCAATCAGGGAAGGAGTGAACCTCTGGGCAAGATTCGCCTAAAACTCCAAATAGGTAATCTTCGCACCAAGGTGACCTTCTACATCATTGATAATCATGGTTGTTCTTACAATGCTCTGTTGGGAAGACCATTTCTGCATGAGCATAACATTGTTCCTTCGACTCTCCATCAATGTTTTAAATATGTTGATGATAATGGAGAGGTGCAAAAGGAGGTTGCTGATCTTTATCCTTTCAAAGGCGTCGAAGCATACTGCAACGATGCTCGTATGTACAAGGATGAATTTATGAAGGTTGTCCTGTCTCTGGACACTGAAGAAGAGCAAGAAACAGTGCCTAATGACACCCTCATCATACCTGTCAAAGGGAGTGTTTCTCGTCCATAATCCTCCAAGCCACTGGCTATTCACTTGCCAGTCCAGAAGCAACCAGTTGATGATGACCAGGATCAAAGGGAGGTCACCTCTTCTGAGCCACTTGTTATAGACTTACGTTGTAACAAGGAAAAAAGGCAGCTTACCTCTTCTGAGCCACTTGTTATAGATCTATCTCATAACAAGGAAAAAATGGAGCTCACCTCCTCTGAGCCGCTTGTTATCGACCTCCGTCGTAACAAAGCCAATCCTCCTCCACGTTCTTCTTTTTCCCCTCTTGTAATCAATCTGACCAAGCCTGCTAAGGCTAATGGTCCTGCTGTAAATACAGATGTATATATCGATAAAAAAGCATCTACTTTCCAGTATACCGATATCATTTCTCATGCTAAGTGCTATTTGGACATGTTAGATAGCTTTCAATCATTTACGATGGGAGTTGTACAATCTCTTCAAACAGAAGTCTTACTCGACCTTCCAAAGGATTCATATCGTATTGTTCCCGCTCGTAAGAAAGGTGAGAGTCCAATACTTTTTAGTAAAGGACCGGAACAACAATTCAGCTATACGGATGATAGCAAAAGTAACGATACGGGGCATCTTCAATTCCGCCGTTACAGTCAACAATCAAAAGACATCATCCGAAAGATGGGTTATGACTTCAAGAATGGCCTCAACTACGGTAAAGGTAGAAGAACTCCTATCTGTACGACTGTTCCGAAGGAAAAGTCAGAAATGTACTACAGCAGGACCAAAAGAGGTCTCGGATATGCTTCTCCTCCGGTATTATCTCCGGCAGCCTCTGAATCCGATAGTGAGGAGCGCTCTAACTCTTCTGATTCCAGATCATAGAATTCTGACACCAGCATCGGTCAAGTTCATCGATTGACTGTGTCTTCTAACATGGTCTCTGTCGAACTTCCAGAAGGCTATGACGAGGATGTTGAAGAAAGTTCTGAAACAGATCCTTGGGCTCAACGAATGGATACCCAATGGGAACTCCGATTTGAACAAAGGGAACCTCCTACCGAAGATCAATTGGTTCAAATTGATGTAGGAGAGAGCGGATCACCTCGTCCAATATTCATCAGCAAGAATCTTCCAGAGGCAGACAAGCAAGAATTAATTCTTCTGATTAAAGAATACATTAATGTCTTTGCCTGGAGCTATGAAGACATGCCAGGTCTAGATCCCAAAGTTGCTACTCATAAACTGAATATCCTGTCGAATGCAAAACCGGTCAAGCAACAACAACGGCGTTTCAAGCCAGAAATGATGGATGCCATCGATGATGAAGTCAAGAAGCTCATCGCTTGTGGGTTTATCCGAGAAGAACAGCATCCTGATTGGGTAGCCAATGTCGTCCCAGTTCTAAAGAAAACCGGCAAAGTTCGAGTCTGCATCGACTTTCGGGATCTTAATGAAGCATGTCCAAAAGATAAATTTCTTCTCCCTATCACGGACGTTATGATCGACAACACCTGTGGGTTCGAAAGAATATCTTTCATGGACGGATTCTCCGGATATAATCAGATTCGGATGCATCATGAAGATGAAAAGTATACTTTTTACCGCACTCCTCGCGGAGTCTATTGCTATACTGTCATGCCATTTGGTCTCAAGAACGCTGGTGCAACATACCAACGAGCCATGAGTACCATTTTTCGAGATTATCTGCGTAAGACTGTCGAATGCTACGTTGACGATATTGCTGTCAAAAGTCGTCTAAAGGAAGATCACATCCAAGACTTGAGAACTATCTTCAACCTCATACGCCAACACCAACTCAAAATGAATCCCACCAAGTCATTCTTAGGTGTCTCTAGTGGCAAATTTCTCGGCTTCGTCATTACCTCTAAGGGTATACACGTGGATCCCGAGAAGATCAAAGCCATTCAGGAGATGCGTCCTCCACGCAACCTAAAAGAGCTACGAGGATTCCAAGGTCGACTTGCATACATAAGGAGATTCATTTCGAATCTGTCTGGACGCTACAGACCATTTACTCAGCTAATGAAGAAGGGTGTTTCTTTCGTTTGGACTGAAGAATGTCAACGAGCATTCGACGACATAAAGCGGTATCTCATGAACCCACCAGGCTTGGTGCCACCAATCTCTGGCATACCATTCTTAATGTATGTCCGTGCTATGGACCATTCATTGGGTGGTTTACTTGCCCAAAAGAACAAAGAAGGCCACGAACAAGCTATCTACTATCTCAATCGTACTATGATTGGTGCTGAACACCGTTATAGTCCGGTCGAAAAAGAATGCCTAGCTCTTATGTTCGCTGTTCAAAAGACTCGGCATTACATCATTGGCCAAACTATTCATGTCATATCCCGAGTTAATCCTCTTCGGGTACTGATGAAGAAGCCTAGTACACTTAATTCTCGGCTAGCTACATGGGCCATTCTGCTAGCCCGATATGACATGGTATATGTTCCTCAAAAGTCTGTCAAAGGTCAAGCCCTGGCGGATTTCTTAGCAGCTCATCCTGTTCCAGAGACGTCCAAGCTATACGACGAAATTCCAGACGAGACATTGGAATCTAATACAATCTCCGAAGAATTTCCTACTTGGCGTCTGTTCTTTGACGGTGCATCTAGGATTGGACCCAATGGTGCCATTGTCGCAGGAGTTGGAGTTGTCCTTGTTTCTCCAGACGGGTCAGCTATCCAAAGAGCATACTCCCTAGATGAGTCTTGCTCCAACAACATGGCAGAGTACAATGCTTTACTCATCGGCCTTCAGCTAGCTAAACAACTCGGCGTCGAATATCTAGAAGTCTATGGTGACTCCAAGCTGGTTGTTAATCAGGTTAGAGGAACTTATAAAGTTCACCATCAAGATCTAGTACCTTACTTTGAAGCGGCAATCAACATGACTACATCATTCAAAGCCTTCTTCATCGAATATGTACGCCGAACTTGCAATACTGAGGCAGATCTTTGGCCAATCTTGCAGCAGTTTTAGCCATCCCTATCAAAAGACAGCAGGTGGTGGTCATCTCTAATCGGGAATTGTTCTGTGTCGAAAATAATCGTAATATTGAGTTCAGTAATCTTACTGAAGTCAATGTTATCAATGAAGATTGGAGAATTCCTTTCATCGACTTTGTAGTCCATGACATACTCCCTGAAGATCCTAAGGAGGCTACGAGTATTCGTCAGTGGTCTCTGCGATTCTACTACAATCAGACCACTAAAACTCTTTACCGGCGGACTTATGACGGCCTACTCTTGCGCTGTCTTGCTGGTGATAAAGCAAAGCAAGTATTGCGTGAAGCTCATGATGGTGTCTGCGGAGCACATCAACCCGGTCCTAAGCTACAGGATCGCATCCGACGCATGGGTTACTATTGGCCCTCTATGGTATCTGACGCCATCGAATATGCGAGGAAATGTCGAGCTTGTCAAATCCACGCAGACTTCATTCATCAACCGTCAGAATTCCTTCATCTGACTACTGCTTCCAGGCCTTTTGAAGCTTGGGGCATGGACATCATAGGTCCCATCAATCCTCCTTTTTCTAGAGGACATCGGTTCATACTGGCAATAACCGATTACTTCTCCAAATGGACCGAAGCTATACCATTGGCTGAAGTTAAGACTAGCAGCGTCATCAACTTCGTCAAATATCATATCATCTATCGATTTGGTGTACCTCGAAGAATTATTCATGACAACGGACCTCAATTCATTAGTCAAAAGTTCACAAGGTTCTGTGATGATCACCGAATTGACAACGTCGCTTCGACAGCCTACAATCCTGCTGCTAACGGCTTAGCTGAAGCCTTCAACAAGACTATCATCAAGCTCCTCAAAAAGTTTGTATCTACTAACAAACAAAACTAGAGTAAAAAGCTTGGAGAATGTCTTTTGGCCTAACGTACTACGGTCCGTAACCCCACAGGTTGTACACCTTTCTCTTTGGTGTACGGCTGTAAAGCAGTTCTACCTCTGGAACTCCAAATCCCGTCTTTGAGGATTACTATCGCCAACGAACTCACTACAGAGAATAACGATCTTCTTCGACTTCAAGAGTTAGAAGCGCTCGATGAGAAGCGGTTATTGGCTCAACAGCATATTGAGTTATATCAAGCCCGCATCTCAAAGACTTTCAATCGCAAAGTTAAGATCAGAGCATTTCAGAAAGGAGAGCTCGTTTTAACAGTCAGACGTCCTATGACAATGACTCACTCAAGCAAAGGCAAGTTCGATGCGAAGTGGAAAGGTCCATATATCGTGAATAAAGTCTTCTCAAATGGAGCCTATCAACTCACAGAGTTAGACGGTCGAGTTGCAATGATGCCCATCAATGGCAAATTCCTCAAGAAATATTATGTATAAATGTAACAGACACTGTTTGTAATTATCAGACAAGTTCATAAATAAAATTCAGTTTTATTTCATCTTGAATGATAATACATAATATCAAGGAAGGTCACTATCATCCTTCTCAAAATTGGGACGTGGACCACTGCCGTCCTTATCAAAGACATGATCAGCAAAAGAGTCGAGAACATTCCTGCTGGAACCTACCAGGAACTTACAAGCAGCCATTCTCATAGCTTCTTCTTCTTCAGTCTTTCCTGGTTCGAGAAGGAAGTCCAAGATATCCTTTGGCGGTTTGGGGGCAGATGAACCTTCACCCGCTATCATCTGCTGAGCCGGCTTGTCTGGACGATCTTCAGTACTCGCTTTCACCTTCGGGGCGATCTCAGCCTTCTTGGATGTATCTCCGGACGACATCTTTATGTTGAAAAGTGAAAGTGACCATCCCATCTGATTTTCTGTTCTATTTATAGACAGAGAGTCGTAAGACAACCAAGCGACACATTCATCCGACGGTTCATCCGTTCATCACATCCCTTTGACGGTTCACCCGTTCATTCATCTGACGGTTTATCCGTTCATTCATCACACATTCATCCGACGGTTCGTCCGTTCATCATATCATTTGACGGTTCGTCCGTTCACATTCATCTAACGGTTTACCCGTTCATTCATTATATTCATCTGACGGTTCGCCCGTTCATCATTCCACGGTTCGTCCGTTCACACATCCACCTGACGGTTCGCCCATTCACCATCTGACGGTTCGTCCGTTTATTACATCCTTTTGACGGTTTGTCCGTTCATTCCACCCATTTGACGGTTCATCCGTTCACACATCTATTCGACGGTTTACCCGTTCATTTATTATATTCATCTGACGGTTCGTCCGTTCGTTACCATCATTCGACGGTTTATCCGTTCATTCAATTCATCTGACGGTTCGTCCGTTCATTACCATCATCTGACGGTTCGTCCGTTTATTACCATCATCTGACGGTTCATCCGTTCATTACCATCATCTGACGGTTCGTCTGTTCATTACCATCATCGGACGGTTCGTTCGTTTATTACCATCATCCGACGGTTTACCCGTTCATTCATTATATATTCATCTGACGGTTCGTCCATTCGTTACCATCATTTCGACGGTTTATCCGTTCGTTCAATTCATCTGACAGTTCGTCCGTTCATTACCATCATCTGACGGTTCGTCCGTTTATTACCATCATCTGACAGTTCATCCATTCATTACCCATTTGACGGTTTATCCGTTCATCCCGACGATTCATTTCGTTCACACATCTTCTATATCAGCAACTTGTCATTCTTGATTAAGTTATCTATTGAAATAATAGTATTCGACAAATTATATTCTGCCACGTCCACATTACCTCTGAGCAGATATAATGAATATAATTATTTTCTAATCAAGAAATATATCATGTCCTGTACCTCTGAATATATTTTCTATCGCTATTATTTATATCTGAACAAGATATGCAACAAATAATAGAGCCACAAAAATGTCTTTTATTGATCAAAATTCAAGACATTATAAAGATTCATATTGCAAAACAAGAAGATACAAGATATCTTTATGCTAAGCTGGAGGTGTCATCAAATTGGCAATCTGTTGCTTCAGAGTCTGCAGTCGCTCTTCACGGGATTCCATCACTCGCTTCCTGGCTTCTTCCATCCCAGATTTTTCATTGAAGGTTGGCATAGTTACCATTCTGCGAGTGATTTCAGCATTATGAGCTGCAGCATATTCGTCTCTTTCTTGGGTTAGAGCACCGAGTTGTTGAATTACAGTTTGATGTTCGGTGGCCTCATTTTCCAGTTCTTCCTGAAGACGAGCAATCTTCGCTTTCAATTCAGCAATTCTCTTCTCTTTTCTTTCAGCCACAGAGGTCACTGTTTCTACCTTGGAATTGTACTCAGCAGACTTAGCAGTGAAAGTATCCAAAAGAATTTGGAAATTGACTCTCTCAACTGCAGCCTCCTGAGACATCCGTTCAAACTCGGCCTGCACCAAAAGTTCTACCTCACCTTTATTCAGCTCTTTGTAGCTCTTTGTTGAGGTCTCCAACTCATCTAATATGTGTTCGTGAAAAGTCGCCTGATCCTCGTCACCTTGATTGTGGATAGCATTAACTAAGAAAGAGGTTGGACCTCTGAGCGTGGAGAAATCAGCTTCTTCCTTCTCCATCACTCTATCTATTAAAGGCCCCAATGAATCAAAGAAGAACTTGGTAAATGATTTGATGACAAACTGATTGGTAGCTAAAGCACCAGGAGTAGCAGCTACTCCTGCTGACGATGAAGCGGCAGGACGTTCAGTCTCTTGTACTTGGACGGAGGGCTCTTTGAATAAGGGAACCAAAGAAGAGCTGGTCGCTCCTTCCGGTTGTTCCTCTGCAAAATTAAATATTGTCATTTTGCCTGTCATTTGTTATTGTCAAAGAAAATCAAAAGTGAAAACAGTTTTACCATGGTTCGATCCGGCAACAGGCCTATCATCTGTTGGAACAGATTCCAGCTGAGCAGAAGTAGCCTCAGACATTACTGCCTGACTACTTTCTGCTTTGGAGCATCAGGATAAATGGTGACTGCTACTAGCAATTGTTGTCGCAAGCACTATGTCCATGCACACTGGAGGAGCTGGAGAAGATCCAAGTTCTGTAAGGATAAGAATAAAGATGTTAGCTGTCAATCTATTTAAAGAAAATTGCTAATTTCATTCTATACCTTGGAGATCAACAGCAGGAGTTTCCTTCAGGGCCGCTTCTTCATCTGCTATCTTTTCTGGAGATGCCTGTACCTCAACAACCTTTTCAGGATCTAAGGTATCATCAGCGGCTTCAGAAGATATCTGTACCTCAACATCTTTCTCAGGATCTAAGGTGTCATCAGCAGCCATAGGAGACATATGCTCTTTATTATCCCCTTCAGGATCATGTGTGATTGGTGCTGAACAAACGGCTGCCACAGATTGCGCCGTAAAAGCAGGGGCTGATTCATCCGATTGCGCAGACAGCTCGACATATGCGCAACTTGATTTAAAATTTAAAATTCAAAGTATTTCGAAACTTTGAATAAATTCAACTTTCGAAAACTTTGAAGGGGGTCTTGTAGGTCCTAAAAAATCAAGTTGCACCCATCAACAAAGTCATAAAAATCAAGAAATACATCCTTCAATTTGAACTGCGCAGAAGACAGATTGCACATCATATCGATTGTGCAGACTGGACTGCGCACACTTTCAAATGCGCAAGCTGACGTGGCAATGTCATCATTATCTGATAGAATCAAATCTTCTGACAACTGACAGCACAAAGAACGAGGAGACTGTTCGTTTATTGTGCCGCACAGCGCTCGAGGACAGCTGTACATGCAGCGTAATCTGTTTGTAGCGCAATCCAGTCCAGCGCCATCTATTCTAGTGCAATCCAAAGTCAGCACAATTCAAGTTGCGCACTTCATCATAATAATTGACAAAAGTACACGTGGCATTCATGCCATCAATTGCTCACTACGTGGCAACCGTCTATGCACGATCATACGTATTTCAATCAAAGGATGCCATGTGTCCCAGACAGTTGGCCCACGATCAGATAACGGCCTGCGCAGTCTAATGCTGCGCAATCCAGTGCATGTGCAATCCAACTTGCGCCATTCAGAATAACTAAAAGTTAGTTATTTCAGAACTCTATAAATAGAATTTCAAGTCTTCATTCAAGGGGATCAGACATAAAGTTCAGAAATATCAGAGAGTTCAGGAGTTCTTGTCCAAGTGCTGCTGCATTCTTCCGAGGCTATCGCCTTCAACTTCATATGCTACCGTCTTCAAAGTTCACATTGTCCAAGGGATAAAGCAATCGTCTTCTAGATTGGATTCCTACAGTTGTACTTTTCCAGAATTCTTGTAATCTCTTTACAAATTTTGTATCAATAAAGTTCATACTTTTGTTTTTACAAACACATGTCTAAAGAAGCTCAGCTAGCAGGATTTTTGACATACTGGCTCCGCCGATTTGTTGTACCTGGGGCAAGCGTCGTAGACCGCTTCCACCGCGACGTACTCTTCGCTGCCGTCCGGTTAGTCTTCGGCTACCAGATGGATTTGCTATCAGCGATGACCTGTAGAATAAATACAGGTCTTCGTCTGTATGTCGACTCAATGATCAAGTAAAAAGGTGAGAAAAGGAACTTCCCAAGACTGGAGTTGCCCTACACCTATCTTTTCGGGTGGTTGCTCTTGCATCATCCATCTCTGATGAACCCTGACATGGGGGCAGTTAGCGGCAGCTTTCTGCGCAGATTCTCCCGAAGCAAATGGGTGTACGTTAGTCTGAAGGACTGCAGACGTGCCCTCAACCTTGGCAAGGGATGAAACTTTTATAGCTTCGCTCTTCCAGCTGGTTACGAGTTCATGTTGACAAATATGGTTGATCTGGGGAGACAGCCACTGGGCCGAGCAGCTTTTGACTGGCTGAAGGCGATTAGACCATCACATTTGGTACACAGATTTGAGGAGGAGTGCTACCTTGAACCATATCTGCCGAGTCGCTTCGCTCGTCAATTTGGTTATGACCAATTCTATATAGGCAACGCAATAACTTGCCTACAAGGAAAGGGGTACCTAATTGATGGTACAAGAGCATGGGCCTACTACATTGCTTGAGACACTAGGACAGTATTCTCGATGCCTAACAAAAATGATAATGGCCCAAGAATGCTGTACACATATTCATTGTTCTACACAGCTGCCAATACATTTACTGAGAATTTTAATCTGATTGATAGCTTCGCAACAGCAACACGTCTGAAGAAAGGAGCCACTGCTATATTAGCTCCAGCCAATGACGAACAGCATGAACCGGTAGACGATCCATTAGAAGCGTCCAGAGAAGTAAACTTCCCCGAGGAAGTAAATCAACCACTGAAAATTTCTCTGAAAGTGGTTAAGTCTCCGACAAAGGAGAAGAAGAGAAGGAGAGAAGAACCTTCTTCTCCAGTCGCGAAGAAGAAGTTGATCTTGGAACCATCATCAAAGAAGGTTACTACTAGATCACAATCCCGACAATTGGCTGAATCAGCCCGAGAAGAAGCAGCTACACCGACCTCTATTCAGAAACAGGTCGAGGTAGTAAATGTAGAGAGTCCTGAGAGGCCTCTGCATAGAAAGAAACTAGCCCACAGAAGAAGAAAAATGGTCTCTCCTCCAAGGCAAATATTGTCTTCGGTGGTAGTAAATGCTGCAGCAGGAATTACTATGTCATCTCCTACTCCCGCCTCTGAGCTTAGTCCAGAGCAGAGAGAGGCAACTGAACAGAGAGAGGAGGCGACAGAGCCCAGAGAAGAATTTGAGCAGAGAGAAGAGGCTGCAGAGCCTAGAGAAGAGGAAGCTGTACGATCCCCTTCACCAGTGGCAGTAACGACTCATCTTCCTGTTACACCGGGAACAGCCCGCGAGGAGGAAGATCGTCTGATGATTGATGCATTAAATGATTGCGACTTCGGTCTGCAAGATGATATTGATAATGTCGCTGCAGCTGCCAGCGAGGAAGCTTTTGAGGATAATGAAAGTGAGGAGAGTACATCATCAGAGGCTGTTGATGATACACAGAATCCTGAAGAGGATATGGAAGTCCATATATCTCCTAAAGCAGCTGATGACACCCTGGATCCTGAGAAGGATGCTGAGGTGCAGGTATCTCCAGAAAAGATTGCAGATGAGGAAGTGGCCCTGGAGGAAGCTCCTACTGTTGATCCCAAAGGTATTAATTGAAATTATTAATCTTTTTTTCATAGATTAATAACTGACATCTCTATCTTTGATCCATGTAGAAATCGAATCTTCTCCAGCTCCTCCAGTGTGCACGGATATAGTACCTGTGATGACGATAGCTACCAGCAGTCGTCATTTGTCAGGTGGCTCTGAGGCAGGCAGTAGCCAGGCAGTAATATCTGAGGCTACATCTGCTAGGCTGGAATCTGTTCCAACAGATGATAGGCCGGAAGGAGCAACCAGCTCGACTTTAGCTCCTTTATTTAAAGAGTCCTCCGTCCAAGTGCAAGAGACTGAACATCCTACTGCTTCGTCATCAACAGGAGTCGCTGCTACTCCGGGTGCTTTGGCCACCAATCAATTTGTCATCAGCTCTTTCACCAACTTCTTCTTTAGCTCTTTGGGACCCTTAATAGATAGGGCGATAGAGAAGGAAGAAGCTGATTTCTCTACAGTCAGAGGTCCAACCTCTTACTTGATTAATGCCATCCGCAGCCAAGGGGATGAAGCTTAGGCTACTTTCCTTGAGCATATATTAGATGAATTGGAGACTTCAGTTAAGAGCTATAAAGAGCTAAGAAAGGGAGAAGTAGAGCTCCTGGTAAAAGCTGAATTTGAACGGATGTCTCAAGAGGCCGCGGTTGAGAAAGTTAACTTCCAAATTCTCTTGGATACTTTCACTGCCAAGTCCGCTGAGTACAACTCCAAAGTAGAAACAGTGGCATCTGTTGCTGAAGAAAAAGAAAGACGAGTTGCTGCATTACAAGCGGAAATTGCCCGTCTTCAGGAAGAACTGAGACTTGCTCAATCAACTCTGGAAGATGAGACTACCCAACATCAAACTGCAATTCACCAACTTGGCGTTCTGACTCGAGAGAGAGAGATGAATATGCTGCAGCTCACCAAGTTGAAGTCACTCGCAGACTAGTAACCCTGCCAACCTTCGATGATAAATCTGGGATGGAAGAAGCTAGGAAACGAGTGATGGAATCTCGAGAAAAGCGACTACAAAATTTGAAGCAGCAGATGACCAATTTGATGACACCACCGGTTGAATAGAAAGATCTTTTGTATCTTCTTATTTTTTCATGTATATGTCTTTGTAATGTCTTTCATCTTAGATCAATAAAAAGACATTTTTGTGGCTCTATTACTTGTTGCATATCTTATTCAGATATAAATAATAGAGATAGAAAATATATTCAGAGGTACAAGATATGATATATTTCTTGATTTTGGAAAATAATTATATTCAATTATATCTGCTCAGAGGAAATATGGACGTGACAAATATAATTTATTGAATATCATTATTTCAATAGTCAACTTAATCAAAGATGACAAGTTGCTGATAAGAACGAACTGGATGATTCGTCAAGGTAAATGAACGAAATGAATCGTCGGATGAAATATAGTGAACGGGCGAGCCGTCGGATGATGAACGGGCGAACCGTCAAGTGGATGTGTGAACGGACGAACCGTCGGATGTTAATTGTGGAATGAACGGGTAAACCGTCGAATGGATATGATGAACGGACGAACCGTCAGATAAATATGTAATGAATGAACGGGTAAACCGTCAGATGAATGTGAACGGACGAACCGTCAAATGATATGATAAACGGACGAACCGTCAAAGGGATGTGATGAACGGGTAAACCGTCGGATGGATATGTCGCTTCATTGTTTTACGACTCTCTGTCTATAAATAGAACAGAAAATCAGATGGGATGGTCACTTTCACTTTTCAACATAAAGATGTCGTCCGGAGATGCATCCAAGAAGGCTGAGATCTCTCCGTAGGTGAAAGCGAGTACTGAAGATCGTCCAGTCGAGCCGGCTCAACCAAAGCAGATAGCAGCGGGCGAAGGTTCGTCTGCCCCCAAATTGCCAAAGGACATCTTGGACTTCCTGTTCGAACCAGGGAAGACTGAAGAAGAAGAAGCTATGAGGATGGCTGCTTGCAAATCCCTGGTGGGTTCCAACAGGAATGTTCTTGACTCTTTTGCTGATCATGTTTTTGATAAGGACGGTAGTGGTTCGCGTCCCAATTTTGAGAAGGATGATAGTGACCATCCTTGATATTATGTACTATCATTCAAGATGAAATAAAACTGAATTTTATTTATGAACTTGTCTGATAATTACAATCACTCTGTTATATTTATACATAGTATTTCTTGAGGAATTTGCCATTGATGGGCATCATTGCAACTCGACCGTCTAGCTCTGTGAGTTGATAGGCTCCATTTGAGAAGACTTTGTTCACGATATATGGACCTTCCCACTTCGCATCGAACTTGCATTTGCTTGAGTGAGTCATAGTCATAGGACGTCTGACAGTTAGAACAAGCTCTCCTTTCTGAAAGGCTCTGATCTTAACTTTGCGGTTGAAAGTCTTTGAGATACGGGCTTGGTATAACTCAATATGCTGTTGAGCCAATAGCCGCTTCTCATCGAGCGCTTCTAACTCTTGAAGTCGAAGAAGATCGTTATTCTCTGTAGTGAGTTCGTTGGCGATAGCAATCCTCAAGGACGGAATTTGGAGTTCCAGGGGTAGAACTGCTTCACAGCCGTATACCAAAGAGAAAGGTGTACAGCCTGTGGGATTACGGACCGTAGTGCGGTAGGCCCAAAGACATTCTCCAAGCTTTTCACTCCAGTTTCGTTTGTTAGTAGATACAAACTTCTTGAAGAGCTTGATGATAGTCTTGTTGAAAGCTTCAGCTAAGCCATTAGCAGCAGGATTGTAGGCTGTCGAAGCGACATTGTCAATTCGATGATCGTCACAGAACCTTGTGAACTTTTGACTGATGAATTGAGGTCCATTGTCATGAATGATCCTTCGAGGTACACCAAATCGATAAATGACATGATGTTTGACGAAGTTGATGATGCTGCTGGTCTTAACTTCAGCAAATGGTATAGCTTCGGCCCACTTGGAAAAGTAGTCGGTTATTACCAGTATGAACCGTTGTCCTCTAGAAGAAGGAGGATTGATGGGACCTATGATGTCCATGCCCCAAGCTTCAAAAGGCCAGGAAGCAGCAGTCGGATGAAGGAATTCCGATGGTTGATGAATGAAGTCTGCGTAGATTTGACAAGCTCGACATTTCCTCGCATATTCGATGGCATCTGATACCATAGAGGGTCAATAGTAACCCATACGTCGGATGCGATCCTGTAGTTTAGGACCGGGTTAATGTGCTCCGCAGACACCGTCGTGAGCTTCACGCAGTACTTGCTTCGCTTCATCACCAGTAAGACAGCGCAAGAGTAGGCCGTCATAAGTTTGCCGGTAGAGAGTTTTGGTGGTCTGATTGTAGTAGAATCGGAGAGACCGTCGACGAATACTCGTAGCCTCCTTAGGATCTTCAGAAAGTATGTCATGGACCATGTCACGACCCGCACCCGCTTTTCGGATACAAAACGTGTCCAAGTCCAGCCTACGCCGCAGTATCGACAGTAGTATGCTGTCTATACTCAAGTCACGGCAATCTAGAATCACGGGAAAACTATATCTCATCCACAGAAATAATCATGTCACAGTCAAGATCAATGAAAAAACATGAACTGAATAATAATGAATAAACTGAATATCAAGAATTACTGTCACGTCCGGTGGACACAAATCTACTACCAATAGACGAAAAAATAGAAGAATACATGGAGTAACAAACTGAAATAAAACTGCTAATCTAGACCACCTCAAGTGCAAGCGATGCGATCTGATGCTGGCTCAACCCTCTGGTCTGCTCCTAACTCAAAACTCGGCTAACCTGAAGAGATCATCAGGTCCTCAGAGGACTAGCAAGATATATAAAAACGAGCCTTTCTAACAGTTTATTATGCATGGAAAAAGTACAGAATAAATAAGTAAAATGGTACAATGAATAAAGCACGAATCTATACACTGTCTACACATAAATGAACTGCTGAACGAGGACTAGAGAACTCATGTCAAGATGTCAACGGATAACCGAATCGAATACTCAAACCCTCGTCCCTAGTGTGGACTCGCAGGTTTGAACTACTAATCCTCGTCCCTAGTGTGGACTCGCAGATTAGCATCACCCTCGTCCCTAGTGTGGACTCGCAGGCGTAAACCCTATACTGCTAACCCTCGTCCCTAGTATGGACTCGCAGGCTAGCATCACCCTCGTCCCTAGTGTGGACTCGCAGGCGTAACCCTATACCACTAACCCTCGTCCCTAGTGTGGACTCGCAGGCTAGCATCTACTACTAACCCTCGTCCCTAGTATGGACTCGTAGGCTAGCATCACCCTCGTCCCTAGTGTGGACTCGCAGGTGTGGACCAATAACTACTAACCCTCGTCCCTATCATGGACTCGCAGGTTAGCTTCAAGGTTCAAGACACGAAGGCACGACTCAATCAAGGCACGACCAATAAGACACAAAGCTAACTGTGAACACGGTCTATAAATCAATGATACCAATATACGAACAGGATATGAAAGGTACATGACAACAATATGAGAAAACTGGATAAAAATAATAGACAGTGTATGTAAATAAAGCTGTATAGAAAGGCAAGGTATACTTGCCTTTGGTCCTGAGCTGCGAGTACGGTGCAGAGCACTGATTCAAATCCAATTAACCTGTTTTATAAGTTACTATGTCAATAAATAATTAAAACAAGGAAATATTTTATCTAAGTGAGGTTTCAGTCTTTGGTCTTTGTTGAGTTTGGTTTTCCTATGGTTTAACCTTGTTCCTATAGCCTCTTCTAGACATGTCAAGCTACATCTTATTTACAAGCTTATTGAATTGAGTGTCAACACTGATGATAGTTAAGCATATCCCTATCCTTCTATTTCTCCACACCACATGTATACCCAAGCTGGGCTGAACCATTAAGACTGCACACAAGGAGACATTAGACTAAAAAGTGAAGATACACATGGTATGTAGGTTGATACTTATGTTTCTAAAACAAGGTCGGACAGATCAAAATTAAAAGGAATGGGACCAATGCAATGTAGGACTTCACACATCTAAGGGAAGTTTGTTCTTATGAAGGCACCATAGAGGGAATGGACAGATACTATCAAAGGGGAACTAAACATGGATTATATGGTGACTGAACAACCATGGACTGGAACATATAATTATATATGTGGCATGTACCTTGGGGGGGCTAGAAGTAAAATATACAGGACTAGGTAGCATACGACTATAGGAGAGTGAGACTGGTACAACTAAGTTGATATCTCTGTTTCCTACTGAAACTTATATGCAGATATTCAATATGTCTTGTTATTTCAGAGTAATGAAAACAGGTGGGCAGATGTAATATGGCCATGTGTTATGACACTGACATTTGCACATTCCCTGGATATTTGTTTAAACCTGTATTCCTGTACAGAACAGGGGATGCCTCACATGGATACCCTATGCATCCCTCTATCACACACTCTAGCAATAATAGACTCACCCTACTGTTATTGGCATAGCTTTAAACATGACTTCCTCTAATGTATACACTTGTCTATGTATCCTGCTACTTACTCCTCTCCATCTGAGACTACAGGAGCCTAAATGTACTCTAGGCATGCTTGTACCAGCCCCCTGCCTTAGATGGTTGTTACAATATGAAACCTTTCGTTTGCTAGAAGTGTTTCATATGAATTCTGCAGGCATGTATCTAGATCGAGTGCTTTTGATGTCAATACAAGCTCAATTAAGACTATAATAATATCTAAAACCAAAAGTGCCAATTTACAACCATGAAAGATCACGAAGTCGATGAAGGGAGTTCTCCAATCTTCATTGATAACATTGACTTCAGTAAGATTACTGAACTCAATATTACGATTATCTTCGACGCAGAACAGTTCCCGATTAGAGATGACCACTACCTGCTGTCTTTTGATAGGAATGGCTAAAACTGCTACAAGATTGGCCAAAGCATCTGCCTCAGTATTGCAAGCTCGGCGTACATATTCGATGAAGAAGGCTTTGAATGATGTAGCCATGTTGATTGCCGCTTCAAAGTAAGGCACTAGATCTTGATGGCGAACTTCATAAGTCCCTCTAACCTGATTAACAACCAGCTTAGAATCACCATAGACTTCAAGATACTCGATGTCTAGTTGTTTGGCTAGCTGAAGGCCAATGAGTAGAGCATTATACTCTGCCACGTTGTTGGAGCAAGGCTCATCTAAAGAGTATGCTCTTTGGATAGCTGACCCGTCTGGAGAAACAAGGACAACTACAACTCCTGCGACAATGGCACCATTGGGTCCGATCCTAGATGTACCGTCAAAGAATAGACGCCAAGTAGGAAATTCTTCGGAGATTGTATTAGATTCCAGTGTCTCGTCTGGAATTTCGTCATAGAGTTTGGACGTCTCTGGCACAGGATGAGCTACTAAGAAGTCCGCCAGTGCTTGACCTTTGACAGACTTTTGAGGAACATATACCATGTCATATTGGGCTAACAGAATGGCCCATGTAGCCAGCCGAGAATTGAGTGTACTAGGCTTCTTTATCAGTACCCGAAGAGGATTAATTCGGGATATAATATGAATAGTTTGGCCAATGATGTAATGTCGAGTCTTCTGAACAGCGAACATAAGAGCTAGGCATTCTTTTTCGACCGGACTATAACGGTGTTCAGCACCAATCATAGTACGACTGAGATAGTAGATAGCTTGTTCGTGGCCTTCTTTGTTCTTTTGGGCAAGTAAAGCACCCAATGAATGGTCTATAGCACGGACATACACTAAGAATGGTATGCCAGAGATTGGTGGCACCAAGACTGGTGGGTTCATGAGATACCGCTTTATGTCATCGAAAGCTCGTTGACATTCTTCAGTCCAAACGAAAGAAACACCCTTCTTCATTAGTTGAGTAAATGGTCTGCAGCGTCCGGACAGATTCGAAATAAATCTCCTGATGTATGCAAGTCGACCTTAAAATCCTCGTAGCTCTTTTAGGTTGCGTAGAGGACGCATCTCTTGAATGGCTTTGATCTTCTCGGGATCCACGTGTATACCCTTAGAGGTAATGACGAAGCCGAGAAATTTGCCACTAGAGACACCCAAGAATGACTTGGTGGGATTCATTTTGAGTTGATGTTGGCGCATGAGGTTGAAGATAGTTCTCAAGTCTTGGATATGATCTTCCTTTAGACGACTTTTGACCGCAATATCGTCGACGTAGCATTCGACAGTCTTGCACAGATGATCTCGAAAGATGGTACTCATGGCTCGTTGGTATGTTGCACCAGCGTTCTTGAGACCAACTGGCATGATAGTATAGCAATAGACTCCGCAAGGAGTGCGGAAAGAAGTATGCTTTTCATCTTCAGGATGCATCCGAATCTGATTGTATCCGGAGAATCCGTCCATAAAAGATATTCTTTCAAACCCACAGGTGTTGTCGATCATGACGTCCGTGATAGGGAGAGGAAATTCATCTTTTGGACATGCTTCATTAAGATCCCGAAAGTCGATGCAGACTCGAACTTTGCCGGTTTTTTTTAGGACTGGGACGATATTAGCTACCCAATCAGGATGCTGTTCTTCTCGAATAAAGCCACAAGCGATGAGCTTCTTGACTTCATCATCGATGGCATCTATCATTTCTGGCTTAAAGTGCCGTTGTTGTTGCTTGACCGGTTTTGCATTCGGCAAGATGTTTAATTTATGAGTAGCAACTTTAGGATCTAGACCTGGCATGTCTTCATAGCTCCAGGAAAAGACATCAATATATTCTTTAATCAGAAGAATTAATTCTTACTTATCTGCCTCTGAAAGATTCTTGCTGATGAATATTGGACGAGGTGACCCGCTCTCTCCTACATCAATTTGAACCAATTGATCTTCGGTAGGAGGTTCTCTTTGTTCAAATTGGAGTTCCCATTGGGTATCCATTCGTTGAGCCCAAGGATCTGTTTCAGGATTTTCTTCAATATCCTCGTCATAGCCTTCTGGAAGTTCGACGGAGACCATGTTAGAAGATACAGTCAATCGATGAACTTGACCGATGCTGGTGTCAGAATCCCATGATCTGGAATCAGAAGAGTTAGAGCGCTCCTCACTATCGGATTCAGAGACTGCTGGGGATAATACCGGAGAAGAAGCATATCCGAGACCTCTTTTGGTCCTGCTGTAGTACATCTCTGACTTTCCCTTCGGAACAGTCGTACGGATAGGAATTCTTCTACCTTTACCGTAGTTGAGGCCATTCTTGAAGTCATAACCCATCTTTCGGATGATGTCTTTTGATTGTTGACTGTAACGACGGAATTGAAGATGCCCCGTATCGTTACTTTTGCTATCATCCGTATAGCTGAATTGTTGTTCCGGCCCTTTACTAAAAAGTATTAGACTCTCACCTTTCTTACGAGCGGGAACAATACGATATGAATCCTTTGGAAGGTCGAGTAAGACTTCTGTTTGAAGAGATTGTACAACTCCCATCGTAAATGATTGAAAGCTATCTAACATGTCCAAATAGCACTTAGCATGAGAAATAATATCGGTATACTGGAAGGTAGATGCTTTTTTATCGATATATACATCTGTATTTACAGCAGGACCATTAGTCTTAGCAGGCTTGGTCAGATTGATTACAAGAGGGGAAAAAGAAGAACGTGGAGGAGGATTGGCTTTGTTACGACGGAGGTCGATAACAAGCGGCTCAGAGGAGGTAAGTTCCCTTTTTTCCTTGTTATGAGATAAATCAATAACAAGTGGTTCAGAAGAGGTGAGCTGTATTTTTTCCTTGTTACGACGTAAGTCTATAACAAGTGGCTCAGAAGAGGTGAGCTCCCTTTGATTCTGGTCATCATCAACTGGTTGCTTCTGAACTGGCAAGTGAATAGCCAGTGGCTTAGAAGACTGTGGACGAGAAACACGCCCTTTGACTGGTATGATAAGGGTGTCATTGGGCACTATTTCTTGCTCTTCTTCAGTATCCAAAGACAGGACAACCTTCATGAATTTATCTTTGTACATACGAGCATCGTTGCAGTATGCTTCGATGCCTTTGAAAGGATAAAGACCAGCAACCTCCTTTTGTACCTCTCCATTGTCATCAACATATTTAAAACATTGATGGACAGTTGAAGGAACAATGTTATGCTCATGCAGAAATGGTCTTCCCAACAGAGCATTGTAAGAACAACCATGGTTATCAATGATGTACTTGGTGGTTACAATGGTGTCCAAGTGGTTGCACTGGGGATGTTGAGATGTTATCCCGTTTTTGCTTGAGATGTTCTCGGAGATCGGGAACAGCAACGGGACGAGAAGAAGTTCGAGGGATGTATTCTTTGATAATATTCGAAACATGGTTTCGGTTCTTCAAATGTTTTGTCCCTTGAGTGTACAGGGAAGTGCTCACTTCATTGGCATAGGTGTTAGGATTTTTGATCCTAGAAGTTTGCTTCTGATGCTGAGTGGTCTTTGGCATTGGCTGTTTGTGTTTCACCGAAGTTGGTCGGTTGAGATAAGTTCTTAGATCAACAAACTCACCTCCAGGGGTTTCAGTCTGAGACACCAACAATTTTCCCTGTCTTGAACGGGAGATCTGAAGAGTAGGGAGATCCTGGAACTCTGCTACCGGAGTAGGCAGAATACCTCTCTGATCAGTACACTTCCCTTTGGTAAGGAGGGAAGAAGAATCCTTGTGAGAAAGGGTTCTTGTATTGACTGGTGCCGGAGCACATTCAGTTTAATCTTCTATGGTAAAAACCGAGGAAGACTGAGAAAAGACCAAAGGGCATTTTCCTTTGTTTAGTGAAGAAGGGTTAGCTAAAGAGCATTTCCCTCTGTTGTTTTCCAAGTCATGGGACGAAAAAGTTTGAGAAAAGACCAACGGACCTTTTCTTTTATTCTGGGGAAGAGGAGGAATAGCCAAAGGACTACCCCCAGTAGATTGCGCAGGAGCAACAGGGTGTTTGGGAAGAGGAGCAAAGCTCTTTCCCTTGTTGTGAGAAGATGAGAGATTAGCCAAAGGGCTGTCTCTCTTAGACTGTGCTGGCACAGCTTGCGTATGGGTTGTTGGCGCACTGGCAGGTTGCGCACTGGCAGGTTACGCATGGGTGACTCTGGCAGATGGCTTTTTGGTTCTGGCCACAGACACTGTGGTTTGCGCATCAGGAGTTCTGGCCACAGAGTGTTTGGGATGCATTCTGGTTGCTGGAGTAGTGGACTGCGCAGGCAGAATTGTAGCCAACTGCGCCAAGGACAAAGGAGTCTTGTACTTTGACAGGGCAGCATAGGAAGTAGTTTGTGCACTGGCAACAGCAGACTGCGCATGAGGAGTAGAGGCAGATTGTGCAACAACAGAGACAACAGACTGTGCAACAGTCTTAGCAGCAGAGACTTTAGACTGCGCAGCAGTCTTGGTGGCAGAATCAACAGACTGTGCAGCAGTCTTGGGGACCCATACTGGGCGCACTTTGCTCGTGGCAGAAGTTGTCGTAGTACGAGGAGTGGTCCTGGAGTTGATCATGGCTTCGTAGGCCGTCTGGTTGACCTTCACAACCAGCGTCATCTGCGTCTTTTCGACAGACGCAACGTCACATTGAGTTGTCACTTCCTCGTCGGAGGAGAAAGTCGTCCCCAGCAGAGTCGCCATTTTGTTTGTAAAAACAAAAGTTGATCTTTATTTAAACAAACTTTGTAAAGAAGATTACAAGAATTCTGGGAAAGTACAACTATAGGAATCCAATCTAGATGACGATTGCTTTATCCCTTGGACGATGTAAACTTTGAAGACGGTAACCTCTGAATTTGAAGGCGAAAGCCTCGGAAGAATGCAGCAGCACTTGGACAAGAACTCCTGAACTCTCTGATATTTCTGAACTTTATGTCTGATCCCTTGTAATGAAGACTTGAAACTCTATTTATAGAGTTCTGGAAATAACTAACTTTTAGTTATTCTGAATGGCGCAAGTTGAATTGCGCATACACTGAATTGCGCAGCATTAGACTGTGCAGGCAGTTATCTGATCGTGGGCCAACTGTCTGGGACATATGGCATCATTTGATTGAAATGTGCATGATCGTGTACAGACGGTTGCCACGTAGTGAGCAATTGATGGCATGAATGCCACGTGTACATTTGTCAATTGTCTTGATGAAGTGCGCTGACTTTGGATTGCGCTAAGATGGACCGCGCTGGGATGGACTGCGCTGGCATGGACTGCGCTGCAGGCAGATTGCACTGCATGTACAGCTGTCCTCGAGCGCTGTGTAGCACAATAAACGAACAGTCTCTTCGTTCTTTGTACTGTCAGTTGTCAAAAGATTTGATTGTGTCAGGTAATGATGACATGGCCACGTCAGCTTGCGCATTTGAGAGTGTGCGCAGTCCAGTCTGCGCAATCTGGATGATGCACAATCTGAGTTCTGCGTAATTCATTTGGAAGATGTATTTCTTGATTTTCATGACTTTGTTGATGGGTGCAACTTAATTTTTTAGGACCTACAATGACTGGAGTAGATTTTCATTTATATCTGATAAACAAAAGGGGTTGATAAATGCTATGCGTGTTATTTTTTCAGAATCACCGCATTTTTTTTGTATTCAGCATTTTAAGCAAAATTTAAAATCTGTCACCCGTATTACAAAATTTTATCGAATGTTAGACTCTCTTGCTAGATCGTATAATAAAACGGATGCTGACTATAGATTAGAAGTCATCAAAGCCGAAAACATTGACATGTATAACTGGCTTATTGGGGTGAATGATGAAAATTGTAGTTTTGAACACTGGATAGCTGCTTATTCTTCTCGTGCTAGATTAGATATTCACACTTCTAATCTTGCAGAATGTTTCAATAGCTGGGTCAAGAATCTACGTGATAAACCGATCACAATGCTACTTGATGGAATTAGAGCAAAGATTATAACGCTTCAAGAGAAGAATAGAGTCCACGCTCAAAACCTAGAAATTCAATTTTGTCCAAGAATGATGAAAAAAATGGCAAGTATAAATAGACAAAACCATTACTTACAAATGTTACGCATTGATAGTTGCTTATTTGAAATGTTAAATTGTAAAACAAGTCGAACCTATATAGTGCGCTTGAACGAGAGCTATTATTCATGTTTAAGGTGGTTTCATACACTTATGCCATGTATACATGCATGTTATGCCTGTAAGTCTTCCAATTACAAGATTGAACTTTTTTACTCTTCAATATTTTCTACTGACAAGTTGAAAAATGTGTATATGTCGCATATGGAACCAATTCCTGTACCATACGAGCTTCAAGCTACTCTAACGCGAGGACCAATTGGAGTACCAGATGTTAGACGTAAAGCTGGAAGACCGAAGAAGAAGCGCATCCAATCAACCAATAAATCTACAAGAGATTTGCGTTGCAGTAACTGCCATGGAGTTGCACACAACAGAAGAAAATGTACTAGTCAACCTATGTAGTAACTGATAAACTTCCAAGATGTACTCACAAATTCTTAGATAAATTTCGAAGATGTACTCAAATGCCAAAAAGAAATATGATTTATAATTTACATAAATTATGCTATTTCCCACTCAAACGTTTCCAAAGAGTTTTTCTAATACTGGTTCTACGCCTTGGGCGCTCTGGTTCTGGGGCAACCTCTGGTTTTGGGACATTCTCAGACTCTGGACTATCGGGCAACTGAGTTGGCCTTGGAGTCACATTCTGCTGGGTCTCTTGAGTTGCCCTGGGAGCGCCTGGAGTCGCCAACAACTGTGTGTATTGTTCGTATTGTCCCATGTCCTCGAACCAACTGGTAAAAGTAGGTTGGGAGCTGCTCTCGCCGGCATGGTAAGATGTTCCCTCCGGAGGATGATTGAATGCCTCTCCATAAGCCTCTTTATCTGCAGAATGATAAAATGTCTCATCCGAAGGATGATATGGTGCCTCCTCGCCAAGATGAAAAGACGACTTACGGCCTTGTCTCTGACTAACGTGGCCTCTTGGATAATCTGGAGGAATATATATAGGAGGCATATGGGGCGCAGGACCATACGCAAGATCTCGTTCCATACCCTCCAAAATACGGTGTACTAGATTGTAAGTGGCAGCATAATCTCTATTGATAATTGCTTGAACCATTTCTGGACGCTAAATTTGAAAAATATGCCAATTAATGAATGATAACTAACATGACATTGTCCAAATAATGAACATTGTACTTACCAATTAACCTACGTTCTCTATAAATCGTCGCATACTACAGTCGTCCACGGCTCCATTAGTGACGCGTATCTCCTCAAATGTGTAGGCTCTGTTACCTATACGTGGTGCTCCATACCAACGTCTGTATGTAATATCACTTAACCCTGTATCATTTGAACCTGACATAAGTCGACAATTACAAACTTGAATATAAACAAATATATAAAATTTGAACTTACACTCTTCAGCGGATTCAACGTGTCGTGACATGTTCAATATATTATATCGATCGGGTCTCGTAGTCCATTCATGGATATAATATTGAATTCTAGAAAGCCGACCACTTTTGCTCTGACTTTGTAACGCCCCAGCCTCAAAATACTTGGGACCAGATACGTATCATGCCAGCTGCATACATACGAAGCACACTCCAATATATGGAAACCTTGTATGTATACATAAGCTGTCAAATGTAGTATTCCAAGACAAATTAAATCTCATCCACAATAAAAAGAATAATAGTATAAAATCAACTTGAATATTTATGGTACAATCGTTGGGTGGAGACAAAGTCCACTACCAACTATCAAAAGGAGATAAAGTATACAAGAAAATGATCCATGAAAGCATCAAGACGAACCAAGAACGATCATCTTCAAAGAAATGGAGACGCCCACAATCTTGGCTAGAACACCTGCAGTAAACCATGAAAGTACACACCTGGAGAGATAACCAGGTCCTCAGAGGGACATAGCAAGATACAGGAAGAACATGCCATTATAACTGCATAAGTAAAAATACTATAACTATAACACAACAAGGTACCTAACCATCTATGTGATATGCACTTTGAGGACAACGTTCTACGTAGGGGCTGTAACGGATTCACGCAAGCAAGTAATAAAGAGTGGCCGTCAACTAGCGCTCATCAGAGACGCTATCGATTGGGCAGCACGTAGTGCTCATCCGAGTCACTATCACCCATAATGTGTGTAAAAAGTAAATGTAGCCCCTACGCTAGTAGCTGTCCCCTCCTCCCAATGATACTGTACATGCATCGTAACCACGATACACCAACACGTGTCATTTCTACCACACGATTTTATAATAGATAATTGTCAAGTCTTCTAACATACATCTATTGACAGTTATTCCTACGCATGCGCACGGGTGATCAGCCAACATGCAAGTGACCACTATATGATACTCACAACTCACACACAACTCGTGATACAATCGTGACAAAGTCAATGACATGCACTCTATTGACGGCAGTCTCTTAACTCTAGGTCCACAAGCAAAAGAAAATAATAAACAAGGAATATAGATACAGTAAACGAAATAAAATGTAACTAAATGTAAGCAGTAAAGATGGCAAGGTATCTTGCCTGAGGTTATGTGCAAAAGAGAATAATCCAATAGCTCGAACCGGCAATAAACAAAGCAAGAAAAGCCAAATCCCGCAGATGACTCCAGATGCTGCAACAAACATCACGAACGAGTTTGGAATAAAAGATATACCTAGGAAAAGTCTGTCCAAAAGTTAAATTCTAGAACATGGACAAAATCGTAATTTTGGGTCAAAACGATGTCCGACGTTGGACCCGCTTGCACCAAAATGCGTGCCTAATATCTACTATCTCTAAAGTCGTCAAACTACATGTCTACAGATTTGTTTTGATGAGGCGAACCTAACGGTATGTCCAATTTTGGATTTCGGTGGACCGTGCACAAAAATCGCCCGTTGAGTGGGATTGTGGGCCCGCTAAAATTGCGTCCCGATCAACCTTCTCAGAATTGAATCAAACTTGGCTCATAGGACCAAAAAATATTTCGAGTCCAATGGCGCAAGTTTCGTCGCGATTTGATGAGTGTGCACAAAGTTGTAACTTAATTTGCAAAGGGTCGATACGGGGGTATCTCGACGGATACGCACTGATTTCGTCGCACACATGCAACGAATTCGGGTTTCGTCAGTTCTCACACGTCAACAACATCCATACGCGCCTTTTGATGCGTATAGTGCGTGACTACGTCGTCCGGTTTGTCGGGACGGACGACGTATCGGGGTATTTTTCTAATTTTTGAAAACAAAATTTACAATTTTTCGGGAAACTTTAACAATGTGTAACTTTCTATATACTAGATGAAAAGTAAATCCAGAAGTTGCGTTACAATCTCGGTTATGTTGTCTTTGATTGTTTTCAATTAGTTTCTACAAAATTTTAATGTACAGAACGAAAAGCGGCCGACAAGTTGATGTTTTAAAATAGTTTTTAGTTTTACAGAAAACAGGTTTTTCTTTAACTTCGTCTTGATTTTTCGAGCAAGTCGATGGGTTGTTTCAAAATCCTCCTGAAGGATCTCGAAGAGGGTCAAGTGTAATTTCCAGAAAATTTTACGGATCGAAAATCGGTGCTACGAGTAAAAAGTTACGTCGTAGGAAAGTAGGGTACCTTGAGTGGAAAAACTGCTCTGTGGGTGACGCGGGGCTGACTTCCGATGCTCCGTTCGTCGCGCACAAAATTCCGTCGCTGGTGAAACGAACTTGTAGGCGAAGGGGGTATGATCAGCTGCAACTTTCGTTTTGGAAGTCTAGGGTTTTGAGGTTTGTGAAAAAAGATGTATTTATATCCACTCGTAGCCAAAACCTAATATTAATAGGTTTAGATTAATAATTCCCTTACTACGTGAGCTTGCTGCTAGCATGCAAGGGGTGGGGGCCCGCCCACTAAAGTGGGTGGGTTGTATATTATTATTATTATTTTCCTTTTTCCTTTACTTTTTCTTTTCTTATTATTTAAATCTTTTATATATATTACTATATATATCCAAAAATTATTTAAATACAAATAACACTTTAAATGTCACATAACCAAATATTTAATATATTTAAATATATCTACATATATATATATATATAAATTCAATTCATAATAAATAAACTCAAAATAATAATAATAATATCTTAATAGAATAAACTTGTTTAATAAATCTCTACAAAATAAATTTAATAATAATAAATTAATAAAAAATGCTCCAATGGGTGAAATGTACACACACCCTTATCCGGGTGCAGAAATATATACAATCTTGTAAAATATTATTTAACAATAAAAATACCAATAATTGTACGAATAATTAAATAATTAAAAATTGCACATAAAATTCTAAAGTAATTTAGAAAATATTTGTATATACATAAAATATTCCTATATGGTCACCTTAGCCACCCCACATGCTCACATGGGCTTAAATTTGGTTCGGGCCCTGTTCGGGCTGAATTGGCCAAACCGGGTCATCAAAAAAATAAATAAAACCATAAATTGTATAAATTCATTTTTAAGTCTAATAAAATAATTAAAAAAAATAATTAAAAAAATAGGGGTTTTACATCCTACCCAACTTACAAGAATTTCGTCCTCAAAATTTAGGAATAATAGGATAGATAGTGTTAGGGAATAGGAAGAGTTCGTCGATACCAAAATATAATTAAAATTTTGGAGGAGGCGATAAAACGGCGTTCAACACCACCATACAATAGAAAATTATGGAGTCGATATATACAAAAAATATTATGGTTATGGAATTGAATATGTGTTGCCAGTGAAGGTAGCAAAATTTCGATAATCCAATTTGGAGAGTAATAAGGAATTGAGTAGATCAAAGAGAATAATTTAGGCATTTGGGAGATGTGGTTCCTAGAGAGAGACTGGAGACTAATCGCCTCGATTGAGAGTTTGATTTAAGTGAATGATTAGCATCATTCTCGAGTGCTCAAGAACAATTGAAAGGACACGATAATAATTCTAGAGTTGAAGAATAAGGGGTAGTTAGGCGAGGATTCAGCCACATGAGTCGGTCGGTGGCTATCTACATTTGTGTATAATTAACCGATTGGGCAACCAAAGATGATACCTTGAGTCTATCTAGCAAGTACAGTGCCTTGTCTTTCCAAAATAAGTGAAAGACAAGAACAATAAAGATTTCAAAGACGGTGTTATATATTGAGTACGAATTGCGGGGTTCATAGGCGGCAAAAATAATTCAAAAGAGAATTGTCAAGGCTGTCGCGGATGAGACTCTAAGGCAAGTTTACTATGTCTCCATCCACATAGAATAATATGTGATAAGCGAACCAAAGTGCAATATGTTGATCAGACCATCATGCACCGGTTCTGATTAGACAATATTTTAGTGGGTGCACCCAATAAAATATGCCATGATCAAGTTTGATAACGAAATAAGCTTGCAAAACTGAAGCTACGTTAGCAGCGTGAGATAGTCAAAATATGAGAAAGGGAGGTATTGATGAAGGAAATTTTAAATAGTCCCAGATCTTTTAAAATCAAGGCTCGCCCAAAGTTTGGGCCTATACAGTTGTCCTAGTGTTTCTTCATTTATGGCTTGGTAGACTAGATAAGGTAGGGTCCTCTGAATTTATAGTCTAAGTGAACTTACTAATGTAGTTCACAAGGAAAAAGGTTTGTTAGGTGGTGAGGTATTCTAGCCAACTTACAAGAGTTAAGCTAGTAGTGTGATGGGACAATGGGTCAAGCAATCAAGATAAAGCACAAATTTAAGCATTTACGGAATTAAGTAGAACAAAATCACATATCGGTTGAAGGAATTGAGTCGAGATGGAATCCCTATCCATGGTCAAAAATATATCGGTATCATGGTAAAGGTTATAGTTTAGCCATTTTGATCAGAAGGTCATATCATGAAAATAGTGTACAAGGAGACATGTTCTAGTGGGACATGATATATCTACATGAAGGTGGACTTGTCTAGGTCTTACATATAAAATTTGTTGGAAAGAAAAGTCTAGTATTGTGCTCCAAATATCCAAGTCACGGTAAGGGACGCCAAAAGATTAAAAATAGAAGGTGGGAGTTTACGAGGTGATAATTAATGCACAAAAATAAAGAAGATCAAGTTAAAGCATGAAATAAAATTAATTAAAGAATCCAGTAAAAATAATTTAGGAACACAATTCCGGAGAGAAGATAGTCTTCTAGATGAATACAGTTAAGGAACCATTAGATCATTATTCAAATTGCAAATGGGTTAGAAGGTCGTAATTAAAAGATCTAGAATTGAAGGAAGGTCGAGTAAGCCGAGGTGGAAATACAGTCACATAGCTGGGTAGATGACTAACAACACTTGTGTATATACTACTATCATGGTCATGGATGACATGGCAATTAGTCTGGAATACTCA
Organism: Iris pallida; assembly: GCA_029216955.1. Lineage (NCBI taxonomy): Eukaryota > Viridiplantae > Streptophyta > Magnoliopsida > Asparagales > Iridaceae > Iris > Iris pallida. Next base: position 7,195,466 of record JANAVB010025798.1, read on the forward strand.
GTAGGGTTATCTTGGGACCTACCATTAAAATTTAACTCAAGTATCCTCCAAAAATTTCAAAATTAAACTTTCAAAAATATACCACCAAAATTTGTATTCACTCCAAGCCGTTCAAATTCATCATAAAAAATTTAAATCACTCTCATAAATATCAAAGCAACATTTTATCATGTTACTACTAACATTTTCCAAAATTAACATTTAAATTCAACTATTTAACTCAAGAGTTCATAATTTACGATTCCATAAAAATTTCACAATCAATCGAAAATTTAACACTCTAAAATTTTCAAATAACTCATAATAAAACTCTTAGCATATTAAAAGCAATCTCAAAAATTAAGCTCAATGCTCTCATCAATTTTAACTTCTATTCATGCTAAGTTTATTCCAACAAAATCATAACTTTTAAATGGTGACTTCCTTTATTCAATCAAAATAACTTTCCATCACATCCTTCGAAATTCTTCCAAAATTTTAATATTAGCAATCCCTCATTAAACTAAATTTTCAAATAATCTGATCAGTCAAATTTTTTTTGTTTTACCAAAAATCTAAATAGATTTGTAAATCCTCAATCATAGGACACCATTTAAAATAAAAATTTCTCAAAAATCGTTTTCATAACTTTTAAATATGTCACGCCCCAGTATCGAAATACGGGGACGGACTAGGCCAGCTACTCCATATGAGGTACGTAACGTCATACGGCGATCGTGGCTGTCGAGAGACTAGGGGGTACATGCTACAATCAAGTCTCCTATGGTCCCACAGAGTTCTATGTCTCAATCAATCAAATCACATCAGCAAATAAATGAACATTAAAGATAAAGCAGTAAGGCGTCCCCGACGCTTCATCAAAATGGTCATGAGAGACTAGCTTTATAATTTAGCTATCTCAGAGAGTCAGGAGTACAAAATTATACACAGCTGCAGTCTGTTTAATTACAGTGATGTACTGACACAAAATATCAAGTAATCCGGCTAACAGGTACCGGTGGCTAAATGCCGCAAAAGTATAAGCAGGAGTGGTGGAGAAGAAACCCACTCGAGTCCCCGAACCGCCATGCTCCTAGTATGCACCATGGATGTCAGGGAGGAAGATCGTGTCCTCAGGCTCTGCTACGAGATCTGGCCAAACAAAACCAGCGGGGTCAGCCCCGAATAGCAAGTACCGTCAAAGGGGCACAAGAGTTAAGATTAAAAACCCAGTTAATAGAATGATTGATAATAGTAATACTTATGCTACTATTACAGGGTAGCGCAACATCTTCGAACCCATATGGCACCCTTACAACCAAACAAAGACAAAAGGTGCCGCATGGAGTCGGGACGTGTCGTACTCTATAACATTCACATAAGTTAAAAGGTATAAACAATAAAATCTCCTGATCGTGACTTCGGTCGATAGCTTATCGCAGCACAATAACCAACCCAACAATCAAACAAGAACATGGGTTGGATCATGCACCATGATAGACCATGTTCCTCAGTCATTCACAGAAGTAGCACTTCACAACCAGAATATGTCTTCCGTTCATAACTTCGGTCCACAGCCTATCATAGTACGATAATCAACCCAACAATCAAACAAGAACATGGGTTGGATCACGTACCATGACAGTCCGCTTCCCTCAGTTATTCACGGAAGGTAATAGGATACAAGCAAGTCATTTTTACGGCCAATCAAGTCTACGAGTTTCTAGTAGGACGAGGTTATCCTCGCGACATATTATTAGAAAATCCTCAGATCGTATCTTTCCAGCAAGGCTAGCCCACCCAGGGGTTCGCGTAGACAGGTGTTATTGAGCACAGGTCCCTCGTAAGGCCACCTTGCCAAAACATATATTATATAGCAGGAATTAATCGGATACAGTCATCCACTCGTTGCAGATGACATAGTATCCGTGGAGACCAGCCGGCGCGTCAAGACAATATCTCAAGGCGGCTGGTGTAACACGATCTCGGAATTCTGCCCTCCCCATGCATCTAGTATATTTAGTTGCCTAGTTTAACCCTAGGTGAAATCTTGGACTCACATGCTGTGGCCTGCATGATTATCCTCCTAAAGTCGTACTTTAGTACGAGTACCCCAAAGAGGATCCATGTCAATCAGTATGTCAGCATGTGCTACCCTCCTTAGTGTAATGCATCATTGCAAATACGCCACGTGGAGTTACGAGTCATTTGTCGAGCATGAACAAGAACTGGGACATTCAGGTACATGTATCAGGTAGGAACTCTTTGTTCTCCGGGGTCACATTAGTGCTCATATCATGCTCGGGACAAAAGGCGTAAGGATATAAAATGGTCATATAATATCTGATAAAAATATAAAAAGCGTACGCCCAAAAGCACGCACGCCCAAGGGGTGAAAAGTCACGCAGGCTCACTCAAGACAGCGTGCGTAAAAAGTCACGCATGCTTACTCAAGGCAGCATGCGTGAAAAGTCACGCAGGCTCAAGGGGAGAGCTGCGTGAAAAGTCACGCAGGCTCAAGGAGAGAGCTGCGTGAAAAGTCACGCAGGCTCACTCAAGGCAGCGTGCGTGAAAAGTCACACAGGCTCAAGGAGAGAGCTGCGTGAAAAGTCACGCAGGCTCAAGGAGAGAGCTGCGTGAAAAGTCACGCAGGCTCAAGGAGAGAGCTGCGTGAAAGTCACGCAGGCTCAAGGAGAGAGCTGCGTGAAAAGTCACGCAGACTCACGGGGAGAGAGGCTCAAGGAGAGAGCTGCGTGAAAAGTCACGCAAGCTCGAGGAAAGAGCTGCGTGAAAAGTCACACAAACTCAAGGAAAGAGCTGCATGAAAAGTCATGCAGACTCACGGGGAGAGCTGGGTGAAAAGTCACGCAGGCTCAAGGAGAGAGCTGCGTGAAAAGTCACGCAGGCTCAAGGAGAGAGCAGCGTGAAAAGTCACGCAGACTCAAGGAGAGAGCTGCGTGAAAAGTCACGCAGACTCAAGGAGAGAGCTGCGTGAAAAGTCACACAAACTCAAGGAAAGACTCGCTTCCAACAGGAAGCGTGCTCAAACAGGAGCACACTGCTCATTGTCTTCTCCAAACAGCAAGAACACCATGGTTGAACCCAAAGCTTCAAAGCATCATAACTTGGCCATCCGAACTCCAAATCCAGATTTCCAAGGTTCCAACTTGGGTGAAACTGAATGCTCTTCCACATGGAAGCATAAAAAACCCATAAAATCGAACTAAAGTAGATCAAACCATGCAAAATCCGAAAATGATTAAAACTTAGATCTACAAAAATCAAAGCTTCAAAATGGAAATTTTCAAGTTCTAAACTAGTATAGATTGAGGAGAAGAACATGTTTTGGCAAATAGTTTTGTAAGAAATCATTGACAAAATTATTGATCCATCTCTTGAGCAAGTTGGTACTTGCCTTGGTTGGTGGAGGAAATAAATAAGAGAAAGTAAATAAGAGGAGAGAGAATGAGATGAGTTATATATAGAAAGATCTTGGACCCATGGGTTTATGATGAACCAAAGGGTTCAAGATGAACCATTGGTGAACCAAGAATAGGTTACCCAAATGAGCCAAAACTGTAGGCCCAAATACAGAAAATAAATTAGGAAATAATATTTTATCGAATATTTTAGGAAATGCATAAAGAAATACTGCATAATAAATATAGTATAAATACGAGGTAAATACAAATTATCGGTTTACGTATTAAAATACGTATTCTAGGATTGGGAAGTGACATCTCTACCCTTCTTAGAAAAATTCTGTCCTCGGAATTCCAGCCAAGACAGGATAGTGAAATCAGGACAAGCAAGGCTCAATCATATACAAGTTAACTATCATAGCAGTTATTATCATACATCACAAAGTGCAAAACAAGAAAGTGCAGATAAGCATGGAATCGTGTCAATAAGGTGCAAAAATATACCTTATTAGTCAAACAAATGCGGATACCGAGATCTGATCTCGTCCTCGCGCTCCCAGGTTGACTCTCCCGAAGTGTGATGGTTCCAAGAAACACGGACAAGGCTTATCGTCCGATTCTTGAGTACCTTCTCTCGCCGGTCCAAAATAGATACGAGTTGTTCCTCGTAAGTTAGGTCGGTACCAACGACTAACTCAGAATGATCGAGGACATGACTCGGATTCGGGACATACCCACGTAATTGGAATATATAAAATACATCATATATGCCAGTTAACGAGGACGGAAGGGCAAGTCGAACGAGAATCTTAAAAGGACCAACGTATCTTGGACTAAACTTTCCTTGGGTTCCAAATCTGATGATACCCCGAGTAGGCGAAATCTGCAGAAATACTTGGTCGCCAACTCTGAACTCTAGAGGCCTACGATGCTGATCTGCACAATGACGATGTCGGTCCTGTGCAACTCGAAGGCGCTCTCTGACCAACTTAACTATCTCCACAGTTTGCGTGATCATCTCTGGTCCCAACAACTTCCGTTCTCCGACGTCGTCCCATGCCAAAGGGGACCTGCACTTCCTTCCGTATAATGCTTTGAACGGGGCCATCTGAATGCTAGCCTGATAGCTGTTGTTATAGGAGAACTCCACTAGATGAAGGTGATCCTTCCAAGATCCGCCAAAATCCAAGGTACACGCCCGTAGCATATCTTCTAATGTCTGAATGGTTCTTTCTGATTGCCCGTCAGTTTGTGGATGATAAGCAGTACTGAATCTCAACTTGGTTCCCAAACTTTGGTGTAAGCTCCGCAAAAAATGGAAAGTAAACCACGTATCCCGATCTGATACTATACTAACCGGAATACCGTGCTGTCTTACTATCTGCTTCATGTACATTTCTGCTAACTGCTCAGTAGTCTGTCCAACTCGGAAGGGAAGAAAATGAGCGACCTTTGTGAGTCGATCTACTATTACCCAGACTGCATTCTTACCAGTCGGGAATCTAGGTAAACCGGTCACAAAATCCATCGTGATGTGCTCCCATTTCCATTCTGGGATAGGAAGCGGCTGTAGCAACCCTGCTGGTCTCTGCTGCTCGGCTTTCACCTGCTGACATACCAAACACTTGGATACAAATCTCGCTATCTCTCTTTTCATGCCATTCTACCAAAAGTACTGCCTGATATCTCGATACATCTTCGTTCCTCCTGGATGAATGGAGTAAATAGAACTATGCGCTTCGGACATAACTTCTTGTCGAAGGTCTCCACTCGGTACACAGAGTCTGTTTCCAAACCTGAGCGTACCATCTTCATGAATCACTAACTCCTTCCTACGACCTGATTCACACTCCGACCGCAACTTCTGAATCTGTGGATCTCCTGCTTGTGCCGCCCTTATCCTCTCTACTAAGGTTGACTGAATCTGCATACTGGTCATTCTTCCTATATCCTTTGGCAAAACTACTTCGATTCCTATACTCTGAAGGTCTTCTAAAATATGCTTTTGCGAGGTCAAGATAAAGGCACTGTCTCTCATACTCAGTGCATCTGCAACTATATTCGCCTTACCTGGATGATACTGAAGATCTAAGTCAAAATCCTTCAGTAGTTCTAACCATCTTCTTTGCCTCATGTTCAAATCTCGCTGCGTGAATACGTATTTCAAACTCTTATGATCAGTATAGATCTCTACCCGATCTCCGTATAAATAATGCCTCCACAACTTGAGTGAAAACACCACAGCTGCTAACTCCAAATCGTGAGTCGGGTAATTCTTCTCATGGTCTCGACGCTGTCGAGACGCATATGCTATCACCTTTCCGTGCTGCATCAATACACATCCAAGACCCTTTCCAGATGCGTCACAATATACTGTAAAGCCTCCCGCTCCTACTGGAAGCGTCAAGATCGGGGCTGAGATCAATCTCTTCTTCAATTCTTTAAATGATGCCTGACAGCTAGCTGACCAAACAAACTCTACGTCCTTGTGCGTCAAACGCGTTAAGGGCGCAGAGATCTTGGCAAAGTCTGCCACGAACCTTCTGTAGTAACCAGCTAATCCTAAGAAACTTCGCACTTCTGCAACCGTTCTCGGGACTGGCCAATGCTCTACGGCCTCAATCTTCTTCGGATCCACTGACACTCCTGCCCCAGAAATTACATGCCCCAGGAATGAAATATGATCTAACCAGAATTCACACTTGTCAAGCTTCACATAAAGTTGATGCTCCCTCAATGTCTGTAAGACAGTCCTAAGATGTTTCTCATGCTCCTCTTTACTGCTGGAATAGACAAGAATGTCATCTATGAACACCACCACAAATTTATCCAAATACGGCAGAAAGATGCGGTTCATTAAATCCATGAATACTGCGGGGGCGTTGGTTAGTCCAAAGGGCATTACTAAAAACTCATAATATCCATATCTAGATCTGAATGCTGTCTTCGGTATGTCTTGCTCCCGGACTCTTACTTGATAGTATCCTGACCGAAGATCGATCTTGGAAAAGATGCTGGCCTTGCTCAACTGGTCAAACAGGTCATCAATCCTTGGTAATGGGTACTTATTCTTCACTGTTACTGCATTCAGCTTACGGTAGTCGATGCACATCCTCATCGATCCATCCTTCTTGGGAACTAGAATCACTGGCGCGGCCCAGGGCGATTTACTGTCTCGGATGAATCCCTTAGACTTCAACTCTTCTTCATGCTGACACAACTTATCCTGTTCTGACGGCGATATTCTGTAAACTCTGTCTGCAATAGCCCTCGTTCCAGGGTTCAACTCAATGCTAAATTCTATCTCTCTGACTGGGGGTATCCCTGGAAGCTCATCAGGGAAGACGTCGAGAAAATCTTCGACCACTCTCGGAATCTGTCCTGGCTCTGACACTGCTGCTGAGATGACGCCTCCGGCCTGATTCTTCAAGGTTCGAGTAAAGATGAACTGTTCCATCCCATGAACGCTGAATATAACCTTACCTCCTCTACAATCAATTGTCGCATGACTGTCTCTCAACCAATCCATGCCAAGAACAATATCAAAATTCTCCATAGGGAATTCAATCAATGATGTGGGCAGTAAATGCCCACACACCTCTACCGAACATGAAAAGCGCACTCTGCTAACTTCTACGAGCCCATTGCCGGTGAGTATATCCATCCTCTCCGGCAATGCCTCAAACTCTAATCCAATCCGTGTAGCATATTGAGCAGAGATGAATGAATAAGTAGCGCCTGAATCCAATAATGCTACAGCGGGAAATGAGGTGACGAGAATTTTACCTACCACCATGTCACTAGACGCTAGAGCCTCTCTCAAGGTCAATGTGAGAGCCTGGCCTCGTAGAGCCCCTTGTTGCGGCCTTCCTCGACCATGTTGTTGCTGCCTCTGAGGGCCTTCGGCTTTCTGTGCCTGGCGGAACATCTGAGCCTGCGTTGGTAGACGCTGGGCTAGGGGCCTTACTGCTAATACTGGCCCTCCACTCGGGGTTGCCACCGGAGCTGGCAATACTGGAAACTGCTGAGCTGGCCCTCCTGGCCTCTGTATCACAGGACAAGTGGAGATACGGTGGTCTGAACTACCACACCTCAAGCATAAGCCATTCGCTGACCGGCACACCTCTCTCGTGTGTCCTGCCTTCCTACAGAATGGACATCCCTGGGGTGCTCCCTGACGCTGTTGTTGGTTCCTCGGCTGCTGATGCCGAACTGGCGCTGTATTAGTTGACACGGCCGTCCTCCGCGGCGCTCCTGCGTCATGAATACGTACACCGGGTGCTGGTGCCGATGTTTGCTGTATTGCTCCTCCTCCAACCTGGGAATAAGATCTCTTCTGACCTCCTGTCCTCGATGCCAACCTCTGCTGGGTAAGCTCGTGCCTCCGAGCGGCCGTCAAAACAGCGTCAAACGTCTGGTAGTCGTGTCCTTCCACAAGCTGTAATAGTTCCAAATGATGTCCTTGCTGGAACCTCATAGCTTTCTCTGCCTCCGTTACCACCATTGCTGGTGCGAAACGGCACAATCTGCAGAACTCTGCTGCATACCCATCTACGGTCTTGCCTGCTTGCTTGAAACTGATAAACTTTTGCTGGAGCTCATATCGAACTACTACGCCAAAATACTTGGCCTTGAATCTGTCACTGAAGGTGGTCCAACGAACAGGGCGTCTTGCACCAACTTCTTCTGATGCCCACCAGTCGCGGGCAAGATCCTGAAGTACCAGTTTGACATGATCAACCTTCTCATCATCTGGAACCTTGGCTGCCACAAGAATGGCTTCGATGTCTTGAATCCAGGCATCCGCAGTGATGGCATCCTCCGTGCCATCAAAATACCTCGGGTTCAAGCGACGAAACCTTCCTGATGCTCCCGAGTCAGCCCCGACACTCCTCTCAAGAGCTAACTGAATCCCTTGGTTCAGCAACACGTTCTGCTCCTGCTGTCGAGTCTGTTGTTGTTGGTTAGTGACAAGAAACCCCGGATGATCTCCAGGAGTGCTACGGCATCTGGTACTGCCGTCGCTGCTGGTGCTACAGGAGTTTCAATAACCTGCGGCTGCACTGCCTCTGGTTCCACTTCTGCTTGTGCCTGCCCTGGGGAAGGTTCTCTCCCCTGTTGCTGCCCAGTCGAGCCATGCTCTTGCTGCTCTTCCTCATGGGCCTCACCCGCTACTGAGAATGAAGCACCCCTATCGAGAAAGATATAAGATTATCAAGTCCGAACGAGGAAGATTTCGAGGATGCAAGTCAGGTTAGAGATCAAGGCAAGGACAGAGAATTCGAAACAGAATTTCAAGGGGAACAAGTTTTGATTGAGACTCCTAATAATTCGCAATACCCCACAAGTCTGAAAATTAGACCTGCATGGGCCACCACTAAAACTTTGTCACGCCCCAGTACCGAAATACGGGGACGGACTAGGCCAGCTACTCCATATGAGGTACGTAACGTCATACGGCGATCGTGGCTGTCGAGAGACTAGGGGGTACATGCTACAATCAAGTCTCCTATGGTCCCACAGAGTTCTATGTCTCAATCAATCAAATCACATCAGCAAATAAATGAACATTAAAGATAAAGCAGTAAGGCGTCCCCGACGCTTCATCAAAATGGTCATGAGAGACTAGCTTTATAATTTAGCTATCTCAGAGAGTCAGGAGTACAAAATTATACACAGATGTAGTCTGTTTAATTACAATGATGTACTGACACAAAATATCAAGTAATCCGGCTAACAGGTGCCGGTGGCTAAACGCCGCAAAAGTATAAGCAGGAGTGGTGGAGAAGAAACCCACTCGAGTCCCCGAACCGCCATGCTCCTAGTATGCACCATGGATGTCAGGGAGGAAGATCGTGTCCTCAGGCTCTGCTACGAGATCTGGCCAAACAAAACCAGCGGGGTCAGCCCCGAATAGCAAGTACCGCCAAAGGGGCACAAGAGTTAAGATTAAAAATCCAGTTAATAGAATGATTGATAATAGTAATACTTATGCTACTATTACAGGGTAGCGCAACATCTTCGAACCCATATGGCACCCTTACAACCAAATAAGGACAAAAGGTGCCGTATGGAGTCGGGACGTGTCGTACTCTATAACATTCACATAAGTTAAAAGGTATAAACAATAAAATCTCCTGATCGTGACTTCGGTCGATAGCCTATCGCAGCACAATAACCAACCCAACAATCAAACAAGAACATGAGTTGGATCATGTACCATGATAGACCATGTTCCTCAGTCATTCACAGAAGTAGCACTTCACAACCAGAATAAGTCTTTCGTTCATAACTTCGGTCCACAGCCTGTCATAGTACGATAACCAACCCAACAATCAAACAAGAAAATAGGTTGGATCACGTACCATGACAGTCCGCTTCCCTCAGTTATTCACAGAAAGTAATAGGATACAAGCAAGTCGTTTTCACGGCCAATCAAGTCTACGAGTTTCTAGTGGGACGAGGTTATCCTCGCGTCATGTTATTAGAAAATCCTCAGATCGTATCTTTCCAGCAAGGCTAGCCCACCCAGGGGTTCGCGTAGACAGGTGTTATTGAGCACAGGTCCCTCGTAAGGCCACCTTGCTAAAACATATATTATATAGCAGGAATTAATCGGATACAGTCATCCACTCGTTGCAGATGACACAGTATCCGTGGAGACCAGCCGGCGCGTCAAGACAATATCTCAAGGCGGCTGGTGTAACACGATCTCGGGATTTTGCCCTCCCCATGCATCTAGTATATTTAGTTGCCTAGTTTAACCCTAGGTGAAATCTTGGACTCACATGCTGTGGCCTGCATGATTATCCTCCTAAAGTCGTACTTTAGTACGAGTACCCCAAAGAGGATCCATGTCAATCAGTATGTCAACATGTGCTACCCTCCTTAGTGTAATGCATCATTGCAAATACGTCACGTGGAGTTACGAGTCATTTGTCGAGCATGAACAAGAACTGGGACATTCAGGTACATGTATCAGGTAGGAACTCTTTGTTCACCGGGGTCACATTAGTGCTCATATCATGTTCGGGACAAAAGGCGTAAGGATATAAAATGGTCATATAATATCTGATAAAAATATCAAAAGCGTACGCCCAAAAGCACGCACGCCCAAGGGGTGAAAAGTCACGCAGGCTCACTCAAGGCAGCGTGCGTGAAAAGTCACGCAGGCTCAAGGGGAGAGCTGCGTGAAAAGTCACGCAGGCTCAAGGAAAGAGCTGCGTGAAAAGTCACGCAGGCTCACTCAAGGCAGCGTGCGTGAAAAGTCATGCAGGCTCAAGGAGAGAGCTGCGTAAAAAGTCACGCAGGCTCAAGGAGAGAGCTGCGTGAAAAGTCACGCAGACTCACGGGGAGAGAGGCTCAAGGAGAGAGCTGCGTGAAAAGTCACGCAAGCTCGAGGAAAGAGCTGCGTGAAAAGTCACGCAAACTCAAGGAAAGAGCTGCGTGAAAAGTCATGCAGACTCACGGGGAGAGCTGAGTGAAAAGTCACGCAGGCTCAAGGAGAGAGCTGCGTGAAAAGTCACGCAGGCTCAAGGTGAGAGCTGCGTGAAAAGTCACGCAGACTCAAGGAGAGAGCTGCGTGAAAAGTCACGCAGACTCAAGGAGAGAGCTGCGTGAAAAGTCACGCAAACTCAAGGAAAGACACGCTTCCAACAGGAAGCGTGCTCAAACAGGAGCACACTGCTCACTGTCTTCTCCAAACAGCAAGAACACCATGGTTGAACCCAAAGCTTCAAAGCATCATAACTTGGCCATCCGAACTCCAAATCCAGATTTCCAAGGTTCTAACTTGGGTGAAACTGAATGCTCTTCCACATGGAAGTATCAAAAACCCATAAAATCCAACTAAAGTAGATCAAACCATACAAAATCCGAAAATGATTAAAACTTAGATCTACAAAAATCAAAGCTTCAAAATAGAAATTTCCAAGTTCTAAACTAGTATAGATTGAGAAGAAGAACATGTTTTGGCAAATAGTTTTGTAAGAAATCATTGACAAAATTTTTGATCCATCTCTTGAGCAAGTTGGTACTTGTCTTGGTTGGTGGAGGAAATAAATAAGAGAAAGTAAATGAGAGGAGAGAGAATGAGATGAGTTATATATAGAAAGATCTTGGACCCATGGGTTCATGATGAACCAAAGGGTTCAAGATGAACCATTGGTGAACCAAGAATAGGTTACCCAAATGAGCCAAAACTGTAGGCCCAAATGCAGAAAATAAATTAGAAAATAATATTTTATCGAATATTTTAGGAAATGCATGAAGAAATACTACATAATAAATATAGTATAAATACGAGGTAAATACAAATTATCGATTTACGTATTAAGATACGTAATCTAGGATTGGGGAGTGACAAAATATTTTAAACCAAAATTCACCGTCATTACTTTCACTTAAAAATCAAAATTTACTAAACACGAAATTGCAAGTTGTACAACGCAAATTTAAATAATTTCTATGACCATTTTTAAAAGCTAAGATCATTTTCAACCAAATTTATAGTTGTTCATAGGTGTATAACTATAATACAATAAATCATAAACATCAAAACTCGAAAATCAAATAAATTTTATATTTGTTCAAAGATGTATATCTATCACCCAAAACTCATAAATATCACAACTCGAAAAGCAAATCAATTTTATACTTGTGCAAGGATGTACAACTATAACCCAATAAATCATAAATATCAAATCTTGAAAATCAATCAATTTCTTAAACCAAGTATAAAATTCTATAAATTCTCTGGTGTTTAGTATTTAGAAATCTTAAGGTTAAAACTTTCCATGGTAATATCCTACTTTACCAATTACTAATCATTAAATCATACTAAAAAGCCTTTTTAACTCAATTAGAGTCTTGAATGTATTCCAATTGCCAATATAACCATTCTAGCCATATATGTTTGACCTATGAGCATATACTAGTGTAGTCATCTTCTTAGTTGACACTAAGCACGAAAATAAGAATCAACGGTAGAAAGGAATCAAGCAAGATGCAATTCAAGGAAGTCGATCGAGAGTTCGGAATGTGAAGCCAAAGGAAGAAGTCAAGTTGTATGGATGAGATTCCTAAATTCTAATCCTATGTTGCAGGCTCACATCGGTACAGTAACGTAACCAAAGTGACAAACTCGACCTGCATGGGCCACCACAAAAACATGTAACGCCCCAGCCCCAAAATACTTGGGACCAGATACGTATCATGCCAGCTGCATACATACGAAGCACACTCCAATATATAGAAACCTTGTATGTATACATAAGCTGTCAAATGTAGTAATCCAAGATAAACTAAATCTCATCCACAATAAAAAGAATAATAGTATAAAATCAACTTGAATATTTATGGTACAATCGTTGGGTGGAGACAAAGTCCACTACCAACTATCCAAAGGAGATAAAGTATACAAGAAAATGATCCATGAAAGCATCAAGACGAACCAAGAGCGATCATCTTCGAAGAAATAGAGACGCCCACAATCTTGGTTAGAACACCTGCAGTAAACCATGAAAGTACACACCTGGAGAGATAACCAGGTCCTCAGAGGGATATAGCAAGATACAGGAAGAACATGCCATTATAACTGCATAAGTAAAAATACTATAACTATAACACAACAGGGTACCTAACCATCTATGTGATATGCACTTTGAGGACAACGTTCTACGCAGGGGCTGTAACGGATTCACGCAAGCAAGTAATAAAGAGTGGCCGTCAAGTAGCGCTCATCCGAGACGCTATCGGTCGGGCAGCACGTAGTGCTCATCCGAGTCACTATCACCCATAATGTGTGTAAAAAGTAAATGTAGCCCCTACGCTAGTAGCTGTCCCCTCCCTCCAATAATACTGTACATGCATCGTAACCACGATACACCAACACGTGTCGTTTCTACCACACGATTTTATAATAGATAACTGTCAAGTCTTCTAACATACATCTATTGACAGTTATTCCTACGCATGTGTACGGGTGATCAGCCAACACGCAAGTGACCACTATATGATACTCACAACTCACACACAACTCGTGATACAATCGTGACAAAGTCAATGACATGCACTCTATTGACGGCAGTCTCTTAACTCTAGGTCCACAAGCAAAAGAAAATAATAAATAAGGAATATAGATACAGTAAACGAAATAAAATGTAACTAAATGTAAGCAGTAAAGATGGTAAGGTATCTTGCCTGAGGTTATGTGCAAAAGAGAATAATCCAGTAGCTCGAACCGGCAAATAAACAAAGCAAGAAAAGCAAAATCCCACAGATGACTCCGGATGCTGCAACAAACATCACGAACGAGTTTGGAATAAAAGATATACCTAGGAAACGCCTGTCCAAAAGTTAAATTCTGGAACAGGGGCAAAATCGTAATTTTGGGTCAAAATGATGTCCGACGTTGGACCCGCTTTGCACCGAAATACGTGCCTAATGTCTACGGTCTCTAAAGTCGTCAAACTACATGTCTACAAATTTTTTTGATGAGGCAAACCCAACGGTATGTCCAATTTTGGATTTCGGTGGGCCGTGCACAAAAATTGCCCGTTGAGTAGGATTGTAGGCCCGCTAAAATTGCGTCCCGATCAACCTTCTCAGAATTGAACCAAACTTGGCTCATAGGACCAGAAAAATATTTCGAGTCCAATGGCGCAAGTTTCGTCACGATTTGATGAGTGTGCACAAAGTTGTAACTTAATTTGCAAAGGGTCGATACGGGGGTATCTCGACGGATACGTACTGATTTCGTCGCACACATGCAACGAAATCGGGTTCCGTCAGTTTCCACACGTCGACAACATCCATATGCGCCTTTCTATGCGTATAGTGCGCGACTAAGTCGCCCGGTTTGTCGGGACGGACGCCGTATCGGGGTATTTTTCTAATTTTCGAAAACAGAATTTACAATTTTTCGAAAAACTTTAATGTAATGCCTATAGTTTGTATTACGTATCTTGGTATACGTGTACGTATTCTTGACTCGTATTTGCGTATTTTCCTGTATGGTTATTTACGTATTTTTTTGTATGGTTATTTTGGCATGTCATTGGTTATGGCTTAGCTTGGTTCGGCTTAGCTTGGTTTGGTTTGCTTTTGGGTTCACCATGAACCAAAAGAAAAACCCCACCTACCACCACCACCCTCATTTATATTTCTACCTAACTCTTTCTCTCTCTTCATTTATTCTTCTTCTTCACTTCTTCTTCTCCACCATTACTCTTCTACCTACCAGGGAAGAGAGCTAGGCAATTGTAAACTTGCTTCATGTTGGATCTCAAGTTTTATTGTTCCATTCTCTTCCTTACTTGATTTTAAGACTCTTTAGAACTTGGCCTTTTTTATTTTGATGGATAATTTCTTGTAGATCTAAGTTTATAACTTTTCGGTTTTCTGGGTTTTGATCTCTAAAACTTGGTTATTTTCGAAAACTAATGGTTCTATGTTGTAGAGAATTCAATTTCATGCAGTTTTGGCTTTTATTTCGCTTGATTTCGACTTCGGATGAGGAAGTTATGGCCAAAACAATTTTGGTCAAACTTCTATGTTCATCTGCAGCATGAGACATATGTCGCAGTTGGCCGCATAGCATGTCGCTGTCGAGCCGCATGAGACATATGTCGCAGTTGGCCGCATATGATGTCGCAGTTGAGCCGCATGAGCCGCATGTCGCAGTTGGCCGCATATGATGTCGCTGTTGAGCCGCATGAGACATATGTCGCAGTTGGCCGCATAGCATGTCGCTGTCGAGCCGCATGAGACATATGTCGTTGTTGGCCGCATATGATGTCGCACTTGAGCCGCATAAGCCGCATGTCGCAGTTGGCCGCATATGATGTCGCAGTTGAGCCGCATGTCGCAGTTGGCCGCATAGCATGTCGCAGTCGAGCCGCATGAGCTGCATGTCGCAGTAGGCCGCATATGATGTCGCAGTTGAGCCGCATAAGCCGCATGTCGCAGTTGGTCGCATATGGTGTCGCAGAATAGGCCGCATAATGCATATTTTAACTATTTCTAACTGTTATATGTCCTAATTGACTGAATTATGGCTCGAATTTCTCCCAACTCCCAACGTGGAAGTTGTAGATCATTTCCTTGGCATCAAGAATATGTCACTAGTTATTTTATGCAAGTTTCTCTCATTCATAATATTGTAAGAATAGAACACGATAGTGGCCCGCTGTGGCGCACTCTTGACAAGTAAACTGACATGATATATCTCGGTATGCTGTTACGACAGCTAGTCTGACATGACAAGTATGAAAGACTTGGACACCGTGGGCGATTGTGTTTGTACAAATAAACTAGTACTGTCTTACATCATGTCTAGGATGGGGACCCCTGAGTACCACGGTCAGGGGTACCTACTGAAATTGACTAAGGCTAATTAACTAGAATGATTCAGTAGTCATGAAGAGATTCCCAGCTACAGGCAATCCCGTTATCTGGGCGCATTCAGTGGACTTGTAGCCTACCGACGAGTAGGGCACATTTCCAGCACACAGTCATGTGTTGCATTCTTCCTAAACGGACATTCGACCTGGATAACCGGATGGTCTGCAGGGCTTGTGGCTGTTGGGATAATCTCATTGCATCTTGCTAGTAACTAGGCCTGTGATAACCCTAGTTAGTTAAAAGTATCAAGCCGTACTCTTGATTGGCCGTGATTGATTGGATATAGTTTATTCCAGCTTAGTCTTATCCTGATCCTGTGCAAGATTGTGACATGACATGATTATTGATGCTTGCCTTAACAATAACGATCGGGGGTCCAGTTCTGTTCAGGCGAAGGGTTACAACCCCGGTCCTTTTTTGGTTTAAGGGTTGTAACCTGGCTTCCGGAGCAGTTCTGTGTCCTCTCTTCGTTTATTGTCTTATTGCAATCCCATGCCATGTTCGTTATGTTTTACCTTACCTTAATACCATGATTATTTATACTGGCCTTAGCAATAAAGATCAGGGGTCCAGTTCTGTTCAGGCGAAGGGTTACAACCCCGGTCCTTGTTTGGTTTAAGGGTTGTAACCTGGCTCCCGGAGCAGTTCTGTGTCCTCTCTTCGTTTATTATCTTCACTGTACCAATAGTATTTGAGACGGGTTTCTATTCAGGTGAAGGGCTGCAACCCCGGTCCTTGTTTGGTTTAAAGGTTGTGACCTGGCTACTTGAATAGTTTTCTCGTACTCAGTTTACTGTTGTTATCTCTATTATTATCAGTTCTTTATTTATTATCTTTAATATTCCATTATGATATGCTGGTTTTAGTTCCTAAGTGAAGCCTCCTTTGTGGCACTTGCTCTTTTTGGGGTCTGACCCAGCTGGTTTTGTGTGGCCAGATATCGGAGCAGCAACAGAGGATCCACCTGTCTTCCAGCCCGATGGTGACCACCAGGCGTAACCAGGGCAACGAGTGGGTTTCTTTTGTCCTCTCACTCTATTTGTAAAATTATTCTTTTGAGGCGTTTAGCCGGCGAGCACGTGTTAGCTCGTATTGCACCTTTATTTACTGTCTGCCTACGGGCTGTAACATGATTGACAAATCCTAGGATTGATCATGTATGACTGAAACTCTTGCTAGTCCTGACATTTTGTACAACTAGCTTCATGATCATCCAATATGTAATGTATGGGACGCCTTACTATTGTATATTGATGCTCTAATATCTTGTGACTGTTACTACTTGCTTGTGATTGAGATAATAGGCTTGTTCTTGACCATAGGAGACTGATGGATTGTAGTTAAACCCTCATATATCTAGACAGCCGTGACCGTATAGTGACGTGGATTCCATTTCATTATACGTAGCTGGCTATGTCTGCCCTCGCTCTCCAGTATTCTGGTTCTGGGGCGTGACATGGTTTTAGTGGTGGCCCATGCAGGTCTTGTAAATCAAGATATGTGAGGGTTTACCGAATAGATGTCTCTATCAGTATTCGCCCTTGATCTCTGCTCGTATCTTCAAATCCCTGAGAATCTTGACCTGATCACATGCTTGTATCGTTGATCTGTCATGGTCCTTCCTTATTTTTTCCTATGTCGTCTTCTTCAGCGACATTGTTCCTGGACCTGCCGACCAGCAAGGCGGTGCACCTCCCGCGGACCAGCAGCAACCTGGAGATCAAGCCCAGCATTCAGGAGCAGCCTCCAGAGTCATGCCTACCGAAGGAGAACCACCAGTTCAGCCCATCCAGCCTGTAGATCCTGATGATGGCACTTTGGTGGGTCTCATCAGGTCCCTATTAGCTTCCCAAGATCGTCGCGGAGATGCCTTGCACCAGGCGGTGGCAGATGCTTTAACCAGAGGAGGTCATCAGGGTAATAGCGCGGCCAACAGCTTCAAGCGCTTGAACCCTCCCTTCTTCGATGGCAGTGAAGATGCGATCGCTACAGATGCATGGCTTCAGGACACAGAGGTAATTCTAGAAGCAGCCAGGACTCCAGAGAACGAGAAGGTGGCCGTGGTGCGCCTGCAGCTATTGGATCTTGCTCGCAGCTGGTGGGCAGCGCAGGCCGATGGATTAGTGGCCCCTATTTCATGGGCAGTATTTAGGGAGAGATTCCAGACCAAGTATTTTGATGCTGTAGCTCGGTATGATCTACAGACGAGATTCACCAATCTGAAGCAGATGGGCAGGACGGTCGATGGATATGCGGCCGAGTTCTCCAGGCTTAGTCGGTTTGCTTCCACCTTGGTGGCGACCGAGTTCGATAGAGCCCAGCGGTTCCAGCAGGGGCTCCACCTAGAGATTTTATTGGCGGTGGAGCAGTTTGAGCATCAGACTTTTGATGCAGTGTTGAGAGCAGCCCGGAGGCATGAATATACCTCCCAGAGGATCGTGGATAGGACCGGAGGTCGGAAGCGATCTCACGGGCAGATGAATCAGTCATCAGCACCAGCCCCGACAGCTAGGGCTTTGACCATTGGAGCTCCGAGGCGGGCGGCCTCAGTGACGTCGGTTCAGCATTCCACCCCGACGCACCCTCAGCAGCAGAAGCAGAAGCAGTCTTCCGCAGTGGGATGTTCACACTGCGGGAAGCCAGAACATGTGGTGTCAGAGTATCGTAAAGCACAGGGTTTGTGCTTGGTTTGTGGTGTCCCGGACCACAGGGTTGGGAACTGCCCGAACAGGGGGAGTTCATCTGCTTTCTCTAGTCCTTCAGTTAGAGGACCAGCACCAGTCCAGCAGCAGCAGCAGCTGCAGTACCCGTTCCCGAGGCCATTGCCGACGCAAGCCCAGGCATTCCAGCAGCAGAGACCGCAACAGTATGCCCAAGCCCAAGCCCTGATCCAGAGCAGGCAGAGGAATTTTCAGCAGAGGGGACCCGCACCTAGAGGACATGGTCAAGTGCTGGCTTTGACCATGGGAGAAGAAGGAATAGCACCAGGTGTGGTGGTGGCAGGTACTATTCTCGTCAACACCTTTCCAGCTTCAGTATTATTTGATTCTGGTGCCTCGCATTCATTTATGTCTGCACGATTTGCGACACGGGTAGGACTGGAGCCGGAGTCATTATCAGTAAGGCTCAATATACATACTGGTAACGGACTTGTGGGAGTAGATAGAGTATTTTCCTCGTGTCGGGTCGTAGTTAGCGGTAGAGAATTTCCCGCTAGATTGATAGAGTTCCCGATGGCCGATTATGATATGGTCTTAGGGATGGATTGGTTGAGGGACCAGTATGCTAGGATAGACTGCCATATTGGCAGGGTTATTTTTAGCATTCCAGGCGAGCCGGAGTTTTCCTTCTCCCGAGGCGAAGTTGAACCTTCTCCTCCAGTGTTGCGGATGGCAGTGGCAGTAGTACAGTTACCTCGGATAGTCGAAGAGTTTCCAGATGTTTTCCCAGAAGAGCTTCCAGGGATGCCGCCAGAGCGAGAGATCGAGTTTACCATCGACTTGATTCCCGGGACAGCCCCAGTGTCAGAGAGAGTCTACAGGATGGTGCCGTCAGAGTTAGAGATATTGTACAAGATGATTGAAGAACTCAGAACCAAGGAATTCATTTGTGCTAGTGGATCGCCTTGGGGAGCCCTGATGCTTCTTGTGAAAAAGAAGGATGGTACATCCAGATTGTGTGTTGATTATCGTACCTTGAACTCAGTGACAATCAAGAACAGATATCCTCTCCCGAGGATAGATGACTTGTTTGATCAACTCAAAGGAGCGTCAGTATTTTTAAAGATTGACTTGCGGTCAGGATACCATCAGATCAGAGTCAGAGAGCAGGACATCCCGAAGACTGCTTTCAGATCTAGGTATGGGCATTGGGAGTTCCTTGTGATGCCATTTGGAGCAACCAATGCGCCGGCTGTATTCATGGACCTCATGAATCGCATCTTCATGCCTTATTTGGATCAGTTCGTGATTGTGTTCCTAGACGACATCCTGGTCTACAGCAAGAGTGAAGCGGAGCATGAGCAGTATCTCGGAGTTGTCCTTCAGATTCTCAGAGAGCACCAGTTATATGCCAAGTTTAGTAAATGCGAGTTCTGGCTCGATCGTATTTCGTACTTGGGTCATATCATCACCCGAGGAGGAGTTGAAGTGGATCCCCAGAAGATCGTGGCCATTGAAACGTGGCCGGTACCTAGCACAGTGGCAGAAATTCGCAGTTTTCTTGGCTTGGCCGGCTACTACCGACGATTTATTTCAGACTTTGCTCGAATTTCCGCGCCATTGACCCAGTTGACCCGCAAGGATGTGCAGTTTGCTTGGACAACAGAGTGCCAGGATTCTTTTGAGAGGTTGAAGCGAGGCTTGATGACGGCTCCTATTCTCACGCTTCCAGATGGAACCGGAGGATTCTCAGTGTATTGTGATGCTTCGGGCAGAGGTTTAGGATGTGTTCTGATGCAGCATGGGAAGGTAATAGCTTATGCGTCACGACAACTTCGTGACCATGAGAGAAATTACCCAATCCATGACTTGGAGCTGGCAGCAGTAGTGTTTGCACTTAAGTTGTGGAGGCACTACTTGTACGGAGATAGGGTGGAAATTTTTACCGACCACAAGAGCCTGAAGTATGTTTTCACTCAGAAGGATATCAACATGCGTCAGAGGAGATGGCTAGAGATGCTTGTGGATTATGATGTCAACCTGCAGTATCACCCAGGGAAGGCCAACGTTGTTGCAGATGCATTGAGCAGGAGGGCAGGAGTTTATGTCCTGACAGCACAACCAGAACTGTTAGCCGATCTTCAGAAGATGGGTATAGAAGTTGTCCTCCCTTCCAGTGTGGCATTGATGGCCAGCATGCAAGTTCAGTCCACTATAGTCGAGAGGATCCGGATGGCGCAGTCAGCAGATTCCAAGCTTCAGCGACTCAGAGCAGAGTGTGAGGCAGGACGAAGACCAGAGTTATGCATTCATGAAGACGGTACGCTTCAACATGGTAAGCGTCTTTGTGTACCTAGTGGAGATATCAGACAGGAGATCATGGCAGAGGCCCACAGTTCGCAGTATTCCATTCATCCCGGTGGCACGAAGATGTACCGTGATATCCGCCAGCACTTTCGGTGGAATGGCATGAAGAGAGAGATAGCCCGGTTTGTCTCTCATTGTTTAGTCTGCCAACAAGTTAAGGCTGAACATCAGAGACCAGCTGGACTACTTCAACCATTGCCGATTCCCGAGTGGAAATGGGAGCATATAACCATGGATTTTGTGACTGGATTGCCTAGATCCCCGGCTGGAAGAGACGCTATTTGGGTTGTCATAGACAGGCTCACGAAGGTGGCTCACTTTCTCCCGTTCAGAGTTGGTCAGTCGACGGCTCAGCTAGCGGAGATGTATCTTCGGCAGATTGTCAGATTGCACGGTGTACCAGTCAGTATCACTTCGGATAGAGATTCAAGATTTACGTCGCACTTTTGGCGTAGCTTGCAAGAAGGTTTGGGAACTCACCTCCAGTTCAGTACAGCTTATCACCCGCAGACAGATGGCCAGTCGGAACGTATGATCCAGACTCTTGAAGATATGTTGCGGTCATGTACACTCGACTTCGGTGGTTCGTGGGAAGATCACGTGCACCTGGTGGAGTTCTCGTACAACAACAGTTTCCAGGCCAGTATCCATATGGCACCGTTCGAGGCACTGTATGGTAGGAAGTGTCGATCCCCGCTAGCCTGGGACGATGTCGGAGAGAGGCAGATGCTTGGTCCGGAAATGATTGCTCAGACCGTTGAAGTGGTCAGAAGAGTCAGAGATCATCTTCGAGTTGCCCAAGATCGCCAGCGTCATTGGGCCGATTCTCATCAGCGCCCTCTTGAGTTTTCTGTTGGCGACCATGTATTCCTGAGGATTTCGTCTAACCGTGGCATCATTCGTTTCGGCGTGCGAGGAAAGCTTAGTCCAAGGTATATAGGGCCATTCGACATTCTGGAGCGAGTAGGAGATGTATCCTATCGTCTCGCTCTTCCACCGTCGCTACGTGAGGTACATGACGTATTCCATGTATCCCAACTGCGACGGTATATTCCGGACCCGAGCCACATCCTGGATCATTCGGAATTGGTTGTTGGTACCAATCTTTCGTATGAGGAGAGGCCCATGTCTATATTGGACCGAAGAGAGAAGACACTCAAGAACAAGACTATCAAGTTAGTCCGAGTTGCTTGGGATCATCACTCTTTGGGTGAGTCGACGTGGGAACGTGAGGATGATATCCGATCGCGATATCCCGACCTGTTTGACTCGTAAGGTATAATATCTTCCTTATGCCTTATGCTTTCAATTCCTTGCTTAAATAAATGACTGCATGATAGACTGCTTGTTATAGCTTACGATTAGTATAGCTTGTCCTTGCAATTCTAGCCTCTTGATTAAATTTCGAGGACGGAATTCTTTTAAGGTGGGTAGAGTTGTAATGCCTATAGTTTGTATTACGTATCTTGGTATACGTGTACGTATTCTTGACTCGTATTTGCGTATTTTTCTGTATGGTTATTTGCGTATTTTTCTGTATGGTTATTTTGGCATGTTATTGGTTATGGCTTAGCTTGGTTCGGCTTAGCTTGGTTTGGTTTGCTTTTGGGTTCACTATGAACCAAAAGAAAAACCCCACCTACCACCACCACCCTCATTTATATTTCTACCTAACTCTCTCTCTCTCTCTTCATTTATTCTTCTCCTTCACTTCTTCTTCTCCACCATTACTCTTCTACCTACCAGGGAAGAGAGCTAGGCAAGTGTAAACTTGCTTCATGTTGGATCTCAAGTTTTATTGTTCCATTCTCTTCCTTACTTGATTTTAAGACTCTTTAGAACTTGGCATTTTTCATTTTGATGGATAATTTCTTGTAGATCTAAGTTTATAACTTTTTGGTTTTCTGGGTTTTGATCTCTAAAACTTGGTTATTTTCGAAAACTAATGGTTCTATGTTGTAGAGAATTCAATTTCATGCAGTTTTGGCTTTTGTTTCGCTTGATTTCGACTTCGGATGAGGAAGTTATGGCCAAAACAATTTTGGTCAAACTTCTATGTTCATCTGCAGCATGAGACATATGTCGCAGTTGGCCGCATAGCATGTCGCTGTCGAGCCGTATGAGACATATGTCGCAGTTGGCCGCATATGATGTCGCAGTTGAGCCGCATGAGCCGCATGTCGCAGTTGGCCGCATATGATGTCGCTGTTGAGCCGCATGAGACATATGTCGCAGTTGGCCGCATAGCATGTCGCTGTCGAGCCGCATGAGACATATGTCGCCGTTGGCCGCATATGATGTCGCAGTTGAGCCGCATAAGCCGCATGTCGCAGTTGGCCGCATATGATGTCGCAGTTGAGCCGCATGAGCCGCATGTCGCAGTTGGCCGCATAGCATGTCGCAGTCGAGCCGCATGAGCCGCATGTCGCAGTAGGCCGCATATGATGTCGCAGTTGAGCCGCATAAGCCGCATGTCGCAGTTGGCCGCATATGGTGTCGCAGAATAGGCCGCATAATGCATATTTTGACTATTTCTAACTGTTATATGTCCTAATTGACTGAATTATGGCTCGAATTTCTCCCAACTCCCAACGTGGAAGTTGTAGATCATTTCCTTGGCATCAAGAATATGTCACTAGTTATTTTATGCAAGTTTCTCTCATTCATAATATTGTAAGAATAGAACACGATAGTGGCCCGCTGTGGCGCACTCTTGACAAGTAAACTGACATGATATATCTCGGCATGCTGTTACGACAGCTAGCCTGACATGACAAGTATGAAAGACTTGGACACCGTGGGCAATTGTGTTTGTACAAATAAACTAGTACTGTCTTGCATCATGTCTAGGATGGGGACCCCTGAGTACCACGGTCAGGGGTACCTACTGAAATTGACTAAGGCTAATTAACTAGAATGATTCAGTAGTCATGAAGAGATTCCCAGCTACAGGCAATCCCATTATCTGGGCGCATTCAGTGGACTTGTAGCCTACCGACGAGTAGGGCACATTTCCAGCACACAGTCATGTGTTGTATTCTTCCTAAACGGACATTCGACCTGGATAACCGGATGGTCTGCAGGGCTTGTGGCTGTTGGGATAATCTCATTGCATCTTGCTAGTAACTAGGCCTGTGATAACCCTAGTTAGTTAAAAGTATCAAGCCGTACTCTTGATTGGCCGTGATTGATTGGATGTAGTTTATTCCAGCTTAGTCTTATCCTGATCCTGTGCAAGATTGTGACATGACATGATTATTGATGCTTGCCTTAACAATAACGATCGGGGGTCCAGTTCTGTTCAGGCGAAGGGTTACAACCCCGGTCCTTGTTTGGTTTAAGGGTTGTAACCTGGCTTCCGGAGCAGTTCTGTGTCCTCTCTTCGTTTATTGTCTTATTGCAATCCCATGCCATGTTCGTTATGTTTTACCTTACCTTAATACCATGATTATTTATACTGGCCTTAGCAATAAAGATCAGGGGTCCAGTTCTGTTCAGGCGAAGGGTTACAACCCCGGTCCTTGTTTGGTTTAAGGGTTGTAACCTGGCTCCCGGAGCAGTTCTGTGTCCTCTCTTCGTTTATTGTCTTCACTGTACCAATAGTATTTAAGACGGGTTTCTATTCAGGTGAAGGGCTGCAACCCCGGTCCTTGTTTGGTTTAAGGGTTGTGACCTGGCTACTTGAATAGTTTCTTCGTACTCAGTTTACTGTTGTTATCTCTATTATTATCAGTTCTTTATTTATTATCTTTAATATTCTATTATGATATGCTGGTTTTAGTTCCTAAGTGAAGCCTCATTTGTGGCACTTGCTCTTTCTGGGGTCTGACCCAGCTGGTTTTGTGTGGCCAGATATCGGAGCAGCAACAGAGGATCCACCTGTCTTCCAGCCCGATGGTGACCACCAGGCGTAACCAGGACAACGAGTGGGTTTCTTTTGTCCTCCCACTCTATTTGTAAAATTATTCTTTTGAGGCGTTTAGCCGGCGAGCACGTGTTAGCTCGTATTGCACCTTTATTTACTGTCTGCCTACGGGCTGTAACATGATTGACAAATCCTAGGGTTGATCATGTATGACTGAAACTCTTGCTAGTCCTGACATTTTGTACGACTAGCTTCATGATCATCCAATATGTAATGTATGGGACGCCTTACTATTGTATATTGATGCTCTAATATCTTGTGACTGTTACTACTTGCTTGTGATTGAGACAATAGGCTTGTTCTTGACCATAGGAGACTGATGGATTGTAGTTAAACCCTCATATATCTAGATAGCCGTGACCGTATAGTGACGTGGATTCCATTTCATTATACGTAGCTGGCTATGTCTGCCCTCGCTCTCCAGTATTCTGGTTCTGGGGCGTGACATTTAACAATGTATAACTTTCTACATACTAGATGAAAAGTGAATCCAGAAGGTGTGTTACAATCTCGGTTATGTTGTCTTTGATTGTTTTCAATTAGTTTCAATAAATTTTAATGTACAGAACGAAAAGCGGCCGACAAGTTGATGTTTTAAAATAGTTTTTAGTTTTACAGAAAACAGGTTTTTCTTTAACTTCATCTCGATTTTTCGAGCAAGTCGATGGGTTGTTTCGAAATCCTCATAAAGGATCTCGAAGAGGGTCAAGTCTAATTTCCAAAAAAATTTACGGATCGAAAATCGGTGCTACGAGTAAAAAGTTACGTCGTAGGGAAGTAGGGTACCTTGAGTGAGAAAACTGCTCTGTGGGTGACGCGGGGCTGACTTCCGATGCTCCGTTCGTCGTGCACAAAATTCCGTCGCTGGCGAAACGAACTCGTAGGTGAAGGGGTATGATCAGCTGCAACTTTCGTTTTGGAAGTCTAGGGTTTTGAGGTTTGTGAAAAAAGATGTATTTATATCCACTCGTAGCCAAAACCTAATATTAATAGGTTTAGATTAATAATTCCCACGGGTTTTTGCTTACTACGTGAGCTTGCTGCTAGCATGCAAGGGGTGGGGGCCCGCCCACTAAAGTGGGTGGGTTGTATATTATTATTATTATTTATTTATTTTCCTTTTTCCTTTACTTTTTCTTTTCTTATTCTTTAAATCTTTTATATATATAACTATATATATCCAAAAATTATTTAAATACAAATAACACTTTAAATGTCACATAACCAAATATTTAATATATTTAAATATATCTACATATATATATAAATTCAATTCACAATAAATAAACTCAAAATAATAATAATAATATCTTAATAGAATAAACTTGTTTAATAAATCTCTACAAAATAAATTTAATAATAATAAATTAATAAAAATTGCTCCAATGGGTGAACTGTACACACACCCTTATCCGGGTGCAGAAATATGTACAATCTTGTAAAATATTATTTAATAATAAAAATACCAATAATTGTACGAATAATTAAATAATTAGAAATTGCACATAAAATTCTAAAGTAATTTAGAAAATATTTGCATATACATAAAATATTCCTATATGGCCACCTTAGCCACCCCACATGCTCACATGGGTTTAAATTTGGTTCGGACCCTGTTCAGGCTGAATTGGCCAAACCGGGTCATCAAAAAAATAAATAAAACCATAAATTGTATAAATTTATTTTTAAGTCTAATAAAATAATTAAAAAATAATTAAAAAATAGGGGTTTTACAGACTTATATTGGGGGGCGCATCAGCAATTATTTGTACAAGACCAAACTGACGAAGAACACGATCAGCAGGGTGGTACACGGTCCGATAATCATATAAGATGACAAAGTTATAATGACTATTGGAATACGACATCCTTTGGATGTCGGGAGCATCGGAACATATAATATACGACATCCACGTAACCTATATGGGATATTGTAAAGTCAATACATAAGCATAAAAAACGCAAATATAAAATAATAATACAAAATATAAGATGATAAAATACATCGTTATGTGTTAGAGAGTCAAATTCGGATCGATAAATCGAGACAACCGGATGTCCATAATGTGCCTGGTCCACCACATCAGTCGTCCAACGTCTAGCTACTGAAAAGACACCTAATTCACGACTTATGCTAGTAACTGGTCTATCGATCGCAAAATGCTCATATGCCCATATCTAAGCACAAACAACATTATAAAATTAGATTATATTAAGTAACTTTAATCTCTCTCTAGAATAATAAAATACCTGTAGGAGCGACATGCATCCAGTTAGATTCTTGCTCATATTTTGTAGAGAGGTCGCAGACACGAACCCTGTCAGAGAAGCATACAAATAAGCCAAGACTGAGGCTCCCCATGCATATTGTGTCGGTTGTACCAAATTTCCAAAAAAAGGACGAAGTCGAACAGAAATCCGTGATCCAGTTGCGTTCGGAAAGAGAACTGAACCACATAGAGCGAGTAGATACGCCCTTGTGCAACAAAGAATCTGTAAACGTACGATACTATGAGATTAATATTCTAAATATAAATACATAAATAAATGAGTGAAGTTAAATACCCGCTCTTCGTTTACATTAACCGGACCGTCAATTGTACGGTCAAGATCCATAAAGTTTTCGCGCAACCAGTTTAAGTGACGTCGGATCTTGTGTTCATATCTTCGGACGGATTAATACCGAGATATCGTCTAATTGTAACAGCAGCGCTAGGTTGATTATCAAAAAATTAAGGGATGACCTGTAATTTTAAATTAGAATATTATATAAAACTTTCATAAAAATTTTATATTTAACAATTATTTTACCTGTAATAGGTAACCCTAAAATGTTGGCTACGTCCAGTAGCGTTACGGTCATCTCTCCAACCGGCAATTGGAAAGTATTGCGTTGGGGCCACCAACGCTCTGTCAGAGAAAAAATTAAATCTCTGTCGTGCACCAAGAATCGAAGATCATCTATATATCCAAAACCAAATCCGTTAACTAAGCCTTTTTTATATGTATTTATATTCCATGTGCCGTAGTTTGTAGAGTTACGCCATTGTCCATGTTCACGCAACCGTACATTCGGCTTATAATCAAACAACTACAAACGAAACGAACTATAAAAATAAACTCAAATTTAATATATAATGAAATAAAGAATAAATATTAATTCCTGAAAAATTACATCTCCTGTAAACACCAATCGAGATATGTGGCTCTTCCGTTCTTGCTCATCTCTTTCAGTCGTCAGCCCACCGGGAATGCGACCATCGTTTACTGCAGTCATCCTCTTCAATCGTCGTCCAAGTGAAGCTCCAGCAAAGAAAGATGTGAATGTATACATCTTTCTTCACTCTCCTCTCCTATATAGTCCTGGGAGGAACCGGAATGGGAGAAAATGACATGATAGGAGGGGGACAAATTGATTTGTGATTGAAAAAAGAGACATAAAGTGACATGGGAGGGAATAAAGTGACATTGGAAAGAGGAATGGAGAAGTGGGAGGAATGGGGGGAAGTGCGGCAGCATTTTGGCGCCCACCAGCCAGTCTGGCGCCACTACTAGTGGCGGCCACCAGTCTGGCGCCATCACTAGTGGCGCCCACCAGGGGACTCCAGTCTGGCGCCACTAGTGATGTCGTCATATCCCTCTACTTGTAATTTCGTAAAAGTTACCCCTTTTTTTTATAAATTTTCTAAAATTCACCCCCCTGTACGAAATTACCTGTTTACATAATGGATAACCGAGATCATGTAAACTCTAACTCCTTTATCAATAACTAAGTCAAATTCAGGTGCCAAAAAGATTAAAAAAAATATAACATTACTAAATAATTAGATAAAAAATTAAAATATTTTAAATTTGATTTGAATATATTTTAATTAGAATTTATTATTTATATGTTTTTCCAAAATTATAATATGTATTTTACTAGATAATATCATGTACTTAGTTTAAATATAATTTAAATATGAAACATATTTTTGGATTTATTATATGTTATTTAGAAGGATTTTAGGTTTTTATTTATTTTCTTAACTACGTGATTAATGTGGGATCATCCGAGTTTAAACCCAACTCCAAGTGGATGTCCAGTTTAGATTAAATTTTTATTTATATTTTGAAAAAAAATTTAATTTCTTATTACATTTAGATAGATACATATTCATTATGCGATTGGACTATTGTTCTAGGTTAGATAATAGGGCCTCTAGATAGGCATGTACATGAACAATTTTTAAGGGGAAAAAAGGAGTAAGAATGTTTTATTTATTAAGCTTTAATGTTTAATCCAATATTTTTATAAACAAAAACTCAAAATTTTTTCTCAACCTCGATTTATATTGTATATTGCTTGTGTCTTGTTCTTGTTCTTGTTCTCCTCCGTCCTTCTCTGCATTAATAATTAATTAATGGAGTATGTCAAATTCAAAGTTATATGCATAGATAAAAGAGATAGACATAGTTACAAAAAACTAATACATGAATCTATGTAGTGTTACAAATATACAAATAATTATTACTATTATATGGGTAAAGTGCATTTAAACCCTCCCTAGAGTTGTCTCGTTTGCAAAATAAGACTTTTTAGAAAACTTAAGTAGTTTGCACCTCCCAAAAAACTTATTTTGTTTAGAATGGCCATTATCCGTTAAATGGTCGTTAAAATGGCCGTTAAGACTTAAAAATAAAAAAATAAAAAAATAAAAACTACCTAAACTACCCCCCCCCACCCTTCC
The DNA here is from genome assembly GCA_029216955.1 of Iris pallida. Taxonomy (NCBI): domain Eukaryota; kingdom Viridiplantae; phylum Streptophyta; class Magnoliopsida; order Asparagales; family Iridaceae; genus Iris; species Iris pallida. The sequence goes on from JANAVB010025798.1 coordinate 7,224,951, forward strand.
CTACCAGCCCTCCCTTCCCTACCCCTCCCCCCCTCCGCCGGCGACCCGCCCCCTCTCCGCCGGCAACCCGACCCCGAACCCCCCCCACCCCCCCCGCCCCTCCTCCCTCTGCCGGCGACCCGGCCCTTGACCCCCTCCCCTCCCCCATCTCCCTCCGTCGACGACCCGACCACCCCCTCCCCTCCTCCCTCCGCCGGTGTCACGCCCCGATCCCGCAGAGTCCCTTTCGTCCTCGCTTCGGACTCTTTGGGACCGTTCGTCCTCGCTAAGGCGTGATGCCGTGCAAGCCTAAGTTGCGCTTGCACAAGGCCAAGACCTGGAACAAGACAAGATAGACAAATTTGACAATACGCAGCGGAACGTATCGCAGATAATTGAAGCAGCAGCGGACATATTTCAGAATACAAGTATTGAACACAATGGTAACAAGAAACAATTCTCTTTATTGATTTCATTTGAACAGATTACAAGCTCTCGATTCTCTCTGATACAATATTACATTCTCTCAGAACTTTACAGATTACAATGATCCCGTTCCCATACATTACATCCTTTTATATACAAAACCAAACTCTTGCACAGATGTCATCTCTTGGGCATCTTTTCTGATTTCTGGCTCCTGAGGATGAGGCTCGGGCTATCGCTTCGGGTTACCCTTCTCGATGCATGGTGCACCTGCATGCAGACTGATGATGGGTCAGTATATCAGCATACTGGTGAATGATGTGAACAAAGAGCTACATTTGTCTGAAACGATCACTGTTCATTTAGTGAGAAAACGTTTCTTGTGATGTGATCTTGCTAGTTTTACCTAGATTCATTCCATGCATACAGAGTCAGTTTACATATCTTTTGAAAAACACATCTTTGGAAAGCCACAGTTCATATCATTTCAAGCATACAAGGGACTATTCAATTCTAGCACGATGACTATTCATTTGTGCAGTGCGCAGCGTGTTTCATGAGCATATCATTTCCTTAGGGACAACATCTTTAGCATTCTCTTATCTAGTTCAAGACAAACTTAGGGTCAGAATACAAGCATGATATTACATCCTTTCTCTTAGTGGAACATAGCATTTCTTGGTAACAGATTAATCTCTGCAAGCATTTATATCAGAACTTAAGCAACACATGTATATCACTTTTCAGTGACTCTTACCATAGCCGACCGTCGATCCCTGCACAAGACAAGGATTAGCATAAACATGATAAAATCATCAATTTTCCATATGATCTAAACTCTTGAGGCACATTTGATCTATTGGCAATTATTCATTTCAGTCCATCAGATAACAGAGCCGAAGCCCCCAAGCAATAGAGCCGAAGCCCCCAGATAGTGGAGCCGAAGCCCCCAGATAGTGGAGTCGAAGCCCCCAGATAGTGGAGCCGTCACCCCCATACAATAGAGCCGAAACCCAGAGCCGAAGCCCCCAGATAGTGGAGCCGTCGCCCCCAGATAACAGATAACATACCGGCACCCATTTTCACATGGATGCTCTCAGCGTTAGACATACATTCGCAAGCAAGCAGTTGAGCAGTCTACTTCTTATACATGCAGGTTATCTAGTTTCTTGTACTAGCAAGGCAACAAGTCTTCTTATTAGCATGTAGATTAATTCTTTCTTAGCATACAGGTTCTCTCTTTCCTTGTTCTTAGCATAGCAACATGTGAAATCTCTTAAAGCATACTCAATGATTTACCATCTTGTTATTAACAAAAGCATTCAATCAAAACTCAGTTTCTTAAGGCGCAAGCGAATCAGCAAATGAGACTTCGTCCACTCACCCAGATTAATCGTCTTCTGTTGCAGAGCCAGCAATCCGATCTTTCTGTTTATCTAGTACCTTCGCGGAGCGGGGCACTACAGCCGGCGACCCGCCCCCTGACCCCCTCAACCCCCCTCCTCCCACCGACCCCCTCCCTCCCCCCTCCCTCCCCCCTCCTCCCTCCGCCGGTCATCCCCTCCCTCCCTCCCTCCTCCCTCCGCCGGCGACCCGACCCCCTCCCCCCCCTCCTCCCTCCGCCGGCGACCCGCCCCCCTCCCCCCTCCCCCCCTCCTCCGCCGTCCATCGCCGACCCCCCCGACCCGTCCCCACCACCGGAGAGAGAGGAGGGGGGGAGGGGAGGGACAAAATCGTCTTTTAAGACGATTTTTAACGGATTTTAACAGCGGGGGAGGGGGGGGGTAATTTGAGCATTTTCGTAACGGACTGTCTTTTTCGGATCAGCGAGTCTTTATTTGCATTTTCGTGATATCTAAGGAGGATTTAAATGCACTTTACCCCCTATTATATTTATATATGTGGAGACAAGTTCCTTTAGATGAAACCTAGAAAAATTGTAACTTATTGTACAATGTGGAGTTTATTCTTATTTATAACTAGCCCAAATTTGGACCATAATTTTTATGATTATATGAAGGTTATTCCTATATAGAGTATCACTATAGAGAGTTTCTATTGTATGTTTATTAAGAATCATCATAACTGTTCGCGAAATATAATAATTGATTGTAGAGACGACTATTTAACCGACAACATCTTTTTGCTGAGCTTGCGCCTACATTGTGTTGGTTCTCTAGGGTACTTTGTGTTCATAAGAAAGTTTGGTGGCACAGCAACAAATAATATCTCGCTTTTCCTACTTCCACGATCATCAATGTGCCATGATATTCCACCATCTTTCATTTTCAATTTTTTTTAAATTGTAAAATTACATACTAATTTCTATATTTTGAGTTGGAATATTTGTTAAAATAATGATGCTATATGTACCTCCAAAAAATTTATTCCTCCATGTCTCTCCACCACGTGGCACTTTCTTATTGACATAAACAAATAGGAGAAGAGTTGGAAGAAGACATGAACAAATAGAAGAGTGCCACGTGACGGAAGGACATAGAGGAATATACATAAAGTATTTTTGTTGTTAAAATATCCCAAAATATAAACATTAGACCACCATACATGTGGTGTAAGGCTTTCCAATACGTTTCTTTTTTATTGTTTAAATGAGATGAGGCGCATGATCCCATATAGGTGCCAACTTAGCTTGATTGCATTATTGTTCAATTTCTCACAGTTCGATGAGATGAGTGTGTTATAAATCTACATAAAGTTGGCTTCTTCTTCTTATTCTTTTTTAAGGCTAACAATTGGCTTAAAGAAGAAACATCATCTTCTAGGCATGGCTACCCGTAGAATTGACGCAATCACACTCTAACCAGCTATAATTCGAACCTCAACCCTACATTAATATCAAAATGATATGAACATGGGTGTGAGTCCTTTTCCTCTTTCTTCTTTACTACAAAAGTTATATGGTTCACAAGTACTTTACTCTTCCAAAACCTTTCTTAAAGAAGAAAATAAAAAAACTCCAAAAAGTTGTGATCCTATAGTTTGTCGAAGAGCTAGTAATTAACTAGACACTGATCACATGCATGCATTGTCTTGTTTCTTGTTAATAGTAAATTATTTACATACTTTTTTAAGAATCGATTAGCTGATTAGCTAATTAGATGATTTAGATGCATAATTTAGATGCATAATGCGCGTCTATACTTAGGCCTTGTTTGGTTCATTAATGTAAGAAATCAGAAAAGAAAACTTGTACTCTTTTTTTTATTTGATACCCTTTTTATTTGATACCCACAAATCTGTGAAGTATTTTTCTGAAATGAAAGAAAATATGAGAGGGGAATGGTTCCATGAGATTTATTTTTCTTCCTCCTTTTCCAGCATTTATTAAAAAAATAGCCATGTGTTATTGTTTATTTTACGGATTAACTCTTCGTATTATGTTGACTATAATTATATTGACATCAGATATTATTGGAACATTATTTTTTTTTTTCCTTTTCGGCACCAACCAAACACGGTAAGAAAAATCAAATTGTCTTTCTTATATGCTTTTCTTGTTTTACCAAATAGAGGAAAGAAAATTTGACTTAAATCCTACCTTTCCAATGCTATGAAAAATACAAAGAAATTGATTTTCCATTCCAATGGAAAATTAGAAGCTGGTTTGTTGAATTCTTGTTGCTAAACATGTCTAAGGGTGTAAATCTAAAAATCGCAGACTTTAATGATTAAATCTTTATATCACGACTCTTAAATTTGAAACGAAAGATTGCATTGAAAATTGAGTGGAATATTATGACCTACCAAGATCGAAATTAGATTATAATTTTTTCTTTTGAAATCCCACGCACACATACAATTAGGGGTCTCGAACCTTGCCGGCCCCTCCGGGTGATTTGGTATAATACCTTTATCGCTGTCGTAGTTCAATTATATGTATCACACAAAGATCTAAACCTCTGTGGATTTTACAAAAAGAATACACCCACATGTTTACGTCAAAATATAGTTCAAAACACTCATAACATAATGTTTTACTTTTTATGGGAAAAAAATATAGGACCCTTCTCTTATATATATATATATATATATATATATATATATATATATATATATATATATATATATATATAGACTGCATATTTTATGGAAGGTGGAGATGGTAGCAAGTTGCAAAGTGAACAACAATTAATGTTATAAAATACAATAATGCTAAGTTTACTACCAATTTCTTACAACCTTTTTACAACCTCACTCACCAACCCCTTACACATGGGTCCCACCGGATCCCACCACCGCTCACACCCCCCTGCTACATGGGCTTCATCCGACCCCACCACTTACTCCTCTCCTCCAATCGAAATTTGACACGTGGCGGGAGTAAAGGGGTTGTAAGAATTTGGTTGTAGGCATAGGATTGCTCTATAAAATATGTCCCCTTTGTAAGGATTATGTGCATGTTAGGCTAAGGACAAGCATGGTAGGTAGGAGACTACAAGCATATGCAATGCTACTAAGTTTCATAATATAACCAACACGATGCTCCATAATACAAGTTGAAGTATCTTTCGTTATGCTTCTATTTCTTTCAAAATTGACCATGGGTTTGTATTAGCAAATCAAAGTCTTGCATAATTAATGAGCACATGACTACAAATGATCAAATTGGGATACAATTAGGTCGAATGTTAATAATATTTAAGCACCTCGTAGCAATTACATGATACATACCTAGTACCATAACATTGAAAAAACATACAATTAGTCCGTGTTACGTGGTTTGCTCCCAACATGCTGAGGCACAAGAAGTAAACAAGTCACCCAATGTTGAGTCGAACCAATCCAATTATGGGTTAGACAGGTCAGGTTGGGTTGTCCCTATCTAGTTTTCAATCGAGCCGCGTGCAGGTTGATCCGCAACCGAACTGAACCGAATTAACACAAACCGTCTTCTTGTCCTTAGAGTGACCATTCGGTCTATTTGGTTTCAACCGAACATAATAATAAAAAGTAATTTAACCAAAATTCTAAAAAAATATTCTTAAACCGAAACCAAACAAACTTATCCACAATTGAAACCGAACGAACAAACTATTCGGTTTATTTTTGATCTAATCAATTTGTTCGGTTGAATTATTTTTATTGTCTAATGGACCGAGTCCAAAGTTAGGACCGAAGTTAAATTATATTAAAATTTTAATTTTTATACACACATTTATTGTATTTTAATGTTGTGCTCAAAGTTTAACTAGTTATTAATTTATTAAAATTGTACTTCAAAACACATATGTAGGATTGTTGTTTTCAAATATACACAAAAATATACACGTTTTTAGTCATAAAATATGCCTAGTATTCGATCTTCGATATTTGGACTGAAATCGAATAAGAGTTTTTTTTTTAGTATTTTGAAAACCAAAACGGAAGGATTTTTTTTTCATACAGAACAATCTTTTAAACCGAATAAAATCTTTTATTCGATTTGGTTCGATTCATTTCGATTTTCGGTACAAATTCGAATAATGCTCACCCCTACTTGCCGTTGCCGTTGCCGTTGCTGTTGCCGTTGCCGTTGCCGTTGGACCACGAAACTGACTATTGAATCGGTGCAGTCCGTTTACATCTGGATAGCTCCATTTGACGATGACTTTTGTTAGGAGAGACGGAGCGAACATGGAGATTCCTACCGAGACCACCGTACCGACCCTGATTCAGTTTTTGACCGTCCGTCATGGTTGGTCCGTCGATCCTGATCGTCCATATGGTGGACCGGAGCATGATTCCGGACCACGGAACGTGCCAAGCACGACCCGGCCCACATGGGCGATTAGCAACCTACACCATTGTTATATTCTCATTTACGTATTTATGTACATTAGCCAACTAATTAGCCCAAACAAAAACTTTATCATTTGCAATATATATATAAGTCTAGAAAGCAAATATCTGAAATGCAAATAGTGTTTGTGATGATGAAAATACATACATACATACATATCTTCGCTTCTACTATATAATGCGGCTTTGGAACGGTTCAAAAGTGAGTCATCCAAACCGTATGTATATTATCATCTTTAAATAAATTAAAAAAATTAATAAATAATAACTAAAGAACTACCTAAATACTCCAATAATTATTTTAAAAAAAAACCCTGTTTGGTACATTGTAATGTCATCGTAATTACAATGTAATCAAATGGAAAAAAAAAATATTTTTTTCATTTGATAACATTGCGATTGTGATTACGATTATATTACAGTGTACCAAACGAGACCGTATTTAACTATCTAATAGGATTTATTTATAACTAAATAATTATAACTCAATTGGTTAATTACGATAGGAGGCATTTTTCTTGATTACTTGAGTTCAAATTCTAGAAATGATAGTTTTTTTTATAATAAATTTATATTTATTTTTTTTAATATTTATTCTGCACGTGTAATATACATGCTGTAACGTTCCAGTCCCAATATACGTAGGACTAGGAACGTAGACATGCCAGCTGTATACATACGAAGTACAGGGGTCTTGTATGTATACATAAGCTGTAAAATGCAGTAATCCAAGACAAACTAAATTTTATCCACGATGAAAAGAATAATAATATAAAAATTAACTTGAATATTTATGATACAATCGTTGGACGGAGACAAAGTCCACTACCAACTATCTCAATGAAAGAGATGTACAAGAATCGATCCATAAAATGGCAAGACGAACCAAGCGCAATCGCCTTTGAAGGAATGGAGAGAATCACGGCCTTGGCTAGAACACCTGCAGTGAATCATGAAAGCACACACCTGGGGAATAACCAGGTCCTCAGACGGACGTAGCAAGATACAGGAAGAACAAGCTAATATGAACTGTCAGAATAATAAAATAATATATAAAAGACTATCCTAGACACAAATATGCAAAGGAGATTCTAACCGCCTAATGTGCAATTTAGAGGACAACTTTCATGCACATGGGTGGGATTTTAGGCTATGTGTACGTAACTGGCATCCAGTCATCTGTATCCGGCCGTAACGTCCAAAACGTCAGAGGGTATCTGCAAATAAATTGCCACAGTTCCATCCGGAGACTGTGGTTTACCTGTTTAGATTTCCATACGCACTAGCGACTGTCCTCCCCAATATTTCCCACACTGTTCAAGTCATGTCCATGGCTCGTCCAGTTTTATAACTGCTTGAGTCTCTAAAACCCTAGTCACAGCAGTTACGATCATCTATCCGTCACACGACTTTAGAGAGGGCCAGTCCATAAGTCGTGCCCCTAGCAACATGTCTCCAACCGTGTAGTGTGTGTGTCATGGCCAAGGAAGATATAAGGATATCCTCCAACAAGAAGGTAGTCTGCTAACACTAAGTTAACATGCATATAGTAAAGTAAAACGACTAATAGAGTCGCTTGCACCCAAGTATGGCTTGGACGCGCAATTTATAACAAAGAAAACTAACAATATGAAACAAAGTAAATAATGCAGAAAATAAATAATTGACAGTTAATTAGCAAGGTATACTTGCCTGTTGCGACGCCTGGTGAGCTGCCTGGTGTGGTACAATAAAGATGGCACAAGATCGACTTCGATGTTACAACTACGCAAGGTGACCTCTGACGAGGGCATGGGTTGTTCCATCGTGTCCAGGATGGTCAGATTGGTTAGAGTGGACATAGGGCAGTTTAGGATTGGCGAGGATTTAAGAATAATGGGATTAGTTATGGACAAAAGGAATATCAAGGAAAATTTGATAAATAATATAAAAAAAATTTAATACTTGAAAATATTTCTTATTAGCTTAAAATAGTTTTTAGATAAATGCTTGAAAAATAATAAAACCGTTTTTAAGCAAAACTCCAGTTTGTCTAATAGGATTTCTAGGTAAAAATACTATATCTTATTAGTAAAAATAATAGTAATAGTAAATATTTGAAAGGACTAGTAAATTATTTCATAAATTTGGAAACTACTCTTTATGGGTCAAAATACTTTTAACTAAATGCTGAATAATCTAGAAAATTATTATATTTTATAACATAGGTGTAGGCCAAGTCTCATGATATAACTTTTTTTAGAAAAATATATAATTTACCTACAAATATTTTAATAATTAGTATAGTAGAAAATAACCAAAATATATGAAATATATCTTGTTGTTCAAGCATACTATTTTTTTTTATTGGTAATAATAGGACTATAACAATAATTTAAAACCATAAATATAATAATAATAATATTAATGTTAATAGTATAATAATAATAATAATAATAATAATAATAACACAGCCGTAACAGCTGTGCCTCTTCTTAGACTCAAGTGGAGTGTTCCCACAACATAAAATTTTTAAGAAGGGGTGAGAGAGGAAGAGAGAAAGAAATTGGGTGGAGAGATCGAGAGAGAGAGAGTGAGGAGAAGGGGAAGAGAGCGGAATGGCGGGGGAGCGGAGCGGGCGGCCGGTGGCTGACGCCAGCGCGGGCGGAGAGCGGCCAGGGAGAAGGAGGTAAGCGGAGGGGACGAGCGGCGGAGGGGAAGTTTTCGTGCGGCCGAGGAAACTGCTCGGCGCGGTGGCGGAAGCTCGCGGCGGGTGGCCGGGCGCTGGGACGGCGACGGGCGGCGCGGAACTGCGGAGGAGGAGGGTTCGATCGGGCGACCATGAGGAATCGGCGGATTATTGTGGCGGCGACGGATCTGACGGGATGGTGCGGTGAGGGCTCAGCCTGAGCTCGCCGGAGGGGGCGGCGGAGCGGCACGCGGCTCAGGTGAGGTCCTAGGGTTTGGTTTGTTTCTTCTTCTTCTTGGTGATGGTGTGGTGAACTTTGGAGGTTTTGGGTTGGGGCGATGGGAGGATACGACGGCGATGGTGGTGGCGAGGCGGTGGACGTGGTGGTGGTGTCGGGGTCGGGGCCAGCAGCTGCGAGTGGCGGTGGTTTTGGTAGTGGCGTCGGGTTTCCGGCCAGTGGTCATGGCCGACGGGGACATAGCTGGGTTGTGGGGATTCACTGGTGGTGGTGGTGACGAAGACGGGTGTTCTGACGGCAGGGTCTGTGGGTGGTCATGGCGGTCGAGGCGCTGCCTCTCGGCTACGGAGGGTCTGGGGATGGTCGCTGGCGAGTGGAGGGAAGGTGGCTATGGTGGACGGCTTCGGTGGTGGTCCTGGTTGGGTCGGAGGTGTAGCGGAAGGGTAGGCGGGGTTGTCGGCCATGTCGTGGAGGTGCTGGAAGGGGAGCAGCCACGGTGGCAAGGCAGAACAGGGGCATGGTTAGGTTCTTAGGGTTTAGCTAGGTATTGGGCCGTGTCGGGTGTGTCCGACACGAGGATGGTGACGAGGAGATGTGTCCGGTGTGTCTGACGCGATGAAGGTAATGTATTTGTAAAAGAAACTGAATAGTGGATGAAAAAAGGATGGTCACGGACACGATGCACCGTTGGTTGTAAAAATTTGGTGGATGGTTGAAATTTATGGAGGAGTACCTGTCACTCCCGGTTTTCGGAATACGTAAATTTTTTATTTTTCATGTATATGGTATCTGGCACCTGTATCTTTTTGCATTTATCCTGTATTTGTAACTGGCCATGGCATGGAACAGTATCTCGTCGCGGATTAGTGTGCCACCCCTTGTCCTTGTCTGGTTGTAGGCGTGGTTCACTGTTTCGATGATAAGATTTTTGAACCATGTTGTGGTTAGGGTTTTTATTTAATTAATTTAATTAGTTGTATCATGTAGCATTTAACATGTCATTGGTCATGTGGTTAAGAGCATGCTTAAGCTTAGGGTTTCTTTGAGTCAACCCAACCCCTATATATATTCTCTTCCACACTCTCTCTCTTTATTCACTCTTTCATTTATTTTCCTCAAGCAAACTTTTAGGCAAGTACATCTTGCACCAAATGGAGAGATTATTGCATTTTTATTTCTTGATTTTTCTTTGATATTATTTGTCTATATTGTTCTTCTCTTCATTCTCTACAAGTTTAGTTATTGGAGTTTTTGATTTTAATGGCTAGTTTGGTGTAGATCTAAGTTTCTAAAACTAGGGTTATATGGGTTTCCATGGTTTTGATCTATCAAACTTGGTTGTTTTCGAAAACTAATGGTCCTATGTTGTAGGGAATTCAATTCTACCCAATTTTGACCTTTGAAAAGTTAGATTTCGACTTGATTTGAGAAAGTTATGGCCAAAATAATATTTGGATATTTTCTATGTCATCAGTCCTGGTTTTGGCAGGGACGATGAATAGTGCCGCATAGTGCCGAGCCGCATAAGGATGAAGCATAGTGCTACATAGTGCCGAACCGTATAAGGATGCTGCATAGTGCTGCATAGTGCCGAGCCACATAAGGATGCTACATAGTGCTGCATAGTGTCGAGCCGCATAAGGATGATGCATAGTGCTGCATAGTGCCGAGCCGCATAAGGATGCTGCATAGTGCTGCATAGTGCCGAGCCGCATAATGTAGTGCCCCGTCCCGCTTAGTCAATTAGAGGAATCGGAACGCCGACGGCGTTCGGGCTTGGCCTTGCAACGGCCGTTTGAAGACATCGCTCAGGTGGGGTAGTTTCGGTGAACATATCTCATCTTTACCTTCGCATAATAAATCGTGTTTTCAACTTGCACAAGTAGGCTTGAAGATAAAAGATACGAACCCACATAGCTAAAGGGAGTAATCCCGTCGAGTTGAATTGAGTTAGAATATGGAAACGTCCAATGGTCGGCTTAGAATTGATGCACGTCGTGCTTTGAAAATGTCACTCGGTCCTTCGTTCCGTGGCTTGGGAGAAGGAAGTTTGTTGAGTTGGCAAGTCATGATCGCAGCCTAAGTCATAGGCGTCGCCCGTATAAATGCTTCATAAAGCATGCACGGTCCCATCGTCCAGGGCTTGGCATAGCCTTGGCTTGCCCCAGGAGTTAAGTTACGTCGCATGACTGCCGGCGTAAGTCCAAGTACCCAAATGACTTGGTCGTTCAAAGTTGAACGGTGCACGGCACGTTCCATCGAAGCAAGGCTCGACGCAGCCTTTGCTCGTTAAGTTGTAGGCTGAGTAAGTTAGGCAAAGTTATGCCGGTCGACATAAGTCATTCCAAGTGCTGTCCCGCTCATTCTGCGGTTGACAGGTTAAATAGTCCCACGATCCCAAGGCCCGTCATATAAAGTATGACTTGGGCGATAACGTCACGTAGAACAGAAGTCGGATTGAGGCACGATGGCACGGTCCTAGTGTTTTAAGGCACGGGCCACGGTTGATTTATTGAGTTTGGAGAAAGGGGCAAGAGAGGATTATGCTCGCGACTATAGGTCGTCGAGGCGGTTTCAGAAGAAAGAAGAATGTCCGCGACTATAGGTCGTCGTGGCGGACTCAGATTTGGAAAGTGTCGATCGCGTCTTGCATGGTCATTGGACAACTTGTCGACAAAAGTGAGTTTTCCCGCATGGCAACCCGAGGCCTCGGAACCGCTGCGGGCATTGGGAAACATGCAACTTGTCGACAGGGTGAAAGTTTCCCCGCACGGCAAGCCCGAGGCCACGGGACCGTTGCGGGCATTGGGAAACAAAAGATAAACTGTGCTTTGCACGGGTTAGGCGGGAACTTGCAGTGGGGCTAGCTACCTTGCGCTGAAAGGGACGCCCGTCTAATAAAAGAAAGAGGAGTCCACTATGGCTCTGGGAGCCAGTGACCAAGTTCATATAGATGTCGGCAGATAGCGGCTAACCGCGTGTATGCCTTTGGATTGAGTTGAGTTGAATATGTATGCAGTATGCAGTAAGAAAGACACAATGTCTGGGCCTAAGATTTGGCAACAGCGAAGGCGGCGTGCTTCGGCACGGGATGTGGCGTCGAGTGATAAGTCGTTGGATAGATTGCATGGGTTAGACTTGAACTGTTGCGAGTTAAGTCAAGAAGGGCCGTAGGGCAGTTTTCTTGAAGTTACGTGAGTTATTGGGCACAGCCTCGAAATGCGAGGCACGGCACAAAGGAATTATAGCACGGTCGTAAGGAAATTGGGTACTACCGCGTAGTTGCGTCTCTGATTTTGGCCGAAAGGCAAGCACGACCTGATAGGTTACGTTGTTGGCACAAGAAGGGGTCTAGAGGCAAAGTATGAGTTAACGTTGACCTTACAAGCACGGGAGGGTTTTGACACACAAGTTGCGCCAAGGCGCGGGTCCTAAAACTGAACCTAAGGCAAGACTAGAAAGGCAATCGAAAGAGTTTTAAGCTGCACAAAGTAAATGAACGTGTAGGTTTTGTATGGGTGGGCGAGAAGCTCACTCCACCAGTACAGTTGAGTACTGACACCCACACAGTGTTCATGTGCAGGCACAGGTAGAAGCTCGTGGCACAGAGTTCGCTTGGATGCGTCGAGGCACGGAGTTCCTTGGCGATTCGAAGCGTGCGGCCGCCTAGACTGAAGACTTATACAGGACATAATGTATGGACATCGCCTTCCGAAGCTTCCGCTGGATCAAGACTTGTAATTGAGAGATGAGAGAGAGCTGAGTGAACTTGTAATGTGAGAAGAGTGAGCTTGAGTGATTGTAATCTTGGCCTTGCGCCCCCAATGTAATCGTTGTTTCAATATCAATAAAGAGCTTCTTTGAATAACTTGTGTTTTGTTCTAAATTCTGCTGCTATTATTCAATGTCTCTGCTCGGGACTTCTGTGCGATGACCCCGTCGCAGCCGCTGAAATCGGCCGTTATGGAATCTGCCTTGCACGAGCGCAATCTAGGCTCGTGCGGCATCACGCCTTAGCGAGGACGATCGCTCCTGCGGGAGCGGGGCGTGACACATAAGGATGATGCATAGTGCTGTATAGTACTGCATAGTGTCGAGCCGCATAAGGATGATACATAGTGCTGTATAGTGCTGCATAGTGTCGAGCCGCATAAGGATGATGCATAGTGCTGCATAGTGCCGAGCCGCATAAGGATGATGCATAGTGCTGTATAGTGCCGAGCCGCATAAGGATGATGCATAGTACTGCATAGTGCTGCATAGTGCCGAGCCGCATAAGGATGATGCATAGTACCGAGCCGCATAAGGATAATGCATAGTGCTGCATAGTGCCGAGCCGCATGAAGATGATGCATAGTGCTGCATAGTGCCAAGCCGCATAATAGTGCTGCATAGTGCCGCATAGTGTCCAGCCGCATAAGGATGCTGAATAGTGCCGCATAGTGCTGAATAGTGACGTATAGTGTTTATTTTGGCTATTTTTGGCTATTTTAAGTCCTATTTGGCTGAATTGTGGCCAGAATTTCTCCAAACTCCCAACATGAAAGTTGTAGATCTTTGTCTTGGCTTCAAGGACCTTCATGTCTCACTTTAACCAGAATTTACATGTGACTTTTATGTCACGAGGGGTCCACGCGACTTCCTGACTTGACCATGTTCCTGACCTGATTACCTGTATACGTGCTGGTACATATTCTAAGTGTGTATTGAGATACAATATTAGTATACACTGCGGTGCCATTTAATGAGTGCACTGAGGTGTGACTCTACATGCTAAGTGATCATTCATGTTATATGTCAATACATGTGTACCTTCCAGCACAGTCATGGTAATTGGTCAGTAATAGTATCGTGGTATGTTGTTTGTTGTTTGAAGCATTACACTAAGCATGGATCTAGATTGAGCCGATGTGGATTCATACTTAGGGTACACGTACTATGGTATGACTTATAGGAGGATGACCATGTGACCACGACATGTAATTCCAATATCGAGATAGGGTTAATTTAAGCAACTTAAATTGGTAGAAGCATTGGGAGGGAACAGAATCTCGAGATCGTACGTCACCAGCCGCCCTGGGTCCCGTCTTGGCGCGTCGGGTTGGCTGCCTCGGATACTGTATAGTCATCCGTACTAGTGGAGTACAGTATCTGATTTGTGACTGCCGAGCCAGCTCTTCCTATAGGAGAGCTGGAACTGTTACTGCTTATTCTAGCGCGGTGGCCTTTCGAGGGACCGGTGCATTTCGTGCTTGCTTGTATATAATGGTTTGGCTAGTCCTGCTGGAATTCGATACGATCTGAGGATTCCTATATATATATTGCATTACTGGGATAACCCAGGCAAATCATAGAAAGCCGTAGGATTGATTGGTCGCTTGTAAGCTGACTTGTTTGTGATATGTTTTCTTCTGTTAGCTACCGATGAACATGGACTATCGTGGTGCGTGGTCCAACCCATGTCCTTGTTTGGTTGTTGGGTTGGACTATTGTGCTGCGATAGGCTATGGACCAAAGTCGCGATCAGAAGCCCTTTTTTACCTGCCCATGGCTATAGGATATATCTTATCTCGGCACGATATTGGCACCGTTTGTCCTTGTTTGGTTGTAAGGGTGTCGTATTGTCTCGATGATATGGTATAAGCCTATAACTCATGAATCAGGTCTTATTTAACTCATTGGATTTATCTCACTCTTTTGTGCTCCCTTGTGGTACTTGCTATTCGGGGCCTGACCCCGCTGGTTTTGTTTGGCCAGATTTCGTAGCAGCTCCAGAGGATCCAGCTTTTCACCCGAACAATGGTGCACACCAGGAGTATGGGCGCCAGGGACCATGAGTGGGTTTCTTCTTCACCGCTCTGATATCTTCTATTTTGTACTTGGCGTTTAGCCACCGGCACTTGTTTAGCCGGCAGTTCTGGACACTAGTTTCCTTTGCATAATTGTAATTAAATCAGACTGCAGCTGACTATAGTTATGTACTATTGACTCTCGGAACTAGCTCATCATTTTGTATAGCTAGACTCAAGAATCATTTTGATGAAGCGTCGGGGACGCCTTACTGCTTTGTCTTATATGATCATTATTTACTGCTTCTTGTTTTGATTGATTGAGACATAGATGCTCTGTGGGACCATAGGAGACCTGATTGTAGCATGCACCCCCTAGTCTCTTGACAGCCACGATCGCCGTATGACGTTTATATACCTCATACGGTGTAGCTGGCCTAGTCCGTCTCAGTATTCCGGTACTGGGGCGTGACAGTACCTGCCTATTTATAGGATGTGGGAATTTTCAGTTGGATAAGGATTAGAATTGATTTAAAACCCCAATAGATAAATACCATATTAATTTAAATAGTTTTAAAGCAATTTTAATCCAATTTCGAATCAATTTAAATCTAGGTAAATCTTTATATTAAAATAGAATCCATAAAATACATTCATATTTTTAAATCATAAAATATCAATCAAACAAATTTAAAAATATATTTTTATGAACACTAATATTATAATAATAATTAAATTTCGAAAATGAACATAAATATTTAAATATTTAAAATACCTTAAGATAAAATATTTAAATAATAAAATAAAATTTGAAAATATACATGAAATAATTTTTATGTGCTTTACACGAATAAAATATTCACATAAATCTAGTTTTCTAATTTATCACTATTAAAATAAGATAGTATTTTATAAATAATTAAAATAATAAGTTTGCCAACCTCGATAATACTTTTTACCACTTTAAGAAAAATAATTATTATATATATTATTTTGAAACCATCACCGAAAATAAAATCAAAATTATTTTTCTAAAAATATGTACCTCGCACATATTCGCGCTCGACGAGAAAATACGAAAAACGTAAATTCTCGCGCGACGTACAATACGACTATGCGATGTATAAATACAAAAAAAATCAGTACTAAAAATATAGTAGAAATTTAGGGGTTTTACACATGCACATTACTACCACTAGTCACGTTCACGTGCGTTGCACGTATAAAAAAACAATGATAGTATTAATAAAGTATATAAAAGTTTAAATTATATTAGAATATTTTAAATATAATTTGAATATATTTTAATATGATTTGTTATGATTATTTTTTTAAATTCTGGATACGTGTTTAATTAGATATATAATATTATGCAGTTAGTTTAAACATAATTTTAATTTTAAATATATTGGTGGTTTTTAATTTTTTACATGAGGAGAGAGTGTTCGGTTATCCACACAGAAGATAAAAAATATAGTTAATTTTTATTAAAAACTAAAATGGTTGATGATATACACGGCTTAAACGCCTTAATCTTGAGCCGTTTTGAAGCCTCTTTATATATACTAGTAAATGCACGTGCTTTGCACGTATAATAACGTAAAATAAGAATATTATTCAATTATAATCAAATATATCTTTTAACTCATGTGGTTAATGTGTGATGTATTTTTCTTGTTTGGCTGAGTTCGATACCATCCATAATTATAGTTAGTGGCCACATCAGATAAATCTGAACCATTAGTTTCTACTGATGTACGGCTGAAATTGCGTATTTTTTTAGGTGTCAAATTGTATGTGTCACCCGATCCATTCCCCATATATATATATATATATATATATATATATATATATATATATATATATATGGTAGCGGATCAAAATCTCCCCTTAGAAAGCCCCCCAAAAACCTCCCTCACTCTAATTCGTAATATTAATGTTAATGTTAATATTAATGTTAATATTAATGTTAATGTTAATATTAATATTTATTTTTATTTTTTTATATTAATGTTAATGTTAATGTTAATGTTAATGTTAATATTAATTTTAATGTTAAGTTTAATGTTAATTTTAGTATTTAATGTTAATATTAATATTAATATTAATATTAACATTAATATTAACATTTAATATTAACATTAAATTACGAATTAGAGTGAGGGGTTTTTTTGGGGGGCTTTCTAAGGGGGACTTTTGATCCGCTTCCTATATATATATATATGGAAGCGGATCAAAAGCCCCCCTTAGAAAACTCCCTAAAAAATCCCTCACTCTCAGCCGTCCATTTAATGTTAATATTAATGTTAATATTAATATTAATGTTAATATTAATGTTAAATACTAAAATTAACATTAAACTTAACATTAAAATTAATATTAACATTAACATTAATATTAACATTAACATAAAAATAAAAATTAATATTAACATTAACATTAATATTAACATTAATATTAACATTAATATTAATATTAATATTAACATTAATATTAACATTAACATTAATATTAACATTAAATGGAGGGCTGAGAGTGAGGGGGTTTTTAGGAGATTTTCTAAGGGGGGCTTTTGATCCGCTCCCTTTATATATATATATATATATATATATATATATATATATATATATATATATATATATATATATATATATAATGAGGTTTCAGAACGGCTCAACTGTGAGCTGTCTGAACCATAATTATATCATGATAAGATCTTGGTTTATTTCATTTTCAAGGACTCCCAAGCACACGTACTAACTATAACTAAAAATGAGATAGATAATAAAAGGCTTGTTGTTTCATAGTATAACATGTCTTATATGCCAATGTAAACCAATCTCAGATATATATTTATCTGACTAAATGCACCAAAATAAGCACCCAAAAAGTTTTGGGAAGTGGTGTTTCTAGTGGCGGACGGGTGAGTAACGCGTAAGAACCTGCCCTTGGGAGGGGAACAACAACTGGAAACGGTTGCTAATACCCCGTAGGCTGAGGAGCAAAAGGAGGAATCCGTCCGAGGAGGGGCTCGCGTTTGATTAGTTCGTTGGTGAGGCAATAGCCTACCAAGGCAATGAGTTTCGATGTATTAGGTGTATCTGTCTTTATGGAAGCTTTAATTTTTGTGCTTATCCCAATTGTTGGTTGGTCCATTTTATTTAACAAAATTAATTATGTAAAAAATTGTTGATTTATTTTAAAATTTATTATATATATTCAACTTGGAGAATCGAACAATAAAAAAAAATATATACCTCCCACTTTAACCACATGAGTTAGAAGAAATATTTGATTGTAATTGGATATTGTCCTTATTGTACGTATTATAAGTACAAAGCACGTGCATTTACTTATATATATATATATATATATATATATATATATATATATATATATATATATATATATATACTAGCATATGTGCACGTGCCTTACACGTATTTTAACATTCTTTTAATTAACTTATGAAGACTCTTTAGGAAGACCAAAGGGTAGTCTTCGTAATTACTAAATTGTCCTTATGAACCATTTTTAATTAATATAGACATGTAAGGGTATTTTTGGAATTCAAAAGTTTCACCATCAAGTTTTCTTATTATATAGTAGAATAGATATAGACATGTAAGGGTATTTTCGGAATTCAAAAGTTTCACCATCATGTTTTCCTATTATATAGTAGAATATATATATATATATATATATATATATATATATATATATATATATATATATATATATATATATATATATATATATATATATATATAACCAGTAAAAAAAAGAATTTTATAACCAGTAATTTATGGTAGTTGAGAAAGAAACGGGTTGACCTGGCTTTGGAAGGAATCCACGAACAAAACCACGCAGATGTCACATGACGTGCAACTGAATTTGACAATTGACATCATTGTATATATTTTTATATACGGCAAAGAAATTTAGGATAATTGTAAAAAAATTAGAAGTTTGTGGTAATTGCATAAGGGAGGAGGGGGCGCCAAATCAACTGGCGCGCGCTTAGTGAACAGGAGCTTGGGTAAAAAAAATTTAGGATAATTTATAATGTTGAATATAGTTTATCCAAATTATCCATAATAAATTTTAAATATTTAATGAATTTGACAATTGACATCATTGTATATATTTTTATATACGGCAAAAAAATTTGGGATAATTGTAAAAAAATTAGAAGTTTGTGGTAATTGCATAAGGGAGGAGGGGGCGCCAAATCAACTGGCGTGCACTTAGTGAACAGGAGCTTGGGTAAAAAAAATTTAGGATAATTTATAATGTTGAATATAGTTTATCCAAATTATCCATAATAAATTTTAAATATTTTAAATATATTAGATAACAAATAATCATTTTCTTATTATCCAAGATTTATCAGATAATAGTTATTATATATATTGGATAACAAATAATAAAAATTATCTATATGAATGAAATATTTATAATAACAAATTATCTTTTAGTTATATCTTAAAAAAATTATCAGATAATATTTGTTATTTTTTTATAAATATGATAGCTTAGTTATATTTGTCAAATCTAAATTAACAACGAGTTTCAACTAAAATTATGTGTTTGTTCTATTAAAATTATCTATACGAACGGAATATTTATCATAAAAAATTAGCTTTTGGTTATATCATAAAAAATATAATATTAATAATAACTATTATCTAATAAATTTATGATATAACTAAAAGATAATTTGCTATTATAAATATTTCAGTCATATAGATAATTTAAATTATTTGTTACCTAATATAGATAATAACTATTATCCGATAAATCTTAGATGATAAGAGAATAATTATTTGTTATCTGATATATTTAAAACATATTTCAAATTTATTATGAATAATTTGGACACATTACATTCAACATTACAAATTATCCTAAACTTTTTTAACCGCGGTCCCGTATTCCCTAGGCTCGCCAATTCACTTGCACCCTCTTTTACGCGCCAAGCGCCCCCTCCTCCCTTCTGCATTTACTGCAAACTTCTTACTTTTTTTCACAATAACCCGAAACTTTTTTAAGATATATGAAAATTTCTGGTATATATATAATGTCAATGACTGACTACTACATAAAACTATCATCAACGAAGTGGAAGAGAGGAGACCTTCTCTTCACGTTTCTTTCTTCTTTCCTCCTCCTCCTCCTTCATTAACCAACAACCTCTCTCTCTCCCCCCCCTCTCTCTCTCTCTCCTCCAACTATTTCTCTTTCTTTAGTATGTCTTCTCTTCCAATTTTATTGATAATTCATTCCATTGGAGATCTCTATGTGTGTATATATGTAGTTCTTCCTTCAATATTTCAATATACATTGATTTCTTTCTTTACATGTGCTAAATTCTAATGGGTTATATAGTTATGGCTTTAACTTCATGCTACAAAAAATTGCCTTTTTTTTCTCCTTTCAAGGTACCCCCATTTTGTGACATTTTTTAATTGATTATCATTTTCTTATTGATCAAGATGGATAGTTTCTAACTACGACAAGCTTTAGATCCTCTCACAGAGCGAGTCTGCATTTTTTTACATTACCTATATATTTTAAGTCCTTGTCTGATATATTTGCAATGTCAAAGAACATGTTTTTTTTTTCCTCATTAGCTTTTGGCAAAGAATCGTTCTAATATTTGATTAGTCGAGGAATAAGCAAGAGCTGGACCATGGGTCCCTTTTTTTCTTTTCTTCCTTTTTTTTTTCTTTCCCTCTGAAGTGATATAAAGCTTACTTAATTTTGTTTTTTTTTTGGTTTTCTTGGTAAAATATCATATCATACGGGGTCTACATTTTTTTACCAGTCTTCCAAAAGTTATAATTCCAAGCTTTCCTTCTATATATTCAAGTCCTAAAGGCTCTCAAGACTTGTTACTTTCCAAGTCTTAAAGTCAAGCATTAACTTTCTCTCCACCCTTTTTTATTTCATTAAACTGAGAATTAGTATAAAAAAAGTAAAAAATAAAGAAAGAAAACTTGATTATTATTTTTTTCTTCTTATATATGTGCAGCGAAGCTTGTTATATTGCTAGGATGCAATGAGAACAGAGCACAGAAGAAATCCCAAGGTGAGAAAATTATATTCAGGAATTGAACAAGTATTACTTACATATGTACTCAATACCATTAAATATATACTCAACAATTTGAGTACTCAAATTTCATTTTTTTCCCCAGTCATCTTGGCCCAAAACTGTAGTGAAGAAATGGCTCAACATAAGTAGTGGAGCTGAAGATTTTCATTCAGATTATAAAAGTAAGATTTCTAATAATATTATATAATATTTTTTTCTTTAAAGAAGTTTACGGCAATTTTATATGAAATTGTTTACATACACGAGCAATAATTGCCTACAAATGACTGTAACGTGTTTCACTAACAATCAATCTAGTATACATGACATCAAGTCATATACATATGTTGCAGTCAAACCTAACTATCGGTGGAGAATTTGGACTCCACGAACAATGTGTAAAATAGAAATGGTTCGTTTATTAATAAGTAAAAATATGCAAAATAGTGTGTTAATTTTGTTTAAATTTTCTTGTGAAAAACAAAGATAAAAAGGCTGGGAGAGTTGGAGGGATACAGGAGAGGAGGAAGAGTTGTTCAGATGGAACGCCAGAAATGGCAGGTATATGGAGTTTCTACTACGTATTATTGCTTCATTGAACTCTTCCCATTCTGGTATTTATTTCTTCTAATTACAAGAGTCTATTTTTCCTTTCCTTTCCTTTTTAGGTGGGTGGTTGGTCGAGAGAGGTGAAAATCTTAAACCACCCCAATTTGTAACTGGTCCATCTCTTTCCAAAGATAGCCTCAGGTGATACATGAAGCCTTTCTTTCCTTTTGAGAAATTTTTGTATTTCATACATCCAAAAATATCAAAAATGTGCCACTAATTATCAGTTATTTTCGCACGATACATGACAACCATATGTTACTGTTGTTGGAGTACAAATACAAATTTTGCAAAATGTATTCTGAACACACGATATACAATAGGCTTGACATGTAGATCATATGTCGAACGTATGATTTGACACGTCTATCAGGCATATAAACGTACGAAATAATATGTAGACACATAGCATAGATATTTAGAAATATATTGCTCTTTTTCTTTCCAATTAAAGTACTTAATTATATATATATTGGTTTTTTTTTTCTTAATGGGGGTGAATGATGGTGTGTAGGGTGTTTGTTGGGACATGGAATGTGGGAGGGAGAGCCCCACATGAGGGCTTAGAGTTGGAGGATTGGCTCAAGAGCATGCCTTTACCGGCTGACATCTATGTATTAGGGTAATGTCTCTCATCATCACCTACTTAATATGTTAAATCTTGATTAATATCATTCATGTATAAGCTTCCATATGTCATCTTCACTTTGCTTAAAATGAATTTTGTGTTCAATCATAGTTTCCATGTGGTCCTTATTTCTTTTAACTCATCTCTTAGTAACCCGCACACGCTTGCCAACAACGTAGACACACCTTTGGACGACAACAATTTTTTTCTATATCTTGATACTGTAGACTATTCAAATTCTGAACTTCTTGTCATGCTTTATCCATTAGATCCGATTTATCCTCTTTTACTAACCTCTCTATCGATGCATTTCACTTTTGAGTTTACATTTTATGTATTTAGGATATAAAAAACTAGTATGTTCCCACTTGTAACGTACACATATCGTTAAGAGTCAATATGACAAAAAAATTAGCGAGGTCTCGTTTAGAGAAGAAACAACCCCTTAATTAGGGTGGTGCCTAGAAGGAAATGGCCCATGAATTAGACTCACTACGACTAATTCTATGTAGTTTTACTCCAAAAATTTCAATCTAAGCGTTAGTGGAAGGAACACTGCTACGTTGCTAGTTCCAATGGCATGACCATGCTGGCCTGTGGCCACTGACGTTCAGCCATTGACTCCCTTGTCAGGGATGGGCCCAAGCTAGTAGGTGAGTCGTTGGCTGGCTGTCACATCGCTGCGGAGGTCACCCCCAAAGCTCGGACCAAATACTCTCTATCAAAATAATATTAACAATTATGATACTTCTCTCTTTTGTGATGCAATATATAGAAGTTTTATTATTGGCTCCTTACTAGTTGTTGTTTAAGTATCTAATCATCTCTTCATCACGAGGAAGACGAACATAATGATCATTGGTCATTGGTCGAGATCTTGTAATACAATGTTCCGATCATGAATCAATTATTTGCTTTAGTATGAATTAGGGATTTTATTTTTCAAAAATTACCAACAGAAACAGTTTAAAAAAAATAATAATATTTATTTAAAAATATTATAATAAACTAGAGTTAGAAAAAAAAAACTGTTTCTGAAAAAAATAAAAAAATAAAATCAGTTTTAGCACATCGTTCAAATTGCACGAGATTGAGTTTGAGATTATTTCTCAGGGATGTACCAGTTGTTGTGACGAGTAAATTTTGTTATATTAATAATTATTTTTCATATTCATTTTGCTTTTATGACTGAAAATAGTTGTTTAACTTTAAAAGTTTTGCAAATTTAGTACGGTAGAAATGAACCGTTGAAAGACGTACAGATGGGACTTTCTCTAACCGCTGTCCTGTCCCCCATTGACTTTCGTAATCGATCGCTCCTTTCCGCAAATATTTCCTTCTCAAGAGGGCACTTCCGTAATTGCACGCTAACTTTCGTACTTATTTCCGACAGGTTCCAGGAAGTCGTCCCGCTGACCGCCGGCAACGTGCTGGGCGCCGAGAGCAAGCGATCCGCCGACACGTGGGCGTCGTTGATTCGCCGCACGCTTAACAGGCCCGCCGGGTCCGGCAGAAATTACAAGAGCGCCACCGGGCGGGTCAGCTTCTCGGATCTTCTGGCGCTAGCGGATTCCGACCCGAACGAATCATTCACGGATAATTCGTCTAATTCGTCGGCGGTGGGCAGTGGCGGCGGCGGTTATTGCTTGGCGGTGAGCAAGCAGATGGTGGGGATCTTCCTGAGCGTGTGGGTCCGGACCGGGGTCATGAGTCACGTGACCGGGCTCAAAGTCTCGTGCGTGGGCACGGGCATTATGGGATACATGGGAAATAAGGTTGGTTACTTTTCATACCACACTTTCAGAAACAGTCTAAAACCTCCCCCTTGTGAAATTTATGCAAGTTTGTTAATAAAACGTTTGATAGCTTTCTGCAATCACTAGTAAATTTTTTGGACTGGCTTAACTATAACTATGATATTCTCAACTATTTAAATTTTTTAACTTAATGTCCTCAACTATTTTAATTTTTTAACTTGATATTTTAATTTTTTTTAACAACTTGATGTCCTGAAATAAAAACAAAAATATTCTCGGACAATCCTCTCCCTTCTTCACCCACCCAGCTATCCTACCACCCCTCCCCCTATCCCTCCCTCCCCCCTCCCCACTGCCCCCTCACCCCCGATGCATCCCCTCCAGGCAGTCCCACGCAGCCACCCACCCCCGATGTCCAAACTCTCCCATTGTCCCCACCGATGCACCTCCTACCGTTGTTGTCGTCGCTGCTACGCATAGAAAAAGAGGGGAGGGGGGCAGCAGGATAGAGGGAAAGGGGAGTAGGGCAGCTGGTGGGGGGGGGGTGGGGGGGGGGGGGGGGCAGTCGGGACATGGGTGGAGGTGGAGTCATGGAGGGGAGTGTCGGTTGGGAAAGTGATAGTTTCGTCCTTTATTTGTTTTGGATATTAAGTAGAAAATAATTCAATGATTGATGGTATAAAATTGTAATTTTTTTTTTAGATATCGAATTGAAAAACTAAAATAGTTAAGATATTGAGTTGAAATTAAGCCAACCATGTATTCAAGGGCAAAACAATAATTCGAGGTCGGTAAACATAGGATGAACTAAGTGTGGGTTGATTGATATAACAAAAAAAAATATATGGAAAAAAAATTGGGTGGCTCGGATGGGTTGGAGTGGAACAAGATAGACTAGGTGTGAGCTAACTCATATGAAAACAAATAAAAACAAAAAACATATGAGAAAAAATGAAAAATTATGGCGTGGGCTTGAGTCTCACCCAACCCCCACACGGTTTCGCCTTTGGGTGTATCAACCGTTAAATTCTTGGACTCCAATGCGGTGGTGTATGAATTTGCCATTTTGGAAATTAGTGTCATACACGCAAGTTAGTGTGACAACTGACAAGTGACAGTTATTTGCAAGTATTAGTGATTTTTTTTAAATTCCACTCATTGTGGCGTAAAGTGTTTTTTTAATCTTTTATAGGCTAATTTGTAATTAAATATTAATAACTTTCATATTTGTGTAACTTGCTATTATAAACTTTCAAAGTTCGTAACTTGTTACTATGAACTTAGAGTTTTCAATTTAATACCATTCACTACCACTATTCTGCAAGTTTGTTTACTTTGCAAGTTAACACCATCAAAGTATCATTAGTTCATAGTATTAACTTGTAAATAAGAAATAGTTCTCTTGAAAGTTTACAATAGAAAAGTTGTTAATTTTGAAAATTCTTGATAAAAAATTACACAAATACGAAAATTCACAATATTTAGATGCAAATTAGCCATATATCTTTTTATAGCGGGGCAATAAATTATTAGTGAGCCAACAAAGGGATGGACGACTTTGCAAATCCTTTCTGCATATGAATGGAGAAATTGGAGTTCACTCGGCTAAAGAATTGATAATAAAATTTTGTTTACTAGTTTTTTTTTTTTTTTTTTTGGAAGAAGAGAAATAGAATATATATTAATCTATACTACTATATAATGAGAAAAGTAGAAGGTTATCGTAAAAAAAATTGTTCCAAAATTGTTCTCATCTATGTTTATTAATTAAAATTATTTATTAAATTTGGGTAGTTA
This sequence comes from Iris pallida, assembly GCA_029216955.1. NCBI lineage: Eukaryota > Viridiplantae > Streptophyta > Magnoliopsida > Asparagales > Iridaceae > Iris > Iris pallida. Next base: position 7,250,738 of record JANAVB010025798.1, read on the forward strand.
TGTAATTAAGTATAATAGAAGAATAAAAACTAAGGAAGTTATTTTTTTTCTTTTCTCGAGTATTATAAAATACTTGTAAGACACGTGTGTGTATATATACTAGTTATAATTAAAATATGTGTGAACAGGGATCGGTCTCGATTAGCATGACAGTAGGAGGAACGACGACGTTATGTTTCGTTTGCACCCATTTGACGTCGGGAGAGAAGGAAGGCGATGAACTGAGAAGGAACTCCGACGTCGTCGAGATTTTGAAGAAGACTAGATTTCCCAGGAACATGCCGGCTTTCTCGCCGGACACCATTTTAGAGCACGAGTAAGCCACTTAACTAATAATTACTTACTAATTGTAGCTCTACATTTTGACTTACATTGTGATTATCCATTTTTTCCCCCTGTTTTCGAAAATTTTCAGCAACATTATTTGGCTAGGTGATCTTAATTATCGGCTCGCGACTGGCTGCGCAGAAACTCATGATCTGCTTGAGAAGAATGATTGGCAAGCTTTATTGCAGAAAGATCAGGTTAGCAATGCACTCAAATTGGTGCTATTTTCTACTATTTTTCTGTGTGTCCACTATATGTTTGTATCTGATACGTGTCCGATACAATTCGTGTCCTAGATTTTGGGGGTGTTGTGCCATAGTTTGCAGTATCGGCCGATATCAATCGATACTGATCCATATCGACATTTGGGATCTCTTTTCTAGTCAATTCGACAAAGAGATTAAACGAAAACGACCAATCAGCAAAGCATAGTAAAGTTGTAAAATCATGTAAAAAATAAAACTTATCTATTGCAGGTAAATCAATTAGCAATGGTGACTACTATTTTATTCAATTTTAAAACTATCAATAAACAACACAAAAAATACTTAACATTATGTCTGATCATATAATTTTTTTTAACATTTTAATAACTTAATAATTATTATTTTCTTTCCGATATCAAAAAATTCGATATTCCGATCTGAAACCACCGATACCACCGATTTCCGGCTGTGAACTTTGGTCTGTACTTCCTAGGTCTCTCTTGATATGTTTGTTGACCAGTGTACATTTCTTGTCTCTGTGTAAATGCAGTTAAAGATTGAACAGAAAGCCGGCAGAGTATTTGCAGGATGGGAGGAAGGAAACATATATTTCCCTCCGACTTACAAATACCGTGCCGACTCCGACAGTTACGTCGTCGTCGTCAGCCCGTCGAAATCCAAAGAGAAGCGCCGTACTCCAGCCTGGTACTGTGTACTCTCTTTCCATTCTTCTTTTCTGTATTTTTCAGACATACTAATTTTTATTTCTACTGGCACTCTCAACATCACTACAAGTGGTATTTTAAAATTTTAATTTAGTCTAAAGAAAATATTTTATTTTTGCTGAATAATAGTAATCACTTTTTGTATGTATGTCACAATAGTATTGTAGGATTAGATAATTATATCATAGTTGAAATAAGACCAGGTAAACATATAGACTGAAATAAACAAGAAACACAAAAATATAGAGAGAGAGAGACTGAAATAAACAAACATGAAAATAACTATAATAGGACTGAAACAAACAGCCATCGCCCCTAACTTATGTAATTTGTAAAAAATATACTATAACTTTTTAAAATACTTTTAGCATTACCAGTCGCTTCCTAAACTTATGAAAAAGAAATGTGCATATTTTCTTAAACCCCTACTCAATCAACATATAAAATCAATGAGTGATAATACTTTCACTGTGGGGATTCCCGTATCTAAAATAAAGTTAGTGCTGGGTGGTGGTATATTTTTCCTTTTTTCATATGAGTCAACCCATACTCTAGTCCACCCTAGTTAATTCCAATTCGAATTTCTGGTTCCGCCCTTACTCGCATTCATACTTTTACCATGTAACTTTCAGTATCTAAATTAAAGTTACGTGTCTCATTCGAACTCTGTGACGATCTTATTGTATCTAAAATAATGTCTATGATGATCTTCTTGTATCTAAAATAAAGTTACGTGTGTCATTCGTACTCTATGACGATCTATGACACTCCGTAGTTTGAATGATCAACTGTTTTGTCATATAATATAATGCAACATATCATTTAATTACTAAACACTTGCAATATTTCAGGCAAATATTCTATTTTGTTGAAACTCGAATCATAGAATGGGAATAAATATATCACATTGGTTTTTAATTAAGAGACCCACGTCAATACAATTAGAGTATTACAAATTGTAAGAATCTAAGGTTGGGGCAAAGGGGATATCTATTGTCTCTAAAAGCAATATACCAAATATGATTCATTTTCTATAAAAATGTGGATCCAACCAAATGAGGGTGTTATTTTTTAAGATAATCAGTGAGATCCACATTTTTATAGAAGAGGAGACATGTTTGGTACACATATTTTGGAAACAGTATATCTGCTCTCGGGACAAAGTTCACAACTATCTATGTATCACCAGACTGACAAAACCCCCTTTCCCACTACTTATTGACTCATATCCACATGCAACACAAATTATATAAAAGCAAAATGTAGTAAAATACTGGATTATTGACTCTGGTCTATTAGAGGGACATTGATAATTGCCACTTAATCAAGACCCTTAGCACTTGATTATGCTAGCAAATTGCTTCAATGTAGTGTTGTTAATTGGCATTAGGTAGCCGGCCTCTTTGTAATCTATTAATAATCTTACTTAAATAGTTATTGTTCAACAAAGTAAGAGATATATATGTCTGCATCTTGGTATAGCTAGCCTAAGGATGGTGATTTAAGTTCATAAATCTAACAAGATGATTTTGATCTTATTTTGCATCACCAATAACTATTGTCTATAACTTTTATGATAAACAAAAGATATAAAAATAAGGATATTACCAAATTTAAGCCGAGGCATATAGCTTGACTAATTCTTGTGCTGTCAGCCATATTACTCACTAAGGCTACATCCTGACCGCGGAATCAGGACATTGCGAAAGAATAGCCTATGTTTGGATGTGAAAGGAAAGAAACACGAAAAGAAAATTATTTCTAAAGGAAATAACAATAGGAGGGAAAATAGTTCTCCCATTCTTTCCAAAATTTATATTTTTCTTCCAATTTTTTGCATTTATTATCAAAATTTAGGACTAAACTATCCTTACTCAAAGATGTATTCTGACTATATTCTTGGACTTTCCAAACACCGAAAAGTAAAATTGATAGGAATTGCAATTTGAGCAAAGAGTTGATTTTCTTTCGTTTCCTTTTTCCTTTATGCGAATAAAAGGAGGCCTAAATTTATTTATTTTTATTATAACAACTCATGAGTTCTGAACTCGGTTATTAATAACTGTTGGATCACATGCATATGATCTCTTAATTATTTTTCCGGGACTAAAAGGTAAAATATGTACACTTTTAATGTTAAGTACAATTCACATGTCGTATTCACATTGTAAGTTATTATTTTGAGTTCATGTAGTCGAACTGCAACCTTCATTTTTTTTAACATATCGAATTAGTGGATTGTATAACTATGATTGGATTGTTGTAATTTAGACGAGTGCTGTTGATGGAGCAGGTGCGACCGCATACTATGGCGGGGGAAGGGGTTGAAGCAGCTGTCGTACGTCAGAGGCGAATCCAGGTTCTCGGACCACCGGCCCGTATCCTCCCTCTTCTCCGTGCACGTCGACGGCCACGCCGTCGCGGACCGCGCAGACGTCGCGTGCACCGACTGCGACTGCGACGACCCCACGGAGTCGCTGGTGCCTTTGGGCCTAACTGACACACCCTCGGAGTCTGCCAGGTTCTAACTAACAACTGTGGGGAAAACTGAAGTTGGAGAAGTATTTTTTTTTGTTTTTTTAATTTTTTTGGTTTAATGGCTTGTTCAATTCATTTGTTCCTTGTGGCATTGTGTCAAATAGAAAGAAAAAAAGAGAGGAAATTTTGGTGAGCTGTCTGACATGAAGAGAAGAGCTTGGAGATGTGAGCACTTTGTACTTACTGACATTACTTCTGACACAAGTTTTTGAGTTGTTAATAGGTGAGAGTACATTGGTACAAGTTGTTGCTTCCATGTGCGTTTGTTCTTTCGTTTATTTTCTACTGTTTCATTGCTTTGGATCTGTTGCGTGTGTAGTGTGTGATTGTTACAGAGAAGTCATTAGCCATGGGATTAGAATATAAGCACAAGAGGGAGAAGGAACGTAACAAGAATCTGCTTCTTTTATTGGGGGGCAAGCATCCTCTCCCCACCCACTCAATTAAACAACAACAATCACCAAAACCCTTTTTTTTTTCTTTCTCCCTAACCAATATGTAAGTTTGGCATCCCTAGTTTTTGCATGGAAATACAAACCTCCAAATCATTTACTCGAGAAAAGTTTACCTCATGAAGTAGAAAATTTCAACTTTCATATGTCTCATATGGATCGGATCAGCTGTTACTAATTCAGTGTTCCAACCATGTCCCCTCCTCTATAACATGTGAACTATACAGATAAAAATAAATAAACGATCCATATGTTATAGAAGGAAAATATGGTTGGGATACCGAATCAGAAACAGCTAATCCGGTCCCCTCTCGTAGCTCTCTTTCACTATTTATCATTAAGTGCCTAATAAATGACTAATTTTAAATGTTTCTTGACCATTGACATAAAAATTGATGTGAGAAAAGAAACCCATATACACCATCTCATTGCTTATTTGTGTCTAAATTTGATGCGAGGATTTTTAAAGTCATTGGGTATTCTTGTCTTCGTTGATGATTTTAGTAGACGACCTACTTTCAAGCTCTTTGTTAATTTAATACTTTTTGAGACCATTGCTAAGAGCAATACACAAACTGTTAGTGACTGTCACCATTTCTACAGTACTGAAGTACCAAAAATTCGGCACTTTTGTGTGAGGATCGCCAACCATGCATATTCAGGACTGTCAAATTTTTTACGGTCTTTAGCAATTCAAGATTATAGAAATTTTACAGTCCCAGGTAGAGCTATCAAAATGGGCTAAGCCCGTTGGACCGGCCCGCCCCGCCCGCCAAAAAGGTGGGTTGGACCGAGCATTTAGGAGCCCGCCAAACAGGCGGGCCTAGGTGGGCTGGCCCGCTAGTAGCCCGCCCCGCGGTGGGCTAGCCCGTGGGCCAAGTGGGTTGGCCCGCCATCTATTTTTTTATAAAATTTTTAATTTTTTTATTTAGCACATATATGAGATATGTATTATAAATGATAAAAATTCTAATTTAATGCAAGTAATGACGTATAAAATATTAAATTTGGTCATTTATTTACATGAATGAAGGTGTTTTAAAGAAATATCTACTATTATAATGTTTCTTGTATTTTACTTGTAATTTGATGCATATGAGAGTGAGTAGAAAATATTATATATATGATTTTTTTTTTCTTTTAAGAAACTAAACAATAATTAAAAAATTTAAAAAAATTAAGCGGGCCAGCCCGCCTAGTCCGCGGCCCGCCGGTGGGTTGGGCTGGGTTGAAATTTTTCCAGTCCGCCAAAATGGTGGGTCGGTCCGCCCCGTCCCGCCAAATGGTGGGTTTGGTGGGTTACGGGCCGGCCCGTCCCGCCGGCCCGTCTTGACAGCAGGCCAAAAAATCTAAAAGATGCACATAAATGCAGAAATGATAACAATAACTAACACTTTACATAGTGCTCTTACCATTGACATTCCTTTTCGTTACTTAAATCAAGCTTAGCGGTACACATCATCTTCAATCAAATCGAGCAATGTTCTTGAAACCCCACAACAAATCAAATGTAAGCTTGGAAACAGTGCCTCGCATAATTGTTATTTCTCCGAATGCACAAATCATTCTCACGCTCTGCATCCTATGGTTCTGCCTCTAAAATTTTTATTTTAAGGCAAGACACCATGTTAAAATAGATAATCTAAAATTAAGTGGAAGGGTATGTCTAATTTTTCACCAATATCTTGAAAATTGTGGAAGCAGCTGCCACATTTTAAGAGAATTAGTTTTCAAATTCTCACAAAAGATTGGAATGCAAAAAAGAAAAATAAAACAAAAAACAAAATTAAAATTAAAATTAAAATTGCTTTTGCTTCTGGTTCTGCCTCTAAAGTTTAGAGGCACAAAAACAAAGATTGGACATGTCATAACTTAAAACACTAATCTGGTACAAAATTCGGGAAACCAAAAATAATCTAGGTCCAAACTTAAACACTAATCTGGGATATAGGCTCAGATATAATGGAAAAATGAAAACCAAAAACAAAAATGTAGGCTTCAAACTTTCCAATTGAACGTGTCACGACTTAAACACTAACCTAGTACAAATCCAAGGTCCAAACAGATGAGTAAGTTTGACACAAGTGAATTATTTGCAACTCTGCTTGCAGCAATACAAGCCCAATACCGCAAGTATTCATTTCACAGCAATATAACAGTTAAAATTTAAATATGTTTTCCCTCAATAATTGTGAATCAAATTACATTAGAGATTGGAAAAGAAACAAACAGGGCACTACCCTCAGCAAAAAGTGGTCACAAAATGACTGTTAAAAGAATGATAATCTTAAAATACAAGCAGCAAATATAATATAGTTTTTATGTTTTATATCGTGACTTTCTTCTATATCGAGCAAATTAGTTCTCCCAAATAAAAGTAAACATCGAACCACGATACATAATTTCACTCAAGAACCACAGCATGCGGATTTCTGGGCACCTTCACCCTCTGCTCCCGGCTGGTCCGGTTTGTTAATCTTAATCGTCTTATCCTACAGCCATAAGACAATAATGACAGTTTAGAAAAGAAACTTTTACGAAGAAACAAATTCCTGCGAATTCCTTATGGAAGACTAATTCCCTACCTCAGCTTTGGCGTCAGTATCGGCAAGCCTTTGCTTGATGTCTCTTGCTATTGAAAAGAAAACTTGCTCAACATTTAGATTTGTCTTCGCACTCTGTAACAAAAGTATCCATCATACATCGACAAACTTGCACTTAAAGAGGATCCATATACAGAAGAAGCAAAGCTTACTGTCTCAAAGAACTTAATGCCATACTCGTCAGCCAGAGCTTGTCCTTTTGAGGTAGGCACCGCCTAGAATATTGGATAAGGAACAATTCAATTTCTAAAATGTTTATACAGAAGTATCAGCAATGAACAAAACAAATGTCAATCCCTACAGATACAAGCAAGCACAGTTGCACAGGGCACCGACAAAGTAAAATAAATCAAAATTGCCAGTGAATCTAGGCAATACATACCCTTTTGCTTTCATCCATGTCGGCCTTGTTGCCAACAAGAATCTTGTTGACATTATCTGAGGCATGCTGTTCAATGTTCCTGATCCAGTTCCGTATGTCTGTGAATGTTATAGCAACAAGCAATATGAGAACCAAAGAGAAGATGTACTATAACATAAATAGGTTAAGCAAAGCAAGAGATGCTTACTGTTGAATGACGACTCATCAGTGACATCATAAACAAGCAAGATACCCATGGCCCCTCGGTAATAAGCTGCATGAGAAAAAAATTGCGATACACTTATTCCAGAAAATACTACAAGATCAAGACATTTAATACCGTGTAGCACCAGCTACTAGGATTTGAGCTCAGATTCTAGTTAGGAACTTAGGAACCAAATGATGGATTGATGGGAAATCTTACTTGACAATGAACAGTTAAGTGTACAATGCTGACCTATGATTAGGAAACAAATCCGCATTTGGAAACATATTACATGATGAATAATAGAACGTCTAAACCATAAAAATGATCCCATCTATCACTTCATACAACACTGGCTGTAAACTCTTAAGTAAAATAATGTTCCTGTTAATTGGGAACATCATACGCCTCTTTCTACACATTTTCGGAATCTGTAAATCAACCCTAATGACCGAAATGTAACTACAATGGCCTATCATGTATCTTGTATTGCTAGGATAGGATCAAAATCCTCCGGATAACAAATGCATCTTAAGGTTGGAATATTGCAAGGAGAACAAACGTTTATTTACGAAAGATCAGGAGGCAAACGTTATAGATATATAGGCCTACCAGTTGTAATAGTCCGAAAACGCTCCTGCCCAGCCGTATCCCAAATTTGCAGTTTGATTCGTTTGCCATCCAGTTCAATTGTCCTTATCTTAAAATCGATTCTGCACAAATGTCGTACGTATGCAATCAGAGACCATTCATAAATAAAATAGGCAAGTCATAGCATAGAACCACAATGGCATCTTGATAGCATATAACATGCAACTCTAGAAGCCAATGGAATCATATTACGAAATTCACTAGAATGCCATGTGCAATCATAACATACCCAATTGTAGTAATAAAACTGGTGGTGAAGGACCCATCTGAGAAACGCAGGAGAAGACAACTTTTGCCAACACCTAAAAGAATGAATACCTCATCAAGAAACTCGAAAACCAGATTTTATAACAGCAAATGGTGTCCCAATACATTGAAGTCCACAGAGATAATGAATGAGTCTGATGTCCATTACTATAACCATATGTATAGATATATTTTAAATCAATATGCATAATTCTAAAACTTTGCAAAGCATAAAATAAAATACAAGAAATAATAGGGGAAAAGGAAAGCAACTTTAATGGAAAAACAAGCGAAGCATAAACTTAGTGAACGTGATGATAATAGGAAAAGAAAGACAAGATTCACGAACTACCATAGTTTTCCTCCCTAGCCTCGATAGGAAACACAGAAAACTGTACAACAGCCTCTTTATGAAAGTGTCCTCCTGCCAACATGTTACCATCCAACTTGTTGAAAAAACATAGCCATTCCAACACTAGATGAACCTACTCCTGATTGGATCAGTGACGTGTTCTGGAGGAAGTTAAGTTCCCTCCTACCCAGGGAAGTACATTAATAATATGAGCTACTTCCTGGAAGCTGATGCCTTGCACCCATATGTCCACATGAAACCTACCATGCTTCACCTGCTTTCAGGAAGGCTCAATTGTTTGAGAATGAGAGAAAGGATTGTGTGAAAGAATCAGAGTTGAAGCGAAGTATGTCTTGGGCTCTCTATCTATAGGGGTATATATACTTGACAGTCGGCGGCCTTGCCGTCCAACCGGGAGTACTATACAGTGTAGCATATATGTATACACCATAACTGTCTCTAATATTCCCCCTTCAAACTCACGTCACGATGGTAGAACAATGTGAGTTTGACAAGGGAACTAAAAATGAAAAAGAACTACAGACAACAAACAACAATCAACATAAACTCAACTAACCCCACCCTCAAACTCACAAGAATCAACCATCGAGTGTTTCTCAAGTAGAAAGGAGTGCCTCTAAACTGTATGGACCTTCTTTCTGCAATCTGCATATGAGAAGGTAATATGCGGCAGAGTGATCGGCCCAAAGAGAGATTGTTGTCTAATATAGTGACAATCAACTTCTATGAGTTTCGTCCTCTCATGAAACACAGATATTGTAGGCAATTTGAACAGCACTAGTGTTGTCACAATACAAATGAGCAGGAGAAAAAACAATGAGACTCACATCAATAATAAGCTAATGAAGCCAAGTGATCTCAACACTAGTAGTAGCCATAGCCCGATACTCAGTCTCAACACTAGATCTGAAACCATATCATGCTTCTTTGATTTTCAGGAAATCAAAAAATTACCAAGAAACACGCAAAACCCAGTAGTGGATCTACGATAAGTAACATCACCAGCCCAATCAGCATTAGAATAAGCACGAAGATTAAAGTACGAAGTAGCCGAGAAGAACAATGACCTAGTGATGGTGCCCCTGATATTTCTACACGTTGTCAGTCAGTTTATTTCTGCGTTCCATACTACACACTATGTTGCTTTGTTGCGGATTCTTCGCTACATGTTGTCAATCAGTTTGTTTCTGCATTCCATACTACACTATGCTGCTTTGTTGCGGTCCTTGCGGATAATAGTGAGATAAACCAACGTGTCAACTAACTATTTGTACGAGACGGATCCAGAAGAGTATTCCTATCATCAAAACCCAACTTGAGATTCAACTCAAGAGTCATAGGTGTCGTGCGAGTATCAATTCAAGTATATCGCCAATGAACTTTTGCTATAGAAGGTATTCCCGAGGAGAATGATCAACCTCCAAACCAAAGAAATAGCAGAGAAGACCAAGATCCTCATCTCAAACTGTGTATGCAATTACAAAACACAACTCAAGTACACATCACACACACCCAATAAACTACAACTCAACACTACATATATAACAACCCAAGCCTCTCAAACCATACAAATCTCGTACAAACTCCAAACAAACCATTTAAGAAACAACTCACTCAAATGTTGCAAGTGAGCCTCTCAAACAAACAACACACTCAACAAGGTTGATTGACATGCGGGCCATAAGCAACCGGGTCATGCTCCAACTGGTTCAACGAACCGGTTTGAACCGGTTTTTAAAACATTGGGTGTATTATCTTTATATGTGGTACACTATATTTATCAATATCAAAGGACATGTACCAAAATACTATATATTTGAAGACACCTACCAAAGTTGAAAAGTCAAAGGGATTCACAGCAATTCGCTAAAATTATAGAGTATTAAGGACATGTAGAAAGATTTACATTTATACTAAATAGACATATTAGGTACATCAGACGATAATCAACAGTCTAAACTTATTTTTTTCAAACAAAATAGATGTCTAGACAACTAAATGAATAACATACAGAAACAGAGAAGGCAACAGATTGCAGCTAGTATGTCGAAAAATAGTACATAACTTGGTCCTCAACCCTCACCCTCCTTTTGAACCCCCAAAAAATGTAAATTTTGGAGTTGGAGCTGGACTTGAACGTAGTATCACGTCATGACATTCTAATTTAAAGAGGTTCGCTAATATTGCATAAACATATAACATATTTAAAATGTAAATTTTGGAGTTGGAGCTGGACTTGAACGTAGTATCACATCATAACATTCTAATTTAAAGAGGTTTGCTAATATTGCATAAACATATAACATATCTAATATATTATCTATGACATATTTCAACTTAGAAACAAAACAACACAAGGAACCTTAAATGGATGCTTCAACCATAATGACCTCATTTGTCGAAGTCGCTAGGCGGGATTTGTCGAAGTCGCTAGGCGGGAGTTGGGCAGGCACCGCCTAATTCTAGATGGTCCACAAAAAAGTTGTTCAAAAATTGCTGAAATTGCCCATAAACCCAAAATAACATGGTTGTCAGGCGGGCACTAGGGAGCGCCGGGCGCCTAGCGCCGACTAATCCCAATTTTAGAATAGTGATAAGCCCATTATAAATGTCCGATTGTCAAGTTAATAGTGGAAGATGATGTAAAACAAATAATCAGTATATTACTATTGAAGAAGAGGTATAGTAGAGGTCGTGGTCCATTAAAACATCATTCACTTGGGATGATTAATTAAGAGAGATATTTTATGTGTCAACTGGAATTATCATACATATGCTTGAGCTTGTTAAGATTGAAAACTATTTGGATTTGAATATTTTCTCTGTGCATCAAGCAACTATCACTAAGTATGTAGAGGTATTGAAGCCAAATAAAGATAATCAAAAAGCAAAAGAAAGGAAGAAAAAGTTATGGGCACACTTGCAGATAAATATATACATGTATACATCCAACTTCCAACCCTTGTGTCCTACAACATGTTCAAGAAAAAGTATTGCTCTTACTTTTCTTTTGCACTGTGCTCTCCTAAATAGAGTTAATTGAAGATGTTAAAAGACGATTTCTCTTGACTTTCAAATTGGACATAATAGATTAGGGATGAAAGTTGGTAGGAGATTACTTGTGAAGGCCACTTCTATTAGAAGAAAGAAAGGATCGCCTTCCCGACGTTGCTCACTAAGTATGTAGAGCTATTAGTCTTCTTCATGGTCAGCCTGCTATCTGCTAAATTTTTTTATTTCGTCTTCCAAGAAACCCATTTGATATGGAGGTTATGAGCAGGCTTTCACAACTTGGACAAATAGTACCATATAGTATTAGACCCTAATTTACAACCTTTTTCTCCTCAATCCGTTTTCAACCTCTCATCTTCCTATTCCTTCCCTTATATCAACCCTTTCTGACACTCACATGTCCCGATGTTGTTACTGAATGTAGAGGCGGCAGCAGTCTGCTTCCCAAAACTCACGGAGGACCTACAAATGCTAGCAACTCGCTCCTCAGAAGCACATGGGTTGTAGTTCCAAGCAAACGATACCCTGTGAGCTGAATATGGTGACTAAATCTTCAAGAATAGATCCTCCACGCGCTCGCAAAGGAGCTGCTTGACATGAGAACCGGTCCTCATCTGCTCATAGGAGTGCTCGTTGGCAGAGCCGATGTCCTCTCCAACAGAACATAGGATTCACTTGATGCTGTCCAAGACCGCCCCCCCCCCCCCCCCCCCCCCCCCCCCCCCCCCGAAAATAGAGATGATATGATCCTTCCATGAAAGGGAGAGGAATAGGACCAGTGATAGGACAACCAGGATTTGTGCGTATAGGATGGGGATGATTGAGATTAAGAGTTTTGGAGACGAATAAGGATAGATGTATGTAGGACTTTTCTAATAAAATACAGAATAGTCAAAAATTAGTTGTCTTCCCCTCACGTGACCATTAGGGCTAGCAATATTTAGACGGAAGGTAGATTAGTGCTAAGCAACAAAAAGTTAGAGGTAGCGAAATATTTATAAGTTATGTACAAAAAAAGTAGCAAGAATTGGATGTACTTTTTTTCAATTAAACCAACTTAGGAAATATCAAATATAAAAAATAAAATAAAAATATGAAGTAAAAGATCAAAGTATACAACTGCCTCAATAGTATATCACAGATTTTAGTATTAACTGAATAAATATCACAGAAATTTGTAACCAAGTGAACTATGTGTGTGAGTGCAGAGAGAGTAATGATTTCATACAAAGCCATATCTGTACTATGGCTGGTCAGATGAAAAGCAGCAATAGAACTGAAACTGGAGAAAGAGATCTTCGGTTCATAGAAAACGGATCCAATCAACTAAGATGTCACATCTTACTTTGCTTCTCTGCTCTAGAGTCCTCTTCTCCTTGTCAGACTCCAAACCCTTCACTTCTCCATTACTCTTCCCTGAATTTAGATCATGAGCTCTCTCCCTCTTCTCTATTAGACTTCTCGTTACCTCTCTTTCACAACATTCTCGACGTCTCTCTCTTCCTCCCAGACTGCGAACTTCAAATACTAACAACTGCAAAGTCGTCATTCATTTTCCTCATACCTCAAATCATGTTGAGGCCAGAGTCACCCTAGGATTTACAGTGAATCTACCTCCATTATCTAATTGCCAGAAGCTTGCATTACAAATAATTCCTACAAGGCTACAAGGTTGCGTTGAAGAATGAACAACGTGAATGGAACTGGAACAGTAACATCTAAATATTTGAACAACATGAATCGGACGAAGAAGTCTGGCAGTTGAATCAAATAGCTAAATTCCTATGGATCATCACTGCACTCCACTCCTTTTCTTAAATCATAACCATCCCCCGTGGACTATCGAAGCTTTTGTAATAGTGTTGATCATGTGAATTCTTTTGAGAGATCATGGTGGCATGGATAGTGTTTTTGTCAGATAAAGTGGAGCAGCAGCACATGTAAGATGATGGAAGAGGATGAGGAGAGAAGAGGGGAGAACAGTAGAAGTCATAGAAAAATAGGGGTGGAGATAGAGGAGTGAGTGAGTTTGAGAAAGAGGAAAGGGTGTTGAGCAGGAGCAGGAAACAGAAAAGGGAAGAAGACCATAAAGAAAATAACAGGTTGGAGAAGACAACAAGATGGTCTCAAGGCCTTCAAACACATAGAAGCTTCTACAGGTACCAGCGATCAGCGGCCCAAAATATATTTCAAACTTTCGCTCAAGGGATATGCATATAAATTCTAGATCCCTTGCCCACTTGACTGAGGGTTAAACTGAACTTGATAAAAACACAGTTTACATTCAAATTTTATGGGCTCGTTTTGACAAACCAAATAAACTGCAGTATTAAATTGTCCTATGACCTTCCTCGTTCAAACACTGTCATGTACAAGCTAATTGCTGTATTGTTTGATGGCATGTTTCAGCATGCAGATTCATGTACTCAACAAATTAAAGAGCTCTGTGTTGCACAAGAAAGGAACATAAAATACACCTTGATCTTCTAAACATTACCGACTGTATTTATATTATTAGGATATTTTACATTTTCTTTTTCATTTCAGTATACTGTACTAGCCTTTAAGTCTGTTGACAGGCCTATTCGTAACTATTAGGTTCAATAACTTCCAAAAACAGTCGTTTGTAAGCATACATTTCGTAATAACAATCATCTTCAAAGCGGAAAGAGAAAACCGACTATTTAAATGATAAAAGGGAAAACTCAACATCAATCTGCTTTCGAGAAGCCAACTCTTCTCCTCAATTCAAGAATGATAACTATGTAACTTGTAAGTGTTTCTTGCTCAGAAATCTATTACGGGAAATTGGTTTTAGATGGTCAAATGAGGATGACATAAAAATAGGAATGACACATTCAAAGAAACGTCGAAACAATTGAGCAAAAGCTGCACAAAATATATTGAACCCAAAAGACCCAAACTAAATCCTATGGCCACGTTATTCCTCAAACTAGGTGTTGCCAAAATGACACTTACCCACTTGCACATTTAGATTCATAACTGCCTTACTACGTTGCAAGGATACGATTATGACACGACAAGATCCGCACATGACGACAGGACATCGATTTTGGCGTGTCTTAAATCTATTTTGGTATGTTTATTCAGTGTCGGATACATGTCCGACACGACACCAATCCTGGAGCGTTTGGGCTTCCTACCCGTCCTAACACGCATCGTGAACGAGCAATGACATGATTAAACAATATTTATTTCACACTTTTCACATTTGATCTAAAAAAATCCACAGTTTATATTCCACATAAAATACATATATGATCGAGATAAAATCACGAAATGGACCAAAGCATTGCTCGAGTGGGCCATGGCCCCCTTAAATTTTGAAAAAAATATCAATTAATTGTACTAATAAGTTTTTAAGTATCGGACACACACACGAGTTGGAAACATCAAAGACACTCCAAAATAAATTACCGTGTCCGTGTCAACGTGTCCGTGCAGCGCCGCGCTCAGTATAGCACCACGATCGTAAGGAATGCCTGGCATTCACAACGAAGAATGATGTGATGCTTAGATTTGGAGCCAAAATGAATTAATTACGGAAGGGGGGGATCTAGAACAAATTATTCCACCGGAGCGATCATTGATCACGAGATCCAAACTATTCCTTCAAGATCCCTAAATCGAAACAATTTAACTTTCCAGTCTCAAATCAAATCCATACCGCTGTCGCCGATGAGGAGGAGCTTTATGAGAAAGTCGTAGTCCGCCCGTGCTCTGGCAGGAGTGGCAGCCATGGAGGAGGAGGAGGAGGAATCAACAGCAACAACAGCAGCGAGACCCCTGAAATTTGTCAAATTTACAGATCCGTCCCCTGCGGAGACGACGAGGTGAGGGATGAGATGGGGGGCGATTTGCAAAATTTGGGATTTGTTGGGGACGGGAGCGCCCGCTGGAGAGGAAGAGGAAAGAATAGAAAATGAGATGGAGGTGAACTTACCGGTAGAGTGGTGTGGTCCTCTGCGGACTCTTTCTCCTCCAAAATTTTGTAGTTTATGGGAACTCGCTCCTCTCTTTCACAACAGGGGATTGGAGACAGCACGGGGAAGACTAATTCAATTTCAAGCATAGTCATTTTAGATTTGTTAATTATAGTTTGTGTTTTTGTCATCATTTTTATTCAACACAATATTTTAATAAATGTCAATTTGGATTATTTCATCCATACATTCAAAGTCTCTAAGCCATTGGTAGTGCGCTGGGTAGTTTTTGGTTTTTGGCCACGGTTCCGACTTTAACAAATTCATAGATTAAAATTTTTTATATATATATTAATCCATGATTTTTTTTTCTTTTTTTTTTTCCCCAACAAATGGCGAAATGCATGAACATATTTTCAAATCTATCATTCATTTTGGGTTTGGATGATCTAGTCCAAGGAGCATTTTAAAAATTGACGTTGGAACAAATTTTGCTACTTGGTACTTGATGCTCGAAGGTGGAGCATCGTTAAAAGAAATATGAAAATTGGTATGCGACTTTGTACGCTAAGGTAAGTAACTATGACATCACTAAGAAAGATATCAGCGTAAACTATAGCATTACTAAATTGTCAATATAAGAGTATTCACAGTGGAGACCGAGACACTACAAACGCATATTCCATGTAAAATGTTACTTTTAGAATGTCTTCTTGAGCAATGACGGAGCCAGAAAAACCTTTTAGGGGGGCTAGGAGAAAAAAAATAAAATCATGTTATAGCTAAAAATAAAAAATATATACATAATCTAACACAACCAACACTCTATAGGATTCGGACCTCGGCCCTTCCTCATAGCCACTCAACACTCCGCCACTGTTCTTGATATTGACATACAGTGGCACACTCCAAGCAAATATTTTAAATTAGCCTCATCTTCTTCCTTCCTTTTTTCTTCTTTATATTTCCTTCCATGTTCAGTAAGAATGGTTAAGTTTGGTGGACCCATAAATTAATGTAGCGGAGCTCGAACATGTTCCAAATTTAGAGCGTCTCTTAGCTTTCTAGCAATTTTCAAATATGAACAAGTGTTCGCTGCAGTCTTCAAGTGCTATAAAATTTGACTAAAGTCAAAATATAGCATTTGAAACTTCTTCCCACTGTGGATGTTCTAAGACCATCTCCAATGGTGATTTCTAAATGGTGATTTCTAAGACCATCTCCAATGGGGGTTTCTATCTTCTCTATTTCTATGGAAGAAATCCATTTTTGAAAAAATTTCTCCCAATGGTGATTTCTATCACAATTTCTATCCTAGGTGGCAATGATGTAGGATGGAAACTTTCTAAGAGGGTTTCTATATGTAGAAACTCTCATAGAAATTCTCCTATCTCTCATGACAATTATTATTGGGTCCCACACCATTAAATTGGTCTTTTTACTATGTGACACATAGGATAGAAATGGAGAACCATTGGAAAATTTTTTTGTATGTCTACAATTTCTATGTAGAAACTCTTCCAACTAGGATAGAAATCTCCTTAAAGTACAATGCCAAATAAGATAAGAACTCAATTTTAGAAATCACCATTGGAGATGGTCTAATACTCGACTTGCAAGTCAGACAGGCGATAGGATGGTAGCCGATGAGGACAGGTTAAAGATGATCATGCCACTAAATCATTGAGACCCTTGGAGCAAACGATTTCATTGATTAAGCTTATCATTATTTTTTATGTGTATAGCCAAATTCATTAGATGGGATGGTGGATCGCCTTATCTCGGTAGGCTTTGTTGTTGGGTATACCAGGGATCCATTAAGAAGGGCTTTATAGTTCGTTCTAGGGATGTTTTTACTCTATTAACTTTTCCTTATGGGCTTTTCTTCTTGGACTTTCCATGGGCCTAATGAAGATGGACTTTTAGTTTGTACTTTCTATGAGAAAACGGATCAAGTTGGATCTTTACTGAGTCCAAATAGTGGGAGTGGATTCACATGAGGATAATATAAATTTACTTTTTTTTGTTGTTGTTGTTTTTTTTGTTTTTTTTTTTTGTTTTTTTTTTGGAGATGCAAGCATATTATAAAGTCGTTATGAGGAATTAATATCATTCTACTACAAGTCTGTAAGGTTGTGATAAATGTAATCAAGCTAATAATTTCCCAGTTCTTCTGGGTCTAAGTGTTTGGCACACCAAGGGGGAGAACCAAAAATTCGAGTTGAGGTGACTAGCTGTGAAATGGCTCATATGCAAGAAAAAAAAAAAACATAGAGCAAAAAAAATGAGAAATTGATTGGTTGTGGAAGTCAATAGAATCACGATGTTGAAATGAGGCTAGAAATGGACAGTCAGTCGGGAAGGTAAAGATGAACACGGACAACGACGTTTAAGTACTGCAACTGCGATCTATGACTTTTGAGTCGAGCCCAACATGATCGTACGTAGGGCTGCAAACGAGTCAAGCTTTTGTAAGCTTGAGCTTGGCTTGACTAGAATTAATCGAGCTCAAGCTCAAGCTTGATAAATTTTTTATTTTAGAGCTTGAGTTGGCTCGAGCTTGTTTATATTAAGCTTGAGCTTGGCTTGGTTGAGCTCAAGCTTGGCTTGATAAGCAAGCTTGATTCAAGCTTGATAAACAAGCTCGATAAGCTCAAAATCAAGCTCGTTAAGCTTGATTTCAAGTTCGCTTAACTTTATTTTAAGCTCATTAAGCTCGATTTCAAGCTTAACGAGCTCCATTTCAAATTCGTTATGTTTGAATTCAAGTACATGTAATATTAATAATTTAATTATAAAAATTTAATTAAAAAAGTTCCTTAATATAAATTATTAAGGATATATAAATATATAATATACAAAAATATATATAGAATTAGAATTCAACAAAGAACAAACGAGCTTCTAAACAAGCTACTAAACGTGCTCTTAAACCAGCTTCTAAACAAGTCAGCTCGCAAGCTCTTAAACGAGCCAGCTCGCAAGCTCGTAAACGAGCTAGCTCGTAAGCTCAAACGAGTCGAGTACTTCTAAGTTTGAACTTGGCTCGTTTATTAAACGAGCTCGAAAATGAAGTTGAGCTCAACTTGTTTAGCAAACGAATCGGACTCAAACGAGCTTTTATTGAGTCGAGCTTCGAGCAGCTCGCGAACTACTTGGCTCATTTGCAGCCCTTCTTACCGGACAATCAAAAGATGACAAATTCGTATGGACAACTTAAATAACGGCACAAAAAGGAGCGAAAGTTAGATTCTCTATGTCAAAGCTCCGTGGCTTTAATGCTCAACAAGTACAGACATAACATGTTCTAACTGAATAAATTCGATAAAGAAAATCTTCAATTAGAATAAATATAAAAAAATAATTTAAAAGAGAAGTACAATCGCTCGACCACCACAGCCCTGGTGATTAAGTGACAGACTAACTGAACTCTTAACTCACAATATTGGTGCGGACCACATGGTTGTTCTCCATCACTCATCAATCTATCCCTCAGTAACAAATGGCAATGAACATCGGAGAAGGGATTTGCCGTAGTGGCACATATATACACCGTCGTGGGGACGGCCTCAGGGGTTGGGTTGCTCTAGCTGAAACTAAATTTGGTTGTCTCTTGCTCTTGACTCCAAAAAAAAAAATATTAAAAAAATTGACGGAGAGGGGTTAATTGGCAGCGACATCGAAGTCTCATGTTCTGATCACGACAACGTTGAGCTCGAATTTCGAGTCCCTCCCTTTGAGCTACTCGAGACCTTTCTAGTGGGAGCTCAAAATATGGACCTGGTGGATTGCTAGTTCAACAGACGGAGAGAAGTTGGGGTGGACCGCGGAGGCTCTACTGGCAAAGAGGTGGAGGACTTAGAGGTCTGAAAGTTTGTACTCATCAGGAGGGTTGTCCAAACTTGATGGTTTGTCTGGCTTACCATAGGGCCGGCATGCATATAGGTCCACAGAGAAAGGGTAGAGTAGAACAATTGACGGAGTAGTAGGTTCTTTCCTCTGAGAAGACTTGTGCAGGAATTCAAGAATATGGCTGGCTAGCTTTCGTGCTTTCGAAATCACATGCCATGCCGGCCAGCGATCACGAGAATGTGTGCTTTCCGGGAATCCCGGCCAGTTATTGGTTCAGGCGTTTGTCCCACGCAATTCCTTCTCACGCATCCCACATATCTAACGAGCAATTTGTATGTATTATATATATGTGTTTAGGGTTTATTGAATTTCGGCATTAATGATCCGATTATAATATTTTATGTTGTAGTAAATTTTAAGTCTGCATATTTCGCCATTAACTATCATCTATTGTTTTAGAAAGTATGGTAAAAAAAATTGTGCTGGTAAAGTTTAAAATTCTAAAACAATCATTTTGTTTCGTCATAATTTTTTTGGTTGAATTTGTTTGAGTAGCGTAACTCGGATACAAATCGGTACTTTTAATGGCATATTTTGGACTTCGCACATTTTTGGCGCAGAAGAAGCAAGGATGCGAAGACCGCGGAACAGCGGTGCAACGTGGTAGTAGTGCCGAAATATGGTTGTCGAGTTGAATGATAAACAATTTTTTGTTGCAATGACCTTTGCGGGAAAGCCAGTAGCTCACGTTGTTTTGAGAGAGATCAAGGTCACTCGGGACCTGTTGCAGTGTTGAATGACCGTCACCTAAGAATGGTTGTGGGGTCCTTCTCGTATGCAAAGTGAAATTCTTGAAAATGAAAGAATACCTAATTTTCAGACCTGATTATAATATTTTAGAGGGCTACTTTTAGAGAGAACATCTTTATAACTGCTAAGCAGCAAATTGACAACATTCTGCATAGCTAACTCACAGGTTTCGTGGAGCTAAGCAGGTGAACCGCTACTAATGGAAATAACCGTCCACGTCGCCTCCTTATCTCGAGAGATCAGACCATCATGGTTTATTATTGGGGTAGATAACAATCACCAACGTGGGTGCTATATATGATATTCCACAAAAGACGCGGGTTCTGAACAATTGTGCAGTCGGTTAGTAGCAACAACTCGAAACCAGCAACACTTAGCGGTGCTGAAGAAACAAGACGCATATAGTGACGAGGAATGAACAATGCAGAATCAACAATAGTTGAGTGAGTTTGAATATAAGATTCCAAAGTTTATATAAAAACGGAAAAGATTTAAGGATACTATATCTAAAAATATATATATTTAATTAAATAGTTTATGTATTTCATTTGGATCTCTCTTCTGGACTATCAAATCACAAAAGCCATGGAAGCTAAGATGATCTTTAGCCAGGACCGATCTAGGGGTAAGTTAGACAAGACTTCAGATTTGGACAACTTTCGTGTTTTTCTGGGACAACTCTCAAATTCAGTGTATCCCACAAAAGGTCGAAATCGTAAGTGATCCTTTAGGATTAATCCACGATAAGAATCAATGGACAACAAAGCTAGCTCCGGACAATCCAAACCTGTGGGCCTACCCTACGGTCCCTACCTCCAACCCAACTTTTTTTTTTTTTTTTTGGGTATGTTTTTTATATGACTCAGTCCTCTTCCGAGTTCACCTCGTTTCCAATTTCTGATTCCACCAGTGACAAAAGCGATAAAATCATAAAAGTCTATAAGCTAATAAAACTAAAAGATAAAAGAACTAGTCCTGTCATCGACACAAACACTTATAATTGCTAGTCCAAATGTATACAAATTACAAAGTGGCAACCAAGAGGAAAAGTGTGAAGTAGAAAACAACAAACAGATGTCAACATTGTGCCGGCGACTCCTAGATTTCTAGGATAATAGTTAATTCTTTTTTTTTTTTTTAATTTTTAACTTTTTATAGATTGCTAGATATGCATTAACCTACCGTATCAAATAAAATATGAAATTTTTTGAGTGGCACTCCACTTGGATGACCTATTTGTGCGGTACATCCCACATTATTTGCTATATGTATAAGTAGTCTCACTTTGGACGTTTTTCGTCAGTTTTGACGGTCAGCCGTGTTTGACCCTTAAAAAAGACAAATAGACGAAAATGTCCCTCTTCCTTCCCCCTCATCACCCCGTTGCTGCGGCTGGACGGGGGAGGGGGCGGCAGCGGGGGGGAGCGGGGGGGGCGGAGGGGGGCGAGGTCGGGGAGGGGGCGGAGTGGGGCGAGGTCGGGGAGGGGCGGAGGGGGGCGAGGTCGGGGAGGGGGGCGGAGTGGGGCGAGGTCGGGGAGGGGGGCGGAGTGGAGCGAGGTCGGAGAGGGGACGGGCCGAGGTCGGGGAGGGGGGGTCGAACGTCGGGGAAGGGGGCGGGGGCTGTGATGTCAGGAAAGAAGACAATGGGAGGAGGGTTATTTTGGTCCAAATTTTTTTTAATGAAAAGTCCATCCGTCAGAACTGACAGAAAAAACGTCCAAAGTGGGGTGACTTATACATATAGCAAATCCAAAGTAGGATAACTTATACATATTACAAACAATGTGGGATGCACCGCATAAATAGACCATCCAAGTGGGGTGCCACTCAAAATTTTTCATAAAATATTGATATGTTGCGGCAGGCCAGTCCTGAGCTTGGATTATTTTATTTATTATTTATTTATATTTATATTTTTGAGATATTTAACGATACAGACGAAATTTTGTACACGCTTTATTAAAAGTCATTTGGGCCTACTTTGTGCAAAACTTATAACATTATTATAAAGGCAAATGTTAAAGGCCACCCCCTTTTTACTAAGGGCCACCAACTAAAAACTTTAAAAAAATTACAAGTTTGCCATTTTGAAAACACTAAGGGACACTCCGCTCCTGTTAATCGAGGACTGCAGGACTTGCCTGCAGTCCATCTTTTCTCTTATTTTTTTTTTATCTACAGTGACTCCAGGGTTTGCCTGCAGTCCAAAGTGAAGACAGGACTGCAGGCAAGGTATGTAGTCCGCCTTCCCCGCGAACGATCCACGGGCTGTGGCGGGGTGTAAGCCCCCTGAATTTCAGGGTTTATTTTTATTTTTTCTGAATGAATTATTATCGATAAATATTTTATTTATTTAATTGTTTCGATCATTAATGTACCTTTCCATGATTTTGATTTCTGGAGCGTCAGGGATACCAATCTCTGTAAACTCTCTTCACGAGTTTTGAAGTAGACAAGATTATCTTCGTTTTGATATATCCTGTCCCACTTGAATTCGTTCCCTTGTGCTCTTTTTGTATCGCGCAAGTTCGGGTCAACTTAGACCGATTAATCGTTGAATAATTATTCCCACTTTTATTTTTGATCGTCGTTTGCACGTTGCCCTGGCTTTTAATTTAGGAGCACCAGACCAGTCATTTTCTCGGAATCAACTTCTCATGAATGATCTACTCGAGACGCTCTCCACCCATGACCTTCGTGTCCCACTCAGACAATCCATTTTGTGCTCCATTTCCTTCGCACAATTTTCGGTTCAATTTAGGACAATTAATTATCTACCGTAAAACCTGATTTATTTTCCAATTTAATTTCGGGATCCGACATCGACCCAATCTAGTCGACCCAAAGTATGGACGCGGCCCATATGAAGCCTATTACCCACATGAAACTTGTGTCCCATTTATTGGAGTCCCCGCATGTTGTTTATTTGTCCATGATTATAAATCTCAATTTTAATTCCATTATTGCACCCGGTCCGATTTTGACTCAACCCGGCTCTACCGAACCCGAACCCAAGCTCCCTGTTGTCCTCTCATGACTGCCCAAATACCTTACATAATTTTCCTATTTTTTTCCATTTTGAAAATATCTTTCTCTCTCCACTTTACAAATATCTATATATATATATATATATACATATATATATTATATATATATACACACTCTCTTTCCTCCTTAAAACACTCACATACATCACCCCATCCCCATCTCCAGCACAGCTAACCCCCCCTCCTTTGGCCGACTTCATCTATCTCTCCCTTTCTTTTTATAATATCACTCTCTCTCTCCCTCTCTATCATATTTATACGCACTCTCTCTCTCACTCTTTAAATATTACACACTCACCTCTCCTCTCCAATATACACACAGCAGCAGCCATGCTTGGCCGAGCCCCTCTCCTTGCCGACATCACCACCTCACCATCATCTTCTTCTTCTTCTTCTTCTTCACAACCCTCTCCTCCTTCATTATCATCAAACCACCATCACCATACCATCACCAAACCGCCACCACCTCCATCATCCACACGCCACCACCACCGAGCACCACCCTCGCCGTGCCCATGGCCGCCGCCGTGCCGGGCTAGCGCCGCCGCCGCGCGCGTGCGCGCCTGCACGCAGCAGCAGCCGCGGTGCAGCCTCGCAGCAGCAGCGAGCGCACGACCGCGCGCGCTGTCGCCGCCACCGGCGCTGCCGCGCGGCCAACCGCCACCGCGTGGCCGGCCACCCCTGGCCGGCGAGCCCCGACGAGCTCTCCCGTGGCGCGCGTCGTCTCCCACGACGCGTTGCCGAGGCGATTCGTGCATTTCGCACAAAATTCCGTCGACGCGCGCGCGGGTTGAATCCAGAAATGGAGTTTTGGGACAGCAACTTCGCACACATTTTTCGAGCAATCCGACCGTTGGATCGGCGATTTCTTCACTCCGTCGCAATCTCGGTATATAGCACTTCACTCCCCTCAATTTTTGTCCGTTAATTACGTCGTTTGATACCTCAAAACTGGCCACCAAGTTGACGTTTTAAATTGAACTATTTTTGAACAGTTTCGTGGAGCCGACTTCGTCAGCTCGTAACTTCGCCGTCGCAGCTCCGGTTGACACGTTACCAGTTCCTGTGCGAAGCTGGTATAACCCTCTTCCTGCCCCCTTTAGATTTCATTTCAGTTTGAGCTTGTTAGGTCGGTCGAATTCGACGCCAAAGTTGGCCGTTCGAATTCTTAGTGTTGCACTTGTAAAATTCCACCTTTGAACCCGGGACTCCGGATTCAATTTCTGACACCACCAGTAGACTCGTGGCATCGTTCTGGCATATTTTCATATAAAATTTGCTTGATTTGGAGAACGTGGGCCCTGACACGCATTTCGGTGTAAAGCGGGTCCCACTTTTCGAGCAAACGGGTCACTTTGAGATCGGCTCATCGGAATCACATTCCGGATATACCGTTGAGTTCGTATCGTCATTCTGGACTCGTTGACATATAATTTGCTGAGTTTTGAAGACATTTGCTCCGGCACGCATTTCCGTGCAAACCGGATACCAAGTGTCCGCGTCAATGTATCATTTTGAGATCGGCACATCGGAATCCTATTTCGGACATACCGTTGGGTTCGTATCGTCATTCTGGATTCGTGGACATATAATTTGCTAGGTTTTGTAGACTTTTATTCTGACACGTTTTTCGGTGCAAAGTGTGTCCAACGACGGATATCATTTTGACCCGAAATTATCGTTTTGCCCCTGTGTCCAAATTGGACTTATGGGTAGGCTATCCTAGCTGATTTGACCATTCTGGACACGTTGGGAATATTTATTTTATCATCCGACAACATCTGTAGATTTTGATTATGTATTATCCTTAATTTATAATTAATTATTTTTCTAGATATTGTTACTTTCTGGTTTTGAATTTTTATATATATTTTAATTGCTGTAAAAATCTTGGAAAAATGGTATTTAAATATTATGTTAATTTAGCTAATTTACTGTAATTTTTTTAGCATTTAATAAGTACTTTTGGTATTTTATAAAAATAGGAAAACAGAACTCATTTTCAGTATATTTATGTTTGCTGATTTTTAATAAATATTTATGAAGGTTTATAAATTCCAGAAAAATTAGTATAAATTTCTATAATTAACAAGGATTATTTTGGTACTTTATTTTATATATAATTTAGCTTTTTGTCTATCTCAAAAATTGTTGGAACTTAGTGTACAGTTTGATTTAATTATTGAATAATTATGACTTGTAATGTTTTGTGTTCTTTTGAGTTATTGTAGTATTGGACCACCCCCTACACTAGTGTATAGATCCTAGGAAGTTAGTTTGTGTATAGTGGCACTCCACATTAGACTTTTATGCTAGGTCCCCACTTGGCTAGTATCCAGTCAGGAGTCGTGTCACACCACTAGTGTATTATTGAACATAGCTTAGAACTGAGTTTGTATATCATTATTGACAGGATACCGGACATCTATATCTTCGTACTAGTATTCTTGCTTTGCTCGAGGCAAGTATATCTACACACTCATTTACTGTCTTCTAATGCTAGAACATGTATTAACCCTGGTAAAATACTGCTTTCTGAATAACTGCAAGATAAATCTTCACATGTTACATTAATTTGGTCCCTACCATGCTTAGGACACAGTTCTTATATCTTCACATATTTCATACTGGTTCTCGATACATGTTTCACTATGCTTTATACTGCTCTGAGTATTCACATGTTTTATACTGCTCCCAGTACCTGCTATGTTTATACTGCTCCCAGTACCTGCTATGTTTATACTGCTCCCAGTATCTCTCACATACTTTATATCGTTCTCGTATCTCCCACATGTTTTTACTGTTCTCGTATCTCTCACATGTTTAAATAACGGGTTAAGGGAAAACTGTTAGTATTGTACGTGAACATGACCCCCTTCTCCGTATGTACTTATCGCGCTCGGTGCCATTCTATATGTGACCTTGCCGTATGTTCTGGCCCCGCGTTTGTGTATGGATATACACCGATGCCGTTATGTGTACGTATGTGCACATCAGAAAATTGATATGTACCGCTGTACATCCTATTCACCTATTGACCGATTCACGTACATACTACAGTTTTAAACTTTTAAACTATATGTTGTCATTTCTAAAAAGAACCAATTAAACCATGATATGCCATGTTCCCTATGTTACCATGATACTGTGATCCCAGTTGTACCATGAGGCCATGTTTTCCAGTATTTCCTGTTTTATAGACTTATCACACCATGTTTCTTGTTGTACATCTCTTTTATTATATGTTCAGTACTTTAGTTGTAGAGGTTGTACTTGCTCCCGTCCTGACAGGATAACGTTGTAGGTTCACTTTTCGAGGAGGATAATGCTATGTGTTTCATATTGGCACTGATTTTGAGGATCTGGCCTTAGCTCCAGAAGAGGCCCCAGCTGGGAACCTTGCTTAGTCATTTCCATATGTTTTGAGATTGAGACTTTGGTATGTTCTTATATTTGGATACTGGACTTTGTCTCCAGTTAGATACTTTGGTTATGTATTTTTAAGTCTGTGCTCATGTTACCTTCGCTTATAGATGCTGTGTTGTGATGAACTTTAAATGTGATTTTAGAACTGTTAGTAGCTTAGATGATTTATTGTCTATTCTTAGAACAGCTTACAGCGCTTTAACCAAGCGTAGGCTGGACATGGCTCGGCCCGGCCCAACAATTTGGGTAACGGGTCATGACATGGTGTCACCCCCATTTCCTGTATTTCGTATTTGTACTCGTAATTTGATTTGGGCACGTATTTTATTTTCTCGACTTGCGGGATTTTGGTTTTCTCGTATTTCGGGTTTCGGCTTGGCTCGGTTTTAATTGGTTTTGGTTGATTAGGTTTGGTTTAATATGAATTGGTACACTTTAACCTACACTCTACCCTCAACACAACACAACCACCCTCATTATATCCCCACCTAACTTTCTCTCTCCTCTTTACTCTCCATTAATTTTCTTCTTCTTCTTCCTTCTTCCACACAACACCACACCATAGGCAAGTGCACCTTGCCATCAAATAAGCACCACTTTTTATTTGTCCATTAGCTAGATTAGGCCATGGAGAACAACTTTAGAACTTGACATTTTATGATTTGGAGCTTCCATTTTTCTAGATCTAGGTTTTAACCATTTTCGAAAATCCTTGGTTTTGATCTATTAAACTTCAATTTTTGTATGTTTTGATGCTTCCATGAGGAAGAGAATTTGATTTTACTCAAGATAGAACTTTGAAAATCTAGATTTGGTTTTGATTTGGTCAAGTTATGGAGAATTGAAGTTTTAAAGTTCTTGGAGTTCTTCTCGGGTTGGAGAAGCAGCCCTCTCGGCCTGCGCTCTTTAGCGCAAGGCCGATTGTGCAGCTCACCCTTTGGTGAACTGCGCACCTTCCTTCCCGGCCAGCGCCTTTCATTGCGCATAGCCGATTGCGCCCGGCCTCTTGGGCTGGACCGCGCACCTCCCTTGGCGCACTCACCCCTGCGCAGTTGGCCCTGCGCAACCTGACTCCTGCGCAGTCCACCCTCTGCGCAGCTCATCCTGCGCCATCCCCTCCTGTGCAGTCTAACCCCTGCGCAATTTGATCCCGCGTAACCCATCTGCTGCGCCAACCATCTCTGGCACAGTTGGTACCCTGCGCAGCTCACCCTGCGTAGTTGGCCCCTGGCGCACTTGACTCTTGCGCAATCCAACCCCATGACCCCTTGCACAATATGTCCAATCATGGAGACTTGGTTTTATTCTTCTTTTAGCTTGGCTCTTCTATAGCCCTATATATATTAATATTTTATTAGATATTTTACGTCCATTTTATATCCTTACGCCTTTTGTTATGAACTTGATTTTACTTAATATGTTTGGAATGACTATTGTACATGGCCTGGTATGACAAGGAACTAGCATAACACGACAGTGACCCGTATTGGTGCACTCCTGACATGACCAACCTGACACGATAGTGGCCCGTCGTGGCGCACTCCTGACAAGTACCCTGACATGATTTATCTTGATAACTTGATAGTGGCCCGTGGCGGCGCACTCTTGACTTGTAACTTGTAACTTATAACTTGACTCGTATAATCAACTTGACACCGTGGGTGCTCCTGCTTGCTTGCTTGTACAATCCACTTGCCTTGTCTTGCATCATGTCTAGGACGTGACTCCCTGGGTACCACGGCCAGAGACTCGCGCTAAATTGGATTAGGCTAATGATTAGATCAAACTAGAACATGGAGAATTTTCAGTCACAGGCAATCTCGTTATCTGGGCACTTTAATGGACTTGTAGCTTGCCGACGAGTAGAGCACATTTCCAGCACACTGTCATGTGTTGCACCCTCTAAGTCACCTAAGGGTACATTTGTCTCCCGGGCAATGTACCCACCTATAACTCTCAACCCGCGGAAGGATAACTGGATAGTCTGCAGGGCTTAGGACTAGAAATTCTCACTTGCATATTGTTAGTAATTAGGCTTGTGATAACCCTAGTTAGTTAAAGTAGTAAGCCGTAGTACTTGCCTGGCCGATTGTGAATGAATGGTGTCCAGCTCTGTCTAAGTCTTGTCTAGCCCCTGCACCTGGAACTCTTGATCTTGATTGCTTTACTTATTTCTAACGATAAATGGGTAGAGACAGTGAGCTATTCAGGCGAAGGGGTACAATCCCGGTCCTTGTTTGGTTTAAGGATTGTAACCTGGCTCCCGGAATGGTTCCACGTCCCTAGTCATTTATCGCCCTGTGTACTTTACTACTTGTACTTTTATTCTTTATGTTCTAATATGCTGGCTTTTGTTCTTATTTGTGGCCTCCTTTATGGCACTTGCTCTTTCTGGGGTTTGATCCAGCTGGTTTTGTGTGGCCAGATTTCGGAGCAGCTCCCGAAGATCTACCAAGCTTCCAGCCCAATGGTGACAACTAGACGGAACCCGGACCAAGAGTGGGTTTTCCTTTTGTTTTACCCACTTATATGTAAATTTATTCTTTTGAGGCGTTTAGCCGACGAGCACCTGTTAGCTCGATGCACATTTACTTACTGTCTGCCTACGGGCTGTAAACATGATTAACAAATCCTAGGGTTGATCATGTATGACTGAACTCTTGCTAGTCCTATTATTTTGTACGACTAGCTTCATGATCATCCAATATGTAATATTTGGGACGCCTTATATATATATATTTGATGCTCTAACATCTTGTAACTCTGTTAATTGCTTGAGATTGAGACAATAGGCTTGACCTTAAGAGACTGCTGACTTGTAGTAAACCCTCATATCTAGACAGCCGTGACCGTATAGTTGAGATGTATTCTATTTCAATATACGTAGCTGGCTATGTCTGCCCCCGCTCTCCAGTATTCTGGTTCTGGGGCGTGACATGGTTTAAGTGGTAGCCCATGCAGGTCTTGTCAATCAAGAAATGTGAGGGTTTACCGAATAGATGTCTCAATCAATATTCGCCGTTGATCTCTGCTCGTATCTTCAAATCCCTGAGATTCTTGACCTGATCACACGCTTGTATCATTGATCTGTCCTGGTCCTTCCTTACTGTTCCCTATGTCGTCTTCTTCAGCGGCATTACTCCCAGACCTGCCAACCAGCCAGAGGAAGCTCAGCAAGCATCCCAGCGCCAGGAAGATCAAGCTCAGCACTCTGGAGTAGCCTCCCGAGTTATGCTTCCCGGAGGCTCGGAACCTCCAGTTCAGGCAGCTCCGCCCGTTCAACCAGCTAGACAGGATGAGGGACCTTTGGTAGGGCTTATCAGAGAACTGCTTGCATCCCAAGATCGTCAAGGCGACGCCTTGCACCAGGAAGTTCATGATGCACTAAACCGAGGAGGTCCCCAAGGGAATCAGGCGGCCAACAGTTTCAAGCGCTTGAACCCTCCGTTCTTTGACGGCAGTGAAGATGCGATTGCCGCGGACGCTTGGCTTCAGGATACCGAGGTGGTCCTGGAAGCAGCTAGGACACCTGAAAATGAGAAGGTGGCGGTGGTACGCCTACAGTTGTTAGACTTGGCTCGCGATTGGTGGGCAGCTCAGGCCATGGGATTAGTAGCGCCAGTCACTTGGGCGACGTTCAGAGAGAGGTTCCAGACGAAGTACTTCGATGCGGTGGCACGGTATGACCTGCAGACGAGATTCACCAACTTGAAGCAAGGAGGTAGGACGGTCGATGGCTATGCGACCGAGTTTTCCAGGCTGAGTAGGTTCGCCCCCACTTTGGTGGCGACCGAGTTCGATAGGGCTCAGCGGTTCCAGCAAGGGCTGCACTTAGAGATATTATTGGCTGTGGAGCAGTTCGAGCACCAGACGTTCGATGCAGTGTTGAAGGCAGTAAGGAGGCATGTGTATACCTCCCGGAGAATTGTGGACAGGACCGGAGGCAGGAAGCGGTCCCACAACCAGATGCACCAATCTTCAGCTCCAGCCCCGGCAGCTAGGGGTATAACCATTGGAACTCCGAGGCGGGCGGCCCCAGTGACGTCGGTTCAGCATTCAACCCCGACGTACCCGCAGCAGCAGAAGCAGAAGCAGTCTTTCGCGGTGGGATGTTCGCATTGCGGGAAGCCGGGCCATGTAGTGGCAGAGTGTCGTAGGGCACAGGGATTATGCCTGGCTTGTGGAGGAGCAGACCACCAGATAGGGACCTGCCCGAATAGGGGAGGTCCATCATCATCCAACCTTTCTAGTTCTTCGGTGAGAGGACCAGCCCCAGTTCCAGTTCAGCAGCAGCAACAGCAGTACCCGAGGCCATTGTTGCCTCAGGCCCAGGCCTTTCAGCAGCAGAACTAGCAGCAGTTCACCCAGGCTCCAGTGCAGAACCGACAGAGGGGTTTCCAGCAGAGAGGACCCGCAGCTAGAGGTCAGGCTATGATGATGACCATGGAAGAAGAAGTTGCACCGGGTGAGGTAGTGGCAGGTACTATTCTCGTCAACACCTTTCCAGCATCTGTATTATTTGATTCTGGTGCATCACATTCATTCATGTCTGCACGATTCGCGACACGGATAGGATTGGAGCCCGAGTCATTATCAGTGAGGCTCAATATACTTACTGGTAATGGTCTTGTGGGAGTAGATCGAGTATTTTCCTCGTGTCGGATCGTAGTTAGCGGTAGAGAGTTCCCCGCTAGGCTCATAGAGTTCCCTATGGCAGATTATGATGTAGTCCTAGGCATGGATTGGTTGAGGAACCATTATGCTAGGATAGACTGCCATATTGGCAGAGTTGTCTTTAGTATTCCCGGAGAGCCAGAGTTTTCATTTTTCAGAGGCACAGTAGAGCCATCTCCTCCAGTATTGCGGATGGCAGTAGCAGCAGTGCAGT
This sequence comes from Iris pallida, assembly GCA_029216955.1. NCBI lineage: Eukaryota > Viridiplantae > Streptophyta > Magnoliopsida > Asparagales > Iridaceae > Iris > Iris pallida. The sequence goes on from JANAVB010025798.1 coordinate 7,282,404, forward strand.
TGCCCCGGATAGTTGAAGAGTTTTCAGATGTCTTTCCAGAGGAACTTCCAGGGATGCCGTCAGAACGGGAGATTGAGTTCACCATAGACTTGATTCCCGGGACAGCACCAGTATCAGAGCGAGTCTACAGAATGGCGCCTTCAGAGTTGGAGATTTTGTACAAGATGATTGAAGAACTTAGAACCAAGGAATTCATTCGTGCTAGTGGATCACCTTGGGGAGCCCTGATGCTTCTTATGAAAAAGAAGGATGGTACGTCCAGGCTATGTGTTGATTATCGTACCTTGAACTCGGTGACAATCAAGAACAGATACCCTCTCCCGAGGATAGATGACTTGTTTGATCAACTCAAGGGGGCTTCGGTTTTCTCGAAGATAGACTTGCGGTCAGGATACCACCAGATCAGAGTCAGAGAGTAGGACATCCCGAAGACGGCGTTCAGATCTAGGTACGGGCATTGGGAGTTTCTAGTTATGCCCTTTGGAGCGACCAATGCGCCGGCAGTGTTCATGGACCTCATGAACCGTATTTTTATGCCTTACTTGGATCTGTTTGTGATAGTGTTCCTTGATGACATCCTGGTCTACAGCAAGAGTGAAGCAGAGCACGAGCAGCATCTCAGAGTTGTCCTCCAGATTCTCAGAGAGCACCAGTTGTACGCCAAGTTCAGTAAATGCGAGTTCTGGCTCGATCGCATTTCTTACTTGGGTCACATCATTACCAGAGGAGGAGTGGAAGTGAATCCCCAGAAGATTGTGGCTATCGAGGCATGGCCAGTACCCAGCTCAGTGGCAGAAGTTCGCAGCTTTCTTGGATTGGCCGGCTACAACCGGCGGTTCGTCTCTGATTTTGCAAGGATTTCAGCACCGATGACCCAGTTGACCCGCAAGGATGTGCCGTTCGTTTGGACAGCAGAATGTCATGAATCATTTGAGAAGTTGAAGCGGGGTTTGATAATGCCTCCCATTCTCACCCTTCCAGATGGGACCGGAGGATTCATAGTTTATTGCGATGCTTCAGGCAGAGGATTGGGATGTGTTTTGATGCAGCATGGGAAGGTAATTGCTTATGCGTCGCGTCAACTCCGTGATCATGAGAAGAATTACCCGACCCACGACTTGGAGCTAGCAGCAGTAGTATTTGCACTTAAGTTGTGGAGGCACTACTTGTACGGAGACAGAGTGGAGATATTTACAGATCATAAGAGCCTGAAGTATGTTTTCACCCAGAAGGATCTTAATATGCGACAGAGAAGATGGCTCGAGCTACTTGTGGACTATGATGTGGACTTGCAGTATCACCCAGGGAAGACCAACGTGGTAGCTGATGCGTTGAGCAGGAGAGCCGGAGTCTACCTTCTAACAGCGCAACCAGAGCTATTGGCAGATCTTCAGAAGATGGGAATTGAAGTGGTTCTTCCAACCAGCGTGGCATTGACGGCCAGTCTACAGGTTCATTCCACCATAGTTGAGAGGATCAGGACAGCACAGTTAACAGATTCCAAGATTCAGCGGCTCAGAGCAGAGTGCGAGACAGGAAGAAGGCCAGAGTTATGTATTCATGAGGATGGTACACTTCGACACGGCACGCGTCTTTGTGTACCCAGTGAAGATATCAGACAGGAAGTCATGACAGAGGCTCACAGTTCGCAGTATTCCATCCACCCAGGCAGCACGAAGATGTACAGAGATATTCGTCAACACTTTTGGTGGAATGGTATGAAGAGGGAGATAGCCAGGTATGTCTCTCGATGTTTGGTTTGCCAACAAGTCAAGGCTGAACATCAGAGGCCAGCTGGACTTCTTCAACCTTTGCCGATCCCAGAATGGAAATGGGAGCACATTACTATGGATTTCGTGACTGGATTACCCAGATCTCCGGCAGGCAGAGATGCTATTTGGGTCATTGTGGACAGGCTTACCAAGGTGGCACACTTTCTTCCATTTAGAGTTGGACAGTCGACGGCACAGCTAGCAGAGATGTATCTCAGGCAGATCGTCAGACTTCACGGAGTGCCAGTCAGCATAGTATCAGACAGGGATACGAGATTCACATCGCACTTCTGGCGCAGTCTTCATCAAAGTTTGGGGACTCGTCTCAAGTTCAGCTCAGCGTATCATCCGCATATAGATGGGCAGTCAGAGCGTACTATACAAACTCTCGAAGATATGTTGCAGTCGTGTACCCTTGACTTCGGTGGTTCGTGGGAGGATCACCTGCACCTGGTAGAATTCTCGTACAATAATAGTTTCCAGGCCAGTATCCAGATGGCACCCTTCGAGGCTCTGTATGGCAGGAAGTGCAGATCCCCGTTAGCATGGGACGATGTCGGAGAGAGGCAGATGCTCGGTCCAGAACTGATTTCTCAGACGGTTGAAGTGGTCAGGAAAGTCAGAGATCACCTCCGAGTTGCTCAGGGTCGCCAGCTCCATTGGGCCGATGCTCATCGGCGTCCCTTAGAATTTGCCGTCGGCGACCATGTATTCCTTAGGATCTCGCCCACCCGCGGCGTCATTCGTTTTGGCGTACGGAGAAAGCTTAGTCCTAGGTATATAGGGCCGTTCGATATTCTGGAGCGAGTAGGCGATGTGTCCTATCGTTTCGCTCTTCCGCCGTCGCTAAGTGAGGTACATGATGTATTCCATGTATCCCAATTAAGACGGTACATCCCAGACCCGAGCCATATCCTAGATCATTCGGAATTGGTTGTTGGTACCAACCTTTCGTATGAGGAGAGGCCCGTGTCTATTTTGGACCGGAGAGAAAAGACGTTAAAAAACAAGACTATTAACTTAGTCCGTGTTGCTTGGGGTCATCACTCTCTAGGTGAGTCAACGTGGGAGCGTGAGGACGACATCCGATCGCGATATCCCTACCTGTTTGACTCGTGAGGTATAATGTCTTTCTTATGCCTTACGCTTTTCCTTTTCTTGCTTGCATTGTATGATTGTACGATTGAACTGCTTAGTGTAGCTTGTCTGTGCTTAGCATAGCTTGTCGTGGCAATCTCTAGCTCCTTGATTAAATTCCGAGGACGAAATTCTTTGAAGGTGGGTAGAGTTGTCACCCCCCATTTCCTGTATTTCGTATTTGTACTCGTAATTTGATTTGGGCACGTATTTTATTTTCTCGACTTACGAGATTTTGGTTTTCTCGTATTTCGGGTTTCGGCTTGGCTCGGTTTTAATTGGTTTGGGTTGATTAGGTTTGGTTTAATATGAATTGGTACACTTTAACCTACACTCTACCCTCAACACAACACAACCACCCTCATTATATCCCCTCCTAACTTTCTCTCTCCTCTTTACTCTCCATTAATTTTCTTCTTCTTCTTCCTTCTTCCACACAACACCACACCATAGGCAAGTGCACCTTGCCATCAAATAAGCACCACTTTTTATTTGTCCATTAGCTAGATTAGGCCATGGAGAACAACTTTAGAACTTGACATTTTGTGATTTGGAGCTTCCATATTTCTAGATCTAGGTTTTAACCATTTTCGAAAATCCTTGGTTTTGATCTATTAAACTTCAATTTTTGTATGTTTTGATGCTTCCATGAGGAAGAGAATTCGATTTTACTCAAGATAGAACTTTGAAAATCTAGATTTGGTTTTGATTTGGTCAAGTTATGGAGAATTGAAGTTTTGAAGTTCTTGGAGTTCTTCTCGGGTTGGAGAAGCAGCCCTCTCGGCCTGCGCTCTTTAGCGTAAGGCCGATTGCGCAGCTCACCCTTTGGTGAACTTCGCACCTTTCTTCTCGGCCAGCGCCTTTCATTGCGCATAGCCGATTGCGCCCGGCCTCTTGGGCTGGACCGCGCACCTCCCTTGGCGCACTCACCCCTGCGCAGTTGGCCCTGCGCAACCTGACTCCTGCGCAGTCCACCCTCTGCACAGCTCACCCTGCGCCATCCCCTCCTGCGCAGTCTAACCCCTGCACAATTTGATCCCGCGCAACCCATTTGCTGCGCCAACCATCTCTGGCGCAGTTGGTACCCTGCGCAGCTCACCCTGCGCAGTTGGCCCCTGGCGCACTTGACTCTTGCGCAATCCAACCCCATGACCCCTTGCACAATATGTCCAATCATGGAGACTTGGTTTTATTCTTCTTTTAGCTTGGCTCTTCTATAGCCCTATATATATTAATATTTTATTAGATGTTTTACGTCCATTTTATATCCTTACGCCTTTTGTTATGAACTTGATTTTACTTAATATGTTTGGAATGACTATTGTACATGGCCTGGTATGACAAGGAACTAGCATAACACGACAGTGACCCGTATTGGTGCACTCCTGACATGACCAACCTGACACGATAGTGGCCCGTCGTGACGTACTCCTGACAAGTATCCTGACATGATTTATCTTGATAACTTGATAGTGGCCCGTGGCGGCGCACTCTTGACTTGTAACTTGTAACTTGACTCGTATAATCAACTTGACATCGTGGGTGCTCCTGCTTGCTTGCTTGTACAATCCACTTGCCTTGTCTTGAATCATGTCTAGGACGTGACTCCCTGGGTACCACGGCCAGGGACTCGCGCTAAATTGGATTAGGCTAATGATTAGATCAAACTAGAACATGGAGAATTCCCAGTCACAGGCAATCTCGTTATCTGGGCGCTTTAATGGACTTGTAGCTTGCCGACGAGTAGAGCACATTTCCAGCACACTGTCATGTGTTGCACCCTCTAAGTCACCTAAGGGTATATTTGTCTTCCGGGCAATGTACCCACCTATAACTCTCAACCCGCGGAAGGATAACTGGATAGTCTGCAGGGCTTGGGACTGGAAATTCTCACTTGCATATTGTTAGTAATTAGGCTTGTGATAACCCTAGTTAGTTAAAGTAGTAAGTCGTAATACTTGCCTGGCCGATTGTGAATGAATGGTGTCCAGCTCTGTCTAAGTCTTGTCTAGCCCCTGCACCTGGAACTCTTGATCTTGATTGCTTTACTTATTTCTAACGATAAATGGGTAGAGACAGTGAGCTATTCAGGCGAAGGGGTACAATCCCGGTCCTTGTTTGGTTTAAGGATTGTAACCTGGCTCCCGGAATGGTTCCACGTCCCTAGTCGTTTATCGCCCTGTGTACTTTACTACTTGTACTTTTATTCTTTATGTTCTAATATGCTGGCTTTTGTTCTTATTTGTGGCCTCCTTTGTGGCACTTGCTCTTTCTGGGGTTTGACCCAGCTGGTTTTGTGTGGCCAGATTTCGGAGCAGCTCCCGAAGATCTACCAAGCTTCCAGCCCAATGGTGACAACTAGACGGAACCCGGGCCAAGAGTAGGTTTTCCTTTTGTTTCACCCACTTATATGTAAATTTATTCTTTTGAGGCGTTTAGCCGACGAGCACCTGTTAGCTCGATGCACATTTACTTACTGTCTGCCTACGGGCTGTAAACATGATTAACAAATCCTAGGGTTGATCATGTATGACTGAACTCTTGCTAGTCCTATTATTTTGTACGACTAGCTTCATGATCATCCAATATGTAATATTTGGGACGCCTTATATATATATATTTGATGCTCTAACATCTTGTAACTCTGTTAATTGCTTGAGATTGAGACAATAGGCTTGACCTTAAGAGACTGCTGGCTTGTAGTAAACCCTCATATCTAGACAGCCGTGACCGTATAGTTGAGATGTATTCTATTTCAATATACGTAGCTGGCTATGTCTGCCTCCGCTCTCCAGTATTCTGGTTCTGGGGCGTGACATATGGTTTTTTGGCGGCCCATGCAGGTCCTGACTTAAGTTGTTTGGTTACGTTATTGTACCAAGCATGCCTACAATTAGGATCTAGGACAACTTGATAACACTAGAAATAACATTTAGAACACCTAGAGGATTACTAGGATTGCAACATAGGAGAACTCATCACAGCATAGGACCGTTAGCTATAATTAGCCTCTTGTTTGTATTTCAGTGGGTCAATTTAGACCAAGTTTGTACCCTTGGGATGACCCCCGAGGATCTCACTCTAATCTCACTCTAATCTTATCTAGAAATCAGTTTCCACTTATTTCCATTTGCTCTTCTTTAAATTCGTTGTTGAATTTAATTTCTGATTTTTGTTGTTAACTTTGATCTTGCATCGTGATAAATTTTGTGGATTGAATTGTGATATATTCTGATAAGGTAAACGTCTGCTTTAGTTATGGAGTTTAGAATTTATCGCAGCCATATTAGCTGGTATGACAAAAACATAGAGCCTGATTTTGGATATACTATCCTATTCATAGAATTTAGATTTTCTTGCAGCCATACCGGTTGGCGTGGTAAGGAATCTAGATGATATGACTATAGGGTGTATACCTTAGTTATGGACTCCCTCGTTTATTGCATATAAGCTTACTGGTAGGGCGAAAATTCTGGCAACATGATTTCAGGAAGACGTATATGGTTATCAGATCATATCTCAGCTTGGTTTACTTCGTTATGATCGATTGAGCAGGAATAAATTCTTATTATCATTCTTCCCCGTCTTGATTAACTCTGTCATATCTACGTCTACAACTAGGATTACAGGTTCTCTAAGACTCTCCAATAGGATTGCTTTCATATTGTCTTTTTGGACATAATTATTTTTGTGTTCCATCTTTCCTATGACTTGACTAAACTCTTTTTCGTTAACCTCTCGGATAATTCTTCTCGTTATGCATCTCTTTGTCTTTGTACCATTCTTGGAGATATTCTAATAAACTTTTATGTCTTGCTTGACCCTTTAATTTGTTTGGACACTGTTATGGATTGCTTGACCCAGTCTTAGGCTTTGTTACCTTCTACTTGATAGACGACCGAAATAGCCAAACCTTGTTAACTGATCATGTAGTATAACTATAAATGTATGGTGTGATTGTGATAAGTACTTTTCCTAGGGATTGGTTAGATTAAGCTTATAGGACAAGTATAAGCGACTGACTATAGTAGACTTGGAAACCATTAAGAACGATTGTATTGGTATTATGACTCGATGATAGGGTATCTAAGATGGATAAATGAGATATTATATTGTTGTGACTAATGGATTGAGGATTAGAATCTTGTGCTTAACAGTTTGAGGATTTAGCATTTGTAGAATTTTGGTTGGTTATCTATAGCCAATTACATGTGATTAGAGGGTAGATCGATATGTGGATTGATATAGAATAAGTTAGAATGAGTTATCGTATTGCGTACGAGATCGGAAAAATATCAGTTAAAAAGACATAGAACAAGACAAAGACATATGTATATTGGTAATTAATAAATCGGGAGTTTTTGAAATCGAGGATTTATATTCGGAGGACTTGTTGAGTAAAAAGAAAGAGGCTCTATGCCAAGGATAAGAATTGAACGTATAATTTCAAAGAGAAACTGTAGGAAAGGATTGACGATAAATGATGCCAAGGAACTGTGGATTGATGAAATAAGGATACTTAGGATATGATAAGGAAATCCAGTATTTACAATTGAGGTTGAAAATATGGTTGATGATTAAGCATTTTAGGCTTATAGACATACCCAGAGAATGACCTATATTTTAGGGTATACATAAATGTTCATGTTAGTATGGAAGATTTTAAAGGATATATGACATAGTTTATGATAGAAGGACTTTGTTGAACCTGAACCAAAAAGATTGTAAGGAGAAACAGAAGAGATGATTTCAAGGATAGCAGATTGAGTATCGTAGCCATAGCAGCTACGTGTTATAGTTTGACCTATTGGATGATTTTTAATTTCGAGGACGAAATTTTTGTAAGGTGGGTAGGATGTAAGCCCCCTGAATTTCAGGGTTTATTTTTATTTTTTCTGAATGAATTATTATCGATAAATAGTTTATTTATTTAATTGTTTCGATCATTAATGTACCTTTCCATGATTTTGATTTCTGGAGCGTCAGGGATACCAATCTCTATAAACTCTCTTCACGAGTTTTGAAGTAGACAAGATTATCTTCGTTTTGATATATCCTGTCCCACTTGAATTCGTTCCCTTGTGCTCTTTTTGTATCGCGCAAGTTCGGGTCAACTTAGACCGATTAATCGTTGAATAATTATTCCCACTTTTATTTTTGATCGTCGTTTGCACGTTGCCGTGGCTTTTAATTTAGGAGCACCAGACCAGTCATTTTCTCGGGACCAACTTCTCATGAATGATCCACTCGAGACGCTCTCCACCCATGACCTTCGTGTCCCACTCAGACAATCTATTTTGTGCTCCATTTCCTTCGCACAATTTTCGGTTCAATTTAGGACAATTAATTATCTACCGTAAAACCTGATTTATTTTCCAATTTAATTTCGGGACCCGACATCGACCCAATCTAGTCGACCCAAAGTATGGACGCGGCCCATATGAAGCCTACTACCCACATGAAACTTGTGTCCCATTTATTGGAGTCCCCGCATGTTGTTTATTTGTCCATGATTATAAATCTCAATTTTAATTCCATTATTGCACCCGGTCCGATTTTGACTCAACCCGGCTCTACCGAACCCGCACCCAAGCTCCCTATTGTCCTCTCATGACTGCCCAAATACCTTACATAATTTTTCTATTTTTTTCCATTTTGAAAATATCTTTCTCTCTCCACTTTACAAATATCTATATTTTATATATATATATATATATATATATATATATATATATATATATATATATATATATATATATATATATATATATATATATATATTATATATATATACACACTCTCTTTCCTCCTTAAAACACTCACATACATCACCCCATCCCCATCTCCAGCACAGCTAACCCCCCCTTTGGCCGACTTCATCTATCTCTCCCTTTCTTTTTATAATATCACTCTCTCTCCCCCTCTCTATTATATTTATACACACTCTCTCTCTCACTCTTTAAATATTACACACTCACCTCTCCTCTCCAATATACACACAGCAGCAGCCATGCTTGGCCGAGCCCCTCTCCTTGCCGACATCACCACCTCACCATCATCTTCTTCTTCTTCTTCTTCTTCTTCACAACCCTCTCCTCCTTCATTATCATCAAACCACCATCACCATACCATCACCAAACCGCCACCACCTCCATCATCCACACGCCACCACCACCGAGCACCACCCTCGTCGTGCCCATGGCCGCCGCCGCGTGCGCGTGCGCCTGCACGCAGCAGCAGCCGCGGCGCAGCCTCGCAGCAGCAGCGAGCGCACGACCGTGCGCGCTGTCGCCGCCACCGGTGCTGCCGCGCGGCCAACCGCCACCGCATGGCCGGCCACCCCTGGCCGGCGAGCCCCGACGAGCTCTCCCGTGGCGCGCGTCATCTCCCACGACGCGTTGCCGAGGCGATTCGTGCATTTCGCACAAAATCCCGTCGACGCGCGCGCGGGTTGAATCCAGAAATAGGGTTTCGGGACAGCAAATTTGCGCACATTTTTCGGGAAATCCGACCGTTGGATCGGCGATTTCTTCACTCCATCGTAATCTCGGTATATAGCACTTCACTCCCCTCAATTTTTGTCCGTTAATTACGTCGTTTGATACCTCAAAACTGGCCACCAAGTTGACGTTTTAAATTAAACTGTTTTTGAACAGTTTCATGAAGCCGACTTCGTCAGCTCGTAACTTCGCCGTCGCAGCTCCGGTTGACGCGCTACCAGTTCCTGTGCGAAGCTGGTATAACTTTCTTCCTGCCCCCTTTAGATTTCATTTCAGTTTGAGCTTGTTAGGTCGGTCGAATTCGACGCCAAAGTTGGCCGTTCGAATTCTTAGTGTTGCACTTGTAAAATTCCACTTTTGAACCCGGGACTCCGGATTCAATTTCTGACACCACCAGTAGACTCGTGGCGTCGTTCTGGCATGTTTTCATATAAAATTTGCTTGATTTGGAGAACGTGGGCCCTGGCACGCATTTCGGTGCAAAGCGGGTCCCACTTTTCGAGTCAACGGGTCACTTTGAGATCGGCTCATCGGAATCCCATTCCGGATATACCGTTGAGTTCGTATCGTCATTCTGGACTCGTTGACATATAATTTGCTGAGTTTTGAAGACATTTGCTCCGGCACGTATTTCCGTGCAAACCGGATACCAAGTGTCCGCGTCAACGTATCATTTTGAGATCGGCACATCGGAATCCTATTTCGGACATACCGTTGGGTTCGTATCGTCATTCTGGTTTAGTAGACATATAATTTGCTAGGTTTTGTAGACTTCTATTCTGACACGTTTTTCGGTGCAAAGTGTGTCCAACGACGGACATCATTTTGACCCGAAATTATCGTTTTGTCCCTGTGTCCAAATTGGACTTATGGGTAGGCTATCCTAGCTGATTTGACCGTTCTGGACACGTTGGGGATATTTATTTTATCATCCGACAACATCTGTAGATTTTGATTATGTATTATCCTTAATTTATAATTAATTATTTTTCTAGATATTGTTACTTTCTGGTTTTGAATTTTTATATATATTTTAATTGCTGTAAAAATCTTGGAAAAATGGTATTTAAATATTATGTTAATTTAGCTAATTTATTATAATTTTTCTAGCATTTAATAAGTACTTTTGGTATTTTATAAAAATAGGAAAACAGAACTCATTTTCAGTATATTTATGTTTGCTGATTTTTAATAAATATTTATGAAGGTTTATAAATTCCAAAAAAATTAGTATAAATTTCTATAATTAACAAGGATTATTTTGGTACTTTATTTTATATATAATTTAGCTTTTTGTCTATCTCAACAATTGTTGGAACTTAGTGTACAGTTTGATTTAATTATTGAATAATTATGACTTGTAATGTTTTGTGTTCTTTTGAGTTATTGTAGTATTGGACCACCCCCTACACTAGTGTATAGATCCTAGGAAGTTAGTTTGTGTATAGTGGCACTCCACATTAGACTTTTATGCTAGGTCCCCACTTGGCTAGTATCCAGTCAGGAGTTGTGTCACACCACTAGTATATTATTGAACATAGCTTAGAACTGAGTTTGTATATCATTATTGACAGGATACCGGACATCTATATCTTCGTAATAGTATTCTTGCTTTGTTCGAGGCAAGTATATCTACACACTCATTTACTGTCTTTTAATGCTAGAACATGTATTAACCCTGGTAAAATACTGCTTTCTGAATAACTGCAAGATAAATCTTCACATGTTACATTAATTTGGTCCCTACCATGCTTAGGACAGTTTTTATATCTTCACATGTTTCATACTGGTTCTCGGTACATGTTTCACTATGTTTTATACTGCTCTGAGTATTCACATGTTTTATACTGCTCCCAGTACCTGCTATGTTTATACTGCTCCCAGTACCTGCTATGTTTATACTGCTCCCAGTATCTCTCACATACTTTATATCGTTCTCGTATCCCCCACATGTTTTTACTGTTCTCGTATCTCTCACATGTTTAAATAACGGATTAAGGGAAAACTGTTAGTATTGTACGTGAACATGACCCCCTTCTCCGTATGTACTTACCGCGCTCGGTGCCATTCTATATGTGACCTTGCCGTATGTTCTGGCCCCGCGTTTGTGTATGGATATACACCGATGCCGTTATGTGTACGTATGTGTACATCAGAAAATTGATATGTACCGCTGTACATCCTATTCACCTATTGACCGATTCACGTACATACTACAGTTTTAAACTTTTAAACTATATGTTGTCATTTCTAAAAAGAACCAATTAAACCATGATATGCCATGTTCCCTATGTTACCATGATACTGTGATCCCAGTTGTACCATGAGGCCATGTTTTCCAGTATTTTCTGTTTTATAGACTTATCACACCATATTTCTTGTTGTACATCTCTTTTATTATATGTTCAGTACTTTAGTTGTAGAGGTTGTACTTGCTCCCGTCCTGACAGGATAACGTTGTAGGTTCACTTTTCGAGGAGGATAATGCTATGTGTTTCATATTGGCACTGATTTTGAGGACCTGGCCTTAGCTCCAGAAGAGGCCCCAGCGGGTAACCTTGCTTAGTCATTTCCATATGTTTTGAGATTGAGACTTTGGTATGTTCTTATATTTGGATACTGGACTTTGTCTCCAGTTAGATACTTTGGTTATGTATTTTTAAGTCTGTGCTCATGTTACCTTCGCTTATAGATGCTGTGTTGTGATGAACTTTAAATGTGATTTTAGAACTGTTAGTAGCTTAGATCATTTATTGTCTATTCTTAGAATAGCTTACTGCGCTTTAACCAAGCGTAGGCTGGACATGGCTCGGCCCGGCCCAACAATTTGGGTAACGGGTCGTGACACGGGAGAAGGGAGGCGGAGGGGGGGGCTGCTCATCTTAACCATTCATCATTCATTCATTAGTTGGTTTTTAGAATTAATACTGTCAGAGCAGAAAAAATTAAAATAAATATGGAGGATTGGACGGGAATATGATGAGTCCATTTTGAAAGAGATAAGGAAATTTTTCATATTTATATATTATATATATATATATATATATATATATATATATATATATATATATATATATATATATATATATATGTTAAAAAAAAAAAAAAAAAAAATATATATATATATATATGTTAAATTATTGAGTCTTTGTTTGCTACCTCCGACCACTGGAAAAGTGCAGCCAAAGAAGCGACTTTCTTCTTCCCATCACATGCGCTTATTACAGGTGAAGATTTCCCATCTTTACTCCCATAAATTAATTGTTGGAGATTTTTTTTTTTGGGGTCTTTGTAATCATTTCTAATCTTGTGGAGGAGGGGAGGGGATTTTGTGGAGGAGGGGGGAACGAACGGGCAAGGGGGGATTTGGGTTTTGGGTTTTTTTTTTCTTTTTGTTTTGTTTTGTTTTGTTTTGTTTTTTCCCTTTGGTAGCCCTTAGTAAAATGGTTCATTTTAGGTTGTCCTTAGTAAAAATAAGAGTGTAGGATGGTTGTCCTTAGTAGGTTGGTGGCCCTTAGTAAAAATGGGATGGCCTTTAACATTTGCCATTATAAATGGCGTTGCTCGATACACTAATCTTATTTTTTGAGATGTCCGACGAAACGCACGGACCTACTGTCCCAAACGCCTACCATTATTATAAACGATTAAACGGCGTGGCTCGATCCACTATCTTTTTTTTTAGATGTTCGACGATACGTACGGTCCTACTGTCCTAAACTCCTATCATTTTTATAAATGGCGTGGCTCGATCCACTGATCTTATTTTTTTAGATGTCCGACGATACGCACAGGACTTTGTGCACACTGCATTACAAGCCTTTTCGGCCTACTGTTCCAAACTCCTACCATTATTATAAATGGCATGGCTCGATCCACTTAGACCTGTCAATGGATAGTCGAAAATTCGAATCCGGTCCGATTCCGTATCCGAACTTTCGGATATTTTTCAAAATTTCGGATATCGGATTCGGATATCCGAATATTTTTCGGATATTATCCATTTTCGGATACGAATTCGGATATTAAGGTATTCGAATCTGTTAATATCCGATCGGACTTTAAATTACAAATTTCGGATATCGAATTCGGATATCGGATATCCAAAATTTTATATATATTATAGTATAATGTATATGTAATATATATTAATTAATAGAGAAGATTAAAGTATTTTATTCTTAACTAACTTTTACATAAAATAATTATAATATAATTTATATATAATAGTAATATATATTAATTACAATTTACAACAAAAGAAGAAAGGACTCAAATATGTAGAGAAATATTGTCCGATATCCGTTAAACTAGACGAATACGAATTCGGAGTGTCAAAAGAGATATCCGTTCGGATATCGGATCAGATTCGGATATTACAAAAAAAAAATTCGGATACGGATACGGATATTGTCCTGTCCGTACCGATAAGCATCCGTTGACACCCCTAGATCCACTGATCTTCTGTCATCGAGCCGAAGTTTTATTGTCACGCCCCGCTCCCGTAGGAGCGATCGTCCTCGCTAAGGCGTGACGCCGCATGGGCCTAGGTTGCGCCCGTGCAAGGCCAAGTCCAGAAACGGCCGATTTGAGCTAGGCCACAGAGTCGTACAGAGTGTCCCCATTGCAGCGAAAAGTAAATGAACACAAATTGAAGCGAATTCAAACTCTTTATTGATATTCAAGAAGTTTACAAGCGGCGCTAGGCCGAGTTTATAAATCTCTCATGCTCTCTCTCTCTCTCTCTCTCTCTGAAACATAAAAGGCGTGCCAAATGGCTTACAACATGGAATGATTCATGGCGATGTTCTAATACATTATGTCCTGTATATGGTGCTCCAGCTCCTTGCAACGCTCCAAGGCTCCAGAGATAGCTCCACGCCTTAGCACGTTCGAGGGAAGCTCTGCACCCGTTGGCGTCTCCTGCATCCTGCAAGCAGACTGTGGGGTTATCGGTATATTGTTATGCACTGGTGGGGAGGCTAGCTCGCCCACAATGCTATCATTACCAAACACGTTCCATTTACTTTTGTGCACCGTCTATCATTCATTGTCTTTCTAATCTTGCCTTAGGATCAGTTTCATGGCATATTTCGTAACCTATCTCGTGTTGCCGAATTCAAGTGTCTGCATAAAAATGCATGCACGACTTACCCATACTTACCGTCAGGCCTTCCCTGTCCAAAGTAAACCAAGTTAGTCAACAATTCACATGTAGTAACTTAACGTGATTCATGTAAACATTCAATGTTAAGGGCGTGTCCCTGCCTCAGGTTCTAGCACGTCGTGGGCACGTTATCTAACTCACTTGCATAAAGTACTCTTATCATTTGGTATGTTACATTTCAAGAATGTTCAGAGTGTTACATTTCAAGCATGTTCAGAGTGTTACATTTCCAGCATGTTCAGGATGTTACATTTCAAGCATGTTCAGGAGGCACTTCATTTAGTTAACTTAGACTACTTGTTTCAATACAAGGACTTGCATGTAGATTGCCACCAGCATAGCCCACTTAATCTACATGCACGGGTCGCTGGCATCACAAGCCATTTAGGACATATCACTTGGGCATTCTCACCTATCAAAGGGTGATGGCCGGTACACCTTGATAGTCGCTTGAAATGCCTGGCCTTACGTCTCCTTGAGTGGCCGAGCCCTCACTCAAAGCAGCCCGTAAGCCCCATGTCTGATTCCGCCTAGGCCGGCCACGGTATTCCCCCCCATCGCCCGTGTCGCAGAATCCTTCCTCATGACGGCCACGGTATTCCCCCCATCTTCCGTACCGTTTGTCCATGACCATTTCGTATTGACTTGTCATTTAACTTAACGGCTGTCTTTGAGCCATAATGCGTTATCGACCAGGTTGGCGTCCGTGCAGCGCGTGTAGCGAGCCCCGTTGCACGTGTCCGTCATACCTATCACTAACCATTCTTTTCTTTTTTGTCTTTTATTCACTCTTTCATTTCTTTCTTTCACTTGTTCGTTCATTCATTCATTCTTCACGTATTCATTCATTCATTCGTTGATTCATTCATTCACTTATTCGTTCATTCATTCATTCATACATTATGCAACTTCCCGTGCGGGAGTCGCCTTGGCGACCCATCGGTCCCGAAGTCTTTCAGTATTGCTATACTCTACTCGGAACGACTATGTTAATAGTCTTCCGTTTCATTGTTGTAAACCATTCATTGTTTCATTGTTGAACGCGTAAGGGACTTGAACGTGAGCTTGTGCCTTAGCACGAGCGTAGAGCACGGTACGAGAGTTTCTATGTTCGCCGAGTTCTTTTCCATGTTCTAAACAAGCATACAAGATGGGATTATTTCCTTAGTTAGGTGCGTTGAGTCATTTATTAGCATGTACGGTGTTAACGCCTAGCGATTCTAGCAATAGTGTCCGTATTGTTATGTGTCTAGGCTAAGCAAAGACGGGTTCATCGGAGCCACCCACCTTAGCGATGTTCGCATCGGCCGAGCGATAAGTCTGGATTCATCTTGATGGGCCAATGTAAGCCTTGCATCGATTCTTCATCAGGTCGATGCCAACTCTTCGGGTCGACGGCTTGTTTGAGTTGTTGCACTTGCCGTTTGAATCGGCGTTCCGCTAGGGCGGAGCGGGTCATTACATAATACACCACTCAAAATAAGTCTCGTCCTCGAGACTTCCTGAGTGCAGGTCTTCCTACCATTCCTTAACTCGTGTCGTCGTGTTTCTTAGACAATTCTATCGAACGGCTCTATCGTTCGATGGCATCGAACCATGCTCGGCTATCCTTCCAAGTTTTATGTCACATGTGTTTGATGAATTTTATTGAATGACTTTTTCACTCATGTTAGAGTTGATGGTACTTATTCAATTCAAGTATTTCTTCGTCTTGGTTGCTATTTCTTCGTGTCATGGGACTTAAATGGTCGCACGAGGCACGTTGTAATTTACCAAACTCAAGAGTCGTAAGCGGAGGCAAACTCACTTTCGTTTATCTCGGTCATCGAGATGATCCGATTCGCTTTTCAAGCGTTCTTGTCCACGAAATCAGTATGATTTCTTCTTAGCGGGGTCTGTAATGCCTGTAGTTCGTATTACGTATCTTGGAATACGTGTACGTATTTTATCTTGTATTACATATCTCTTGGCTTGGCTCGGTTTAGTTTGGGTTGGCTTGGTTCGGGTTGGGTTGCTTGGTTCATCATGGACCAAGAGAAAACCCCTACCTACCACCCCCATCATCCTTTATTAACCCATTTCCTTCATTCTCTCTCTTCATTACTCTTCTTCTTCTTCTCCACATTTACTTCTACACCTACCAGGAAGAGAGAGAGAGAGAGAGAGAGAGAGAGAGCTTAGGCAAGTGCAAACTTGCTTCATGATGGATCTCATGTTTTTTTGTTCCATTCTCTTCCTTAATAGATTCTAAGCCTCTTTAGAACTGGAAGTTTTCGGTTTTGATGGTTATATTCTTGTAGATCTAAGTTTTAAGTTCCTTCTTGTTTAGTTTTCTTGGTTTTGATCTCTAAAAACTAGGTATTTCCAAAAACTAGTGGTTCCAAGTTGTAGAGAATTCAATTTTATGCAGTTTTGGCTTTTGTTTTGCTTGATTTCGACTTTGAATGAGGAAGTTATGGCCATGGCAAGTTTTCGGAACTTTCATGGCTGAACTTGCTGTTTGGGGACGATGAACCCCAAGCGCCGAGAACCCCATGCGCCCGGGAGGCCATGCGCCGGGAGGCCATGTGCCGTGAAGTCCCGGCAATGCATCCCTTAACTCCGAGCGTGTCATGCGCGTAGGTTCCCTACGCGCATGTACTGAAGACGCAACGCGAGTTTTCCATGCGCCGATTTGTGCAGGAATCCCATGTACCGATTTGCACAGGAATCATGTAATGCTTGTGGTTCGTATTACGTATTTCTGGAATATGTGTACGTATTTATTCTTGTATTGCATAATTTCCTTACTTAGTTTCCTCCCTGGGCTTGGTTTATTCTTGGTTTGGGTTGGCTTGGTTCGGTTTGGGATTGCTCTTGGTTCATCATGAACCAAGGGGTGAACCCCCTACCTACCACCACCACTACCATTTATTAACCCTTATCCTTTCTCTCTCTTCATTTATCATCTTCTCCACCATTACTTCCTTACCTACCAGAGAGAGGAAGAGAGAGGTCTAGGCAAGTGCAACTTGCTTCATGGAGGAACTCTAATTTTATTGTTTCATTCTCTTCCTTACAGCATTTTAACTTACTTTAGAACTTGTCATTTTCACTTTCCATGACTAGATTCTTCTAGATCTAAGTTTACTTTATTTTCGGATTTCTTGGGTTTTGATCTACTTAATCCTGTTATTTCTGAGTTTTGAGGGTTCTATGTTGTAGAGAATCTCGTTCTACCCCATTTTGACCTATGGAAGTTCGGATTTGGGCTCCGGATGATAGAGTTATGCAGCTGGGAAGCCATGGCTTATGGTGTACTTCTTCTCGGAAATTTAGAGAAGAAGCACAGCCCCGAGCCGCATGGTGTACTTGACCGCATGAACATTCATGCGGCAAGTCAGTTCCAACCGCATGCACTATTGCCTTGACTTGACCGTGTGACAAGTTCATGCGGCAAGTATTCCCGGCCGTATGGGACCCAGTCAGTTCAGCCGCATAGGGCTGAGGACCTTATCCTGCCGCATCAGCTTATCTTGACCGCATGAGTTGGACCCAGCCGCATGTGCACAGCCTTGACGAGCCGCATGAACCAGACCCACTCGCTGGCCGAATGAGTCCTATATCCGCCAGCCGCATGAACTCCCCCCCGTCAGCCGCATAAGCAATCACCTTGACCCAGCCGCATGGGGCTCGACTTGGTTGAGCCGCATGGACTCATTTCCGCCAGCCGCAGGAGTACCCTTGCCCTCATGGCCGCATGTGTCTTGCCCTTCTCTTGGCCGCATGAGTTCGATTTATTCCAGCCGCATGAGAATTCCTCTCCTGCGAGCCGCATGGGTCCTTAGTTCCCCCGACCCGCATGAATCTCTCCCCAGCCGCATGAACCCGACCTCTTCCCCAGCCGCATGAGATCCATCCTGGCCGCATGTGCCTTAGCCACATGGCTCTTCTATAGTCCTGTATATTGATATTTTATTAGATATTTAACGTCCATTTTATATCCTTACGTCTTTTGTCCTGAACTTGAAAATCATGAATTCATTTGATATGTTTGGAATTGATAATTGAGCATGACGTGATAGTTGTAATGCCCTGAATCTGTTGCGGAGCACGGTGCGGGCTAGCGGCCGAATGGCCGAGTCGGATGAGAATTGGGGAAACTTTACCAGGATCGCGGGATAATAAATTGAGATCCTTTCCTCGTTATGGATTGGACTCTTTTGAAATGATGCCCAAGATGCAGTGGCGCGCGTCTTGGGGAAAGAGTTCTATATAAGAGTCGCTTTCCCCGAGACCGTTGCCCTGCTGGTTTTCGATGTCGCTTTTGCTGTTGGCTTTTGTGTGCGTTTTCGTGATTGTTTTCGATGAATGTTTTCATGGATTTACTTTCACCGTCTATGCATTTCATATCGAATAACTGAGAGAAAGAGAAGAAGTATGCTGACCAGAAGTTGGTGCCAATGCAGGTGCTAACGCGGAGAACCTAGGGTGACGTTGCGTGGAAGACCTCTTTCTCTCGGCAATTCACCAACAAGTGAGTGGCTTTGATCCTTCGACGATCCTTGATCTTCGCGCATAACAATGGTAGACTTGTTATTGCGTTCGGTGCTTAATAAAAGATGCCTAGTAATAATACGGAAAAGATAATGAAAGATAAATTATCACATGGCTAGTCTTATGTTGTAAATCGAATGATGCTCGTATGCTATATGAATTGTTTAACAGGTGATGCAAAGACCCAAGTATTGGGCGGTAAGTATATCGGACTTCGGTTCGAAAGAATGTGTTAAACATGAATAGTCCTTTGGTTGGATGAACGAATATGCGAGCCTATGGCTCAAAGTAAGATGGTAAGATGGCAAGTTGGAAAGATGGGAAAATGGCAAGATAAAATGAGAACTAAGACTATGTGTAGAAGATGCTATTATCATGCATGTCATGTCCCTTATTAGTTAAGTTGTATTGCATGCATGGTCATGGACAACTTGTATACAAGGTAGTTCCTCGAACGGTACTCCGAGGCCACGGAACCGATTCGGCCTAGGAGGAACGTTGTGCTGAAGTAGTAGCACAGTGCTGAAGTAGTAGCACAGTGCTGAAGTAGTAGCACGGTCTTTCGGGAACCTTCCGGATGGGCTAGCTACCCATCGCTGAAGGGGAGCCGTCCGACCAAGATGTCCCAGATGGCGTGTAGTCAGTGACCTTCATATAGACATGTGGCATAGCTAACATTGTCTTATGCAGGCAGAGTAAGTGGTATTCATAAATATGTACAGGGATGGCTATCGACCGTGGGTAAGATTCACCAAATTGGTGATCAATATGAACTGCTTATGTTAGATCAACATGAATTGCTTATGTTTCTAACATCACTGTATGCTCCTTATATTTCTCATCAAATATATGAATTGTTAATGGACCCTAAGGCAAGATAGAAAGAATACAAATCAATGGTGAACATTTATGTAATTTTACTACTGTTGATTTATGGTGAGATTGGTTACAGCTGCTCACCAGTACATATGTGGCAATGTACTGACCCTCGTCTCCACAGGTGCCGGGAACCTAGTGGATAATCATAGACGCAGAAGGCTTGCTGTCCGACTCTTTAGAAGCTTCGTACATCTTGAAGTTTCCACTTGAAGAAGAAGGCATTTTGCTGAAGGTGGTTATTGCCGCATTATTAATAAAAGGATATGATGTATGGAACAAGTTGTATCTCATTTCAATATTTCTGCAAGTTGTAGCCAAGTTTGGCCTTTTATCTCGGCTGTTTGAGAGCCTTATGTTTATGCAATATAATTTCAAAGATATCAATAAAGAACTTATTTTAGATCATATCTGTGTTGCCAAAACTTCTTTATCATCCGCTGCGAATCTCTATTCTAAATGTCTCTTTTATAAAAGAAACACGAGCACGTCTTGTACAAGTGCAATTTCAGACTTGTACGGCATCACGCCTTAGTGAGGACGAACGATTCGGCGTGAATCTAAGCGGAGGCGAACGATTTCCGAATCGGGGCGTGACAATAGTGACCCGTAGTGGTGCACTCCTGACATAATAACCTGACATGACCTGATAGTGGCCCGTCGTGGCGCACTCCTGACTAGTACACTTGATATGATAAACCTGACATGATTATCTCGAATAGCTGTTGCGACGGCTACCTGACACGACATGACCTGTATAATGACCTGGACACCGTAGGCGATTGTGCTTGTATAAATAAACCAGTCCTGTCTTGCATCATGTCTAGGACAGGGACTCCTGAGTACCACGGTCAGAAGTACCTACTAAAATGGACTAAGGCTAATAACTAGATTAATATATTAGTCATGACGAGATTTTCCAGCTACAGGCAATCCCGTTACCTGGGCACGCCTTAGGATCTGTAGCCTGCCGTCGAGTAGGGCACATTTCCAGCACACTGTCATGTGTTGCACCCTTCAAACTACCTAAGGGTACATACGTTTCCTGGACGATGTACCCACCTGAATTCAACCCTAATCTTTCAACCCGGGTAACCTGGATGGTCTGCAGGGCTTGTGGCTGTGGAATAATCTCACTGCATCTTGTTAGTAATTAGGCTTGTGACAACCCTAGTTAGTTAAAGTATCAAGCTGTAATTCTTGCTTGGCCGTGAAGCGATTGGATGGAGTCTAACCAGTCTAGTCTTGCCCTGATCCTGTTCCAGATTATTGAATGACCAGAATGCTTGTATTTATTTTACCGATAAATGGTGAGAATTCCAAGTTCTGTTCAGACGAAGGGTTACAACCCCGGTCCTTGTTTGGTTTACGGGTTGTAACCTGGTTATCTGAATAGTTCCATGGTTATCTCGTCGTATATCATCCTGATGTAATTTCTTTATTTCCAGTTCTTACTTTTATTTATATCTTGTGCTGATTGCTGGTTTTAGTTCCTAAGTGAAGCTTCCTTTGTGGCACTTGCTCTATCTGGGGTCTGACCCAGCTGGTTTTGTGTGGCCAGATTTCGGAGCAGCTCCGGAGGATCTACCGACCTTCCAGCCAGATGGTGGCCACTAGACGGAATCCTGGCAACGAGTGGGTTTATTTTTGATCTCCCACTTTATTGTAAAAATATTCTTTTGAGACGTTTAGCCGACGAGCACCTGTTTAGCTCGATTGCACTTTACTTACTGTCTGTCTACGGGCTGTAACATGATTGACAGATCCTAGGGTTGATCATGTATGACTAAACTCTTGCTATTCCTAACATTTTGTAACGACTAGCTTCATGATCAACTGAATATGTAATGTTTGGGACGCCTTACTATTGTATATTTAATGATCATACTTCTTGTAACCTTTTACTTACTTGCTTGTGATTGAGACACTAGGCTTGTTCATGACCTTAAGATACTATTGGCTTGTAGATAAACCCTCATGTATCTAGACAGCCGTGACCGTATAGCGAGATGGATTCCATTTCATATACGTAGCTGGTTATGTCTGCCCCCGCTCTCCAGTATTCTGGTTCTGGGGCGTGACAAATCCCATGCGCCAATTGGTGCAGGAATCCCATGCGCCGATTTGCGCAGGAATCCCATGCGCCGATTTGTGCAGGAATCCCATGCGCCGATTGCGCAGGAATCCCATGCGCCGATTTGTGCAGGAGTCCCATGCGCCGATTTGTGCAGGAATCCCATGCGCCGATTGTGCAGAAATCCTATGCGCCGGAATTACTCTATTTCGCTGTATTTGCCTGTTTAAGTTGTTTTGTAGCTAGAATCTTGAAAAACTCAAAATATGAAAGTTGTAGATCTTTTCCTTGGCTTCAAGAATATGTCACTAGTTATTTTATGCAAGTTTCTCTCATTCATGATAAGGTAAGAATAGAACACGATAGTGGCCCGCCGTGGCGCACTCTTAATAAGTAAACTGACATGATGTATCTCGACAAGCTGTTACGACAGCTAGCCTGACATGACAAGTATGAATGACCTGGACATCGTGGGCGATTGTGTTTGCACAAATAAACCAGTACTGTCTTGCATCATGTCTAGGATAGGGATCCTTGAGTACCACGGTCAGGGATACCTACTGCAATTGACTAAGGCTAATAAACTAGAATAATTCAGTAGTCATGAAGAGATTTTCCAGCTACAGGCAATCCCGTTATCTGGACGCATTAAGTGGACTTGTAGCCTACCGATGAGTCGGGCACATTTTCAGCACACAGTCACGTGTTGCATTCTTCATAACGGATATTCGACCCGGATAACCGGATGGTCTGCAGGGCTTGTGGCTGTTGGGATAATCTCATTACATCTTACTAGTAACTAGGCCTGTGATAACCCTAGTTAGTTAAAAGTATCAAGCCGTACTCTTGATTGGCCGTGATTGATTGGATGAAGTTTATTCCAGCTTAGTCTTATCTTGATCCTGTGCAAGATTGTGACATGACATGATTACTGATGCTTGCCTTAACAATAACGATCGGGGGTCCAATTCTGTTCAGGCGAAGGGTTACAACCCCGGTCCTTATTTGGTTTAAGGGTTGTAACCTGGCTCCCGGAGCAGTTATGTGTCCTCTCTTCGTTTATTGCCTTATTGCAACCCCTGTCATGCTCGTCATGTTTTACCTTACTTCAATACCATGATTATTTATACTGGCCTTAACAATAAAGATCAGAGGTCCAGTTCTGTTCAGGCGAAGGGTTACAACTCCGGTCCTTGTTTGGTTTAAGGGTTGTAATCTGGCTCCCAGAGCAGTTCTGTGTCCTCTCTTCGTTTATTGTCTTGTTACCTTATCAATAATAATTGAGACGGGCTTCTATTCAGGCGAAGGATTGCAACCCCGGTCCTTGTTTGGTTTAAGGGTTGCAGTCTGGCTACTTGAATGGTTTCTCCGTGCTCAATATATTATTGTTATCTCAGTTATTATCAGTATCTTTAATTACCTTTGCTATTTATTTGTGATATGCTGGTTTAGTTCCTAAGTGAAGCCTCCTTTGTGGCACTTGCTCTTTTTGGGGTCTGACCCAGCTAGTTTTGTATGGCCAGATATCGGAGCAGCTCCAGAGGATCTACCTACCTTCCAGCCAGATGGTGTCCACCAGGCGTAACCCTGGCAACGAGTGGATTCCTTTTGTCCTCCCACTTATTTGTAAAATTATTCTTTTGAGGCGTTTAGCCGACGAGCACGTGTTAGCTCGATTGCACCTTTGCTTACTGTCTGCCTACGGGCTGTAACATGATTGACAGATCCTAGGGTTGATCATGTATGACTGAACTCTTGCTAGTCTTGACATTTTGTACGACTAGCTTCATGATCATCCAATATGTAATGTATGGAACGCCTTGCTATTATTTATTGGTGCTCTGACATCTTGTAACTATTATTGCTTGCTTGAGATTGAGACAATAGGCTTGTTCATGACCATAGGAGACAGTTGGCTTGTAGTTAAACCCTCATGTATCTAGACAGCCGTGATCGTATAGCGAGGTGGGTTGCACTTCAATATACGTAGCTGGCTATGTACGCCCCCGCTCTCCAGCATTCTGGTTTTGGGGCGTGACAGGGTCGACCAAGTCTAAATAATTTTCGTCCGATTCAAGACCAAGTATTGCACTATCATCGAGTATATCTTCCTATCAATGGTTCAATTCTTTATACCAACTTTTACTTGCACGATATCGATTCCATATCGTTCACTTGTTTAGGGCCAATCTCGTTGTCGTTCACGCACACTCCGCTCACACGTTTTCTTGATTCCGAGCCACTCTCGTACTAGTATCATTTCCTTCTTTTAACACGATCTCAGTCCCCGATACTTTCCATTCCTCAAGTCTCGTTTGGAATTCAACGTGTCACTTGGTTGGATCGTGCACACATTTCAGGCGTCCCCAAAATACATGCATTCAGCCAAGTCGCATGATAGAGAATTTATCATTCTCATTCGAGTCGCATCGTGCACATACTCCGGCGTCCCTGAAATATATACATGTCAGCCGAATCTCGTGAGCAGGGTTTCCTATCCTTGATTTACTCTTTTAATCCATGCCAATCCTCAAGATCAATATTTCGATTGCTAACACTTGAAACAGGGCATCTCGCCTAACCGCTAGGCCATCTTTTCGAGGCCAAGTCAATGTCAGGATTGGAATCATAGTTCCCCAACAATAATGCCAACACTGACCCCAATCCTAGGGTCAAACCATAGTCGGTAGTACGAAATTTTCTACCCAAGCTCGCGTCACTCAGATTTCTAAACATCGAGCACGATCACCTATTCGCATCAATGCATTCGTTGCGCGTATTCGAATCCATTCAAATCACCAATTTTAACCAATTCATGTATTCGATCACGAGGTCGTCTAACTTTGACAATATGTTGCGCTCCAATCTCACGCGAGTCCGATTATCCACGGTGGTTCATGAATCACCATACAACGCACCCGCGGAATAATCATTCTCATCGGATCGTAACTCTTGTTTGAGTCCAGACTAAGTCATTCTCGATACGCGGATTGGACCTACGCAATCATCAAATTCAATCATCAAGCACACTGAGTCATTCTCAAGTTCACATTCGCGTCAAACCACAAATCGAAGCACATAAATTGCCACGCCACGCAAGTTTGATCACCCCCGCTGTATGAATCACCATACCAGCGCTCACGCGGAGTGATCGCCCTAATCGGCACGACGCATATGCGAGACTGGAGTTGCGCTCGCATAAGACAATGATGTCGACGTTGGGGTTATCGTCGAAGTAAATCCAAGCATTTCATTTTCGTCCAAGCTAAGATCTCAGTTCGATAGTCCATTCATAATTCGTTCAACTAGGAAATCCTCGAGCCAAGTTTATCTTTTCCACGACACATTTCAACATCCCGAGTATAGCATCCACCGGAACAATAATATTTGCACGATCGTCATTTGCCGAGTCAGAGTACCCCCGAGTTATCGCATATCGATCTTTGATACGCCTCAATACCATCGATGATATGCGTAACCTGACGATCTTCCTTTGCAACCAATTTCGAGTCGTTCGTTGATGCTTGTTGTCCGAGTTGGATATTTCAAATTTTTCTCGATATTCAAGATCAAGTTCGATCGCTATTCCTCAAGCTCGTTTCAAGATCGTTGTTCAAAACTCAAGTCACATTTCATTTGAATCAATCCGAAATCGTACGTGCGATCCTTTAAGTTTCCTCGATCAAGATCATTCATCTTCATTCATCGTTCCGAATCATTTTCTAACACGCGTTGCCCATTCACAAGTTGTCCGAACGACATCTCGTTCGGGACATTCGATGTCACGACCAAACTAAGCGTGACGCGTTCCAAGACGTTGTGCGATCGCATCGTTTCGCCGACATACTCGTTCTATCCGTATATCCTTTAGTCTCGCTCGAATAGCTTCTATGACGTTCATACACCACTCAGGGTTCAAGCCACTCGACTAGTCGTCGACACTCATTCTTATTCTTCCTCGAAGCCATCACATACACCACTTGGGTTCAAGTCATTCTACAAATCCTCAATCACATTCGCATCATTTGCTAAGACATTTTTCAGATTCGTTAGACGAATCTCTAGCGTAATCGCTCACGCGTATCGTTGTACTAAGTCGTTCGCACTATTCCTCAAGATCCAAATCAATCTTCCGTGCACGCGTAAGCGTTAGTTTGATAGTGTTCCTATCGACATACACTCTAAGTGTAGCTTCGTTTTCGACCGAGCGGTACTTGATATTGCTCACAACTCGATTGCACCAAAAGTCGAGGTGCGCGATACGCGGCACAACTTAGCCAAAAGGCTGCGTGCATAACCATCCCGTTCGAACTATACTTCGATCTCGTGTACGTGTTCACTATTGTCAGCGTAAGGTTATTCAAGCACGCTTTGCGTTTGCTAACTTCTAGCATTTTAGTTTTCTTTCGACTTAGGTCCGTCATGGTTTGGCATAAAGGCCTTCGCCTATCGATCCCGTTCAACCGAGTACTTGTACGAGCTTTTGAAATATTAGACTTATTGTATGGAACATCCCAAGGCACAACGAGAGAGAGAGAGAGCGCACACTTCTTTTGTTTCAACGAGCTTTCAAAACTGAAAAAATCGAAATAAAGTCCAAGGATGTAAAGCCGTGCTCTGATACCAATCTGTCATGCCCCGCTCCCGTAGGAGCGACCGTCCTCGCTAAGGCGTGACGCCGCACGGGCCTAGGTTGCGCCCGTGCAAGGCCAAGTCCAGAAACGGCCGATTTGAGCTAGGCCATAGAGTCGCACAGAGTGTCCCCATTGCAGCGAAAAGTAAATGAACACAAATTGACGCGAATTCAAACTCTTTATTGATATTCAAGAAGTTTACAAGCGGCGCTAGGCCGAGTTTACAAATCTCTCAGGCTCTCTCTCTCTCTCTGAAATATAAAAGGCGTGCCAAATGGCTTACAACATGGAATGATTCATGGCGATGTTCCGATACATTATGTCCTGTATATGGTGCTCCAGCTACTTGCAACGCTCCAAGGCTCCAGAGATAGCTCCGCACCTTAGCACGTTCGAGGGAAGCTCCGCATCCGCTGGCGTCTCCTGCATCCTGCAAGCAGACTGTGGGGTTATCAGTACATTGTTATGCACTGGTGGGGAGGCTAGCTCGCCCACAATGCTATCATTATCAAACACGTTCCATTTACTTTTGTGCACCGTCTATCATTCATTATCTTTCTAATCTTGCCTTAGGATCAGTTTCATGGCATATTTCGTAACCTATCTCGTGTTGCCGAATTCAAGTGTATGCATGGAAATGCATGCACGACTTACCCATGCTTACCGTCCGGCCTTCCCTGTCCAAAGTAAACCAAGTTAGTCAACAATTCACATGTAGTAACTTAACGTGATTCATGTAAACATTCAATGTTAAGGGCGTGTCCCTGCCTCAGGTTCTAGCACGTCGTGGGCACGTTATCTAACTCACTTGCATAAAGTACTCTTATCATTTGGTGTGTTACATTTCAAGAATGTTCAGAGTGTTACATTTCAAGCATGTTCAGAGTGTTATATTTCCAGCATGTTCAGGATGTTACATTTCAAGCATGTTCAGGAGGCACTTCATTTAGTTAATTTAGACTACTTGTTTCAATGCAAGGACTTGCACGTGGATTGCCACCAGCATAGCCCACTTAATCTACATGCACGGGTCGCTGGCATCACAAGCCATTTAGGACATATCACTTGGGCATTCTCACCTATCGAAACGTGATGGCTGGTACACCTTGATAGTCTCTTGAAATGCCTGGCCTTACGTCTCCTTGAGTGGCCGAGCCCCCACTCAAAGCAGCCCGTAAGTCCCATGTCTGATTCCGCCTAGGCCGGCCACGGTATTCTTTCCCATCGTCCGTGCCACAGAATCCTTCCTCATGACGGCCACGGTATTCTCCCCCATCGTCCGTGCCGTTTGTCCACGACCATTTCGTATTGACTTGTCATTTAACTTAACGACTGTCTTTGAGCCATAATGCGTTATCGACCAGGTTGGCGTTCGTGCAGCGCGGGTAGCGAGCCCCGTTGCACGTGCCCGTCTTACCTGTCGCTAACCATTCTTTCCTTTCTTGTCTTTTATCACTCTTTCATTTCTTTCTTTCACTTGTTCGTTCATTCATTCATTCTTCACGTATTCATTCATTCATTCGTTGATTCATTCATTCACTTATTCGTTCATTCATTCATTCATTCATACATTATGCAACTCTCCGTGCGGGAGTCGTCTTGGCGACCCATCGGTCCCGAAGTCTTTCAATGTTGCTATACTCTAGTCGGAACGACTATGTCGATAGTCTTCCGTTTCATTGTTGTAAACCATTCATTGTTTCATTGTTGATCGCGTAAGGGACTTGAACGTGAGCTTGTGCCTTAGCACGAGCGTAGAGCGCGGTGCGAGAGTTTCTATGTTCGCCGAGTTCTTTTCCATGTTCTAAACAAGCATACAAGATGGGATTATTCCCTTAGCTAGGTGCGTTGAGTTATTTATTAGCATGTGCGGTGTTAACGCCTAGCGATTCTAGCAATAGTGTCCGCATTGTTATGTGTCTAGGCTAAGCAAAGACGGGTTCATCGGAGCCACCCACCTTAGCGATGTTCGCATCGGCCGAGCGATACTCCGAGCGCGCCTTTGAAAGTCTAAGTCTGGATTCATCTTGACGGGCCAATGTAAGCCTTGCATCGATTCTTCATCAGGTCGATGCCAACTCTTCGGGTCGACGGCTCGTTTGAGTCGTTGCACTTGCCGTTTGAATCGGCGTTCCGATAGGACGGAGCGGGTCATTACACTTATACATCTCCTTGGTAACCACAAGAGCCACTCCAATTCGGTGGTTGGATTATTTTAGTTGGAGCTAATTTGGATTGTCCTTTAACGTTAGATATATAAATATGGATTTAATTTGAATTTGTGTGGTTGTCCAAATCCAAAATCTTGTCACATTTATCGAGTCAGCCCAGTGTCACGGATTAAACGATCAAAAGAGTTTTAATGCAACATCGGACTAAAAAGATGGGTAAATTAGACGTGGGGGATGTTTCCACTTCACTAATTAGTTTGTAGTAAGTGGTTTTCTTTGTTTTCTCTTATTAGAGGTAAAAACAAACACATCCTTAAACGTATGAGATTGGTTATGTAGTTAATTTACAACAGTTCTTTTTAACTTTTAACTCTGATTCGTATTTTGCATCTCAAGAAAAAAAAAAAAAAAAAACCTGATTCGAATTTTCAAACTGATTGCAAGTTTACCGGTGATCTAGAAAATTATTCATTAAACTAAGTAAATTATAAAATAAAGAAAAAATTAGTATCTATAAATAAGAAGGCGCTCCTATCGGCTACTATAGTGTTTGTTTTGGCCATGCTAACTACATAAAAGTGAATCTTTTGTGTAAATTAGTTTTATATACTGTATGGTGATGATATAAGAGATGGACATAGCAAATAATCATTCAAATATCTATTTAGAAAAATAGATTAAGTGAGTCGCAAAAAATACTATAAAATATTGTTTAGAGGAATTTTACAAACGACTATATATGAGTATTATGTTGTGACAATCATCTACAATCGTCGGTGGATGATTTAAAAATTTTAACTACATTCTTAGAACAAAATATTCTAGGGCTTCGTTTGGTTCGCGGAATCAAAGGGTTGAGAAAAAAAAAAGTCATTAATTTTGTATACTTTGGTGTCAAAGAAATTAAGGAGGAAAGAAAAATAATTTTCAATTAAAAAATTAGAAAAAAAAATATGATTCCATTCATCCAAATAAAAAATTATTTTTTCACATTGAAGTGTTTTTATTCTTCTAATTTTTTAACATTTTCAAACATCCAAAAAATATTTATTGGAAATTATAATTTTCTAATAAAAATACCAAGGAGTTCATTTCCTTTCCATTCCTCCCCACAAACCAAACGAGGCCAGGAGTATCTTTCTAGGAATGATTCTTATTAAGGCTAATTATATGGACAGATCCAAAAGTGATCGGGACTATTCCATTGTGGCAGTTCTAGGACTGTCCACCTGGACTGTCAGAAAAGTGGACAGTTCTTGTTAGATCCTGACAGTCCTTGTTAAAAATTGGGCAGAAAAAAATTGAAAAAATTGAAAAAATGGACTAGTCTCGATCACTTTTGCCTATGTCCATATAATTAGCGCTTGTTAATTTTGAACACACGTCCCAATCACAAATATCACATGTTATTTTATAAAAGGAAATAAAAAGTGATAGAAACACAATATCCCCCCTTCACCGACAATCACATCCATCCGATCTGTCCACCCGACTGTTAGGAAGCCGGCCCCTTTCCTTCAAACAACCGGTGGTCCCCACAGGCTATCCAATGAACGTTTGACACGTATCATGAACACTGGAAATATAGCGTTTCTTCGGAAACCGATGCCGGGGATCTTTCGTGATTCGCCAATTGCCAGCTTTGCTTTAATTTCAAAGGACATTGTTTGTTACAGATCCCTGCAAGTTCTCATAATATCAAAGGTCACCGATGACTGATTAATTCCTTAGGGTCCTTGCAAAAATAATAATTTTATATTGTATTTTTTTAAAATTGTTTTTCAACGGAAATACAAAATAGAACAAAAATCTATATTATATACTAGTCTACATGTACGTGTTTTGCACATATTTTAATTAAAATATCATAATGTCAGCTTTCGTCTTTTCGTCTTTTCCAAGGGACTATTCATGTGTTTTTACTATCTTTTTACAATGTCAAGAGATTCGACATACGAATTTTATTTTTTGTATTATTTTCTATTGAGAACAATAGTCTTTGAAAAATGGTAAGGACAAAAATTTATTACTATTGAAACATGAAGAGTTGTATGGAAGAAAAAAAAATTTTATAACATGCAAACTTTATTGCTTTAACTGTTAAATATAAATGACATGCAAGTTGACATAATAATATCATGTTTATAAAATACTAAAGGGTAATTTAAGATTTTAAAAGTTTCACCACCACATTTTTCTATTATATAGTAGAATAGATATAATAGTAAAAAATTGGTTTCACCCTGCTTTTTTTTCTCCTTCTAAATATGTTCTTACCTAACTAAACTAATTAAAATTGTTCATCTATATTATATAATAAGAAAAGTTAATAATTTTTTTCTTCTAAATATGTCATAATCTAACTTTACTAATTTTAATTGTTCATCTATACTACTATATAATAGAAAATATTTGGTGTATTTTTTTTCCATATATGTTATTACCTAACTTTACTAGTTAAAATTGTTCATCTATACTACTGTAATTATTTTCTTCCAAATATTTTTTATCCAACTTTACTAATTAAATTGTTCATTAAATTGAATGAGAACAGCTAGATGATTACGTATATTTTTTTAGAAATATATAATTTGTTCTTCATATACCTTTTTGCTCTTTTCAAGTAATAGAATTTTAATTAAAAAACAGTTAAAATATGTGACAAATCCATAAAAACATTCTCAAATGCAAGCTAAATACCAAACGTACCACCACACGGACTGTTCGTAGAACTCTTTGTTCAATTCATGTAAAAAAAAAACTTTTGTGATCCCCTCTGACAACACATGTTAACAAACGAACTCATTTGACTCTCGTGGTTAGCAAAGAGATCCTTGGCTAGGCGGATGATCTCGGGGCAAATCGCGGAAGAGGTGTGTGAATGTGCGTGTGAAAATTAAGTGCAGTGGACAAAGTCCCGTGCATTACGTAGTGCGTCGAAAAAAAGAAAAAGAAAAACACATATTAACAGTTAACCCACTGTAATACCATTTTATGTAGGGACTTTATCAGAGTTGACTAGTCATAAACAATCCGGACAACACTAAGGAAAGTTGGAGGGACCTGTACAAAAGTTGTCACTTGCTTTAAATAGAGTCCAGAAGTGTGAGACAGAGAGCGGGAACACAGTAAACTGCTTTTCCATTTACGTCTCCTCTCTCTTTTTTCAGAAGAATCCGGCGTTTTTTTTTTTCAGGTTCGAATCGATCGAAAATTTCTTTTGTTAATGTTTAGATCTGATGCATTTGTTCTTGATTTGGGGGGAGAAATGTGGGTTCTGCTTTTGATTTAATTAGTTCTTGATATTTTTATCTATTTATTTATTTATTTATTTTTAGTTCTTGATATATATATACATCGCAGATCTTGAGTTCTTGCTGAACGGGAATACGTAGATCTGTAGAAGATCTGTAGTTCTTTCTATATTTTTGTTGTCGGTTTAGCAATACGAAAGGAAATGCTGGCCGAAATATCGGTTTCGTTTTGTGTGACGGAAACGATATTTTCTAGTTTTCGGAAGAAATCCTAACAAGTCGGTTAGTTTAGTGCCACAAGAAAATCGTGCTTTACCAGCCTATTAAGGATTTTTTTTCCCTTTTGTTTAAATCTGACTCTAAGAACACTGATATTTTCTTTTTCTTTTTTATTTTTAACTCCCCATCATAATTCGGAGGAATAATTTGCTTTTCCTTGGGATCACTTCTACCCAATAAGAACGCAATATGTCTCCACGTGCTAACCAGTAGAGCCAGAAAGCTTTGAGTTCTGACGGCCAGCCCTGGTCCATGGCAGCCAGGGCAACCGTCCATGGTCCACGGGTTCGGAGGGCCCAAAAAATTTAGTTTAAATGTAAATATATTAATTTTTTTTAATCTGAAATAGACAGGTTAGTATATTTCATGGGACTCTTTTAATACAAAATAATGATAGTGTAGTAGTTACTATGTTAGGCTTGCATATATGACGTCCTTAGTTCAGTTCTCAATTCTTGGTGATGACAATTTTATTGTTTATTTTTTTTACATTATATATGAACCTCATTTTGGAAGTTCGTCTTGGGCCTCCATAAGCTTAGGGCCAGCCCTGTTTTTGACGGGTGACACGAATTACATGTCCTTTCTATTCTAGATTATTGAATGATCCAAAGTATCAACATGGTGAGAAATGTCCGGCACTTGTAGCTCATGTGTAAAGTAGCGCGGACACCAGACGGGACCGGTTTGTTTCGAGCCTCCAACCGTAATGACGTGTAGGTGTGTGTGAGTTGTAACAAAAAAATGTGGTGAGAAATGAATGGAACCCATCGAACATCTAGTTATGTATCGGAGGATCTGGTGGACCATGCGTGCCATCATCTGAAAGTTTTGGACCACGTTGCATAAACAAAAAAACACAGATCCGACATGGGCATGGCCACATTTTCGAAATCAGTTTTTAGAAATTTTGGGATATATGCAGTTATGCACATAGAAGCTTATTTATATACATAGTTTATACATTAGATCTTGGTAGTATATATTTTCTTTGCATGGTTTGGATAGTAACAAAATATCAGGAAATAGTAGGAACTAGAATCATGGATATTCTAGCTATAAATTAGGGAAACATCCCATTTTAAATATGGAGTTCCTTGATCTCATATTAAAACACACTAGTATAAATGCGACTGTTGTAATTATTTTTATTTTTATTAAGACTACTTACGAAGACTAAAAAACTATTAGGAAAGATGAAATAACAGCTCTCTTAATTACCTACATGTTCCTATTAACTTTAATGAACAATTTTAATGAGTATACATATGCAAGGGTATATTTGGAAAAAAAGGTTTAATGGTGATTATATAGTAATATAGATATAGATATAGATAACAGTTGTAGATACAGATGTAGTAGATAACAGTTATAGATACAGATACAGATACAGATGTAGATAACAGTTGTTGGATACTGCACTTGCTGCACAAATATAATGGAATATGTCAAAAAAAAAAAAAAAAAACTGGAGCAAGCATCAATTCGCCTTACATATATTACATTGGAGAACATAGCTTTTCTCAAGCAAAGTCTTCTTGGATACGAGTCAAGTGTCAGTAAAAAACGAAGAAGAAAATAAATACTATAAACAAAGAAAGAGATACCTTAGTTACTGCCCGAAGAAATTTGTGAAATCCTTTGCTAACATAAGAATTTGCTTGTTAGAGCTTTGGAAAGTATGCTGCTAATAATAAAACGGCACTCCAAGCACGAGCCTGCCAATGCATTGTGATATCAAGTTCTGTCAGAAACATCTTATAAATTAGAAAGAAAAAAAAAAAATTCCAAGTTGAGATTACTTTATGACTGTCAATGCTATTATGCTATTGCTTCTGAAAGTTGTTAAATTTAGGCTAAGTTGACGAGACTAACTGATTATCTTCGAAATGGATTGTGTGATTATCAGTTGAACTTGGACTATGGCTCCACCTAGCGATGCTTCGGTCAAATCTTCTGAGCCACGCGCTTTGGTCAAATCTTCTGAGTCGCGCCATCCACGTCCACCTCTCAATGAAAGAATCCTGTCTTCCTTGTCCAGAAGGTCTGTTGCTGCACACCCATGGCATGACCTTGAAATAGGTACCAAGTTTTTCTTCGTTACCACTTAAACATTTTCATCTTTATACATCCTTGTACACTGTCTCGGTATAATGGTGTTCTTGTACATTTGTGTAATTTTCAGGTCCAGGTGCACCTACCATATTCAACTGTGTAAGGACATTACTTTCTCCAACAACAGACAAGTAAACTATAATCATTCTCTAGACTTGCTTAACAGACTTGGTACAGGAGTACAATGATATGCCTAACTATTAAAAGTGCAAATTCCTCTGACACGAGGACAGCTAAAACGCCTGCTTCATAACTGTATCTCCCTTATATAGAGCTGTGTGCAATAAGATTGAAAATGTTATTCTGTTTCAAATTTGAAGTCTTAATGTCTTTTTTTTGCAAGTATACAACATACTATACAAACATGTAGGAATAGGTAAAAAGTCCAACCATGAAGCACAACTTGTTCTACTGTATCATGCTTGGCTAAGAGCATCATTACTAAGGCTCATCCCATGCATTTTCTACATTCTAGATTTAGAATGTAGGAGCCTATTTTGTAGAATAGTAAGTCTCATCTATAGTTCTAATTTCTACAATTTCGGTTCCATTCCACCCGTAGGTGCTAAGGGTTGGGCCTCCCAATTTCTAGATTCTAGATTGTAGGAACTCATTTTGTAGAATAGTAAGTCTCAATTTAGAGACCAACTTTCTAGATTCTAGAATTTACATTATTATTTTTCCACATCAATTTTTAACCACACAATTTTTTGGATCGGAGCTCAGTTTATCATTTTTTACTGTTCTCATACAAATCCAACCAATTCTACATTTAACTCTTTTTTTTTTTTTTGAAATTTTGGGCCCCAAATTGCATTTGAGAGTCCCAACTACTAATGATGCTCTAAGAGAATAGTAAACAAGTTTCAATATGTATCGCTATATCTATTGAACA
Organism: Iris pallida; assembly: GCA_029216955.1. Taxonomy (NCBI): domain Eukaryota; kingdom Viridiplantae; phylum Streptophyta; class Magnoliopsida; order Asparagales; family Iridaceae; genus Iris; species Iris pallida. The sequence continues at coordinate 7,317,814 of JANAVB010025798.1, forward strand.
AAGTGTTCACTTCTAGGGAATTTCGAAAATTGCTTGATTTTTCTTATAATCAAATGATGACAATTAAGTCTTACATGCTGTCATTATCAGTTTTGATTTGAGCAAGCCTAATTATGCTAACAAATGGGTTGAGCTTCATTTCTCAATGATTCATGTAGGTGATTGAAATAGGAAAGGGAAGCAAGGTGAAATATGAACTAGATAAAACTACTGGGCTGATAAAGGTAGTCTAGATACTACTCTTACCAGGTTGTTTTAGTTCAATATATATGTCTAATTGTGTATGTCTTTCACGTATGCAGGTAGACCGTGTACTGTATTCATCAGTAGTGTACCCCCACAACTATGGTTTCATCCCTCGCACGCTTTGTGAGGATAACGATCCTATGGATGTCTTGGTTCTCATGCAGGTATCCAGTACCTGATGCATATTGTTATGACTTTCTTAAAGCTATGACATATCGTCTCTCTTGTGTTTTTAGCTTATTGCTTTTATCTTCTTTAAGTCGTGAACTATCAGGACATGCCATATAAATGTGTTCCCGGTTGTGATGTTAACAGGAACCTATTCTCCCTGGATGTTTTCTTCGCGCTAAAGCCATTGGCCTCATGCCAATGATTGATCAGGTAATAACTTCTAGGGATACACTTGGATGAGATTGTTGTTCTTGGAACTTATGTGAAGCTCTTAGTGTAAAGTTCTGATTCATTTTTTATCTTTGAAACAGGGAGAGAAAGACGACAAGATAATAGCCGTGTGTGCAGATGACCCGGAATATAAACACTACACTGACATCAAGGAGCTCCCACCTCATCGCTTAGCTGAAATCAGGCGCTTCTTCGAGGACTGTATCCTGAATTATAGCTTCAATTGGATCTACTTTACATGTATTTTCTAGTTAATAGATGAATGCTTAGTCAAGAGAAGCGCCGGCCCGGGGGTTGGGTTGCCATATCCAGAGGTAATTTTGGTTCTCCCTTGACACTTATTGTGTGCCAAACCTGGGGTTCACCCGCGATCCCGATCTCTTGTAGGGTCGTATTGATCTTGGGGGGTTACCCTAAGGGGCGTTTGATTCAAGTTTTGGAGGCTTGAGAATTTGTTTCGTATTCCTTACCCATGTTTGGTATGTGTAAGATTGGGAAATAGGGGGAATATGAGGGGCTTCACATTTCCATTGTTGTGGGAAAGTAAAACCCAAGGCCTCCCTTAGGAATAGTTTTGATTTCCTTAAGAATGTTGTTTGGGTGTATTTGTTTGGACAGTAATACCCTTCTTTCACTTTCAAAATTCCAAGTTCTATCCCAAACATGTGGATTTAGGTAATATAAGCATTATGAAATTAATGAAAGCATATTTATGAAAAACTAAAAAAAAAGATTCCTATTCCCATCTGAACCAAACATGTGAATGAAAAAATTAAAATTTTCGAACTATATATTCCCGATCTAACCAAACATGGGTATGGACATGTTGAATTCCTTTTCTACGTGAAAGGAAGGAAAAGTGGATTTCTAGGAATACAAAACTTTCATCCAAACGTTCCTAAATAGACTGGGGTTGCCCAAGTCCGAAGTCTTGTCGGACTTACCCCCGGCCCGGCCCGGCCCGGATCAAGAGTTACCATCTCATGATAGAAACCCTCCTTTCTGTCTTAATAAGGTTCTCCCATGCACAATAATAGGTTCCAAGATATTCATCAATAACAAGAACTTGCAAGATTTCTATACTTCTTCCATGGCCTGCCCTACTTGAAACATTACTAAAAAAGCATCTGAATATATGATGGATTTCATCTTTTATCTTTTCGTATATGTTTGTTTAAGCTATCTTAGTTTTTCCTCTGTGATAATATCATTAGTTGTCCTTAAACATGACGCGCCAGATAAGAAGAATGAGAACAAGGAGGTTGCTGTGAACGACTTCTTGCCTGCAGCTGAAGCATATAAAGCTATCCAGCACTCCATGTAAGAAATTCTTTCCTCTTTTCGATTTTGCTAGCTCTTCCATAGTCAGAAGAAATAGTTGCTATGTTCCAACTATGGATGGCTTCTCCATTTTATTGAATTTTCTTTCTTTCTTTGATTATTTTGAAGGGATCTTTATGCAACCTACATAGTGGAGAACCTGAGAAGGTAGTTCCAAGGATTATGGGATTTTGTGGCACCACTTTTGCTGACCTCAAAATTACAGGAAAGGAAAGCTCAAATGAAAACTTCAAAGGCAGTCGACCTTATATGATATACGAAGAATTCACTATTTGCTTTGATTTGCTTTAATATTTTTATATGTAAGTTACACTTCTGACATATTTTTGTCATGAATCTAAATCCTTCATGTTTTACTTACCAGTTGTGTTTGGGTAAATCCTAATTGATGTCAAAAGTATATTGGCAACATTTTCATATACGGAAATGATATGTTGACCGCGCTGGCCAGTGCCTGCGTGGCGGCCAACCATTGCTCCCCCGCCCGCTAACACGGGCCCACCCCGGGCCATGGTGCCAATGGCGATGTGCCATGTGGCCGCGGGCTGGTGTGGGCACCCCCGCAGGCGGTCAAAATAGCACACCGTGTTCTTCAGTAGATATAGCAAATGTTGTTTCCTATGAATGTTCTACCATTTCAAGAGGGAGATTAGCAGACACCCCTCCTCCAGTGAAGCCCTCTTCACCATGTCCGGATCTTCCAATGACAAAAAATAAAATTAAATAAATAATAATAATAATAATAATAATAATAATAATAAAACCATATTCACAGGCAGAGATGGTTATTCAGCTTGGTAAAGTTTCATATTGAAAAGTGATCTTCTCAATCTTCTGGAGAATTTCATGATATACCTAAACTATACACACATTTCATGATACTGTACAAACATTCTCTGCAGCTTCAAATCCAGACAGACTACCTCCCTTTTCGGATATGCAATCTTCAACCTTTCAATGTAACTGAATCTACTTATTATAAAAATCTGTCATGCAAACATAATTGAAATTATAGACATCAAATGAAATTTTAAAGAGAGGAAGAAAGAGAAGAAAAGACTAACCCAATTTAGCACATAAAATTAAATTCATAAAAGACAACTACAAGCTGCAGAAGACAAGAAAATGCTAACCCAATTTAACAAGAATATATCAAACTACAAACGTAAATGAAATCGCAGTCTAATTCACAACTAATCATTTAATTATTTTAATTTGAGCTAATATAAGCTTTACGAATTCATTAGGGCCCTAAGGTCTCGTTTGGTTCACGAAATTATGAGCAGAAAAGGAAAATAATTTCCAAAAGAAAATGAAAATACAAGATTCAATTTACCATCCCAATAATTAACTTTTCCTTCTGCCCTTTCCAAACATAAAAAAAAATTGATAGAAAATAAAAATACCACCTCTTTCCGTGAAAGAAACGAGACCTAATAGTAACAAGCCTGACCAAGATGCTCAAGCATTATCAGTCACTTAAATCAAATATACTAGCACAAAAATACAATGATGTCCCAAGTCACTAGATTCAAAAATACAATGTGTTCATTCTTATTTTGTCTTCGTACAATTTACCCATAAGAAATACATAAAACCTCGAGTCTGACCCTTCAAAAGTATGCTTCAAAACTGCTTACAATTTTCCCATAAGAAATACATAAAACCTCAAGTTCTCATGAGAACACAACGGACACTAAATATGGAAGCGAGCAATTCAGTGGTTGCATTTTATGATTCCATCTCCGAACAGTTAGTTGTTAAAACATTGCCCCTGCCAACTCTCATTTCGAGCGTCAAACGTTTTCCGATGTAATACAAAATAACAACAGAATGCAATAATGCAATATGAACGTTTCATACACTGAAAACACATCAAAAAGAGTAATTTGTATTAAAATAATTACTGCCAAATAGTCTTTCTTGTAGGATAACGTTAACCAAATAAATCAAGATGAGGTAGAGAATAACAAGGCAAAATATAATATTCCTTAAATTAACATTTTCAAAATCAAGTAGAAAAATCCTCCACACAACAGCAAAAAGAGATCTCGAGGAGATCTTGATATCCAGAAACCTCAAAAGGAACCAAGAACACCAGATAACATCCTCTATCAAAACCATTGCTAGTAAAAGAAGCCAAGCACTTTCCCACCAACATTCTTCCTCCTGGCTTCCTCATGGTCCATGATGCCTGCCGAGGTCGTCAATACGATGTAACCGAACTGCATAACATTTAACAAACAGGTAAATGTTATTCTCAATGCTGCAGTGACACCGAAAGATAACCAAATAAGATGAAGTCATGCTCTTTAGTATCAACTTTCCTCTGAGTAAGCCCACTAAGAAAAAAAAGGTCTTATTAGCCAACCTGACGTGACGGGAGCAATCTCGCAGTCCAGGGTTCAATGTCCTTCACACCCACGTCGAATCGGGGACTAATGACACCACATTTGTTAAGTCGACCATTCAATTCAACCACAATCTTACCAGCCCTGTGGTCATCCACATACTCGAATTCACCAATGTATCCTGAAGAATCGTAATATATAAAGAGAAGGGGTAAGAACCAAAACACTTACAGATAACGAAATAAAAAGAAAATTAAACAAAACTGTGGTGCTAACCATGCTTCTGCATGACCAATAGGAACTTAATGATCACTTTTGATGACGGCCTGATCATGACCTGCCTTTTACCACGTTTTTCAGCATTATACATGCTTTTGAGAGCATCATTCAGCACGCTTACCCTCACCATCCTTTACAAAGCCTATAAATAACACCAAAACCATATTTTGAAAGCTAATATAATTTGCAAAGTGCATTTGCATGTCCAGAAAGAACGTAAGCATCATGTAAAAGTTGGAAACAGAACAACTCTTTGAAATTCAATCAAGTGACGGCTGCTCTGATGATTTGCCAATTGCCACATCTTGTGTTATGAAAAAGCTAGTTTGATTATGATCACGTTTTCATATCCTTTATAAATCGTGGAACCTATGTACAACCTACTAAATTTAGTATACAAAGAGTGATACACCATCGTATCAGTGTAGAGTCGAGTAATTCGTATTTCTGCCACATTGTCCTCATATACTCCATACAGGTGGTTTAACTAAAAAAACAAAGACTGTCTCTTATTATTATGCTAAAGTAGATACTGCATATTGCACAACCATTAAGTCTATAAATTATGGCATCAATGAAATGCATCATTGTCAGAAAGTTCCTCGTAACAAAAATAAGCATATCTCAAGCAGGTAACTTAAAATGAGCAGTGACAGGTTATTCCAAAGAAAGGAAGTTTCTCCTTGAATAATAATTTAACACAATAATGTTAAGCAATATCTGTTTGTCCTAGAACTTCGTGAAGTGTCATGATAACAAGCATTATAATGTGGGACATGAATTATCAAACAACGAAGACTCCTAATCCAGAATTTTTGGGGTCAACTACAAGAATAATTTTCTTCCATTCAGCCTACTGATGACGTTCAAAACAGTAGCAACTAACATAACCTTGTCCTAGCAGCTACTTCATTTGAGAATCTATGTAGCAACATCTAAAAACCATGAGAATTAACTCGAGCTATTATGCGTGTGACAGTTGCCATTTAGACGATCAACCGGATAGAAAGAATTAAAAGATGTTCATTTCTTCAGCCAACAACATGAATGTATCAGCAGCATGAGACAATCCCAACAGATGCCCTCCACTTAGCGAAACATGACAGCTTCGTTTATCTTTGGCATTGACAATGTTCCATGAACTTAAATAAATCATACTACAACAAATACATTCTCTTAATAAACAGAGCAAAGTGCCTAATAATCCAATTATCTCACACAAAAATTAAACTGCGATGAACAAAACTTAACTTCACAATTCATAAAATGTCATCTAAATTCTAAACCATAAAAAAAGGGTTACATAAATTAGCCCTCTACAACTACATTTTACCGCTTCTTTATCTAACCTGCAGTGAGAAAACCAATGTTGCAATGACACGGATACAATGCACTAAGGACACAGCTACACAGACAACGCATATTATCATATTATGCAAGGAAAAAAAAAACTAAGAAATGAAATGACTAACGAAGATATCTTTATACAATAGACAATTGGGAAGAGCAAAGGGCATCCACTTTAATTTTTTTTTCTATACATAATTACCTAACTGCCCTCATAAATTTAATGAACAATTTTAATTAGTATAGATAGCTAAGGATATATTTGGAAGAAAAACTTCTGCAGTGAAGCCTAAACTTTTCCAATTATATACTAGTATAGACTAGTATAGATAGATATAGACAGCTAAGGATATATTTGGAAGAAAAACTTCCGCAGTGAAGCCTAAACTTTTCCAATTATATACTAGTATAGATAGATATAGACAGGTAGGACGGCGCGGCTGCTTCGTTGAGCCACGCCACGTAATCGAGAGCTCCAAGTGGGCCATTTTTGGTAAGCAGAACTGGCGATGCGGGATGAACCGGAAGCAGGGTTACGGTGCCCAACTGCGCGCTAACCTAGAACCCACAAAGGGTGTTGGTCGATTAAGACAGCAGGACGGTGGTCATGGAAGTCGAAATCCGCTAAGGAGTGTGTAACAACTCACCTGCCGAATCAACTAGCCCGAAAATGGATGGCGCTTAAAGGATATATTTGGAAGAAAAACTTGCACGGTGAAGCATAAACTTGTCCAATTATATAGTAGTATCCAACTTTGATGTTCTCGAAGTACAAAATAGTATGACCTCTCTTCGCAACTGCATGATCACACGGGCATCAAGCCATGATCACGCTCTCGACCCTTGGTCAAATACAAGACTAACAAACATCCTATGGGACCGTGAGATCTCGAGCTGTCTCGCTGTGTTCATGGACATAAAGTCCATAAATTCTAAATTTCTTCATCCATAATATATATAATTATTATATACATAATCTCGTATCGGCATTTAGAATATAATAGAATGGTCGATTTCAAATAATGATTAAAAATGTCTCCGTTACTCCATCTAGCATAAGACAAGTACAACACGGACACGACACGGCTTTCGGCGTGTCCTATTGTATTTGGGGATGCATGTGCGGTGTCCGACACGGAGTACCACCTTCTAGCTTTCAGTCGGATGCATCAATCAACAGAATGAAAGATCACTATAGACACGATCGACGAATTTCTACTTAAACCAGTAAAATTAATGCAGAAACACACGAAATAATGTATGGAATCCATGATGAAATTTGAAGAATTTGTGTAGAAATTGATGGGGAGAGTTCGAAGACCCCACCTTGGACTTGGAAGCGAGAGTAAGCGGCTACAACCCTAATTTTGAGAATGCAAGAGAGAATCCAAAAGTTTGTCATTTAAATATGGCGGGTGTTTGGCTATATTAGCCGTTCGATGGAGATCGGACGGGTGGAGATGTTGCAAAAAGGTTCTGTAGAAAATAGACCGAACTTGCAAGCAAATTTGCAGTTATTGAAAATTCTATACTACAGCCTGGGTTGGGCTGTTTCTCCAAATTGCAATGGGCTCTTTAAAAGTCATATTGAAGATTGAAGTTGTGAACTTTTTCTTAAAAATATACACTATTAACAAATAAGTAAATAGACAAATTCTAGGAAGTGTGCTATCCTCTCTTACATTGCATAGGAAGCACCAAATGCTATCCTCTCTATACATAATGATCCGTTTTGTTGGAGACGCGTAGACATAGTATAGGAAGCACCAAATGTTACCGGCAAAATGTACACTATAATGGGAGTGGGAAGCATGGTGTCGACTTCCTAGAGCTGTCAAGTGGGCCGGACCGGGCCTCTTGGGCCCATAAACTGTGACCGAGTCGGACTACGAGTGAAAAAATCTCAGTCCGGTCCGGCACGTGACCCACGACACGATGGACTTCGGGCGGGCCGGATCTTGATTAGCACGTGACAAATTTGGACATTCATTTTCGTCCTTCTCCTCAAAACTTATGTATATTAGTTTTTTTTTTTTTTTGCGATGCCCAGCGTAAAGCACGAGACTTTGTGCACACTGCGTTCCATGACATTTGAGCCCACTGTCCGCAATTTATGTATATTAGTTACAATTATTTTTTAAACACAAAAAATAGAACATCCAACATGTTTTCATATATGATTTTCAACAATCACATGCATTTACATAGATTAACATTAATAACATGACTATGTTTTCTAAATATTAATCATTTTTATATGAAAACTACTTCATTATTATCAATTTCGGTGGGCCAAGCCAGACCTATATTATGGGACGATATACGTGGCCCGACACGACCAATATACAGAATGGGATCGTGCCTGACTGGGCTGGCCCAACCCTTTTGACAGGTCTATACCTAAGCAAACTAATCTTCTGGGTTGGAATTCTTTTTTAAAAAAACACATACTTGTATAACTAGAATATTATTAACGAAATTGTTTTTTTGGCACGCTCACGTGTACGGCTGGTACACGCGCGCGCCCAAGATAGTCGAAGCCGATGCCACCACCGCATTCCTCCTGCTCCGGCGATCCGCCGCTAGTGCTCCGACGACGCCTTAGCCTGCCCCCCCCCCCACCCCCCCTCCGCCCCTCTTAGTGCTCCGGCGATGCCTCATCCTCCCCCTCCGGCGATCCCTCCTAGTACTTCGGCGACACCTCAGCCCTCCCCCTCTAGTGCTCCGGTGCCGCCGCTGCCAACGTCTCCCCCATCCCCCTAGCGCTCCGTCCTTGCCCCCTCCTACCGCTCCGGCGATCTCGGTCGCACGCGTGCACCAGCTGTGCACGCGCGCGTGCCAAATAACATATTTGTATTATTAACCAGTTGAATCAGTAACAAAGCCTGGCAATTTCATTTAAAAAATAATCAGTTTCTTCTCTGACCTTGTCCAGTATCTATTGGCCCAGGTATTTTCACCTGACTATGTTCGTCAAGCCAAAAACACGGTGCAACATAAGTTTCTAAACCACTAAGAAAGAAACTGCAACATATGATAGTATATTTAATCCCCATCTGTTACTCTGTTCATGCGGCCAGAGTGAAGAAGTCTTATGCGGCTGAAGGAAAGAACGGGCACATGCGGCCAGGAAGAAAGCGCATGCGGCTGAGAAAAAGTGAGCGTATGCGGCTGAGGAAACTCATGCGGCCGAAGGAACTCATGCGGCTCAAGGAAGAACCGGGCTTATGCGGCTGGGATCTTATGCGGCTCACACTGCTATGCGTCATGCGGCTGCGAATGCTTACGCGGCCGAGAATGCTCATGCGGCTGGAAAATGTGCCATGCGGCTGCGAATGCTTGTGCGGCCGAGAATGCTCATGTGGCTGGAAAATGTGCCATGCGGCTGCGAATGCTTATGCAGCCGAGAATGCTCATGCGGCTGGAAAATGCGCCATGCGGCTGCGAATGAGAATGCTTATGCGGCCGAGAATGCTCATGCGGCTGGAGAGGACTGTTCATCATCCCTTCCAGAGCCAGCATAGGCGAACCTCAGAGAAATCCAAATATTGCTTCGGCCATAACTTCCTCCAAACAAGTCGAAATTTAACTTTTCAAATGTCAAAATTGTGTAGAATCAAATTTTCTACAACCTAGGACCATTAGATTTCGAAAATATCCAAGCTTAACAGATCAAAACCATGAAGATCCATGAAACCCTAATTTTTGGAACTTAGATCTACACCAATCTAGCCGTTAAAATCAAAAATCTTCAAGAACTAAACTTGTAGAGAATGAAGAGAAGAACAATATAGACAAATAAAATCAAGAAAAAAAATCAAAAATAAGAAATGCACAAATCTCCACTTTTGAGCAAGTTGTACTTGCCTATGGGTGGTGGTTGAGGGAAATAAATGGAAGAGTGAATGAGGAGAGAGAGTGAGGAAGAGATTATAAATAGGGGTTGGCTTAAGAAAAACCCTAATCCCTAATCTCTATCCATTCCACTAATGACAAGCTTAAAAGCTACATGCAACCATTAATAAATATACAGAATTATACACATGCTAAATACATATACCGTATACGGAATCCATGAAGAATACATATATCGGGATAGGGGAGTGACACAGTGGCATGACACCACGAAGAGGTACCAGGTAGGGTAAAGCCTCGGCTTCACGAGCCATGTCATAGCGGCGTAACACCGCACGGAAGCGCAAGGCTTCATGCTGGGTAGTTTGGCACTACAAAGAGGCTTGTGACCTCATGCTACAGTAGTATGACACTACGATGAGGTACCCAGGTGGGGTAAAGCCTCGGCTTAAGCCATGTCATAGCGGCGTAGCACCGCAAAGAAGCGTAATGTTTCATGCCATGACTCTTTAATTATAAAGAACTCACCTATAGTGTATGGACAGAGATATCAGGCCATCTCTTGAAGGTAAATTTGTAGACGCCCAAAAATTATACACTGAAACCAGGCAGGCACAAGGCCTTCAATATGCAGCCAGAAGCACAGTTGATGTCATTATGTGAGTAGGAAGAATTGCAGTTATGGTGCAGAATTCAAGGCTTAGTCCATTCTTGTATCATGATGTTATTTAACCTATGCGGGAAGATTCAAGTCGTAGCGACATCCCTCCTAATGTATGATAGACAGTCACTGTGGGGAACGCTCAACCCATATATTGAGATATGTGGGGGATTGTTGGTATTTTTGCCTTTGGACTAGAAAATATAGTCCCACATCGGCCGCACCAAATGGTGAGTATCTCAATATAATGCATTACTTGTATTGAGGTGTGCACATGAGATGTGGTGGGGCACAAGTGTGTGCCATATGGGAGTATTTTCCTAGAAGGAAAAAGGATTAATTCCAACAAGGATGCAAGTTAATTTTTGTTGTGCGGACTCGGACACGGACTCCAGGATGTCTCGTGCATGCACGGAAGTGTTCGGAGGGTAGGCGTGGACGGGCACACTTCTATGCTGATTGTGGGATGATCTAAAATATCAAACTCTATTTTTGAGTATTGGTATTTTAGTCCCACATCGGATAGGAGAAGAGGTGAAGTCTCAACTCCACTCTATAAATAGAGCCCCTTGGCCTCCTTTGAAAGATGCACCAAGAAGAGAGTTAAAGGAGTCTGTAAAGTCCAGGAAGTCAGTTCAAGTCTCAAATATTGACTTACGAGTATTCCAGAAGTTTTTTGTGAACTTGCTGGTTCCTGGAAGCAGATCGTGGTGGGACGAATCTTGCTTTGAGCAAAGGTGATCTTAATCACCCCAGCAAGAACCTTTTCTCTTCTTCTTTCTTCTTTCTTCTCCTTCATCTGAGTTGTAACTCAGTTCTGTCCGTCAGCAACTGCGATTGCGAGGAAGAACGTGAGATTTATTTTCTGAACTCAGTTCTGTCCGTCAGCAACTGCGATTGCGAGGAAGAACGTGAGATTTATTTTCTGATTATTGTTGCTTTTGTAATCAGATTTATACTATAGTGTTCCTCTTGGATCTCGAGAATTATCAGAAGGTAAAACGTTTGTATGAACCTTTGATCTCGACATCGAGTCTACCATCTTTGATCAAGCCCCGGGACTAACAAAGAAAAATATGAGAGAGAAAAAAATTGATTAACGAGTATAACATAAAAAGTGATTCCCTCGTCGAATCAACAACGCTTTCCCATTACTTGGAATTCAATTTTTTTTTCTAATTTTCTTTTCAACTCCAAATACCAGAAAAAGAAGAAGAAGATAAATATTATAATTTTTCAAAGAAAAGAAAAGAATAAGTAATTGATTTCCTTTCCTTGAACCAAACTATACCTAATTGAAATTATTTATAATATTATTATTATCTTTACTTTTAATATTGTCGGTTTTACTATTATTATATTAATTAATTCTTGTAATTTTTTTCCAATTCTCACTCTCTCTACTGTGTTTGGTTTTTCCAAGCGAATTGGGAGCGCAGACCCAAGCCCCCATTCTCTCACCATCTCCCTATATTCTCTCTCAACGGCCATGATCTGAGCTGGCATAGGTCAGAATGGGACGTCCGTGCATGAAAACTCAACGGTTAGGACGCCGTGCGGACGGTCGAGGACCGGCACTATTTTACCTCGGGTATAAACGACAGCCGACCACGCGGCCCGTCATGCGGCGCCGTAAGGACGTTAAGAAGACGTCGTAACGACGTCGTACGCATAGAACGAGTGGCTGGACGGCATCGGCTGTCGTAGGCATCGTGAAGACACCGGGGACACCTTCGGCGTCGTGGACGAAGCGAGGCGTTGAGTTGCCGGCGTCGAAAGACGTCGGCCATCTCGTGAGGCTCTGGAGTGCGCGAGACGTACGTGTGGGGCGATGATTAAAAATCCAGTACAGATAAAATTCGCACGAAAAGTCCAAAACGACATGACGATCGGCTAAAAATCGTGTACAAAAAGATACACAATTTAACTGATCCCGCACGTGCTGAAAAAATAGTAACAAATATATTTCTCTCCCTCTTCCATTGTTCTTCTTCTCTTTCTCTATCCAGCCTTCCCTCTCTCCCCTGGCTCTCCTTCTCCTCGGAGGGAGCAACAGCCATCCATGACCCCCACTCCTCCTTAGTCTTGTTGGAGTTTTTTTAAATTGGTCGCTAGAAATTGTCCAACATTCATGTAACAACTTCAAGTGTGTATTTTAATATAAAATTAATCTCTTATTAGGATGGGTGGCTCATGTGATTTGTATGGTATTGAGCTTTCCAAAATGACAAGGTTCTAGACTTCCAAAAAATATTTGTATTTTTATCACCTATTTTTTGGAGAATTTCTCTTGGAGATAGACCCCGGATGTGACTCGGAATCGAGCGTGAGCCAAGGACGCAAAGTGGCCCAAAGTGATGCAATTTGTACATACGCATCGGACGCGAAGTAATACTTTTGTGCGTCATTGTGTCGTTCTGCGCTCGTTTTCGCAGACACAACATGGCACGTGGGTCGCGTGGATTCAACTGTCCACTTAATGGGCAGTTACTCTCCGAATTTACTGTCCATTATGGATAATGGACTGCTAGGGACTTGGCTCTCCTATATAATCTCATGTATTTCTCTTTTGAAAGATAGACTTAGAAATTATAGGCTACAAGATGAGAGTTAGCAGCAGCCATCAGAAGCAATGAAGTGATGTCCGAGAGTCCAAGTGTTGTTCGAGGGTGACAATGAGCGTTTCAGGTTCTATCGGTAAACATGTTGGTTCTTGAGTACAGATCGACGAAAAAGATCGAATCTTGCTTTGAGTAACAATGTTTTTAATAACTCCAACACAAAATTTTATCTCGTTCTTCGTCTTTTGTTTCTTGTTGTAGCAATTGTTGTAAGTTTTTAGTAGTTTTCAATTCTAGCAACTTGTAGTTGTAATATTTTTTTCCTTCCAGAGTTGTTGTAATCTTTTGTTTTTATGTACTTTGTACAATTCTTTATAACACATAAACGACAAGTCTCTCACTGTGGCTTATACCTCCCCAAGTCCTAATTGCGGGACCACCAGATGGCAAATACCTTGAACTATCACACTTTTTTTTTTTTACTTTAATACCATAAACTAATTTTTTTAAAGAAGTTAACACCGTGAACTTTTTTTAATTTTAGAGTTACTAGTTTGGTTAGTCTTTGTAGTAAAGAGATCACTCCCAGGTAGGGGTGGCGATGGGTAGGGTAGGATAAGGACAGGAAGAGGACAGGATATGGTAGGATATTGACATTTTTTTGATACCCTAGGGGCAGAGCCGGTCCGGAGGTTTAGGTTGCCCTATCCTGGAGCTAATTTTGGTTGCTCTTTAACCCTTTGGTGGGGTTATGCTGAGCCTAAGGGGTTGCCCTAGCAGAGAGGGATTGTCCTAGCAGAGGGGGGTTGCCCAAGCCCCAAGGCTTGTCCGGCTTACCCCAGGGCCGGCCCTGCCTAGGGGAGTCATGAGGATAGGATAGGGTAGCCATCTTCCAAAAAATCAATACCCATTACCCGTCCTTGCCCTTTACCCTCACAGGGTAGCTGAAGGTCAGGGTAGGGAGGATAAGGGTATTACCCTTGTCATTTTAGTTTTTTTTAACTTTGAAAATTATTTTTTTTGCTAATAAACACCTTGATACTTAAGATTCTTACAATATTCAAAAATCATAATAACTTAACAAGAAATAACAGGGGAAATTTTTATTTTTTTTTACTAAAGGCGCTGAACCCAGTTACATAGTGGAACCTGGGCTGCCTACATACCCAAGGAGGGGGCTAGACCTGACTCCTTAGGATCAAGCACTATGTAGTTCTCCTATTCCTAAGTACTAACTAATTAAAAAAAACTACAAATATGTAGTAGTAATTCACGGTAGGGTATGGTAGGGTTCAGGACAGGGTTATAGGACAGAGGGAGTGTGGGACTATACAAGTATATAGTAGTAACTACAGTGGGAGTGTGGGACTATACAAAATTATAAAGCACAAATTTACAGGGTAGTGGGCAGGATAGTGATTCAGGGTAGGATAGGGTTACAGGGTAGAGGGTAGGGCAGGTAGGGCAGATATCCGGGTAATTGCACTAGGGTAACAGAATAAAACCCTTACCCTACCCTAATTCCAAGAAGGTAAGGGTAGGACTTGCCCTCCTAGGATAGAGGGTACCCGTGGGCACCTGAGGGTACAGGGTACCCGACTAGGATAGATGGTACCAGGACAAAATCGTCAGCCCTAGATGAGTAGCAGGAACTCTTTTGCTCATAAAACAAAAGAAAAATCATTTCTCTATCTTTACATAAAATAAACAAATAAATATCATTTCTCCTCTGGCCTTCCTATATCCCTAACCCATTCCAGTCCCAGGCCTGGTTTTGGCCAAAGCCATCAAAGCACATCCTTTGGATCCCAAAATTTTGAATTTTTCTTAGTGTGTTATATTTGTAGGATAGGTTTATATTAGGTCCAATATATTGAAATTTAGGAGTAGCTTTCAATTTATCTTTAAAAACCCAAAACTTCTTAATTTTGAAATAGAATATTTAGCAAATGCCTCCATTCAAATTATTGAAACTAGCATATACCTCCACTTTTTTTAAAAAAAAAACTAGCAAATGTTTTTATTTCTTTGCATGAACAAATAACATTTTAAGATATACCTCCAACGTTTAATCAAAATTTTGGCTCATTTACAAAGAAATAGAACATTTGTTATTTTTTTAAAGTGGAGGTATATGCTAGTTTGTATATTTTGAATGGAGACATTTTCTAAAATATTCCTTTAAAAAAAAAAAAAAAGCCCAAACCCCACAATTTTCTTTTTCCCACTCCTTTTCTTTCTTCTGAGTATGATTTTTTTTTCTTTTTTCCGGAAGGAGTTGATTAAAGCACGGTCGGCCCTGGCCCAGGACGGCAAAGACTACTGCCGAGAGCCCTACAGAATATTAGGGCCCAATAAATTTAATTTATATATATATATATATATATATATATATATATATATATAATAGAATTAATGTGTAACATGATCGTCTTTTAATACAAAATAAGTGTTTTGTAGTGGTATATATATATATATATATATATATATATATATATATATATATATATATATATATTAAAAGACGATCATGTTACACATTAATTCTATTATATATATATATATATAAAAAAAAAAAAAAAATATATATATATATATATATATATATATATATATATATATATATATATATATATATATAATAGAATTAATGTGTAACATGATCGTCTTTTAATACAAAATAAGTGTTTTGTAGTGGTTATTATGTTAAACTTGTATACTAGAGATCTTAGGTTCAATTTTTTATTGTAACATTTTTTAATTTACTTTTATTTCAGTTTTTAATTTTTTTTTATTATATATGGGTTCTATTTATATGGGCTACATTTTAAAAATGTGTCTAGGTTCCATGAACTCATGACGGGCCCTCGATTAAAGTATCCCCTCCAAGTCCGATCGTCCCCATGTCTCCGGCTTAGACGACAGCGAGCCTTTGCACTGCTGAATTGAACTTGGATTGTTGGTCTCAATTTGCTATTTGTATTCAAAATAAAATTTTCTCTTAGCTATGCTGTTTTTTTTTTAAACTCTCCAGGCACGTTACCAAATTTAAATTTTAAGTAATAAGTTAGGGTTGGAGAATTTAAGAAATTGCTCTCGGTAGATGGTTGATTAAACTTGTTGGGACGGTTAATTGAATTGATTCATAATGAAGCGAAAGCAAGAGTCCGAGCATGCATGCTAAAGACAAAGACAGAGACAAAAAGGTTGTCCAAATTTAAGTCAAGTCTCAAGCTGGATTTCTTGATAAGTATTTGTTGAAAGTAACTTGAATGAAGGTTTAATTAATAAAGATCAAAAATGAAGAAACTACTGGGATTATCAATGAAGGAAATAGGACACCTAGTGTTAATGTAGAATGAACGAGCTTTAATGAAGATGAAGAGGGGAACAAATTTAGAACCAAATGCACAAAATGTTAATGAACAACCAATAGGATCTAATGAAGAGGTTATGTATCAAGCACCTGTAGTATCACTCGGTAAAAATTAAAAAAAAAAAAAAAAATCACTTTTGTAGTCCCACATTGTAAAAGAAACCTCACTCGTTTATAGTACTTTGCCTCCCTTGCTCACTTATGAGTTGTTATGGACTAATCATGTGGGTCACTCGTGCGCGCCGCCGCCACCGCTCGGTTCGGTTTGATTCAGTGCATGTGGATGCACGCCTACATCTCCGGACTTCGAATGTCGGTTAGATTTTCACTCATTAGGGTTGGGGTTCAGTTCTTCAAATTAGTCATTTATAATTAAAATCCAGTCCGCGAATGTCGATCCGATTTTCACTCATTAGGGTTGGGGTTCCATTCTTCAAATTCGTCATTTATCATTAAAGTCCGATCTGATTTTCACTCATTATGGGTCGAGGGTACAGTTCTTCAAATTCGTCATTTATCATTAAAATCTTATTAATTCATTAGGCTCGGGGTTAGTTCTTCAAATTCGTCATCATCGAATAATTGCCATCGTCATTATATGGGCATATGAGCAAAGCTAAGTTCGAATCGTTTCTAATATCTTATCTGCACATACACATCGAATAATATATTATGATAGTATTTTGTACACGACTTTTTTGTAGACGGATAACACTAAAATATTGTTTTGTTTATTTGTTTAAAAGAAAAAACTGCAATCCAATGTTAATATTTTTATTTTTTATTTTTTATTTTTTATTTTTTATTTTGTTTTTAAGCACCAAAGTCGCCCAATATTAGTAAGGAACCAAAGGCTCTAACAAAGAGGTAATGGATGAAAAACCTATACCCACCATGACCTAAATAAGATATTGGAAAGAAAACTGAATAATCATTGAGGCCTCGTTTGGTTCGCGGAAAGGAAGGGAAAGGAAATCAATTCCTTGTCATTTCCTTTCCTTTGGAAAACTTTAATTCCTATTGATTTTTCTTTCCGATGTTTGGCAAGGCCAAAGAATTTGGAAAGGAAAGTGAATACTTCAATGTGGGAAAGTGATTCCTTCCTTGGATGGATGGAATCACTTTTTTCCCTAATTTTCCTTCCATTGGAAATCACTTTCCTTTCCTCCTCAATTTCTTGGGCGTCCAAATATAGGAAAGTAATCACTTTTCTTTCCTAACTGGAAGATTCCGCGAACCAAACGAGGCATGAGAGATTTGTTAGTGGAAATAGTTGCTAAGAGTCACAAGAGATGATGCTTCATTCCCAACAGATCATATCAATCAACACTTTGCTTGCACACATTATATTCTCGAGTTGCCCAGTGATGAAAAAATAAAACAGGTGGATTGTGTAATCGAATGTGCTAGATAACTTATTTTGTTTTTGTTGCAAGTTGTTTAGTATAAACAAAATGAAGTCAAACTTAGCTAATGGAGGAGTTAATGGTTGGCACAACCCTAGCTCAAACAAAATGAAACACTAGCCAAAAGTATACAAGATCAAATTAAGTAAAATAAAAGAGCATTGAATAGAGATACAGGTGATATTGTTGCTGTCATGAAAACTCTTGCTAGCAACAACTTAGACATTTTGTGGGGATAATGAGAAGATTTATCAACCACCTAATAATGGATTTGTTTTTGTTTGTTTTTTTACAATTCATTGAGATGGTAGCTGAGTTTGATGAAAGAGCACGTGTCATTTCAAATGAGATTTCTGTCCATTATGACATTATCTTAGTCACATAAGTCAGAATGAATTGATTCTTATTTTAGCAAGCTGAGGTCAAAAGAAGCAAAGATTTTTTTTTTCCAGTCATACTTGCTTGCACTCAGTCGCAGACCTAAGTATACAGCTAGGGTGGACTCCAGTCAACTCCCATTTTTTTTCCATGTATAATATTTTTTTATGTGAGTCCATGTATATCTAGTCCATCCTAATTTACTTCAGCTCAATCTATTCGAATTTTTGGTTCCGTCCTTGATTGTGCACTCATGATGTAAGAACAAATATATCTTGTTATACGAGATGTGTAGATATCTCAACAAGTCCTATAAAGGTGCAAGGTATGTTTACAAGTCTTGAAGCTGACAAGACTATTGGAGAAAAATAGAATAGCTTTCTGTACACCATGCATGCGATTGTCATAGTCTCAATCTTGTACTTTGGGATATGACAAACTCTGGTATTAGAGCATGCAGATTTTTTGGGTGTGATTCAACGCTTGTACGTATTCTTTTCATCTTCTACACAACTGTGGCATATGTAGAAGAAAACGATTTGACGAGGGTGACAATGAAGATGTGACACAATTACCTGAGGAATCTTTTAGGGTTAATTAATTCATATCTATTAATTGTTGATCAAGCTCTATCTTCCCATAAGACCATGTTTGAACAGTTCAAAGAATATGAAAAACGGAAAAGCTAATTTGTACGCATGCCGGCTGGTCCGTCCATCGTGTGACCGTACTCCATTATCCTCCTCGGTATTCATAGATTTCATGCTGGTTGACCTACCAATAGGACTGGCCGCGACGGACAACGTAGCTCTACTCTATGAAAAAGAGTTTATATTTTTGTTTAATTTCAATAAGTCCATATCTGCAAGTGATGAACAATTAAAAGGTTATTATGGCCAGCTTGAAGGTTATTTGAATAGTCAGGAGAGAATGGAGGTTGTGGGAAAAGATTTATTTCAAGGGTTAAAGATGTTGAAATTAAGTGCTTTTACTAAAGGAGATGAAGACAACAATTGAATTGCTTAATTTTATTAATTCACGTCACAGGGAAGAATTTTTACCGAATGCTTGGGTTATTAATTCCTGTCATAGGGAAGAATTTTTACCGAATGCTTGGGTTGCTTATAGAATACTTCTGGCTATTCGAGTGACAGTTGCTTAATTCTCTAATGAAAAAAAGTTTTTGAAACGAAAGTTGATCAAAAGTTACCTTCGGTCAACCATGACACAAAAATATTGAATGGATCGTTAGCTTTATTGTCGATTGAAATTTTTTTTTAGGATAAATGACAAAAAATTCATCGTTAGATATTCGATTTTTACAAATTAAAACATATTAGTCATTTTTAGCAATTCGTCCATCCTTAGATTACAAATCCGCTCAATAAGGTCCCTTCAGTCAAAATTAAAAAATTTAATCCCGAAAATGCCTCTGCTCCCCTCTTTCCCCCCGGTGGCGGCGGCGACCCCCCAGCCCCGCCCGACTCCCCTACCCTCCCCCCGTCGGCCCTCCCCCCGGAGGCGAGCCCCCAGCCCCGTCCGTCCCCCGCGAGCCTCCCCCTCCCCCCCCCCCCCCCTCCCCCGCTGTCCTCCTCCGTCCTCGTCCCGGCCCCACGCAACCCTCCCCGTGGGGCCGCCGGCCACCTAGCCCCTCCCCCAACAGCCGAGGAAGGAGAGGAGGGGGAGGGATAAAATTATCATTTGAAAATTTTTTGCAACAAAAAATAAATAGTGAAGAATTTAAGAGCATGGTGTCTTTTTTCGCGAAAATGGCCAATCTAGAGAGAATTGTTTTGTCATTTACCCTTCTTCTTTTTTTATCTAATCGTGAATTTGAAAGCATAATAGTAACTTTGCGGATCAAAAACAGTAAAAAGTATATCATGATGTACTTAGTTTTTTTTAATGTAAATAACATTATGCTCTTTATATTTTGTTAATGCATGCAACTGGATTATCTTTTTAAAATGCAACAAGATATATTTTTTTCCTTCTCTTACATCTAATCATTCTAAATTTAGTTTTGGATTTATGTTTATTAATTTATATTGCTAAAAAAAAAGTTTCGTTAAAGGGCACAACTTTCACTTATTTTTCCAGAATCGGCTTTAGTCACAAAAATGATTAGATCTAGCATTGTCCACTCCTATTTCTCCACCACACCACCACACAACAAACTTCATGTCACTCGTCGTCGTCAACCACCAATTGTCACGACCCGCACCCGCTGTAAGGGCACGTTTGCGTAACGACGCCCAGCCCTCACCGTAAAAACGACGTGAAACGCTGTAGGTTTACTACTCTAACAACAGTTTATATAATATCAAAACATGTCGAGAATATGGTCAACTCCGAACGGAGGATAAGCAATGATAATATATGAGTACTCAATCACAACTCTAAGATGATAAAGTAAATACTGAATGATAATGACAACACGACAATAAAATATAACATGTCAAGTCCAAACACAAAGAATATACAAGTCCAAGTCCAAAGTCTCTAATACTAGCCAAAATAATAACAGTCCCAAGAGTAACTGGAGACAAGGTCCAGTACAAAAACCTACTCTATCTACAGGATAGGCGGTATCTCGCCCTGCGGTACTGTACCCTGCTGATCTAGGGTATCTGTCTCTAAACCTACTACGTCCGGTGGGTCATAGTAAGTGCAGTAATAGTCCTCCTCTGCATCTGTAAACATTGTCAACATATCCGATCAGGATGGAATGAGTACATAAATCTCATAACAGATCTCAAGATATGATAAAAGCCATAAGACTGTAAATAGAGCATATACAATAAAATCATAGAGTGTACATGTATGTATCATGGCATAGTAAGCTGTAGAGCTAGAGCTAGAACAGAAAAGTAGAACTGATCATAGTATGTACACAAATCAAGGTAAGCCATCTATCCAATGTGTGTGAGTAGTAGTTTCAACTTGTGATCGGCTTGGGCACCTGTAAGTAACTGGCCTGGCTAGTCATAAGTGCGGTGTATGACTAACATTGTTCGGGAATGCGGGATGGATTTGATCACAGGCATACGCTACTACTCCCCCACCCCCAACTGGTAGAATGGATCCAAACAGGACATGTCACTGCACGGGATTCTATGAGAAGGGAGCAAATCTTCTCTAGAATCGGTGACCATATATTACGCAAGAGCTACAAGGGAGCTTGCACAATACATCCCAAGCTAACAAGGAGTAACATCTCTCGTCGAGATCCAGAAATACCAATCCGTGAGAACCATGTGTCAGGAATAAGCATATCTACACTAAGTACATGAATCATAACAGTTATCATAAATTGGGAAAAAGTTATCAGAGAATGTACTCGCCTATAATATGATATAATATGTCAACTGGATCCAATACAGCGCCTCGAGGACCTATAGATAACAAGACGTATCAATACTATGTTTAGAAAGTAAAGTCAAATCAATTTAAATCCTATTAAGTCATTCTAGGTCAAGACACGTCAAACTAGATTGTACAGGGTCAACCTAAGTCATATTAGGCCTAACTAGGTCAAACTGGGTCAATGCAAGTCAAACGGAATTAAACTAGGCCAATTTAAGTCAACAGTTGACTTACAGTTGACTTTTGGTCAACTGGTCAACTCTGGTCAACCTTAGGTCAACTCTAGGTCAACTTTAGGTCAATGGTGACTAACGGTTGACTTTTGGTCAACTGTTCAACTCTAATAGAATTTGGGACTAAATTGGGTAAAGTGTTGACCCATGGTTGACTTTTGGTCTAAAAAGTCAACCGTGGTCAACCAAGGTCAAGACTAGGTCTAGGCGACTATTTCTAACCATTACCAACCCTTACAACCCATATCCAAGTCCATCTTGAACTCCGAAACCCATATCTTGGCCGTAGGCCAATACCTTAAATTTACCCTTTACAAAGGTAAATTCCTAACCTAGTCCAATACCAAGTTAGCCTACCTACGCTTGGTATTTCGACCCGTGCTTCCTAGGGTAGTAGGATACTAGCCTACACTATCATTACCTACCAAGCTTCCTAGGTAGAATGGACATCCAGTCCATCTTACGGCGTATGTTGCCGATTCACCGATTATCTTGAGTATCGCGAGATACTCGATCAATGATATCGTGCGATACCATCATCCTAATCCCACACGAAACCCCGATTTCAACTCGGGAGCCTACCCACAAAATCTAAGTCTCATCCAATTTTGGACGCGTTCCGACACTCGGAACTCGAAATCACCATTTCACTAAATCCGATTCACTCACAAACTCTCTCCGATTTGATTTCCTACATTTCCTACCCCGTATCCTAGTAACTCTAGTATTCCGATACCAAATTGGTATCCTAGATACCTCATTCTCTAGGATTTGGATGAATTCCCAATCCTACACTACTTCTAACACCACTACTATCACCATTACAACTCCTACCACTACCACTCTTCTTTCCTTTCTCCTTTTCCTTCTCCTTCTCCTTCCTTTTTCCTTCTCCTTCTCCTTCTCCTTCTCCTTCCTTTTTCCTTCTCCTTCTCCTTCTCCTTCCTTTTTCCTTCTCCTTCTCCTTCTTCTCCTCCTATTCTTGCCTATGCTACTGCTACTGCTGCTCTTGCTAGCTGCTGCTGCTGCTGCTAACTGCTGCTGCTGCTACTGCAGTAGCTGCTGCTGCTACTGCAGTAGCTGCTGCTGCTACTGCAGTCCACTGCTGCTGCTGCTGCTACTTCTTATTCCTCTTCTTCTTCTCCTACTTCTTCTACTTCTTCCCCTCTCTCTATATATATCTATATATATCTATCTAACCATCTAGCTATCTATCTATATATATATATATATACACATATATATATACTCGATATATATATATATATATATATATATATATATATATATATATATATATATATATATATATATATATATATATATATATACATATATACATATATATATGGACACACACACACACACTCAAACACACTCACACACTCAAACACTCTCATGACACCACCACCACCACCACATCTCCTCTACACACACAAAAAATACATATATATATATATATATATATATATATATATATATATATATATATATATATATATATATATATATATATATATCCTCTCTCAAAAAAAGAAAAAAACTCCTAATAAATCCTTAAACTAGGTTTTAGGGAAACCTATAAAAGCTATGGTCAATATGTAGAGAATGGTCTCCTCTACATTTATTGTGAAGGAAATAAATGATAAAGAGGAATTTATGGGGGCTAAATGTGCATACCTAAATGGTTGATCTTCTTGAAGAAGAGAGAGCTCCAAAAAGAATGAAATGAAGAGAGAGAGAGAGATTACTTAGGAGTGAAGGAAAGAGAGGGGGAGTGGCCTATGTGTGGCCGGCCATGGGGGTCCTAATGGGTTTGGGTTGGTTTGGATTTGGTTTGGTTCGGTTTGGTTTGGTTCAACTTCAAAATGACTAATTAAGCCTCTAAATGACTAGTTAAGCCATGAGAGTATGGTTTATGGTTTCTAGCCTAGTTAGGATGGCATGTGGGCCAAGCCCAGCTAGTATATGGGTCCCACTAGCGTCCAGACTACCCGGGTCTCCAACTTAAGTCCAAATTGGATAAAATTCAAACTAAATCAACCAAATCCCTAAAAATCCTATAAAATCAAATAAAATTCCCAAAAATTATAAAACTTGGAAAATGATAAAAATATCCCTAATTCGAAAACTGGGGGTGACACCAATTCTCAGGTCTTGTTTGGTTCACAAATTCATGGGGTTGAGAAACAAAAGTAACTATTTTTTTATGTTTGGGTGTCAAAGAATTTGAGGAGGAAAGAAAAGTGATTCATAATGGAAAGTGATTCTCAATTAGAAAAAAAATGGTTCTATCCATCAAAGTAAGAATTTATTTTCCTACATTTAAGTATTCACTTTCCTTCCAAATTTTTTAACATTTTAAAATATCGAAAGAAAAAAATTTGAGTGGCACCCCACTTGGATAGCCTGTTTATGCGGTGCACCCCACATTGTTTGCTATAAGTATAAGTAGTCACACGTCTGACGAAAAACGTCATTTTTGACGGTCAACATGATTTAACCGATAATTTATGACAAAAATACCATCGTCTTCTACCAAACCCAAACCCGCCCCGCCGCTGTCGCGCCCCCACCTCCGTCTCGTCGCTCCTGCGTTCATCACCACCACCACCACCACCACTACCACCACCACCACCACCACCATCACCAACACCACCACCACCAACACCACCACTGCCCCTGCGCCCCCGTCCCGTTCCGCCCCTGTCACATCCCAGAACCAGAATAATGGAGAGCGGGGGACAGACACAGCCAGCTACGTACATTGAAGTGTAACCCACCTCGATGTACGGTCACGGCTGTCTAGATGCATGAGAGTTTTACTACAAGCCAACAGTCACTTATGGTCAAGAACAAGCCTAGTGTCTCAATCTCAAGCAAGGAAGTAAATATAACAAAATGGTAGATCATCAGACATACAAAGTAAGGCGTCCCATACATTACATATTCAGATGATCATGAAGCTAGTCATACAAAATACGAAGACTAGCAAGAGTTTAAATCATACATGATCAACCCTAGGATTTGTTAATCATGTTACAGCCCTTAGGCAGACAGGAATATAATTTTAACATGAGCTAACACTTGCTCGACGGCTAAACGCCTCAAAATAATAATTTACAATAGAGTGGGAGAGCAAAATAAAATCCACTCGTTGCCAGGGTTGCGCCTAATATTCACCATCTGACTGGAAGGCTGGAAGATCCTCGGGTGCTACTCCGAAATCTGGCCATACAAAACCAGCTGGGTCGGACCCCAGAAGAGCAAGTGCCACAAGGAAGGCTTCACTTAAGAACTAAAACCAGCATATTAGCACATGAGACATAAAGGATAATAAAAGACATGAGTTAGAAAAAATAAGACGATAAACAATAAGACAACTAAGGGGCTATTCCGGTAGCCAAGTTACAACTCGTAAACCAAATAAGGACCGGGGTTGTAACCCTTCACCTGAACAGAGCTTAGTCTCCAACCAATTATCGATAAGAGTAAAGCATAACAGTAATGTGCTGAAATAACCATGTACTGGCCTTGCCTAGGCAAGACTAGACGGAACTCCATCCATCAATCACGGCCAAGCAATGAGTACGGCTTGATACTTTAACTAACTAGGGTTATCACAAGCTTAGTTACTAACAAGATGCATCGAGATGTTCTAACATCCACAAGCCCTGCAGTCTTAATCCAGGTTATCCGGTCACAAGTTGAGAGAGTTGGATTATGTGACTTGGGGGTGCAACACATGACAGTGTGCTAAAAATGTGTCCTACTCGACGGCAGGCTACAAGTCCAATTAGAGCGCCCAGATAACGGAACTGCCTGTAGCTGGAAAATCTCTTCATGAACTACTTGATCAATCTAATCATTATCCTAGTCAGATTCAGTATGAATTTCTGACCGTGGAAATCAGGAATTCATATCCTAAACATGATGCAAGACGAGACATGTAGCTTATACAAGCACAAACACCCACGGTGTCAAGACAAGAGTTACTTAGCAAGTCAAGATAGCCGTCACAACAGCATATCGAGATTATCATGTTAGGTTTACTTATCAAGAGTGCGCCACGATGGGCCACTATCATGTCATGTTACTTGTTACTTGTTAAGAGTACACCTTAACAGGCCACTATCGTGTTCTATCCTTACATTATCATGAATGAGAAAAATTTGCATAAAATAGCTAATAACATATTCTTGAAGCCAAGGAAGATATCTACAACTTTCATGTTGGGAGTTGGAAGAAATTCTGGCCACAATTCAGCCAAATAGGACATAAAACAGCCAAAAACAGCAAAAATAGGCACTATACGGCATTCTGCGACACTATGCGGCCTTCTGCGGCACTATGCAGCCTCCTGCGGCACTATGTGGCCTCCTGCGGCACTATGCAGCCTTCTGCGGCACTATACAGCCTTCTGTGGCACTATACGACCTTCTGCATCACCATGCGGCAGGCTGCACTATACGGTAGGCTGCACTATGTGGCACTATTCATCGTCCCTGCCAGAATCAGGACAGATGAACTAAGAAATGTCCAAATCTTATTTTGGCCATAACTTCCTCAAAGTAAGTCGAAATCTAACTTTTCAAAGGTCCATTTTGGGTAAAATCGAATTCTTTACAACACAGAACAATCAAAACATAAAAATAATAAAATTTGGTAGATCAAAACCCAAGAAAATTGAAAAAAAAACTACAAACTTAGATCTACAAAAATCCATCTGTCCAAATCGAAAACTCCAAGTCCTAAAGATGCTTAGAATCATGTAGAGAAGAAAATAGAACAATAAAATGGAAGATCCATCATGAAGTAAGTTGTACTTGCCTAGGACTTGGTAGGTGGGAGGAGTAAATGAAGAAGATGGAGAAGTAAATGTAGAAGCAAATGTAGAAGTGAATTAGGAGAGAGAGAGAGAAGGAGTTGGGTTATATATCAACCCTCTCCATCTCAAACCAAGCCAAGCCAAGCCAAGCCAAACCAAGTCAATTGAACCAAACCAATCAAATAAACCAAGTCAAGATTAAACTAAGACTAGGCTAAGCAAAACAAGTCTAACTACGGTCCACCTGATAAATACCAGAAATCTCATATACGCATACGAAAATACGTATAACGGAAAACGGGAGTGACAGCCCCCCTCCGCCCCTCTACCGTCCCGCTCCACCCCCCTCCGCCCCCTCCCCCGTTCTGCTCTGCCCCCCTCCGCCCCCCTCCCCCAGCAGCCAGCAGCAACAACAACAACAACCAGTAACAGCAGCGGGGCAGGGGTGAGGAGGGGAGGGGGGGAGCTCACCGGAGAGGAGGGGGAAGAAAGAAATTGGGTTCGGAGAAGAAGACAAAGAGGAAGATGGACATTTTCGTCTTTTTTTTAATGGTCAAACATCGTTGACCGTCAAAAGTAACGTTTTCTGTCAGATGTGAGACTACTTATACATATAGCAAACAATGTGGGGTGCACCGCATAAATAGACCATTCAAGTGGAATGCCACTCAAAAATTTTCATATCGAAAAAGAAGAAGAAGATGAAAATCGTAACTTTATAAAGAAAATGAAACATCAAATAATTGATTTTCTTACCTTTTATTTCCGCAAACCAAACGAGGATTATTGTGATCATCGATAAAGTAGACGTAGCACAATTTATATATTAAATAATTAAATGAGGAGTGTTAATAGCATGGAATGGTTGAATATAGAAAACGTTGAAACCTCCCAGAGAGTCTTTGAATTGATTCCATGTAGCCTAAAGACATGGAATAATGGTTGAATCCAATAACCAATGAAACCCCTCCCGAAGTCTTACATTATATGGTTCCATGTATATGTACTCTTTGTGTATATGTGATATCATAAAAGCATAACAAATGTGGAAGGACTAAAATCACCAAAATAATGAAACCTCTTCCAAAGTCTCGAGCTAGTTCCATGCATACGTAATCTCATCTTGTACATAGATTCTAACATGAGTCTATTTTTGTTCACCTACCAAATATCTCCCACTAAACAAATGATATGTGGGACAAAATCACTTACAAAGTGATTTGTGTGAAATAAAAATATTACGTGTCATTTGTTTAGTGGGAGGTGAACATCTCACCTATTTTTGGTGGGTGAACAAAAATAATGTATCACAGTGGTGGCAGAGAATGGCAATGAGCTGGAATTGAAAAATGAAGAAGATGATTGTTTTTTTTTTAAATTAAAATTCGTTGTTGTAACTATAAAGTTAAGAGTGCTATTTTGATAGTAGATATTTATGTCATGTTTGGTATGTTTGGTTTGCGGAATCAAATCCTTGAAAAATGGAAGTCATTTCTTTCCAATGTTTGGATTTCGAAGAAGATGAGTAGGAAATATAATAGATTTCCAAGAGGAAAAAATAACGGAAAAAATGACTTTCCCCACTAACCCAAGGATTTACTTTTCCCCTCTAAATTCTTGTTTGGTTCGTTGAAAGGAAAGGAAAAGAAAACAATTCCTTGTTATTTCATTTCCTTTGAAAAATTATAATTTTCATCGATTTTTTTTCTTAAATGTCAAAATATTGGAAGAAAAAATGAATACGTAAATGTGGGAAAGTAAATCTTTACTTGGATGAATGGAATCATTTTTTTTTTCTAATTTTGAAATTACTTTCCTTCATCGTCAATTCATTTGGCATCCAAACATACAAAAGTAATAACTTCTCTTTTCCAACTCTATGATTTCGAACCAAAGGAGCCAATGATTCACATTTTTTTCTAACTTTTTTTTTTTGACATTTTCAAACACCAAAAAAATGAGGATATTAAGACTTTGGGTCTCAAATAAGTTTCAAAATTTGCGTTTGTATCTCCATATTATGTATAAGTAGTGTTTGGGTCTCAAAAATGTCACTAATGTCTCAAAAGTGTCACCAAAAGTGTTAAAAAAAATGTCATTAACTATTTTTGGTGACATGTTTGAGACGAAAACATTAATTGTATATAATATGGAGATCCAAACATAAATTTTAGAATTTATTTGAGACCCAAAGTCTAAATATTCCAAAAAAAAAATTATTGAAATTACAAGTTTTCAGAAAAGTAAAAAAAACAATTTTCTTTTCCTTTCCTTGGAAATAAAATGACAGTTATTCCGGAATTCATTACAGCAAATGGAAAGGGACACAACAGTAAATAAACTAATAGTTTGAGGTCACACCTTTTCCAACTGCCGTCCGTCGTGATTCTCGTTCGGAAATATTTTATTATTAAATATAGTATAACTTTCTGGTAAGATCCGCATCGCTGGCCGTCATAAATTCCCAACAACAAAGTTTATGACACGTGTCGTCATATGAACCGTCGATGCGACTTTTTTGTCATTTAAGTGCACAGTCGCTGGTCTCGTCATGTATTTGTGCCAGAGATCAGACCAATAGCAGTACTCGCTACATTTCCGCGCGCGGGGCCCACTTAAATGTTTATCTTCACGTGTTTCAATAACACGTGCGACACGTGACGGACAGTGTCAAACATCAAAGATTGGATAGGCTTTTTTTTAAGTTTTTCATGAAAAACAATTTTATGAAAATAAGTTCATGAAAACAGTTTTATGAAAATAAATTATAAATGTATTTTCTAAGTATAAAGATTCAGAGTCTATGTTTGGTTACTTTTATCTAAAAACTAGTTTTTTTAGAAAAAAATATTTAAGATTCTGTTTGGTAATCATATTTTCTACTATCATGTTTTCTGTGTCCAATTCTAGCGTGTCCACATCCATTTTTTGTGTCCATCTCCTGTCCTCGAGCTCATACCATATCGCCGTCGTCGACGAAGAACCCACAAGCTCGCGAAGGAGGCCCACGAGCTCGCGACGTAGTCGGCGGAAGTCTACGAGCACGCGGCAGAGGCACACGAGCTTACGACGTAGCCGACGGAGGACTAGGAGCTCGCGGAGTCGACGAGACCCCACGAACTCGCGATGGAGGAGCTCGCGGCGGAGTCGACGAGACCCCACGAGTTCGCCTAGGACTATGACTCAAGCTCGCTGTCGAGTCCACCATCGTCATCCTGAGCCGCCGCTCGCGTGAGTTCGCCTAGGGCTAGGGCTCAAGCTCCGGTCGTCGAGGCCACTCGTGGTCGAGACTAGTTCCCACGGGTCACCGCCTAAGTCGTCGCTCGCTACCGGGTGACCGCCTAAGCCGCCGCACGCATGCACCAGGTCTCCACCCCGTCGAGATGAGCCGCCGCACGTGCGCCACCAGGTCTCCACCGTGTTGAGACGAGCCGACGTCGCGCATAGGGGATCACGGCCTGGAGCTTTTCTCTATTTTTTTCATGGAGGAAAAAAATAAGGGAGGAGAGAGAAGAGTTAGGGTTTGGGGGGGGGAGGGGGGCCCGTAAAATGTTTTGAGAAAACAACTGAAAGATGTTTTCAATACGTTGAGTTTAAATACTTATTTTAGGGGGAAAAATTAGGAAAGTGTTTTCTTAGTTTGGTATGCGAAACATGTTTTCTTAATTTTGGACTTTTTTGACATGAACGAGTTGGAGCGAATTAGTGCAAAAATTGAGCTTTTAGTTACGAAAGGGGACTTCATGACTTGAACGAGTTGGGACGAATTTGTCACGGATGTTAGTGACAAAGTAGACTTTTATCAACGAGTACCTCTTTTTTTTTGCATTATTTGAGAAAAATAATTGCATTCATCTCGCTAATGCAATTGGCGACATAGTGCATGCACCCATGTCGCCGAAAACTTCGATGACTTAGGACGAAATTTTTTAGTGAAGAAAATGGGGCTTTTAGTAATGAATCTTAGTGACGAACGTAGATGTTTAGCTATGAATTTTTCCCATGCAATTTTTTTTTCTTCTGAAACACTACTCTCGTAGAAAATAAATTTGCATTCATGTCGCCAATACTATTAGAGACATTAATACATGCACTCATGTCGTCAAAAGAGCAACACATTGCCTAATTTATAATTTTACATACTTATTATCTTATTTATTATTTCAAAAATCTTTGTTATCTTTTTGAAATTTTTTTGTAGAACAACATATATGCTCTCCAAATATTAGCATTTTCTTTATCTTGAGGGCAGATCTGTTATCCTCAAATCCTTTATAGCATCCATTGACCTCCTATAAAAATGTGGATCTCACTAATTATTTAACAAATAACATTCACAATCAACAAAATTCATATTTTATTTTTGGCTAAACTACAACTTGATATCATCAACTATTCGAGTTTTTTAACTTAATACCCTTAACTTTGATAGATATCAACCTAATTTTCAAAAATGATAAGATTACCCCTCATTTCATCCCCCCAACCGGCTGTCACACCCCCATGTGGCTGCACCACCCCGATCCCCTTTCCGTGCCACACCCATAACCCGCCCCCCTCTCTCTGGAGCCGCCTCCGAGCAGATCACCGCGCCCCTAACCCTGTCTCAAACCCTCTTAATTTCTTCACGGACTGTCGCTGCCCGACTGTCACCACCCCCGTCGTACCTCCTTGTGGCTGCACCAACCCCTACGCTCCCCGTGGCGTGGCTGCACCACCACCATCGGCCCGCTCTCGCGTCGCACCCCTAATTCCGTCCCCTCCCCTCTCTCTTCGCCCGCGACGGCAGCCCTCACGTGTCAGAGAGAGAGGGCAGCATAGTGCTGGAAGGGGACCAGGGGGTGCGGGGGCGGTGCAACCGTATGTTGGGGTCGACGGGGATGGTGACAGCCGGTAGGAGGCGAGGAGAGAAGGGATATTGTCACCCTCATTTTCCGTATTTCCTGTATTTCGTATTTGTACTCGTAATTTGATTTTGGCCCGTATTTTATTTTTTCGACTTGTGGATTTCGTTTCTCGTAAATGGATTTTGGACCATGGCTTGGTTTTATTTTGTGGAGAGGGTTTGGTTTGGTTTATTATGAGTGGAATACCTTAACCTATTCTCCACCCTCATTCCACCACAACCCACCATCATAAATCCCCACCAACTTTTCTCTTTCCTCATAATTTTCATTTATTTCTTCTTCTTCTTCCTTCCTCTACACAACACCATCATCCATAGGCAAGTGCACCTTGCCATCAAATAAGCACCACTTTTTATTTGTCCATTAACTAGATTAGGCCATGGAGAACAACTTTAGAACTTGACATTTTGTGATTTGGAGCTTTCATCCTTCTAGATCTAGGTTTTTAACCATTTTCGAAAATCCTTGATTTTGATCTATTAAACTTTGATTTTAGCTTGTTTTGATGCTTCCATGTGGAAGAGAATTCGATTTTACTCAAGTTAGAACTTTGAAAATCTAGATTTGGTTTTGATTTGACA
The DNA here is from genome assembly GCA_029216955.1 of Iris pallida. Lineage (NCBI taxonomy): Eukaryota > Viridiplantae > Streptophyta > Magnoliopsida > Asparagales > Iridaceae > Iris > Iris pallida. The sequence goes on from JANAVB010025798.1 coordinate 7,349,932, forward strand.
AAGTTATGAAGAATTGAAGTTCTTGGTGTTCTTGGACCTGCTCTCGGCCAGGAAGAACATCCCTCTGCCTTGCGCTCTTTAGCGCATGGCCGATTGCGCACCCCGGCCTGTGCTCTTTAGCGCAGGGCCGATTGCGCATGACCTCAGCCAGTGCTTTTCGCTGCGCTGGATTGCGCTAGCGCAAGCCATCCATGCGCAAGCCAGCCATGCGCAATGCACCTCTGCGCAATCCATCCATGCGCAGTCCGTCCCTGCGCAATCTGACCCTGCGCCATCTATTCCTGCACAACCTGATCCAGCGCAATCCATCTGCTGCGCCATCCACTTGTCACTCCCCGTTCCCGGAATGCGTATTCTAATACGTATATTGCCTGAATGTATTTATTTAGTATTTATCATGTAGTATCCTGTATTTAAATTCCTATAACTTCATGTTAATTAATTATTTGTATTTTATTTTCTGCATTTTATTTTTCTGCAATTTTATTATCTGCTCTTTAAATTTTCATGTTAATTAATCAGCTACTCTTTAATTTTCATGTTAATTTATTTCCTGCAATTTTATTTCTGCAATTATATTTCTATAATTTTATTTCCTGTATTTTAATTCATACTTTAGTTTTACTTTCGGGTTAGCCTTGTTGGACCCGTGCAACCCGACCCATAGAACCCGGCCCAACTCCCACCTACCACCATCTTCCTATTTAAAGCTTCCATCTCTTTCTCTCTCCTCATTACTTCATTCTCACCATTACTTCTTCTTCTTCCTCTCATTACTTCTCCACCTAACCGGCAGCAGCAGTAGGCAAGTGCAAACTTGCTTCTCAATCATCCATTTTTTTTGGGTTCATTTTCCTTCCTCTCATGATCCTGAGAGAGATTAGTTCTTAGCATTTTTGATTTCTACGGCTGGTTTTCTTTAGATCTAAGTTATAGTATTTCGGCTGTTCATGGGTTCTTGGACCACCAATATTAGCGTGTATTTCTGGCACTGGAATAAGGCTCCATAGGACTTGGAGTTTGGGAGATGTTTCACGCACACGTTCTTACGTGCTTGCGTAAACATCAGCCCAGTCACGCACACGTTCTTACGTGTCTGCGTGTATTTTCAGTCACGCACAAGTCTTTACGTGTCTGCGTGTATTTTCAGTCACGCACACGTCTTTACGTGTCTGCGTGTATTTTTAGTCACGCTCGTGTTCTTACATGTTAGCGTGTATTTTTAGTCACGCTAACGTTCCCATGAGCGTGCGTGTATTTTTAGTCACGCTCGTATTTGCGTGCGTGAATTATTTGTCACGCTCGCATTGTCTGCGTGTATTTGGGTCACGCTCCTGTCCCTGAGCTTGCGTGCGTGACTTTTTACGATCATATTGCGCGTGACTTTTGGCGTGCGTGACTTTTCACCCTCACGCTGCGTGTGCGTGCGTGAATTATTTGTCACGCTCATACGCTCACGCTTGCCAGCGTGTGTCACTTTTCACGCTCACTATTCACGCCCATTTTCCACGCTCACCCTAGCTAGACTTAGCGTGACTTGTTGGTCTTAAGCACAGACTTCTTGCGTGACTTTTGGCCTTAGCATAGATTTGTTGGCGTGACTTCTTGACCTGGGTGTTTTAATTGTCTTATAATTATTCATTTAATGATGGCATGATAATTCTTCTATTATATCCTTACGCCTATTTGCATTAACTTGATAAAATCATGATATAATAATATTGTCAAATAACGATTGTTATGAGGAATGTGCTTTGTGTCATGATTGATCCACGAATACCCAGTATGACTGGAACTTGACCTTGAGAGTTGTAGACTCGACCCATGTAATACTAAATGACTTTCATGCCTTGTCACCATTGATAATGATTATGACATGGACTAAATATTGATCATGCGTTCCTAGTTGGAACTAAGAGACTGGCTAATCGTCTTATTGAATGAAATGAATGAGACACGTTCATGTTATGAACTATTCCAATCGACTGGCTGATCCCGAAATATTGACATACATGCACATGCAGGCTTCAATCTATTTATTTATTTATTTATTTATTTTCTACAAAAGAAGCATGTGTACTTTATGGTCAAGGCATGATTACCGTGGTTAGATTTGATTGTTGCATTACGCTATGTAAGACCTGCAACCTAACCGCACTGGTATCGTTGTAGAGTTGTGCATATCGTACCCCGTACGAAAGTACTCATTTGAATGACCATGATCCACGGCATGTGACTTCACTCAACGTAGAGACCATTAAGTTAAATAAAATAATGATGGCATGGAGAGAATGGATTCCCGAGTTCTTACATGGCAGCCCCCTTGGGACTATTAAGTGCCCGACGGGCCGGCTGGTTCCCACAGATACTGTAGATCTGTCACACGGGCAGGAAACGATATCTGATTATATTATTGTATATGCTATAACGGCGGGCGTCCCGCTGGAACTCGTCTAACTACATGATTGGCGCAATTGATTGATTGGATAGGCTAGCCTTGCTTGCACATAGTAAGAACTGAGGAATCCCTAATTGCATAATTTCAGGATAACTTGGGACTCATAATAGCAAGCCGTAGAATTTGATTGGCCGTTCAAGATGATTTGTTTGTGTACTGTACTACTCTGTTACCTAACTGGGATGATCAGAATGTCAGGACATGACGGGCCAACTTCTGTCCTTGTTTGGTTGGGAGGTTGGTTCGAAGTGTCGTGATATAATGTGAATCCTAGTAGCAAGCAGAGATCTATTATTATATTCTTTTACTTACTGGTTTATGTCCTTCATATCGTCCTTCCTTGTGGTACTTGCTATTAGAGGTCTAACCTCTCTGGTTTTGCATGGCCAGATTCAGAGCCGGTTTCCGAGGATCCAGCGTACTTCTACCTCCAAGATGGTCAATACTAGAGGCATGATTGCAGGAGGACTCGAGTGGGTTCCTTACTTTACCACTCGTTTTGTTATTTACCTTATACTTAGCCGTTTGGCACCGACATGTTAGTCGGATTGTCTTGTACTTACTTTTACATGATTGTAATTAAGTCAGACTGCAGCTGATAACAATTGTGTATACTTGCTATATCATCTGGCTATATTTTGTAAAACCAGATCTCAAGAACATTTTGACTGAGCATTTGGGACGCCTTGCTGCTTTATCTTACATGTTCTCTATTACTGTTTCCTTGTTTGAATGATTGAGACAATAGATGTAAAATGACCATAGTAAGACCTTTATGTAGTATGCACCCCCTCGTCTGGTTAGACAGCATTGATGGTATTATACGGTATTCATCTACCCGTAATACGTAGCTGGCTGAGTCATTCCCCCGCTCTCCAGTATTCTGGTTCTGGGGCGTGACAAGGTTTTAGTGGTGGCCCACGCAGGTCTGATTTCAGACTTGTGGGGTGTTTTGATTTATAGGATGTCTCAATCACACATGTTTCCCCTTGATCTCCTGATTCGTTATTCTCAACTCTTGCTTAACATTCCGATACCCTTTGACTTTATTGATCCTTCATGTCCGGTCGTTTGATTGTTCTCTTGTCCCTTTTCTTAGGGGCACCTCGTTCGCACCTGTCAGAGCTGGACAACCGCAGGAGCAACATGGACCACCTGACCCTGTTGGTCAGCAACAAGGGCCAGTACTGACTCAAGAGGCTACCCAGGAAGAAGTGATAGTGGAACCAGCGGCTGGATCGCAGTATCCAGATGTTCCACCACCACCGACAGTTCCACCTACCCAAGTGGACACACCAGCCCTTCTGGAGATCATGAGAGGAATGATGGCTACTCAGCAACATCAGATGTTGGCCCAGCAGCGCATGCACACTCAGCTACAAGAGCAGAATGTGTTGCTTAACCAAGGATTACAGACGGCTTTGGAAAGAGGAGTGAGGGCTGATTCAGGAGCATCAGCCAGGTTTTGCAAGTACAACCCCCGCCGTTTCGAGGGCACGGAAGATGCCATTTCAGCAGATGCATGGCTTAAGGATATGGAGGCTATTCTGACAGCAGCTAAGGTACCGGCAGCAGAACGTGTGGATCTAGTGAAGTTGTTACTTCAGGATCTCGTACGTGATTGGTGAGAATCAGAGGAAGTGGGCATCAGACGTCCTGTGGCTTGGGATGATTTCACAGCAAGATTCAAGACCAAGTACTATGGAGTTGTGGCGCAGTTTGAACTACAACAGAAGTTTATCAGCCTCAGGCAGGCTGGCAAGACTGTAGATGCTTATGCAGCGGAATTCTGCAGATTGAGTAGATTTGCCCCAGAGATGGTAGCAACAGAGCGCCAGAGGGCCATGAGGTTTCAGCAAGGGTTTCATCTTGAACTCTTGCAATTGATAGAGGGGCACAATTACCAGACTTTTGATGAGATATTGACGGCGACTCGAAGGCATGAGATCACCATTCAGAGGCTTGCGGCAAGGACTGGGGGTCAGAAGAGATCCCACAGTCAGATTGAAGGAGGAAGGGGAGCAGCGCCCCGAACAACAGCACCATCCACTGGCATTCGTATCCACGATGTGGCGATACGAGGACCAGCACCACCCAGGCAGCAGCAGCAACAGCAACAGAGGAAGAACCAGCAACCCCCGGCGGGCTGCACTTATTGTGAAAAGATGGGGCACACTAGAGATGTGTGTCGGACATTGAATGGACTGTGTCTGATATATGGAAACCCAGATCATCGGGTTACCACATGTCCCATGAATTCGAGGTCAGGAGGACCAGGACAGCAGTTTCCTGCTCTGCCAGCACCAGGGGCAGGGCAGTATCGAGGACCAGCATTGGCAGTGAGGCCGTTGGCGCAGCGTCCGTTAGTATCACAGGCTCAGATGTTTCGGCAGCAGGGGCCGCCGATGCAGCAACACCAGCATAGACCACCCCAGCATCATCAAGGAAGGGGCCAGCAGCAGCACCAGGCTAGGCCGTAACATGGGAACCAGCAAGGAGGTCGAGCGCAGGCATTCACACTGTCCTTGGAGGAGGCATTGGCATCGGAAGATGTTGTAGCAGGTAACATTCTCGTTGCCTCATATCCCGCAGTAGCATTGTTTGATTCGGGAGCATCCCATTCATTTATATCTGCACAATTTGTGACACGACTAGGAATGAAGTTCGAGGCATTGCCAGGGAGGTTGAATATACTCACTGGTAATAGGCTCGTAGGGGTTAGTAGAGTTATTCTAGCGTGTAGCGTTGTAGTTTGCGGGCATTCCTTACCCGCCCGGTTGATAGAATTTCCTGTTAGAAATTTCGACGTTATCTTAGGCATGGACTGGCTGAAAGACAGTCATGCGACAATAGATTGTCGTAGTGGAAGTGTATCTTTTGATATTCCAGGCATGGAGAGGTTCGCCTTGGTCAGGTCAGAGGCAACTCAGCAAGAGCAGGGAGTAGTAACAGCAATGGAAGAAGTTCAGATTCCGAAGGTAGTTGAAGAATTTCTAGACGTATTTCCCGAAGAACTTCCCGGTCTTGCACCGGTTAGAGATATTAAGTTCAGTATAAAATTGGCACCAGGAACTAAACCGATATCAAATCGAGTTTACAGAATGGCAGATTCAGAGCAGGCCAAGGTATATCAGCACATAGAGGAATTGAAGGAGAAGAAGTTTATCCAAGCTAGTATATCACCATGGGCAGCGCCAGTGGTACTTGTAGGGAAGAAGGATGGGTCATCCAGATTATGCATCGATTACAGGAAGCTTAACGCGGCAACAGTGAAGAACAAGTACCCATTACCCAGGATCGACGACTTATTTGATCAGTTGAGCAAGGCTAGAGTTTTCTCCAAGATAGATCTTCGTTCAGGGTATCATCAAGTGAGGATTAGGAAGGAAGATATCCCTAAGACAGCTTTCAGGTCGAAGTATGGGCATTACGAGTTCTTAGTAATGCCGTTTGGTTTGACCAATGCTCCAGCAATATTCATGGATTTGATGAACCGCATCTTTATGCCATATTTAGACCAGTTTGTCGTTGTGTTTCTTGACGACATTCTCGTATACTCTGCTAGTGAAGAGGAGCATGAAGACCACCTCAGGAAAGTGTTGCAGGTTCTGAGAGAGAACCAGTTGTATGCCAAGCTCAGCAAGTGTGAGTTCTGGACGGATCACATTTCATTTTTGGGTCATATTGTATCAGGAGCTGGAGTAGCAGTGGATCCCAAGAAGGTAGAAGCAGTAGAGAGTTGGCCAGTACCCAAGACCGTAGCTGACGTACGGAGTTTCTTAGGATTGGCAGGAAATTACAGAAGGTTTGTGTCAGATTTTGTAAGGCTTTCAGCGCCCATGACCCGCTTGACCCGGAAGGATGTGCCATTTGTTTGGTCGGCAGAATGTCAGGCATCATTCGAGACTTTGAAGCAGAAGTTGATATCAGCGCCTATTCTTACATTGCCAGTTGGACCCGGAGGTTTTACAGTATATTGTGATGCGTCAGGAAAGGGACTTGGATGTGTCCTTATGCAACATGGGAAGGTGATAGCATATGCATCTAGGCAGCTTCGGGACCACGAGAAGAATTACCCAACCCATGATCTGGAATTGGCGGCAGTAGTGTTTGCTCTAAAGCTATGGAGGCATTACTTATATGGTGACCGAGTGGAGATGTACACAGATCACAAAAGTCTGAAGTACATCTTTACTCAGAAGGAGCTGAACATGAGGCAGAGAAGATGGTTGGAATTGATCAAGGATTATGACGTGGACCTTCAGTATCATCCAGGCAAGGCGAATGTAGTAGCAGACGCTCTTAGCAGGAGAGGCGGCGCATTTATGTTGACAACACAGAGGCATATCTTAGAAGACCTTCAGGAGATGGGCATCGAAGTTATACTTCCTAGTGATGTAGGAGTTCTAACTAGTCTACAAGTCCAATCTGACTTGGTAGACAGGATCAAGGCAGCTCAGGCACAGGACCTAAGGATTCAGAAGCTTAGGACAGAATGTGAGTCAGGACTCAGGAAGGAGATGAGAATTCATGAAGATGGTACACTTAGGTTCGGATCGCGTTTATGTGTGCCTAGTGGAGATATCAGACAGGAAGTTATGACAGAAGCTCACAGTTCCCAGTATTCTATTCACCCTGGAGGGACCAAGATGTACCAAGATATCAAGCAGCATTTTTGGTGGAACGGGATGAAGAGGGAGATAGCTAGATTCGTTTCCCGTTGCTTGGTATGTCAGCAAGTGAAGGCAGAACAGCAGAGACCAGCTGGGTTATTACAACCGCTTCCTATTCCGGAATGGAAGTGGGAACACATCACAATGGACTTTGTGACCGGTTTACCGAGATCACCAAGTGGTAAGGATGCTATTTGGGTAATAGTAGATCGGCTTACGAAGGTAGCACATTTTCTTCCTTTCAGAGTAGGGCAATCTACAGAAAAGTTGGCAGAGTTGTATATGCAATAGATAGTCAGGCAGCATGGAGTTCCTGTCAGTATTGTGTCGGATCGAGATATCCGTTTCATATCACATTTCTGGAAGAGCTTACATCATAGTCTGGGTACCAAGTTAAGATTTAGCACGGCTTACCATCCGCAGACGGACGGGCAATCAGAAAGGGCAATCCAAACTTTAGAAGATATGTTGCGAGCTTGTATTCTGGATTTTGGAGGGTCTTGGGAAAGTCACCTTCACTTGGTCGAGTTCTCATACAATAACAGTTATCAAGCCAGTATCCAGATGGCGCCATTTGAAGCACTATATGGTAAGAAGTGCAGATCACCGCTTGCATGGGATGATATCGGAGAGAGGAAAATATTAGGCCCAGAAATGATTGTTCAGACGGTTGAAGTGGTTAAGGGAATTAGAGAGCGACTTCGTGTTGCGCAGGATCGGCATCGTCATTGGGCGGACCAGCATCGTAGGCCGTTAGAGTTCTCTGTTGGGGACCACGTATTCTTGCGGATCTCACCTACTCGTGGGGTCATTAGATTTGGCGTTCGCGAGAAATTGAGTCCGCGGTACGTGGGCCCATTCGTTATTCTTGATCGGATAGGCGATGTTGCTTATCGTTTATCCCTCCCACCTTCGTTACGAGAGGTGCATGACGTGTTTCATGTATCTCAATTACGTAGGTATGTATCAGACCCAAGCCATGTCCTCGATCATTCTGAGCTGGTTGTTGGTACCAACCTGTCTTACGAGGAACAGCCTGTGTCCATTTTGGACCGAAGAGAGAAGATACTCAATAACCGAACAATTAGTCTTGTCCGTGTTGCTTGGGGTCATCACTCCTTGGGAGAGTCAACGTGGGAACGTGAGGATGATATCCGATCACGGTATCCACACCTGTTTGACTCACAAGGTATATCTTTTTCTGTGTACCTTGATTGTCTTGATTCCTCATGCTTAACCCCTTATGGGTAGAATTGCTAGATAACGTAGATTGTTAAATATGGATATGTTACTTGCTATGGATATTGTAAAATGATTGCTTTATTAAATTGCTTGTACTTAGATTAGTTTAGTCCCGATGTTTCCATCTTGCTTGAATTTGAAATTCCGAGGACGGAATTTTTTCAAGGAGGGTAGAGATGTCACTCCCCGTTCCCGGAATGCGTATTCTAATACGTATATTGCCTGAATGTATTTATTTAATATTTATCATGTAGTATCCTGTATTTAAATTCCTATAACTTTATGTTAATTAATTATTTGCATTTTATTTTCTGCACTTTATTTTTCTGCAATTCTATTATCTGCTCTTTAAATTTTCATGTTAATTAATCAGCTGCTCTTTAATTTTCATGTTAATTTATTTCCTGCAATTTTATTTCTGTAATTATATTTCTGCAATTATATTTCCTGCATTTTAATTCCTGCTTTAGTTTTACTTTCGGGTTAGCCTTGTTGGACCCGTGCAACCCGACCCATAGAACCCGGCCCAACTCCCACCTACCACCATCTTCCTATTTAAAGCTTCCATCTCTTTCTCTCTCCTCATTACTTCATTCTCACCATTACTTCTTCTTCTTCCTCTCATTACTTCTCCACCTAACCGGCAGCAGCAGTAGGCAAGTGCAAACTTGTTTCTCAATCACCCATTTTTTTGGTTCATTTCCCTTCCTCTCATGATCCTGAGAGAGATTAGTTCTTAGCATTTTTGATTTCTACGGCTGGTTTTCTCTAGATCTAAGTTATAGTATTTCGGCTGTTCATGGGTTCTTGGACCACCAATATTAGCGTGTATTTCTGGAACTGGAACAAGGCTCCATAGGACTTGGAGTTTGGGAGATGTTTCACGCACACGTTCTTACGTGCTTGCGTAAACATCAGCCCAGTCACGCACACGTTCTTACGTGTCTGCGTGTATTTTCAGTCACGTACACGTCTTTACGTGTCTGCATGTATTTTCAGTCACGCACACGTCTTTACGTGTCTGCGTGTATTTTTAGTCACGCTCGTGTTCTTACATGTTAGCGTGTATTTTTAGTCACGCTAACGTTCCCATGAGCGTGCGTGTATTTTTAGTCACGCTCGCATTTGCGTGCGTGAATTATTTGTCACGCTCGCGTTGTCTGCGTGTATTTGGGTCACGCTCCTGTCCCTGAGCTTGCGTGCGTGATTTTTCACGATCACATTGCGCGTGACTTTTGGCGTGCGTGACTTTTCACCCTCACGCTGCGTGTGCGTGCGTGAATTATTTGTCACGCTCATACGCTCACGCTTGCCAGCGTGTGTCACTTTTCATGCTCACTATTCACGCCCATTTTCCACGCTCACCCCAGCTAGACTTAGCGTGACTTGTTGGTCTTAAGCACAGACTTCTTGCGTGACTTTTGGCCTTAGCATAGATTTGTTGGCGTGACTTCTTGACCTGGGTGTTTTAATTGTCTTATAATTATTCATTTAATGATGGCATGATAATTCTTCTATTATATCCTTACGCCTTTTTGCATTAACTTGATAAAATCATGATATGATAATATTGTCAAATAACGATTGTTATGAGGAACGTGCTTTGTGTCATGATTGATCCACGGATACCCAGTATGACTGGAACTTGACCTTGAGAGTTGTAGACTCGACCCATGTAATACTAAATGACTTTCATGCCTTGTCACCATTGATAATGATTGTGACATGGACTAAATATTGATCATGCGTTCCTAGTTGGAACTAAGAGACTGGCTAGTCGTCTTATTGAATGAAATGAATGAGACACATTCATGTTATGAACTATTGCAATCGACTGGCTGATCCCGAAATATTGACATACATGCACATGCAGGCTTCAATCTATTTATTTATTTATTTATTTATTTTCTACAAAAGAAGCATGTGTACTTTATGGTCAAGGCATGATTACCGTGGTTAGATTTGATTGTTGTATTACGCTATGTAAGACCTACAATCTAACCGCACTGGTATCGTTGTAGAGTTGTGCATATCGTACCCCGTACGAAAGTACTCATTTGAATGACCATGATCCACGGCATGGGACTTCACTCAACGTAGAGACCATTAAGTTAAATAAAATAATGATGGCATGGAGAGAATGGATTCCCGAGTTCTTACATGGCAGCCCCCTTGGGACTATTAAGTGCCCGACGGGCCGGCTGGTTCCCACAGATACTGTAGATCTGTCACACGGGCAGGAAACGATATCTGATTATATTATTGTACATGCTATAACGGCGGGCGTCCCGCTGGGACTCGTCTAACTACATGATTGGCGCAATTGATTGATTGGATAGGCTAGCCTTGCTTGCACATAGTAAGAACTGAGGAATCCCTAATTGCATAATTTTAGGATAACTTGGGACTCATAATAGCAAGCCGTAGAATTTGATTGGCCGTTCAAGATGATTTGTTTGTATACTGTACTACTCTGTTACCTAACTGGGATGATCAGAATGTCAGGACATGACGGGCCAACTTCTGTCCTTGTTTGGTTGGAAGGTTGGTTCGAAGTATCGTGATGTGATGTGAATCCTAGTAGCAAGCAGAGATCTATTATTATATTCTTTTACTTACTGGTTTATGTCCTTCATATCGTCCTTTCTTGTGGTACTTGCTATTAGAGGTCTAACCTCTCTGGTTTTGCATGGCCAGATTTAGAGCCGGTTCCCGAGGATCCAGCGTACTTCTACCTCCAAGATGGTCAATACTAGAGGCATGATTGCAGGAGGACTCGAGTGGGTTCCTTACTTCACCACTCGTTTTGTTATTTACCTTATACTTAGCCGTTTGACACCGACATGTTAGTCGGATTGTCTTGTACTTACTTTTATATGATTGTAATTAAGTCAGACTGCAGCTGATAACAATTGTGTATACTTGCTATATCATCTGGCTATATTTTGTAAAGCCGGATCTCAAGAACATTTTGACTGAGCATTTGGGATGCCTTACTGCTTTATCTTACATGTTCTCTATTACTGTTTCCTTGTTTGAATGATTGAGACAATAGATGTGAAATGACCATAGTAAGACCTTTATGTAGTATGCACCCCCTCGTCTGGTTAGACAGCATTGATCGTATTATACGATATTCATCTACCCGTAATACGTAGCTGGCTGAGTCATTCCCCCGCTCTCCAGTATTCTGGTTCTGGGGCGTGACACCACTCCTGCGCAGTTGGTACCCTGCGCAGCTCACCCCTGCGCAGTTGGCCCCTGGCGCACTTGACTCCTGCGCAACCCGACCCCAGGGACCCTTGCGCAATTTGTCCAATCATGGATATTTGGTTTAAGCTTGGCTCTTCTATAGTCCTGTATATTGATATTTTATTAGATATTTTACGCTCATTTTATATCCTTACGCCTTTTGTCATGAACTTGATTTTACTTATACGTTTGGATTGACTATCGTACATGGCATGGTATGACAAGGCACTAGCTTAACACGACAGTGACCCGTAGTGGTGCACTCCTGACATGACCAACCTGACTTGATAGTGGCCCGTCGTGGCGCGCTCCTGACAAGTACCCTGACATGATTAATCTTGATACCTGATAACTTGATAGTGGCCCGTGTGTAACTCCATTTTTCCCATATTGAAATTTTATTATTTGTATATTTTTTTTTAAAGTGATTGGTTTAGTTATAACTAAATCATGTTATATTTTTTTTTCTTTCAAAAACCTGTTGTTGGGCCACAACTCAAAAGCCCATAGCCTTTGTTAACTTCTCAGCCATTTCTTTTTCCTGTGAAGAAGAATTGGGAGCTCTTCACTAAATTTTGAATTTTCAACGGCCATGAACGTGGCCATGTGCTCTCCCTCACCTCTGTCCTCTAACAACCTGTCAGAGAGAAGAACGAGGAATTTTTCCCGCCAGAAGAAGCCTGAGCCTCACGCTACCCATCTCCTATTTAAGACCATTCTCTCGGTCTCTCCACTCAATTGCTCCAAACTTCATCTTCTCAAAACTTCATTCTAAACCAGCCATGGTGGAGTGAGCTCTAAGGATTGATCGACACTGCAATCGACGGGGCAAGCTCAGTAAGAATTCCTTGATCTTCATTGTCCTCTCAACCAATTTGTTTATTTGGAGATTGATCATAATCGAATCAACAACTAGAACGTTCTGTTCAAACTCTGGATCTGGTCGATCGATTTCGATCGAGAGTAGGACAGGTCGATCTCTGTTCGTGGTTCGACCATCATCTTCTTTGAACAATTTATCTTAGTTTAGCATTTGAAATTCTGATCGCTAGGTGTTTGTTTGTTTTCCCCCTTTGAATCAGTTGATCCAACGAACTCAATTGGATTTATTGGTCGTTCTTACATTCATTAGATCTGGATCTGTTCTCCTTCGAGCTCTGATTTCATAGTAGAGGTGAGTTCGATTGGAAACCATGTCCTGATTCATTGTAGCAATCAATCCTTCTAGTTGTTTCTTTTAATTTTTATGTTTTATAATTTTAGAACCTCTGGAACAAATAGAAGGACTAGTAGTGTTGATTGAAGAACTTGTGGTTGATACAAAGTAAGTATCTGATCCCATATTTTCCGAATCCCTGTGTCTTGCCTATATGTGATGATGTGTGAGGATTGATCCTTCCTATTTTGTTCTGTTTGATATTTTACCTCAGAGGAATTTGGTTGGACCTAGTCGAGTAGCTGGGTGTCAGTTGTGACCCAAGTGCAAACTCAGGTCCTATTATTCAGGTAATCTATTCAAATTCTTCTTGTTTAGCTAATTTTCTGAATGGTGATGGCATGTTCACTGATTCGAGTAGATGTTGCATCTACTTCAACCCATTTTTGTAGCTGGGGATTTAGTCTTAGTTGCCTAGTTGAGAGTCCTGTGTAGATTCTGGATTTACTTTGATGGTTTGGTCATTTCCAGGTTTTGAATGGGATGGCTTAGGGTTCTCAACCCTTGCAGCCTCCTGTAGGAATCTTCCCTGCAAAACTGAATTGCAAGGAATTTTCCTATTGTATCATTAATTCTTTGGTTCAAGCTAATGGGCTAAATGATTAAGTTTAGAGCTCACTTGATGTAGCAGTGAGCTGAGAGACTGAATGATGTGTATTAGTCTCTCTGGAACCTGGGGATGGGTTTTACCTTGATGTTATATCAAGGGAGCTTGGGTTTAATGACTGGGCCTTGTTCAGCCCTATGATGGGTTGATATTGTTATTGGGACTGGAGAACATAAAATTCTATATGTCCTGGAGTTCTCTGTGATTATATGGACTGGTGATCATATGGTTCTATATGTTCCTCGAAATTCTTGTTGATTTAAATGGCAATCTGGGAATTTGGGCACATTAGCATTGATTTCTCCCCTCAATCAACTGAGGAAGCAATCTCAGTAAAACTGGGATTAGTTCTCAGTTGGAACAGGGGTAAACTTGAATAAACGTGCAAGCATCTCAGTACATTGAAATTTAATTCTGAGCAATAAATTGATTGAGCTGGGTATGAGAGTTCAGTTGAAACTGGGCTCTAATGTCCTGTTGGAATCATAATTGGGTTTCCCTATTACTATGGGATGCCTTGTTGAATCAATGTTAACAGGAAGTATGAACTGTGCAATTATTTTGTCTTGAGTTCAGATTTTTCCTTGTTAACTTGGGGATTGGTTTACCAGTTGTTTCCATTGTTTTTTTTTTAGTTCCAAACAGTTTAATGAATGCACCAGGGCATGTCATTAAACTGTGGGTATTTTTCCCATTTGAGAAATTTGGATCCTTGGAATTGGGCTAACAGTTGAGCTCTATGTCTATAGCTCTATTTTTAGCATTTCACTTAGAGACCCTAGCAGCAAGTTTGGAACAATTGATTAGTAGAGTGGGTTGGCTGATTTGAACTAAGAGTTACTTCCTTATTCTGGATGTTTGGGTTTGGAAGTCTTTGAGATACGGGGTTTATACATGATGATTCCTCCCTGGAATCTGATTTAAATCTCAGGTGACCTATGGGCAATCTCAAGAGAACTGGAATGTTCAAGTAATGTGAAGAGTTCAAAACTGGAATGTTTAGTTTTGTAAATATTCATAACTTGAATATGCAGTGTTTGAATTGTTCAAATAACTTGAATGCCAGTACCTGTTCTGTCCAAACATCTATGAACTGGACTCGTATAGTGCTCTGTCTCTGCAAATTGCTGGTTCAGTCAGGCTGTCACCTTGAATAGGAGTGTTTGGGTGCCTGGTTCAGTCCAGTGTTGCTCTATTAGTACAAGCCAGTTGTTTAGCAGGGACTGGATTCTTATATTCAATGTTCTGGAAAGTCAATGAAGTTGGGTTCCCTGTTATACCTGAGTCCTATCAAGGCTTTGGGGTTCCAAGCAAGTCAACCCTTATCTTTGGAAGACTTTATTAAGGTAGGTTTAATGGCATTTTAATTATGAAATTAGAAACCTTGTTAGAATTAATCCTTAATTTAAGTGTTAATCTTTTAGATTATGAATTTAGCTATATCTATAGGTAAAATAGTTGTATCAGGTTTAGCACTAAGGCTAATTGTTAAGGTAACTTTTTCTAGATTAGGAAATAGCTAATTTAAGTTTGTTGACTTATCAACTTGTACTCATTATTTTCCTACAGGAGGATACCTAGCTTTATTATCTACTTATGCTTTCCTGGAGCAAGGCAAGTACACTCTACGGTTTTGTACTTTACATTATCTTTCCTGTACTTCCTTGAGTGACACAATTGCAACACGACATGTTCTTTCTGGTGCTCTTGTTCTCTTGTGCTTATTACTTGTATCTGGGGAGGGGAAATATACTATCTATGTGACCAATCCCAAGTAACAACTCAGGTGTGTTTTAGCTTAGACCCCGCATCGTGCACGCGGGTCCTAAGTCACCATTCATGTGCTTTCAGGTGCTTTCAAGTTCTTTCAGGTGCTTACCCTAGCCGGTCACATAGTTAGTTATATTTCAAATGCATTACACACATATTCAGGAGATTTCCTTGTACTTATTTCCTGTGATATCATGTTCTTTCAGGTGCTTACATATCATGTTCATTCATGCTCTTACATTCATGTTCTTTCATGTACTTTATCCTGTTCTTCATGTACTTATTCACGTGTATTTTCCTGTACTTTCCATGTTCCTTTGTACTTCATTTCATGATGTCTTGTTCATTACCTAGAATTGTACTTGCTCCGCTCCTGACTGGATATGTTATGATAGGTGAGATGGAGGCTTTGTGTGACACATACTATGGACAGGATACTGCCTTCCCTACTGAGCCAGCTGGAGCTGCTTGTGACCTAGAGGCTGCAGAGGCCTAGTTTCATTTAGTTTTCCATTTATCTTTCCATGTATTGAGACTAGCAGACTATTATAGTTGAATTGTAATAAATTCAGATATTGCATCTCTTTTCTGGTTGGGACACATTATATAGTTGCTGTGATTCTATACTTTCATGATTATCTGGTTAGTTTCCCTAGCTTGGTACAGCTTACTTCATTGTGTCTAACAATGAAGGCTGGGCGTGTCCGACTCGTATCCGATTATTCGGGAACGGGTCGTGACATATTTTTAGTGGTGGCCCATGCAGGTCCATCCTAATGGTACCTAGGACTTAGAGTACTATTGGGGGACTTGATTACACTAGGGAAATTTGATCACAGCATAGGAAAATCGGGAATTAAGGGTATATCAGGTTATTCATGTTCTTCAGGTGCTTTATTATTATAAAAACATTGTTTGTTAGGTTTTAGGGTTTGTCATTCAACAAGTTTTTCTTTTTATGCAGGATGGTCACTACGAGGAAGACCGCAGACCAGGCTGGAGTTGCAGGCACTTCTGGAGTTGCAGGCGGTTCGGAGCAGGCCGCACCAGAGCAGCCTGCACCAGACGTTCAGGCAGATCAGCTTCCGCCAGCGCCTCCTATCTTTCCATCGCTGCCGCCGACGATGATGCTTGACGGCAACCAAGTGATGGCGTTGTTTTAGCACTTTCTGGAGGCCCAGAACCATCAGGCAGCGCAGTTCAGAGCGACTGTCGTCGACGCGCTGAGGACCAGGGAGCCGGCAGTACCAGCACCAGCACCAGCACCAGTAGCACCTCCAGCACCGCGAGGACCGAGACCCGGGACAGCGAAGGAGTACCAGCACCTTAGCCCGATGGACTTCTGGGGCGACGAGGGGATCATCTATGCAGATGAATGGCTGGAGAATGCAGAGAGGACTCTGACCATGGCGAACATTCCAGAGGACCAGACGGTGTCAGTGGCTAGCATGCGACTCTTTGACTTGGCGAGAGCTTGGTACCGGGAGGACCCCCAGTTGTCAGAGCCCCGGGTGTCTTGGACAGTTTTTAAAACACTGTTCAAGGATAAATTCTTTCCAGAGGTGGAGCGTGATGAGTTGAGGGTGCAGTTCGAGGCGCTGCAGCAGGGGACGATGACGGTCGCACAGTACACTTCGGAGTTTACCAGGCTCAGCAGGTTCGCTGAGAGACTGGTTAGAGAGCCAGAGGACAGAGCATGGAGATTCAAGAAGGGTCTCAACAGGGAGCTGCGATATGCGGTGGCGATTAGTCAGGCGACTACCTACTCCAGCATCCTTAAGATCGCCCAGGCAGTAGAGAAGGAGGTGGACCCAAGGCTGAAGAGGGACCGGGACGTGGGCAGCAGCAGTTTCCAGGCACCAGCGAAGAGGGTTCAGACCCAGACGAGGCCGCAGCAGCAGCATCACCGTCAGGCCAGAGCTCCAGCACATCAGCATCAGAGACAGCATCTGGCGATCAGTTGTGCTTTTTGTCATCGCCCAGGACACCACATCGACGAGTGCCGCAAGAGGTTGGGACTTTGCCTCTTCTGCGGATCCGATGCGCACCAGATGAGGGACTGCGCTCAGGCTACAGCCAGACTAGCAGGAGGACGAGGAGGAGGACCACCGGCTGCACCACCCAGAGCATTGCCTGCTGCACCCCAGAGGGGAGGAGCTCTACCACCCCAGCATCAGAGGTTTACACAGCATCAGCAACAGCAGAGAGGAGGAGCACAGCAGGGACGTGCTTACGTCATGGCTGCAGTTGAGGAGGACGAGGCAGTGCCAGATGTGATCACAGGTTCTATATTTTTGCATTCTTTCCCTGCCATTACATTGTTTGATTCTGGAGCCACACATAGCTTTGTATCATATGAGTTTCTGCATAGACACGGCTTCACACCCAAGCCCACTAGGCGGAACTGTCAGATCATGACAGGAGGCGGATCAGTTCCAGTAAGTGAGATGGTGGAATGCCCTATTACTATTGCTGGGAGAGAGATCCGAGCTCGACTTCTAGTGATGCCACTGCCTGGATTCAACGTAGTCCTCGGCATTGACTGGATGAGCGAGCAGTTTGCCGTAATAGATTGCCATGAAGGGAAGGTGATCTTCAGCCCGCCAGGAGTTCTACCGTTCGAGATCAGCATACGAGTTGCAGAGAGGCCAGAGGGAGTCTACTTCGGAGCAGTTACAGAAGACCAGGAGTTGCCGCATCCACTGATTGCAGAGTATCTTGACGTCTTTCCAGAGGAGCTGCCAGGGTTACCGCCAGATCGAGATGTAGAGTTCAGTATTGATCTAGTGCCCGGATCAGCACCAAAGTCCCAGCACTGTTACAAGATCAACCCGAAGGAAGCTGCGGAGTTGAAGGCGCAGATTGATGAGCTGGAGGGCAAGGGATTTATTCGATCCAGTGCTTCACCCTGGGGAGCACCGGTGCTTTTTGTGCCCAAGAAGGATGGGACGGTGAGGATGTGCATTGACTACCGTGCACTCAACAACATCACCATCAAGAATAGATATCCCTTGCCACGGATTGATGAGCTGTTTGACCAGCTTAGTGGAGCGAAGGTCTTTTCTAAGATCGATCTTCGATCGGGGTACCACCAGATGAAGGTTCGGGAGCAGGATATTCCGAAGACAGCCTTCAACACTCGATACGGCCAGTATGAGTTCCTGGTGATGCCGTTCGGACTCACCAATGCCCCAGCTGTGTTTATGAACCTGATGAATAAGGTTTTCCACAAATATTTGGATAAGTTTGTCGTAGTCTTTATTGACGACATTCTGATCTATTCCAAGACGGAGGAGGAGCATGTTGAGCATCTGCGGATTGTTTTAGAGATTCTGCGGAAGGAGAAGCTGTACGGGAAACTCTCGAAATATGAGTTTTTCTTGGACAGAGTGGAGTTTCTAGGGCATGTGGTGACTGGAGAGGGGATTTCTGTGGATCCCAAGAAGATTGAAGCAGTAGAAGCATGGGCACCTCCCAAGTCGGTAGCAGAGATTCGTAGTTTCCTGGGTCTTGCAGGATACTACAGGAAGTTTGTGAAGGACTTCGCCAGGATAGCAGAGCCTATGACGAAGCTTACGCGGAAGGACGAGGAGTTCATCTGGAGCGACGCCTGCCAGTCAGCATTTGAAGAATTGAAGAGAAGACTCACGACGGCCCCAGTTCTAGCCTTGCCATCGGGATCAGAAGGATTTGTCATCTACAGCGACGCTTCGGGAAAAGGCTTGGGATGTGTGCTGGAACAGAACAAGAAGGTTATAGCGTATGCTTCTAGACAGTTGAGGCCCCATGAGAAGAATTATCCTACACATGACTTGGAGCTTGCAGCAGTCATATTTGCCTCGAAACTATGGAAGCATTACATATATGGGGAGAGAGTGGACATCTTCACGGACCACAAAAGCCTGAAGTATGTCTTTACTCAGAAGGAGCTGAATATGAGGCAGCGCAGATGGCTGGAACTCATGAAGGACTTCGACATCAGTCTGCAGTATCATCCTGGGAAGGCGAATGTGGTTGCAGACGCTCTCAGTCGGTATCCTATTGCTATGTATCTCACCATGGACCGGCATCTCTTGGAGGATCTGGAGAGCCTTGGGATTGAGATTGTTCTCCCAGGGTATAGAGGTCAGATGATGCATATGCAGATACAGTCGGGGTTGCTAGAGAAGATCAAGGAGGCCCAGTTGCTTGATGAGGGAATCCAAAGTCTTAGAGCTCAGGCAGAGTTAGGTCTGCTCGACGACTTCACCATTGCGGAGGACGGATCCTTGAGGCACGGGAGTCAGCTGTGTGTGCCCAAGGACTTGCGGGAAGAGGTGATGCAGGAGGCTCATCAGTCGCAGTATTCTATACATCCTGGATCTACCAAGATGTACAAGGATCTGCGGGAGTATGTTTGGTGGTATGGGATGAAGAGAGAGGTTGCCAGATTTGTTTCCAGATGCCTTGTGTGCCAGCAAGTCAAGGCGGAGCGCCAGAGACCAGCGGGACTACTCCAGCCTTTACCTATTCCGGAATGGAAGTGGGAGCACATTACCATGGACTTTGTCTCTGGATTGCCGCGTACTCCCAGTGGCAAGGACGCTATTTGGGTGATCGTGGACAGATTGACAAAGTCCGCTCACTTTATTCCGTTCAAGGTTGGGCTGTCGACCGAGAAGCTTGCAGACCTCTACATGCGTCAGATCGTGAGGATTCACGGAGTGCCAGTTACCATTGTTTCAGATCGAGACAGCCGCTTCACATCACACTTCTGGAGGAGTCTACAGCAGAGCTTGGGATCACAGTTGAAGTTCAGCACGGTCTATCATCCACAGACGGACGGGCAGTCCGAGAGGACCATTCAGACCTTGGAGGACATGCTGCGGGTTTGCGCACTCGACTTCGGCGGTTCGTGGGAGGACCATTTACACCTGGTGGAGTTTGCCTATAACAACAGTTATCAGGCTAGCATCGAGATGTCTCCGTTCGAGGCATTGTACGGGCGGAGATGTCGCACGCCGTTATCATGGGACGATGTTGGCGAGAGAGCTTTACTTGGGCCAGAGATGGTTGTGGACTCAGCAGAGAAAGTCAGACTGATCCGGGAGCGTATTAGAGTTGCACAGGATCGGCAGAAGCATTGGGCGGACAGCACCAGACGGCCCCTTGAGTTCGAAGTGGGAGACAGAGTGTTCTTGAAGATCTCACCAACTAGAGGCGTCATCAGGTTCGGCAGAGGCGGGAAGCTCAGTCCGAGATTCATCGGACCTTTCGATGTGACAGCACGGATTGGCGAGGTGGCGTACCGACTAGCGCTCCCAGCTAGCTTGGAGGGAGTGCACGATGTTTTCCACGTATCTCAGCTCCGACGGTACATTCCAGACCCGAGCCATGTGGTGGACTATTCCGAGCTGGAGGTGGGCCCGAGATTGACTTACGAGGAGCTGCCAGTAGAGATCTTGGATCGAAGAGAGAAGCGTCTGCGGCACCAGACCATTCCTCTTGTCCGCGTCATGTGGAGGCACCACTCTCCGGGAGAGTCCACATGGGAGCGTGAGGATGAGATGCGTGAGCTATATCCTAGTTTGTTCACTTGAGTACTTTGTATTTTATACATTTTCTTGAATTCAATAAACAACTCTTTGGATTCACTGTGTTTGATTTCTGTGTCTACATTTCAATTTCGAGGACGAAATTTTTCAAGGGGGAGAGATTTGTAACTCCATTTTTCCCATATTGAAATTTTATTATTTGTATATTTTTTTAAAGTGATTGGTTTAGTTATAACTAAATCATGTTATATTTTTTTTCTTTCAAAAACCTGTTGTTGGGCCACAACTCAAAAGCCCATAGCCTTTGTTAACTTCTCAGCCATTTCTTTTCCTGTGAAGAAGAATTGGGAGCTCTTCACTAAATTTTGAATTTTCAACGGCCATGAACGTGGCCATGTGCTCTCCCTCACCTCTGTCCTCTAACAACCTGTCAGAGAGGAGAACGAGGAATTTTTCTCGCCAGAAGAAGCCTGAGCCTCACGCTACCCATCTCCTATTTAAGACCATTCTCTCGGTCTCTCCACTCAATTGCTCCAAACTTCATCTTCTCAAAACTTCATTCTAAACCAGCCATGGTGGAGTGAGCTCTAAGGATTGATCGACACTGCAATCGACGGGGCAAGCTCAGTAAGAATTCCTTGATCTTCATTGTCCTCTCAACCAATTTGTTTATTTGGAGATTGATCATAATCGAATCAACAACTAGAACGTTCTGTTCAAACTCTGGATCTGGTCGATTGATTTCGATCGAGAGTAGGACAGGTCGATCTCTGTTCGTGGTTCGACCATCATCTTCTTTGAACAATTTATCTTAGTTTAGCATTTGAAATTCTGATCGCTAGGTGTTTGTTTGTTTTCCCCTTTGAATCAGTTGATCCAACGAACTCAATTGGATTTATTGGTCGTTCTTACATTCATTAGATCTGGATCTGTTCTCCTTCGAGCTCTGATTTCATAGTAGAGGTGAGTTCGATTGGAAACCATGTCCTGATTCATTGTAGCAATCAATCCTTCTAGTTGTTTCTTTTAATTTTATGTTTTATAATTTTAGAACCTCTGGAACAAATAGAAGGACTAGTAGTGTTGATTGAAGAACTTGTGGTTGATACAAAGTAAGTATCTGATCCCATATTTTCCGAATCCCTGTGTCTTGCCTATATGTGATGATGTGTGAGGATTGATCCTTCCTATTTTGTTCTGTTTGATATTTTACCTCAGAGGAATTTGGTTGGACCTAGTCGAGTAGCTGGGTGTCAGTTGTGACCCAAGTGCAAACTCAGGTCCTATTATTCAGGTAATCTATTCAAATTCTTCTTGTTTAGCTAATTTTCTGAATGGTGATGGCATGTTCACTGATTCGAGTAGATGTTGCATCTACTTCAACCCATTTTTGTAGCTGGGGATTTAGTCTTAGTTGCCTAGTTGAGAGTCTTGTGTAGATTCTGGATTTACTTTGATGGTTTGGTCATTTCCAGGTTTTGAATGGGATGGCTTAGGGTTCTCAACCCTTGCAGCCTCCTGTAGGAATCTTCCCTGCAAAACTGAATTGCAAGGAATTTTCCTATTGTATCATTAATTCTTTGGTTCAAGCTAATGGGCTAAATGATTAAGTTTAGAGCTCACTTGATGTAGCAGTGAGCTGAGAGACTGAATGATGTGTATTAGTCTCTCTGGAACCTGGGGATGGGTTTTACCTTGATGTTATATCAAGGGAGCTTGGGTTTAATGACTGGGCCTTGTTCAGCCCTATGATGGGTTGATATTGTTATTGGGACTGGAGAACATAAAATTCTATATGTCCTGGAGTTCTCTGTGATTATATGGACTGGTGATCATATGGTTCTATATGTTCCTCGAAATTCTTGTTGATTTAAATGGCAATCTGGGAATTTGGGCACATTAGCATTGATTTCTCCCCTCAATCAACTGAGGAAGCAATCTCAGTAAAACTGGGATTAGTTCTCAGTTGGAACAGGGGTAAACTTGAATAAACGTGCAAGCATCTCAGTACATTGAAATTTAATTCTGAGCAATAAATTGATTGAGCTGGGTATGAGAGTTCAGTTGAAACTGGGCTCTAATGTCCTGTTGGAATCATAATTGGGTTTCCCTATTACTATGGGATGCCTTGTTGAATCAATGTTAACAGGAAGTATGAACTGTGCAATTATTTTGTCTTGAGTTCAGATTTTTCCTTGTTAACTTGGGGATTGGTTTACCAGTTGTTTCCATTATTTTTTTTAGTTCCAAACAGTTTAATGAATGCACCAGGGCATGTCATTAAACTGTGGGTATTTTTCCCATTTGAGAAATTTGGATCCTTGGATTTGGGCTAACAGTTGAGCTCTATGTCTATAGCTCTATTTTAGCATTTCACTTAGAGACCCTAGCAGCAAGTTTGGAACAATTGATTAGTAGAGTGGGTTGGCTGATTTGAACTAAGAGTTACTTCCTTATTCTGGATGTTTGGGTTTGGAAGTCTTTGAGATACGGGGTTTATACATGATGATTCCTCCCTGGAATCTGATTTAAATCTCAGGTGACCTATGGGCAATCTCAAGAGAACTGGAATGTTCAAGTAATGTGAAGAGTTCAAAACTGGAATGTTTAGTTTTGTAAATATTCATAACTTGAATATGCAGTGTTTGAATTGTTCAAATAACTTGAATGCCAGTACCTGTTCTGTCCAAACATCTATGAACTGGACTCGTATAGTGCTCTGTCTCTGCAAATTGCTGGTTCAGTCAGGCTGTCACCTTGAATAGGAGTGTTTGGGTGCCTGGTTCAGTCCAGTGTTGCTCTATTAGTACAAGCCAGTTGTTTAGCAGGGACTGGATTCTTATATTCAATGTTCTGGAAAGTCAATGAAGTTGGGTTCCCTGTTATACCTGAGTCCTATCAAGGCTTTGGGGTTCCAAGCAAGTCAACCCTTATCTTTGGAAGACTTTATTAAGGTAGGTTTAATGGCATTTTAATTATGAAATTAGAAACCTTGTTAGAATTAATCCTTAATTTAAGTGTTAATCTTTTAGATTATGAATTTAGCTATATCTATAGGTAAAATAGTTGTATCAGGTTTAGCACTAAGGCTAATTGTTAAGGTAACTTTTTCTAGATTAGGAAATAGCTAATTTAAGTTTGTTGACTTATCAACTTGTACTCATTATTTTCCTACAGGAGGATACCTAGCTTTATTATCTACTTATGCTTTCCTGGAGCAAGGCAAGTACACTCTACGGTTTTGTACTTTACATTATCTTTCCTGTACTTCCTTGAGTGACACAATTGCAACACGACATGTTCTTTCTGGTGCTCTTGTTCTCTTGTGCTTATTACTTGTATCTGGGGAGGGGAAATATACTATCTATGTGACCAATCCCAAGTAACAACTCAGGTGTGTTTTAGCTTAGACCCCGCATCGTGCACGCGGGTCCTAAGTCACCATTCATGTGCTTTCAGGTGCTTTCAGGTTCTTTCAGGTGCTTACCCTAGCCGGTCACATAGTTAGTTATATTTCAAATGCATTACACACATGTTCAGGAGATTTCCTTGTACTTATTTCCTGTGATATCATGTTCTTTCAGGTGCTTACATATCATGTTCATTCATGCTCTTACATTCATGTTCTTTCATGTACTTTACCCTGTTCTTCATGTACTTATTTACCTGTATTTTCCTGTACTTTCCATGTTCCCTTGTACTTCATTTCATGATGTCTTGTTCATTACCTAGAATTGTACTTGCTCCGCTCCTGACTGGATATGTTATGATAGGTGAGATGGAGGCTTTGTGTGACACATACTATGGACAGGATACTGCCTTCCCTACTGAGCCAGCTGGAGCTGCTTGTGACCTAGAGGCTGCAGAGGCCTAGTTTCATTTAGTTTTCCATTTATCTTTCCATGTATTGAGACTAGCAGACTATTATAGTTGAATTGTAATAAATTCAGATATTGCATCTCTTTTCTGGTTGGGACACATTATATAGTTGTTGTGATTCTATACTTTCATGATTATCTGGTTAGTTTCCCTAGCTTGGTACAGCTTACTTCATTGTGTCTAACAATGAAGGCTGGGCGTGTCCGACTCGTATCCGATTATTCGGGAGCGGATCGTGACACCGTGGCGGCGCACTCTTGACATGTACCTGACCTGACTTGACTTGTACCCGACTTGACTTGTAACTTGTAACCTGACTTGACTTGATGCTGTCGCGACGGCTAACTTGACTTGTATAATCAACTTGACATCGTGGGTGTTCCTGCTTGCTTGCTTGTGCAATCCGCTTGTCTTGTCTTGCATCATGTCTAGGACGTGACTTCCTGGTTCCCACGGTCAGGGATTCATACTGAATATGGATTAGGCTAATGACTAGATCTAACTAGTTCATGGAGAATTTCCAGTCACAGGCAATCTCGTTATCTGGGCGCTTTAAATGGACTTGTAGCTTGCCGACGAGTAGAGCACATTTCCAGCACACTGTCATGTGTTGCACCCTCTAAGTCACCTAAAGGTACATTTGTCTCCCGGGCAATGTACCCACCTATAACTCTCAACCCGCGAAAGGATAACTGGATAGTCTGCAGGGCTTGGGAC
This sequence comes from Iris pallida, assembly GCA_029216955.1. Classification (NCBI taxonomy): domain Eukaryota; kingdom Viridiplantae; phylum Streptophyta; class Magnoliopsida; order Asparagales; family Iridaceae; genus Iris; species Iris pallida. Next base: position 7,375,280 of record JANAVB010025798.1, read on the forward strand.
TGGAATTCTTACTTGCATCTTGTTAGTAATTAGGCTTGTGATAACCCTAGTTAGTTAAGTAGTAAGCCGTAGTACTTGCTTGGCCGTGATTGATTGGATGGAGTCTAGTCCCGCTTGTCTTGCCCTGATCCTGTACAAGGTTATGACATGACATGATTACTCGTGCTTTACCTTAATCATGATTAATTACAGATCCTGATTTCTTGTATTTTTATCTTGCCGATAAATGGTGGGAGAAACCAAGTTCCGTTCAGACGAAGGGTTACAACCCCGGTCCTTGTTTGGTTTACGGGTTGTAACCTGGTTATCTGAATAGTCCCATGGTTATCTCATCGTATATCACCTGCCAGGTTTCTCCTTAATAATTGTCTTTATTATGTAATTATTTTCTTATGTTCTGATATGCTGGCTTTTGTTCTTATTTTGTGGCCTCCTTTGTGGCACTTGCTCTTTCTGGGGTTTGACCCAGCTGGTTTTGTGTGGCCAGATTTCGGAGCAGCACCCGAGGATCTACCAAACCTCCAGCCCAATGGTGGCAACTAGAAGAAACCCGGGCTACGAGTGGGTTTTTTTATTTTGTTTCGCTCACTCTATTGTAAATTTATTCTTTTGAGGCATTTAGCCGACGAGCACCTGTTAGCTCGATGCACTTTACTTATTGTCTGCCTACGGGCTGTAAACATGATTAACAAATCCTAGGGTTGATCATGTATGACTTAACTCTTGCTAGTCCTAGCATTTTGTACGACTAGCTTCATGATCAGCTGATATGTAATGTTTGGGACGCCTTATTATTGTATATTTAATGATCATACATCTTGCGACTTTACTTACTTGTGGTAATTGAGACACTAGGCTTGTTCATGACCATAAGAGACTGTTGGCTTGTAGAAAACCCTCACATATCTAGACAGCCGTGACCGTATAGCGAGGTGGATGCAATTTCGATATACGTAGCTGGCTATGCGCACCCCCGCTCTTCAGTATTCTGGTTCTGGGGCGTGACATATATTGTTATCATTTTTAAAATTTAGATTGATACCTATCAAATTTGAGGGTATCAAGTTGAAAAATTCGAATAGTTAAGGGTATCAAGTTGAAAAATTCGAATAGTTTAGAGTATCAAGTTGTAATTTTTTTAATTGGTGAGGGGACATGGTTGTTACTTAAGATTTGGGGAGGAGTAAAGTGCATTTAAATCCTCCTTAGATGTTACGAAAATGCAATTAAAGACTCCCTGATTTGAAAAAACCCAATCAGTTTCAATTATGCTCAAATGACCCCATTTCTGTTAACCGGTGTTAAGTCGAAACTGTAATGACCATTTTATCCCTCTTCCCTCTCCCTCTCTCCGGTGGTGGGGGGCGGGGAGGAGACGCGGGGAGGAGGAGGAGGGGGGAGGAGACTCGGGGAGGAGGTGGGTGGGGAGACGCGAGGAGGAGGAGGAGGGTGGCGAGGAGGAGACGCGGGGAGGAGGGGGGCGGGGATGGGGAGGAGACACGCCGGAAGGAGGAGAGGTAGGGGGGAAGGGAGACGCGGGGAGGAAGAGGAGGAGGAGGAGGAGGAGGAGGGGGCGGGGAGGAGACGCGGGGAGGAGGAGGAGGAGGGGGGCGAGGAGGAGCTGGACGCGGGGAGGAGGGAGGGTCGGGGGGTTGGCCGGCGGAGCGGAGGGAGGAGTAGGGAAGCGGGTCGGGGAGCTGGCCGGCAGAGGGAGGAGGGGGGACTGGCTGGCGGAAGGAAAATGAGGGGGGGGGGGGGGGCTGGTAGGGAAGGGAGGAGGGTAGTTTAGGTAGGTTTCTTTTTTCTTTTTTTCAACGGCCATATCTAACGGCTAATAGACGTTAGGGACCTTTTTGCTCACGCGGGCAATCTAATGAGGTACAAACTGCTTAAATTTTCTAAAAGATCTTATTTTGCCAACGAGACAAATCTAAGGAGGGTTTAAATGCACTTTACCCGATTTGGGGACAACATTATCTCACCCCCTCCTCCTCCTCCTCCTCCTCCTCCTCCCCCTTGATAAATACTCCGGGAGATTGAGATTTACCATCCCATCACCCCCCCCCCCCCCCCCCCCCCCCCCCCCCCCCTCTCTCTCTCTCTCTCTCTCTCTCTCTCTCTCTCTATACTTTCTCTTCGCCAAGAAGAAGGATCCATCAATGGCGGATTCCAATTCCAACGGAACACCAGCAGCTGCTTCGGATCCCAAGTCGAGCTTCCTCTCGGTCTACTCCAGGCTCAAGTCGGACCTCCTCCGGGACCCCGCCTTCGATTTCACCGAGGATTCCCGCCAATGGATCGACCGGGTAAGCGGATCCACGCTCTCCAAACCCAAGATCCGCATTTCCTCGATCCATACTTCTCCGCAATTTTGATTTTGATGCTCTTGACTCTATGTTTGGATTCTTTGGTTCTGTCGAGAATATTCTTTAGTTAGGAAGGATTTTGCAAACAATTCAGTAACAAAAAAAAAAAAAAAAAAAAGCAGCCCGGAAGTCTAAAGTCGGTGCGGATTGTGTTTGAGACTTGTCGGATACGACAAGATACATTAGGACACGCTGAAACTGTGTCGTGTCCGATTCGTATCATGTTTGTTGTGTCAATTCAGCCCATGCAACATGGTATAAATAGTCGATTCTACTTTTTAAGTCCATAATCTGAGTGTCTTAGGGCAATTTTTCTTTGAGAGAACTTCTTGGCCACTATTTTCTTCCGTTATTTTTTTTTGGGATTTTCTAACTTAGCTTTAGTCATTTTAGTCACACATTGGAAAACCATCAAAGTGTATATCCCAATATAAAGGCATGCTTTGTATTGGCATATGCACATGGGGTGTAGTGTCCCACGTGGGGTGATTTTTCTAGAGAGTTCAAGTTTAAACCTCAAAGGAACAATCTTTAGTTTGTCACTCTTTGGGGGAAATTTCCTTAGGAGCTAAGTCCCAAAGGGGCTTACGCGATTCGAGCTCGGGCGAATGACGCAAAGTCGTGCTTTGATGACGCACTTTGCACTTAGCTTGTGCGAATTTGTTGCGCTCGTTGCGCTGCTGCGTGCGATGCACTGCTGCGCGCACGGGCTGCTGCTCTGTTGCGTGCATAGGCTGCTGCGCCGATGTACTGTTGCGCGCATGAAGGTATCCTCGTATGTACAAGCTGTGCAGATTTTGCGCATATTCGCAAATTGTGGGATTTGGATTATTAATTTTGATTTTTTTTGGGAGTTGTTATTTTTAATCCCACATCGGCCAGAACTAGAGATGGAGTTTTCACCTTTTCCTATAAATTATTGACTCTTCATGCCTCTTTTTTCGACCGGTCGAAAAATAGAAGTTCTGTGAGTCCATTCGACTCGTGCTCAAAGTGACTACGAGCGTTCCAGAAGTTTCTTGTGAACTTGCTAGTTTATGAGAGCAGATCGTCGACTAGCCAACAAGAATAATTTTTATTCTATCTTCTTCTCTTTATTCCTCTATTCTGTAAAACGTTCTATCTCAATTGCAACTGCATTTGTAAGAAAAAACTGGTTTAATTATTGTCAGTTTATAATTATAAAAGGGGAATTCGTTGGAGTTGAGTTACTTCAGAGAGCAAACTTAGTTTGTGTGAATCTCTGAATTTCTTCAACAACTTCAGGATCAAACAAAGAGCAGACTGTAAAGTCTTGTGTGAATCTCTATTTATGGCTTTTGCTTATGAAATCCATCTTTGATCTACCTCGGTACTAACAATTTTATATCCCAACAACACATCATACTTCATCAACACTTAATTGACCTGTTGTACGGAATATGATGATAATCCACAGTAAACATCCTCTAAGGAGAGGAAATTAAGCAACTCTAGGTATATTTTGAATCCTTTAGAAAATGAAAAGTTTAATTTTATTAATGCAAAACTATACATTACCATTGATACAGGACAACTGCACGAACGACTCGATCCTCCAAGATAATCCCAATTGTGGACAAAAGTTAAGATTTTCGTGGTTAGGTGTATGATATGTTGCAATGACACGGATTCGACATGACATACATGGTGACATGGATTCAACACCTGTTTTGGTGTGTCCTAGTGTATTTCTAAGTGCCCGTGGCATGTCCGATACGTGTGCACAACATAAATTTTGGAGTGTTCGTGCTTCTTAGGGTTTATGAATACGAAAGTGAATTTGTGTCAGGGTTTATATGAATTGAAAAAAGAAAGTCCGGCGGTGGTTTTTAAGGTCTTGGAATGAGGAAACGGAATGGCTACTGCAGTGTACTCGTTGTTACATCTAGGTTTTGAAGACGTTTTTGGCTTGCAAATTGAAGATTTAGGGATTATGATTTATATTATTGAATAGGATTGGTTTCGACTTTATTAGACTTTGGGGTTGGGATGGCCTGTTAGGGTAAAAGTAGGGTACTTGTAGCTGTTGGCTGCAATTAATATAATTGCTATAGATGATTGTCTCAGGGGAAGGGATTTCTTTATGATAGTTTCTGAGAGGAGGGTACTAGGATTAAAGCTAAGTTGCTAAGGGGGTTTGTAGTAGTATATAGGAAGAGGGAGGGGATAGGATTATTTGGAGTGCAAGAAGAGAGGTCAGTTTCCAGCAGTAGTGCAGGACAATCGACCAAATTTGTCGATCTAGGGTTTCCTTGGGGAAAGGAAAGGAAATATTCGAAGAAGAAGGGACTCGCACCAAGCAAACTAGCGATTCGCACGGTCACACCTGGATCTTGCACACACAACCAACAACGGAGTCAACTCTCAATCCCTAGGTTGCATATACACGAACATGAATTCGGGATACGGCATTTTTAGATTTTTTTTTTTTGTGATATGGGTACAACATGGATATTGTTATATATAACACGTGAAAACATAATTTTTTGAATTAACATCTTAGTAATTCTATATTCAAGCATATTTTGGATAGTAACTAGGTTGCAAAAGTTCTGTAAAGGATGTAATGCAAAGAAATACTACTTTCTCATATCTCAATTATGTTTGGCATGATCATTAATATGCCAAACTTAGAGCTATATTTTGTATCCCTTTTGAACCTAGATATGGGCGAGTTATATCTGAAATGAGCATCAGAGAAGCATCGTGTCCATTATCTGTCGGATACGAATAACTGACATACATACGGCCTTTCCGAGGAGCATCCGAGTGACATAGCTCAATCAAAAGGAGGTACACAATAATAACTTTCATCATCCATACAGTTTACCTCGTCCAATATAGAGTTGGCCTATGTTAGTGTTTTACAAAATGACCTTTAATACAACTCATAAGAGTTGTGAATCCACGGCTAATAAAACATACCAATAGTAAGATAAACTCAAAGGCCAAAATAAAACTAACTAAAACTATCCAACTTTCCTTGAAATGCTTCAAACCCTAGAAGTATGTTAGATTCGGGTTTTCTTTGAAATACCAATGTGCATTGGAAGCTTTGTTTATTTTTATTTAGTCCACTACCAGATACTTTTGCTTTATATCTCGGTTTTATTTATAACTCTAAATGTTGGGTACAACATTTTCCAATTTTTTTTCATATTACTTAATTAAGGTACTTTTTTTCACAGTTTCAATTTTTTTTTTATTTAGACAATGAAAGATGTCATGTTATGCTTGCCATGTGTGGCATTTTTTTTTAATTCGATTTATTTCTTGCCATGTGTGGCATTATTTTTTATTAACCTAGTTTTGCCATGTGTTTTCCTCTGACAGATGCTGGACTATAATGTACCTGGAGGTGAGCAAGTAACTCACTTATGAACTATGACACCCTACCATGTCATGCAATGCATCTGGTCAGAATGACAATATTGAATCGTTGCTGACACTGCTATTTTCCAGGATTCAGGGATTTAATAGTACATTTTGCTGTTCTAGAGAAGCAGTAACTTTTCATGCACATGAGTGCTGAGTCATATTATTTTTGTTAGGAAAGTTGAATCGTGGAATCTCTGTGGTTGATAGCTACAAGTTATTGAAAGAAGGTAACCAACTCAGTGACGATGAATTCTTTCTTGCATCAGCTCTTGGTTGGTGCATTGAATGGGTAATTTATCTATTTACACTTCCTTAACTAGACAACATTTTATTATTTGAGCTATTTTCTTGTAGATAGATATCTTATAATGTTATGATGGATTACATTGAACCCTTCATATATGCAGCTCCAAGCATATTTTCTTGTACTCGACGATATCATGGATAACTCTTCTACAAGGCGAGGTCAGCCTTGTTGGTACAGGGTACCCAAGGTCAGTCAAAGTTCCTTATATTTTCTCTTTTTCAAAGTATATTTCATATTGAAAGTATTTGTATAAATCTTAATCTTCCTAGTGCTCTTTGATTTCAAGGTTTAGTAATATTTCATTTGAACTTATGCTCGTCACTAATGAAAAATACTGTGTGGGTTTCTATTTAAAGTTGGAGCTTACATTTGATTTTCTTGCTTTGGTGTTGTTATATAACAAATTCATACCAGATATTTTCTATTTTATACTCGACTAAATCATTATTTATAGTATAGTGAAAGGCTTCGTATATAAGGTATATGGGAACTGTCACGAAGCGAGCAGTAATATCCAAATTAAGATATCTGCTATAAATAAATAATTATCTTCTTCCGTTTTGAGAGAAATAAATGAATAACTGAAGGAATTGCTAGGACCATCCTCTTCATGAAACCATCTCACTTATTGTTAATTAGTAGTAGATATTAGTTGTCATTATTTGCGGCGCGGTAGCAACATCCTCTTCAAACTGTTATGTTCAAGGAATTACTTGTTCATGAAACCTTAGTATGGTGCCTATTGTACCTTGAGGAGACTCCAATGTAAAAAAACACTTGCTACATTTACTCATGGTCTGACAAGTCCAGATGTTTTGCAATGTAGACCAATAGATGCTGCTCCAGGTATTAGTAGACCATAACTGAAGGAATTGCTAGGACCGGATGTTGAGCAAACCAAATGTGGTTTGCGGCAATAGAATAAACATGTTAGATGCTAATATCACATAGGAGATGGCAAATAAAGCTGAATGGAAGAAAAGGATTCATGTGGCCGACCACAGAAGTAGCTTAAGTCTTTATTATGTTGTTGCTGCAGTTACTCATATCTTGTAGTTGTTTTCTAGATAAGTGCTGCGCTATCAAGTATGGTGACTATGTATGCCATGTCCACTAATTTGTTGCAACACAAGAATTTTCCTTTGAAAGCTGTAGTTTCGGGATCTCATTGATTTCGATCTAATCAGATTCTGAAGGGTAAACTTTGTTACCAGCACACTCATCCTGTAGAGGTTTAAGGCAATATCATATGCTCATTGTGTTAAAGGCTGTGGTGTTAATTCTTTGATGATTGTTAATGTTTTTTTGCTCTTGTGTTGTCGAATATGATTTTATTGGTGCATGTTTGATAAAGAATTGCATTTCCTCGAGGAGATAGTTTACATAGGAAGTAAACCGGATTTTTTTTAAAGTCGTTCTTGATGAATTGTTTGTTCAGTTGCTATAGGAATGTCGACAATTGACTTGGTTCACTGTTTGTGGCTTGTACAATAGTCTATAATAGAACAACAAGATATGCTCTTGTACTCGACTTATCCATCAAAAGTTATAATTAGTTATTATTGTGTAGGTTGGTCTTATTGCTGCAAATGATGGAATTTTACTTCGGAACCACATTCCGCGAATTCTTAAACAACATTTCAGGCAGAAGCCATACTACGTCGATCTTCTGGATTTGTTCAACGAGGTGATTGACTATCTTCAATGTAATTTTCGAGTTTACTTCAGCATTTTGTATATATTCATTGACTAAGTAATATTGTCATGACAGGTTGAATTTCAAACAGCTTCAGGGCAGATGCTGGACTTGATTACTACACACGAAGGAGAAAAAGACCTTTCAAAATATAAGTTGCCTGTGTAAGTGAGGCATTAAAATAACTTGTCATAACCTACCATAGTATTTTGCCATGCTGATCTATTGATGATGGTACCATATAAAATTCAAGAAACTATTAGGCTCGTCAGCAATTGCAACATAGTTGAACCTACACATGTTGTTCCTTGTATTCTTGATAATTACTTATTTGATGCTCATATAGTATATGTTTATACACTTATAATGCAGGTATCGCCGCATCGTTCAATATAAGACAGCATATTATTCATTTTACCTTCCGGTGAGTTAATTTGCATACCATATCAATCTTAATAAAGTTTGGTAGAGTTGACGTTTTCCATTTTGTTCTCCCATCAAACGTATGCTATCTTGATGTTAATCTCATCAAATTCTTGACAATATTTCACTTGTAGTAGTTCTCATACATACTTGAAAGTTCTGTAATGTATCAACATCATTTACATAAATATAGTTTTGTCTTAAAAGCTTTTCTTGTCCCTCCAAAAATCCAAATAGAAAAGAAAACCAACGGTAAATAAGCGAGAATGATATATCTGCCAATGTATACTTATAGCCACACACAATAAATCATTCTGCTTTATGTATAATCTGGACAAAATTTTAGGGATCAGCAGGGTATTGATAAAGCATAGTATAAAACTCAACGAAAACAAAGAAAAAATAGAACCTAATCCAGTATGCACATAGCCCACATTTTAACAAGTAACTGGATAAGTCACCACACGGCACACAGCAGCTATTTTTTCCCCAAAAGTTCCAATATAGAAGAAAACCATGTAAAAATAAGGGAAAAGGATATATCTATCGATGTATGCTTATAGCATGCACAGTAAATTATTAGCTCTATGATACTCTGGCAAAATTCTAGAAATCAGCATACCATAGCATAGTGTAGAACTCAAAGAAAAGAACAAAAGTTTTCCCAAACCCCCCAATGATGTATACTCAGATAATAAAAGCAGTATGTTTGTCTTCAATTGGGAAAAGAAACAGAAAAAGGCAGCAGAGGAGAAGAAAAGAAAACTGATCATATCATGAGTCAGCATCGTGTAAGCCTTCTCCTTTTAAAATAGGGTCGGTTGGGAGCAGGAGATCTCTTTTGAAGAATTGACAGTTTTTATGACTGATTGTCAAGGTGACTTCAACTCTCTATGTTGGGACCAAATTCCTAGCCATGATAAGTTTGTACAAGAAGACTAGTTGGCTGGTAGGTAGACGTACCTTCTTGTTCCTGCACATTTCGATCATTTAACCAAGGAACACCCCCAAGTTACCCTAGAACAGAAAAGAGCCTAGACGGGGAGGTAAGATGATACGATTTTCTATTGGGAATTGCATTCATGTGTAGAGCACAAGGTAGAGAGCACAAAAGTATTACTTTCCCACAAAAGAAACTGATAAAATGCTATTTTTTTAAGAAGAAAACAGACTGATTAGAAATCACCAGAAGGTGTTGCCTTGTTTGCTGCCGACTGTGAACAATTTTGCACTTTGTGAACTTTGCTCAATTACCAAGGGGGTGTAATGCAATCCAGTAGGGCAGATGAGAGAGAGAAGGGGGGGGGGGGGGGGGGGGGGGGTTGTAAATGGTGTTAGGGAATATAGAGTTTACTCGTTCACGTGTTATTACTTATTAGGATTCAGGTAGGCGACGTTCTAAAAGAGTCCACCTAGGCCCCTCTAAACACAAATCCGTATTGCCTAGGGCATGGCTATCAACCCTATATGGCCTAGCCCGTTTTGGGTACATGGCAGTCGACTAGGCAGGACATATGCTATATAGGCCCCAATGCTAATGGTAATGGATAATCACTAGGTTCCTTTGTTAACTTGTTGACTCTTTTATTAAGTTAATATAAACTTCTTTTTATTAGGAAGGATTCGATCCGGGCACACCACCCGGGAAAAGGGGAACCCATCTTTCCCAGCTTGTACGTTGTTGGCATTCAGCATCTATCTATGTCATTTTCACTAGCCAAAAGCGGCTTTCAGAGTCGTCTTTTTGGGAATAGTCGGTTTTCTTCCAAAGTAAGGCACGATTGGCTTTCGTTTAGGGGTCAGGACAGAGCGCCATATCCTCCTCCTTCACCACTCTTGATATTCCGCCATAAAAAAATCCTGCCCAGGCATTATAGTTATTTTTGTCCACCGCCTTCCTTTGCTCTATGAATCTCTGCAAGATCTTGAGTAAATAGTTGGTTTGCTCTGAAGCATGGGTATTCCATTGAGGCAGGCATACCCTTACCGATAAAACCTAGGTATTGGTACTACGTGGATACTCCTGGGTATGCACCACATACATACCAAAGAAATTATTTATTTTCAATTTTAATCTTTGGTATATTATGGGTACTTATTTGATATTTTGTTTGTACTTCTTTACTGATGATCTTGTCTTTAAAAAATACAACTTGGTTACTTTTGTTTCAGAAATGAAACTTTTTTATTTTTAATCTTAAACTACATTATTTTATGACTATGACCCTTTGTTTTCATGAAAGTGTGTTACTTATTAGCATAGTCTAATCAACAATGCTCCGGTATTTTGTCATAAATGTGCAATATATATTTTGAAACTACAACAGAAGACACAAAATCATGCAGCAGAAAATATTAAGCAAGTAGTTGAAGTTTAGATGAATGAAGTGTAATAATGGCATGATACATGCTTTCTTCGATTCGTCTCGTGAAATATGACATGATAAATGTAAGTAGCTGTGCAATGATAAAAGAGTACAGGAGGTTGGTTTTGTATTTGTGATTTTGTTCTCGTCCTTTAGAGAGGGAAAGAAATGTTCCCCGTGTATGATCTATACAACTTCTTGAAAGTTTTAGTACCTCTTGTTTCGTGGTAGGATATAAGAATATGCCGAGAGGTTTATTTTATTATAAAGTCTTGTTTAATGGGTAAAGTAGTAGGATGACTTTGACTTCCATTATCTTTCTACCATTATATTATATTTCTTCTTCTGCACAAATTCTCTTCAGTTTTTTATTGTTTCTTGCGTCCTAAGAGTATCCCATCTTTTATCTAGGTTGCATGTGCATTACTGATGAATGGAGAAAAATTGGACAACTTTGTTGATGTAAAAAACATCCTTGTGGAAATGGGAACATACTTTCAAGTACAGGTCTCTCGCAGTATACAATAATCTCTCACTTCTACAATAAGTATGCACTATCTTTCTTAAGGAGTTTTCTTTTTCAGCATTATTTCTAAGGTTTTTTTTTTCCCAGGATGATTACCTTGACTGCTTTGGTGACCCTGAAGTGATTGGTAAGGTAGGTGCACTGCAAACAACCTTTATAATTTGTTAACTGTATCTGATGAGATAATTTCATACTTTTCTTTGCTGATGTTGTGAATATGTAATATTGACATGAAACCTCTTGATGATTCCTAAGTTAACATTTCTTTATTTTTTTCCCTTTTGTAGATTGGGACTGATATTGAAGACTTTAAGTGTTCTTGGCTTGTGGTACAAGCCCTAGAACGTGCTAACCAAGACCAAATGAAAACTTTAACGGTAAGAATGTTTTCTTCTCTTCTGTTACTTCTTTGTACGTCCAAAGACTTAATCAGAGCCTCTTACTGCTTTTTCTAGGAGAACTATGGCAAGTCAGATCCAACTTCTGTCACAAAAGTCAAAGATGTTTATAAAGATCTCAATCTCCAGGTTTGATGGAGTACTTTTGTTTCTATCTATCTTGCTTTGTTAATCATAATCATCTCCTCTTTATTTAGCCTGAAAACACATAAACTTCTAATAGTGTCATCCACCATTCATTAGATATTTTTTTATCTTGTAATCTGTAAGAGTCTCTTACATAATCTCTTTTCTTTAGTCTCTTTTTAGTCCCGCAACTAATAATGTTATATGAAGACCACTCTTGTATATGCCATACTATCTCGGTAAAGCATCCCAATTAATTCTCTCAACATGGTATGATCGTAAGTCTCTATCTCTCTGCCAAAATTTTCCCTCACTCCCAAACCCTAAAATCCTTTGCCTTCTCCTTCCCTCCCTCCTTCCTGATCCAGCCCGAACCCCACCTCCCTTCTCTCCTCCCTCCTACTTAGAAGCTTTTCCAAACTGTTTCCTACTTTTCTGGATGGGTAAATTTTCAAACTAATTGTAAGTTTCGTGCAGTATCAGGAACCTTTGTTAAAAAAAGAAGTACCATCAAACAGCCCATCCACCGAGAGACATAACAGAGATATAATGGTCTTGTTTGTAAAAATCTACATTGACCTTAAATTCTTAGGATGAAAAATACCCCTCTGGTAAAAGTACAATTTCTTTCTTCTCCATTATTCACCTAACCTAACCCTAAGCTCCTAATTCCCCTCCATTAATCCATTGTTAGGTTTCTCTTTCTTCTCCCAGTTCATTCTAATTCTTTTTTGTTCTTCTTTATCTTCTCTCTCTCTCTCTCTCTCTCTCTCTCGCCCACTCTCTTCAATTGGGAAGGAAAGCTTTGATTATAGCTGGTTTGTATGGAGAATGGATTTTGTGATTTGGTGCTTTTATCATTTTTTTTGTTTTGGTGAATTTATTATTGCAAGGATTCAAGTTTGGCCCAAATTTTTTACTTTATGGCTTTTTTAGTCCAATTTATCTGTTAGTCACTCATTATATTCTCACAAGATTATCAAGAATTTGAATGTGGATAATATTCTAGTCATGTAATATATTTATGTTAATATCATCTAATATAATTTGATTGCAATATGATGCACTGCCTTGTCCCATTGGATCACTATGTTTGATATGCATAAAAACCACGTCTTGAGAACTTCAGAGCAAGGCTCTCGTGTAATGAAATTTGATAGAATTCTTATTACTAGTTTCGACCAGAACATCATCAAATCCTTCTCAGTGAAACCTTTGTCTGAACATACTTCGTACTCTGGGTCCGATACACCCTTTCCATTTTTCCTCACTGTGTATCTAAATAATCTCCCAAGCTATGCTTGTTTGGCAAGCTTGCTACGCTTGTCTAAGTTGGAAGATTATGGAGCAAAAAGAAAAAAATATTATTCGAGGGTTTTTTAGCAAAAAGAAAATACTATTTATACATATTGTAATTGAATTGTACAGATTTCATAACACATATATACCATATTAGCTTTCACTTTTGAAAATGTAATAAAACTCTCTTGAATGTACGTCAGGTACACCTAATCTTAACTCAATCTTAGTCCTAATGTGACCTAAAAGTTAACGCAATACTCACACCAATGTGGCCCATCTAGGTTAGGTTATGTTACCTCAATCTTAGTCCTAACTTTTAACCTAACCTACATAGTTGCTGGGTCATGGTTTAGTATGTTCTTCAATGCATTAATCTTCCTTGCTTTTGGATTGAAGTATTTGGCTTCAAGTTGGACTACTTGAGTGCTTCTAATGTGAAGTTTTATGCTGAAGATTCATGAATAGCTTTGGTATCGAACAAACAGGACTAATAAATGCGTTGTCCAAGTATAATAATATCTGCATAATGCCTTCATCAACCAAGTCATCCATGGCAACCTTGTAAGATTTCTTTAGATCTACCACATTTGTATTTATTTTCAGTTAAAAGCAAGCTCCTGTAGGTACAATTTCTGTTTGGAAAAAGAATTAGGATTCCGCACTCGGATATTTATGCCAACAAACTACTTCATTAGCAATCTATCTTCTTGTATCCTTCCTCAATACTATTTGAACTTATCTTAATTGGCATACAAAAGTTGTGCAACCCTTTCCGTTAGCAGGGTTGTTGGCTACAAAGTTTTCATGCTTTTCAAATATGAGTATAAAAAAGCTACAATCTGCAAAGTTCTGCTAGATAAAGGTGACCCGTAGTGCAATTGTAACTTGAAAATTACAGGATTTTGTTTTCACTAAGGCTGTTTTTGATTGGGCTTTTTTCCATGGAAAATATTTATATCGCAATTTTTTTACCAATTGTAGTGTTTGATAGCTTATATTTTTCACGTAATTATTTCCCAAAAAACTACCATTTTCCATATTTTCTTCTAAAATGGTGGAAAATGAAACTTACCCAACCCATACGAAAATATCATTTTCCATGGAAAATAACTATTTCCGTGGAAAATAATGACAATCAAACACCAAATTAAAATTTTCATGGAAATTTTTTAAAATTCTATGGAATTTTTTCCCTAGGAAAATAATTTTATGGAATTAATTTCTTTTTCACACATCTTCCACCTTGCAATCAAACACACTCTAAGATTCCTTGCAGAAAGCGAAAGAAAAGTCCTAATTGTCTTCCTTGTATGCTCAGGCCGTGTTTGCAGAGTACGAGAGGACAAGTTACTCGCAGTTGATCTCCTCCATTGAAGCCCAGCCAAGCAAAGCCGTGCAGGAGGTGTTGAAGTCTTTCTTGCACAAAATTTACAAGAGGCAGAAGTGAAACCAGCCACGAAAATCTGTGGCAGCATGCATGTAAGTGGGGGATCGCATTCCTGTTCTTGAGGCAAAACGGAAGGCGGCTGTTTAGCTTGTGCCTTGCATTGTTGTTGTCTGTCTTTTTATTAATGTAGCAGCAAGTGAGACTCCTATGCCAGTGGCAGTATGGTACGTTGGTTTTTGAATGATCAACAGCGTCTCTTAATTGCGTGATATTGCCTTCTTATTCTTAGTAACCCATTGCCTTCTTATTCTTAGTAACCCATATGTCGATGTTGCAGTGAGGCCTAATTTTTTTCTTGTAACTTTTTACTTTCCAATGTTATATATACTTAGGTCTCGTTTGGTTCGCAGAATCATCGGGTTGGAAAAGAAAAGTGATTGATTTTCTATGTTTGGATGCCAAAAAAATTGAGGAGAAAAGGAAAGTGATTCCCAATGGAAAGGAAAATTATGGGGGAAAGTGATTCCATCCATCTAACCTAGAAATTATTTTCCCACATTGAAGAATTCACTTTCCTTTCCAAATTCCTTGGCATTTCCAAACATCGGAAAGGAAAATCAATCGAAATTGTAATTTTCCAAAACAAAGGAAATGCCAAGAAATTGATTTCCTTTCCCTTCCATTCCGCAAACAAAAAAAATTCATACACATGTTTGGGATAGAAGTTATAGTTTTGAAAGTAAAGGGAGGGTATTAGCGTCCAAACAAAATTGTCAAACAATATCCCTAGGAATGCAAAACTATTCAGGGGGCTTGGAAATAATTTTTCCACATCAATAAAAATATGAAGTCCTTCGTATTCCTTCCTAATTTTCAATCTTAGACATAAGGAATTCGAAATCTATTCCCAAGTCTCCAAGAACCAAATGCCCCCTTGTTCACAAAAGAGGTAGACGAAACTACTACTAATAATAATAATAATAATAATATGATCTAAAAAGAAATTATATATTAGTTTAAATAATTATTAAACCCATATTTAGTTATCTCAGTAAAATTATCCGAGTGAGAATTTTGGCATGCAACTCGGAGATCTTCATCTCGCTGACCCATTTCAAAAGCCAACTTTATATCCGTTCACAACTCATCTATTTGAAGGTGACTGGCATTCTGTTGAATACCTGCATGGTACAATCTCTAGCTAGGGCCTGGGGTTAGGAATATCATGCTTTGTTAAACGTGCTTTACATGATTTGGAAAGTAAAAAAATTCTAATACACGCATGGCTTTGTTACTTTAAACTATTCTGTGGCTTTTGGCTTTATGAAATTCCCTTGCCATGGCTTGTACTACGAAAATTTTGAAATTCAAAGCAAATAAGCATCGATCGTGATCTTCGAGATCGTAGAAACTCTTTCAATTCATCATGAATTAAAATTATTGTGTGGTTCGAACTCACCACGTGGAGATGGTGAATGGTGAGCTCAACCACTAATTGCTTGACACTTGACATAATATTTGGCATAAACTTTTTAAAATATTGTAAAAAATATATTTAATATATAAAAACTCACTTGGCATATAATTAGAAAAAAGATAAACAAATTTTTTTCAAAACACATGAAAAAAAAATTGACCTATAAAATAAAAGAAATGTAGTGATATAATGGATTATGCCAAGTGTCAAGAAATTAATGGCCGGACTCACCATTCACCATCTCCACGTGGTGAGTCCAGACTATCCAATAATTTCTCCTGACCACCGTCGCCGATCATTTTTAAGGGGAATTACTGCCAAATACTCTGTTTTGTAAAAATTGATTCGAAATGTTTATATATTTGAAAGACTAAACAATGATAACCGTTCGTGTTTTCATATTTTTATCACGTCCATATTGAGACTTAAGACTGTGAGAAGGTTCATTTTCCTTAGATTTTTTTTCCTGTTATGTTAATGCCAGACTCGTATTAGAAGTAGATATGGATTGTGAACTAGTTTATTTGTTTTCGCGTTTTAAATTGTGAAATTTTGATTATGTGATAGAATTTGAAAATTACAATTGTTAATAGGTTCGATCCTAGATCCTATAGCCTAAAAAAAAATTCCAGCCCGATCACAATCTATCGCAGACACTGTTTTCAATTTTCTGTATGGTCACACGTTAATCTAGACTAATTCTAAGGGCACACCACATTTTGCTAAGGGTTAGCCCAAATTTTTTAAAAAATATTACAAGTTTGTCATCCTCATTCCTTACTTGGGGCTAGCCCAAATTTTTTTCAGCAAGTGGGACTGCAAGTTGGCAGTCCTAACATAAAGTAGGACTGCCAAATTAGTTGCAGTCCTATGACTGCCAACAAATTGGCAGTTCTAACATAAAGTATGACTGTCAACTTAGTTACAGTTCTATTTTTAAAGATAGCGTTTTCTTCTTCGAACCCGGCAATATCTCGGCTACGGTCGTGCCGTCCGCGTCGACGAAGACGCAGCGGAGCTCGACGGCGGGGCGGCTGGCGGAGGACCACATGTCCACCGAAAAGGAGTACCCGGCGTCGAGAATAACCTCCGAGGCCCTGTACTGCCTCGTATGGATGTCGTTCGCGAACTGCTTGTCCGTCCAGCACGCGTTCCCGAAGTCGACAATCTTGCATCCGAGGTCGATCCCCTCCAGGCTCCTCTCCTCGCGCTCGACGGCCCCTTCCATGGACACCCTCCTCCGGAAGGTTCGCGACGGCTCCCTTGGTCCGCATTTTCAGCTTCCTCTCGATGGAGCTGGTGGCGGAGAGCGTCGCGCCGCCGACGGGGATCCCCTCGAGCTTGTCGAGGATCGGGGCGAGGCCGAAGCGCACGGGATCCTTGGCAGGGTCGATGGGGGAGACGAGGAGGACGTTCTCAGGCTTGAGGCCGGCGAGCCTCGCGGCGTATGCGACGCCGTTGTGGAACATGCACGAGAACGCGCTCCGCCTCCGCCTAGCCACCGCGCCGGCAACACCTCTCCCGCGCACGTCCGCCAACGATCGCCTCCAGAGAAACCCTAATTTTTGGAGGTGGGCTAGCCCCAAGTAAAATTTGGATCGTCCCTGATAAAAATTCTACTTTCATGGACTGTCCCCTAGTAAGGGCTAGCCCCTAGCAAAATGTGGTGTACCCTTGAAATTAGCCTTAATCTATCGCAAGTTATTCATTGCAGGCAGTTCTGTTTTCAATTCCCTGTACGGTTACACGTATTGTATCAAATATCAATGCCAAAGATAAACAAAAAGAAAGGTAATATTTCCATCCGAAAATACCAGATCAGATTGAGTTAGCTCTTCTCAAAATACAGACTCTGACGCATATACAGGAAGGCAAAAACAAATCATTTTTCTTCAGGAGAAAAAAAATGGCCAAGGATTCCTTTCATAAACTACTGAAAGATGCCTTTGGAATTGGCTTGAAGCTCATAATGGAGTGTCAAGTTCAGAGTGTCAAGTTCAGTTACTAATTGAAACGTCTCCTACTTCATGAAATATTATAAAACAAAGAAAGAAAAAAACTTTTTATCATAGCGACAGCACAATTGAAATATGAGTTGTACAAGCAGAAAACAATAAAGACACAAAGCGCAGACAACCAAATATGTATGCCCACCCTGCTATTCAAGTAGACTGTTGCACAACACTAGCTACAAGAGACATTCATGACTCATCCCATAGCTCCCCCAAAATAACAGATGATATGATAGACCAATCCCAAACATGTCAAGCACATACTATATATAGTTGAGTCGCCATCTCATAGAACTATAAACAATGTGCTAAAGCAAGAACACGGCAGTGAGAAATCCTCGGCTGCAAAATGAGCAAGCAGCACATACTCAATTGGCACGCCCTCGAATGACATCCATGTCCATCTCGGTAGGATCTGTTGCTTGCAGCTCCACTTGAATCCCATCCAACTCCCTCTTGAACCTTTCTTTTGAGCTTGCATAGAGCATCTTGCTTCTCACTCTGGCAATGTCAGGAGACCTATACATAGGTCCAAACATTAATACATCATCACCGTCATCATCCCTTAAGGATGGGTTTCAGGACTACTTGGCTGATTCTGCTTATATATTTTAGAAGTAACAGCAAAAGTTGTTCGGTAACACCAGCTTCTAATAGTTCCTATTTTTATTTAGGCTTCATTACAACTTGATGCCCTCAACTATCAGTTTTTCAACTTAATACCCTAAATTTTGACATGTATCAACTTGATACCGTAAAATAAAAAAGGACAATTATCCTTGCCCATCAAACCCCCCCCCCCCCCCCCCCCCTTGCGCCGCCACTACTACGCATGGAGAGGGAGGGGGGCGCTGATGGTGCAGCCGAGGGGGGGTGGGGGGCTGCCTGCGGGTAGTTTCATCTTTTTCTTAATTTTGGGTATCAAGTTGAAAATATTCAATAGTTGATGGTATCAAGTTGTCGAGTAAAATAGTTTAGGGTATCAAGTTGAAAAACTGGAATAGTTGAGGATATCAAGTTGAAATTAAGCTTTTTATTTATTTATTTACTTTCTTCATTCTTTGTGCTGCTATTGGGAAGTGTGAGGGAGGCTGCTCCCAACAGTTGGTTCTGTTTTTTTTAACAGCAGCAGCCAAACTAAACCCAGCCCGGGTCAAAAGAAGGCCAGCCATGAAACAAAAATGTGAATTGCAAGATACGCATAAAACATAGAATTCTATCAACATCTACAATTGCCAATTGGTGTCAAACTAGGAAGAATACTATCAACATCTACAATTGCCATTGGTGTCAAACTAGGAAACAGAATCAAACATCGATGTTGTTTTGTATTGTGTCATGTCGAACACAATACAAACACTCGGAAAGACACCAATACTAGCCAAAATCAGTGTCATGGTCGTGGCCCCATTCCCGTCTCATTCATATCTGTAAAACAAGGTTGATACATTTCTGGCCGAGGAACTATGAACTCATGTAACCAAGGGAAGATTCTAAGATTTTTCATAGAGATTGTAATTGTTTACCATGATTTTCATAGAGATTGTAATTGTTTACCATGCGATGAAGAAGATCTTGCTTTTCTGGCAGTTCTCCTCGGTCACGAAATCGAAATCGTAAATGGCGTATCGGCATTCGTTCTCGGGAAGGCTGGCAGTAAAATCACTGTAGTCCAAGGTGGGCTCACCGACCTTCTCTACGATGACCTGCTTGAGCTTCTCATCGATCTTGTAGACTATGAACCGATGAGTCCTCTTAGCCTTTAGCTCCAAGAATTTCAGCTTGCACTCGTCGTTCACAGCCATTCCAGACGCTGCATTGGCCTGTTTAATTCCCAAATTAAACAACAATCACATAATTCTACCAATTCAAAATTATAAGATCAAAAATTAAAGATACAAAAAAGAAAATATTCCAAGTGGTTAAAGGCTTAAAGCAACCCCTTACATACTTCATTCCGGATCTTTAACAACTGATGAATTGGTAACCACCAAAATTTCACATATTTGAGCAACAAGTGACTACTCTACTGTGATCGATCATCATCGGATCACAAAATTACTTAACTCGCTGCAAATGAATGGGATCTTCCAGACTTAAAGAATCGCTCACCAAACCAAAGTCAAAAATTTATCTATTCTATTATATAATGCCAAAAGTTAAGCTTCACCGTGAATTATTTTCCCAAAAATACCCTTGCATATCTACTCCAACACAAAAAACTACTCTACTAGAGGTAGTTAGGTACTTCAAAATATATTTTTTGGTATTCCAATGCATTAGTTTATATTTTTACTGTATTTTGCTCTTTCATAGTACATACTACGTGCAACGCACATGCATATATACTAGTACATATAGAGAGAAATTCGAAGATCAGAAACCCTAGAAAATAGGACAACAAAAAACCATTCAGATGTTCACTAAATCCATCCGCTATAACATTTACACATCTCCACCCAAAAAATTACGGATTCTAGTAATAATTGACTCTGATCGACTGCAATTTAGATCGAAAAATTACTTTAAAATATGCTGCTAATGAAATGAAAATTTAATCAAAAAAATCATCTACAACGATATCATAAGCCCTAGAATTAGAAAAAATAAACATATGCTCAGTAAACATTACAATAAACCTAACACTTCTACCGATTCATTGTATCTACTGTGATTTATCGCAATTTATATCACAAAATTACTCAAAAAAAATTGCTGCGAATGAAACTAAAATCTAATCAAAACTCGTCTATAAAGAGATCATAAAACCTAGAGTGAGAAAATTCATCAAAAGTTTGGGTCACAGAGAACTCGTGCACAGCAGATCATCCACTAAACCTAACATTTCCACAATTCCTCCCCACCGAAAATCCACGGGGATTCGAGCAGGAAGCTGCTCCTTCTACTGCAACCGAAGCCACAAAATCAATCGAAAGAAAGAAAAATTCACCGGAACCTTGAGGATTCCGATCGATTTCGAAGTCTAGAGAGAAAAAATCATACCATTTTTAGAAAGGGAGAGCGATCGGAGAGCGAGGGGGGAAGCGATTGATGTTTGTTGGGAGAAAATTTAGGGCTCCGATACAGAAATAGGAGAGAGAGAGGGAGGAGGTGGATGGGAAGTGGGAAAAAGTAAAAGCGAGGGGGGCCGCTGTGCTGTGTCGAAGGAGTGATGATTCTATAGAGACCTGCTAAAAAGGGACCCTGTTCGTGACCATCAGCAGTGAGTGGGACCCACAGTGGTTGGGTTTCGGTTGGTGTGAGATTTTGGCAGAGTTGGTGACATTGCTTTGAAACACGTTCCAGGCTGCTGCAAATTGAAGCAACAACGTCTGACCGACGTGAGAACACGTCTCGAACGCAGCAGCTGCGGTCCATCGCGTAAACTGACCGAACTCTATGAGAGCGTGCCACCACATCAGTCCGCAGTATATTTTCTTGAGTTGATTATCCAATTGGTGGCTTAGGGTTTGTTTGGTAAAATGGATTTATTTTGAATTTGGATTTGGATTTAAAAATCTAAAATTTAAATCTAAATTCAAATTATGGATTTTTACATCCAAATTCAACTCCAACCAAACAAAAAATTTGGTAAATTAGAATTATGATTAATAATTATGATAATAAAATACTATTTAATAAAATAATAAATAAATAATTTATTAATTAATTATTATAATTATAGTTATGATTAATAATTAAATTATTATTATTATAAAAATAGTTATTATTAACAAATTATTAATTAAGATTATAACGATGATTATATGCTATTAATAAATTATTAAATAAAATTCTAATAGTATATTAATTATTAAATTATTAAATAATAAATTATTAATACCGATGAGAATTATGATTAATATATTATTAATTAAGATTATAATAAAATAGTAACTAATAATTTATAATTAAGATTATAATTAAGACTAATAAATTATTAATTAATATTATAATTAAATATTTATTTATAAATTATTACTTAAAATTATAGTTATGATAAATAAATTTTTATAATTATGACAATTAAATTATTATAATCAAGATTATAATTATAATTAATAAATTAATAAATTATTAATTATGATTATAATTATGATTAAAAAATTAATCAATTATTAATTAAGACTATAATAAGACTATGATTAAAATTAAAGATTATAATAATTAATGATTAATAAATTATTATAATTATGATTAATAAATTATTATATTTATGATTAGTAAAGGTATAAATTATTAAATAAGATTATTATAAAATATTAAAATAAAATTATAAATTACTAAATTATTAATCAAGATTATAATTATCATTAATAAATTAATAAATTATTAATTAAGACAAATTATGACTAATTTTAAATTTTTTTTTTAATTATACTAAATTAATAGGATATACTAAATTATTAATTTTTAGAACAATAATAATGACTAATTTTAATTAATTATAAATTATATATTTTTAAAAATAATAATTGTAAAAAAAATTAATATTTAAAACATAATAAATTATTAATTATTTATTAATTTATTACTTATTAATTAGTTTTAACTAAATATTTAATATAACAACGAAATAATTAAAAAATAACTATTTTTTCTCCAAAATTCAACTTCCTTTCTTCCAAATCCAAATTTTGGATTTGATTATACTTTTCATATCTAAATCCATCTTCAATCAAACATAGGATTCCATAGATTTAACTCCAAATCCATAAAAGCTACCTCCAAATACGGTTTACCAAACGGACCCTTATGAATATGGTGGTCTTCATTTTTTGGGATAGCATTTTAGGTCTACTTGTTGTCTAATTTCTCGTCTTGTTCGTAGAAAGGAATGTAAAGAAAATCAATTTATTGTCTTCTTCTCTCTTTTTTACAAAATTGATCATGTTTGGATGTCACTTTAAAATCAGTTTTCTGCATTTAAAAGCAAAAAAAGTGACAAAAGTGTGTTTGGACAACTAAACTGAGAAAAAAAAATTGGAAAAGTTTTCCGAAAAGGAGCTGTTATAACTCAGCTTTCAAAACGTAACTAAAAGCTACTTTCTAAGTGCTTCTTCCAAAGTATTGCGACCCCCACCCCCACCCCCTCCCAAATCTCCAACTCTCTCTCTCTCTCCTCATTCCCTCTACTAAAACCTACTCATTCCCTCAGCTCAAACCTCCTCGGCTCCTCCCAACTTCTTTTAATCCCTCCTTTCAGTAGCCACCCGTCGTTGGCGATCTCGATGTCGAACTGGCAAAGGAGGAGGAGGAGGCCGAGAGGGAGCGGAAGGGACGACCCCCTCTCTGTCGCCACCCACAGTTGGCGATCTCGACGCTCCCTTCGACCACGAATGGCGGTGACGACCCCACTCGAGCTCTCCCTCCTCCTCGCCTCCCCAGACGACTCGAGCTCTCCCTCCTCCTCGCCTCCCCGAACGACCCCACTCTCCCTCCTCCCTCCTCGAGCTCCCCCGGCTCCTCCCTCCTCGAGCTCGGCCGCCTCCTCCCGCCTCGAGCTCGGGCTCTTCCCCCTCCCAGCAACTGGAGGATGAGCAACTTAGGGTTAGGGTTTTGGGAATCCTCCTCCGCTCGACTGCGATCCGACGGCGATGTCGAGTCCTCCTCGTCGAGCCCTAACCCTAAATATTTCCAGAATAGTCTGGACACGTGTGTCGGATACAACGAATTGTTTCTTGGACATAGTTGGACACAAAATAGTATTGATACAGTTAAGAAAGGCAAATGTTAAAGGTCACCCCATTTTTACTAAGGGCCACCAACCTACTAAGGGCAACCATCCTACACTTATATTTTTACTAAGGGCAACCTAAAATGAACCATTTTACTAAGGGCTACCAAAGAAAAAAAGAAAACAAAACCCAAAACCCAAACCCCCCTTGCCCGTTCGTTCTCCCCTCCTCCACAAAATCCTCTCCCCCCTCCCCGTTCGCCCTCCCCCCCCCTCCCCCCCTGATATATGGATGTTTGGCCATATAGAAAATCTCGACTTTTGCTGTAGCTGGTAGGTTAGAAATATAGTGCATTTGACCAAAGAAGAAGTATGCACCTTGGCACTTGCATGCTTTCCTTCATTTCCTTCGACGTGATGGATTTGGTTTTCTGCTCTTGTTAGTACCTCTTCTGTCATATTGTCAACTGTCCACTGGTATAATTGTCACCTATCTACTGGCAATAGCAAATAGTTCTCTCCCTCCAAGGACCATGATGTATCAGTTTGAGAGGAATTATGTGTATCAGTTTGAGAGATTTTTTCAAGCTTGGAATTATGTGGCAGACATACAGGGACTGCAGGCTTGGCCTACTTAGGACTGCAGGGTTCTGGAACATATTCAAATCTGTCTACTTAGGACTGCAGACTAGGCCTGCAGTCCTCAATGTACTTAGGACTGCAGGCTTGGCCTGCAGTCACTATAGCCATCCTATCTTTTCAAATGAGCTCCTCCCTGAGCTTCTGTCAATTGGGGACTGCAGGCTAGGCCTGTAGTCCTCAATGTACTTAGGACTGCAGGCTTGGCCTGCAGTCACTGTAGCCATCCTCTTCTTCAACAATATTTTGGTCCATAATTCTAAACAAAGATTGAGTGTCAACACAATAACCTAATTTAAAAAAAACAAAATAAAAAAAAGAGATAGAGAACTACCGAAGATAGAGAACTTCAATAGAGCTGGGGACAACAACAATGGAGGAGGGGACACCAATGGTGGAGGTGGGGACAACAATGGAGGTGGGGATTGAGAGAAGTGGTTTGGGGATTGAGAAAAGAGGAAGAAGACAATGGAAGAAGACAAAAGAAGAAGAAAGAAAAACTTGGTGGCCCTTAGTGTTTTGAAAATGACAAACTTGTAATTTTTTACAAATTTTAAGTTGGTGGCCCTTACTAAAAAGGGGGTGGCCTTTAACATTTGCCTATTAAGAAAATCACTTTGTAAAAAAAATTACCAAACAAAATATTCAAAAAAAAAATATTAAATTACTTTCCAGATAAAAAGTAACCAAACAAAAAACCAAAATTTCTATACTCAGAAAACAACTTTATAACTTACTTTTAGAAAACTATTTTCATAACAAAATTTCAGAAAGTCTATCCAAACGGACCCATCGAAGTGGACAAATGATTTCTTACTTAGATGGATTGAATCATTTTTTTCCATAATTTTTTTTCCTTCGAAAAACATTTTCTTTTCCTCCTCATTTCTTTTAGCGCCCAAACATAGAAAAGTAATCAATTTTTTTTTCCAACCCCATGATTCCGTGAACCAAACGAGGTCTTAGAGTTTGAACTTTCATTTAGGCTAGTTTTGAACGGTGTAAATAGAGATCTAAATTCTAACATTGAACAATGGAAATCTAAACTATAATATTAAATATTATAGGAGACCTACAACTAAATAAACATTTTTTTAATTTGGTATCTAAGTTATGTATTCTTGTTTAAAAATTCCTCAACTAGGTTATGTCGGTACTTTTGGATAAAAAAATATTAAAAATATGTGTGTGATAGTCACGTGTTTTATTTTTTAAGGCATCATTTAGACAATTAACTATTCTTTTATTGTAGAGAGCCATTTTTTCCTAGAGAAAAACTACTTGTTTATGTAGAATTTCTTCTCTTATGAAAATGATAGTACAACAATAAAAACTTAACAAAAATAATAATAATAAGACACATAACCATTACATGTCCATTTTTAACAATTTTTGTAAGAAAATACCAACGGAATCTTGTTTATGCACTATTTTAAAAAAAAACTTAGGTCGGACCGGGCATACAAACCTGAAATCTAAATCCAGTTCGTAAACGCTACAGTAGTGGCCGGGTCAGGTCAACTCGTTGACCGGGCCCAGGCCGACCCAGCATGGGGTTGACCGTGCCAAGTCCGGGATAAATTACGGGCCACTAAGTCCATTACACCTTGAACTTGCACTTGCACTTGCACTTGCACTTTATCATCTACAAATGATGCCATCACTTCCACCGGAACTAGCCTACGATGTTTGATCTGGAGTAGATGTCTGATGATCATTTTTTATCAGTTGAAGAGAGTACCATCGGTTGTCGAGAATCGAGTAATAGATGCTTAGAGTGCGTTTGATTTGTCGGGTTGACAAAATAATTTAATTGACATTATGTTGTATGTATAATTAGTGTGTTCAATTGGAATTTTTTTTTGAATATAATATAATAACTATTATATTTAGAGGAGAACAAGATAGAAAATTGTAAAAAAAAATAGTTTTTCTTCATGTCCATAACACTCAACTAGAATGGTCTTTTATAGACCTACAATGGAATGTCAAATGCCATAAGTTACATAAGTTATGAAACCAAGGGCCATAAGTTATGGAAGACAAAAGACCAAGAGCCATGAGTTACATAAGTTATGGACATCCATATTTACAACACTCCCCCTTGGATGTCCAATGGAATATGCCTCGTTAAAACTTTGCCAAAAAAATTCAATGGGATAAAAACTTAGACGAAGGAAAAAAAGTACATATTCATGAGTAAGCGTGATAAATTGCCTCGTTAAAACCTTGCCAAGAAAACCCAGTGGAATAAAAACTTGGTCAAAGGAAAAAAAGTACAGTGTGAGAATTATTGATCACGCTCCCCCTGATACTGGCAAGAGATCTTTCAATTGACGCATCCCAATATTCTGGATCATCTTTCTGAATGTTGTGGTTGGCAATGCTTTAGTGAATAAATCATCAAAATTATTACTCGATTGTATCTACCGAACATCAATGTCACCATTCTTCTGTAGCTCGTGAGTGTAGAAAGTTTTTGGTGATATATGCTTCGTTCTGTCACCTTTGATGTAACCATTTCTGATTTGTGTAATACAAGCAGCATTATCTTCATACAATATCGTCGGAGTATTTTTGGTTGAAGGTAACCCACATGATTCTCAGATATGATGAACCATTATTCTCAACCATATGCACTTTTGTAACACCCAGTTTTCTAAAATAAGGGTAATTTTGAAATTTTATATTTTAATTTATTTAATTATGATATTTATTTAATAATATGATTTTTGGTAATTTTTAATTATTTTTAAACCATTTAAATCATGACTTATGATTTTGGTGCATTGACTAGTGTAGCCTTAGACTGTTGACCTAGAGCCTAGTCATTGTGATTAGGATATTTGATTAGTATATTTTAGCCTAGAGGATATTTTGGTCATTTTAGAATTTATTGGAATTTTTAGGAATTTTTAGAAATTATTTTGGAGTTGTTTGATTGAAGGTTGACTAGGTTGACTTTGACTAGCTTTGACTTGTGACCTAACCCTAGTTAGGTTGGACTTGACTAGATATGAGATCCTAGGTTAAGTTAGGTCAACCATACTCTAGTTAGTGCAAACATTTGAGAATACTGAGTTTTGAATGGAAAGATTTAACCACAAGTCATGACTTGTGATTTTAAGTCATTTGTTTAATGACTAGGCCCAAAGCCCATTAGCCAAGTGCCCAACCCTAACCCTAACCATTTTGTCCAGCCACTTAACCCTCATTGGGATTTCCCCTTTATAAATATTCTCTTGGAATTAGGGCTAGCCTCTAAGGAAGAACAAGCTTTAGGAAGAGGTAATGTCCCTACTTCAAAAATCTCTAGAAAATCCATTTTTGCTCCTTTTTCCCCCAAACAAATTGCAATGGGTTTTAATCTGAGTATTCTTGCTGTTCTTACAACTTATTCTCAGATTCAAATCAATTTGGAGGAGTTTGACTCTCAAGAGGAACCTCTCTCTTTAGAGCTTTTTGGAGACTTTGATACATAGAGGTAACTTCCTAATCTCACCATGAAATTATAGTTTTATTGCATTTCTAGGGAACCCTAGGCCTAACCTAACTGTAGGAATAGGAAACCCTAAGTTTTCGTGTCCCTTCGTGTCCAAACTGGACA
This sequence comes from Iris pallida, assembly GCA_029216955.1. Lineage (NCBI taxonomy): Eukaryota > Viridiplantae > Streptophyta > Magnoliopsida > Asparagales > Iridaceae > Iris > Iris pallida. The sequence goes on from JANAVB010025798.1 coordinate 7,402,988, forward strand.
CGAATCAGTGCTATGTCTTAGGTGTTTGATGGAATGTCACAGTAGATTTGTTTGCATTATTTTCGAAATGTTTTTGAATGAAAATTTCTATTTTGTTGTCGCTTACCTATTTCTTATGGACTGAGTTATTATTGGTGTGGTGTCGTGTCAGTTTGGACACGGGGACACGCTCGCGCGCGCTCGGGGCTGCATGCCCTGCTGTGCGGGGCTTGTGCCGGACACGACACGGCGAGTTTTGACACGAGTTTTTGTGGGAGCCTTGGGGCACCCACTGACACGCCATGTGTCGAATTTGGTGGGCCCACGTGGCGTATCGAGGAAGAAATCCTTGACGCACTGGATTTTGCCTGTGCAGTGCGCGCGTGTTTTCGTGCACTGATACGCGCGTGTCGCGCACACTCGACTTGGACATGATTCAGGGTGTGCAGTCACTAGCCCTAGTCTAGGTTGACACTGGGACACAACCTTATGGGTTGTGTCGTGTCGTGTCGTGCACACGAGAGTCGGGAACACGTGCACGACGATTGTTCCCTGTTTGCACAGTTTTACTGAAAGGTGTATTTTAATTTGTTGGACACGTTTGTGTCCACTTTTGTGGACACAAACACATCACTTAGCACGAGTGCAACATGTTTATTTGTTACCAACCAATAGTTCATCATTTAATTTGATTTTAGTTGATAAATCCTCATTTCCCAAATTTCTGATACAGTGTACCTTTTCCTGAAAATTTCAGTTTTCAAACATGGACTTTGTCACCTGTTATAATCTATTTAATACTGCTAAATTGTGGTTTTGAGTCCCTACATGTGTTCCCCTATAGGTTTACTAACTGTGTGTCGATTTTTGGGTGATTGGTGATGTGTAGAGTTCAATAGGGATGTATGAGAAAACTGGAATTGAGTTCAGACTTTTTCTGATTTGAAGTGATGCATATATTGATCTCTCTCTCTCTCTCTCTCTCTCTATATATATATATATATATATATATATATATATATATATATATATGTATATATATGCCATGGATTATATACATATGTATGGATATATATATATCACAGGTGTATGTGGAATGATTGACATGTGGATTTGAATTTGTGATGGGGTTGTTCTATGTGAATTGGTTTCTTCCCCATTTTACAGTGATTAGTTTCCTTTCCTTAGCTAACATTTGAGCCTTAATGTAATTTCTGAAAAACTCTTGCACTGTGATTAATCCTGAACACCCTATTTCCTGTCCATGTACCTGTCCATAAACACACCAAATTCCAGTCCTAAACTAAGCCTTAGTGACAGCACATTGCAGTCCTTAATACCCCATCACAGCCCATGTTTAACCCCCCATTGTTCAGCCATGTTTCAGCCATTAGGCAGCCTAAAAACACCCTCTAGTGCAGTCCCATTGGCCCCTAAATTCCAGTCCTAAACACCCTCCAAGCCACCAATGTTTTAGCCTTGTATCCCTCCATCCTTCCTTCATTCATTCCTTCACTCAAGTCCCCATTACAGTCTCAAGTTTCAGTCCACAAATCAACCCCTTCCTTGTGTGTGTGTGTGTGTGTGATTGTGAGAGAGATTAGTGTGGTGAACCTAGGAGGATAGGTGTATGTGAACCTTGTAGATGTCCTATATCAACCCACCTTGTGAGTTTGTGTGTGAGTTCATATATATATAAACCTATAGGTGAGCCTAAGTAGCTATTGCCTATATGAGTGAGGGCCTAGAAGTGTGGTATCAAGAATATAGTGAGTGAGTTGAGAGTATATATGTACATATGAGTTGTGAGTATGAGACTAAGTATGGATAGAGGAAGCCTATATATATAGCTACTAGTCTATAGGTGAGCATGAGTGTTAGTCTATTTCTAAACCTATAGGAAAGAGCCTATATCAATATATGTGATATTGTATATGTGTGGTATTTATGAGGAGCCTATGTACTAATATGTATATTCTATACTATAGTTGTGTAGGCTATGTCATATAGCATAGCCATATCAATATGTGTGATATTTTGTTATAGGTAATTTTGTCTTGAGATTATGATTTATGGTTGGTCTTAGGCATGGTATTGCCTTGGCCTATGGCCTAGTCTTTCAGCCTATGGCATCCATGTGTGGTCTTGGCATATGGTAAATATGCACATGAGTGGTCATATAGACTTGTATGGTGTATACTTGCTAGGGTAGACTAGTTTAGACTTGGTTAGACCTAGTTTGACCTAGTTTGACTTCTAGGGTTGACCAGAGTTGACCAAGAGTTGACTTTGGCCTAGATTGACCTAGATTCATGTAGAATGCATAGTAGAACTTCAGTTTACCATTTTTTAGACTTGTTGTGACTTGTACTGTTCTATAGGAGACAGACACCACTCCTCGGACAGTATATTCTCTTCAGACACTCAGGATATCAGGCGAGTACATTCTCTGACCGTTTCATACTTGTATGGATTTACATTCTTGCTCTAGATTACTGTACTTGATGCTGACACGATTGTTATCACGGATTGGTACTATATGGATCTCCTTTTGGGATGTTATCCCCTTGTATTCACTAGATACATATTGTGATGTGCGTTTCACTTCCATATTGTATTTATTGAATACCCATATCCTTGTATACTCATTGTGCATATTGTACTCTCATTATCACATGAGCCCCAGGGATAGACCATTGTACACTATTGTATAACATTGTACATCCATTGTATAACATTGTACACTATTGTATAAGATAACGTAACTGGAGTAGATCCTTGTGTATTGATTGGGGAGGGGGAGTAGAATTGGTTATGTACTCAAATCCTATTGTACAACATTGTATAACTATTGTATATGTCTATTGTACACCCACGTATAATGGAGTTACCATTGCATTTTCCTAGCCCGTTTAAATAACCAGATTGTACTCTAAAATCACATGTTCCTTACAGTTCTTACTTATCGTATTTAGATATTTCCTGTTATCAAATCTCTACTGTTTTTTTTATATATCTTCTTCTTTCAGCGTTTCATGTACTTTACTCTATTGCATGCTTTATATTTCCTAACTCGATATGAACTGCGTGAGATGTTTTGTGCTCGCTCCCGTCCTGACTGGACCTGTTGAAAATTTTATAGAGGATGAGGAGGAGGCCTGCATAGACACCTACTATGGGACAGCTGTAGATGACATGTGTGACCCAGATTTCCAGCCTGATCCACTAGCTTAGAGACTGAGGCACCCTAGTCTAGGGTTTTACTATTTTTGTCTTCTGAGATCTGATTGTGTATTTTCTTTCATTTTCAGTATTAGAGACTTGTATTGAGTTGGATGTTCAGTTTGTATGGCAGTAGACACTTAGACTCTTTCTCTCTGATTGTATCCTGTGGATCTTTTATTCCAGTATCTATCTATCTTTTATTTTTTCATCATTCTGCCTTAGATGTGATTGAGACTGTATATTATCATGTCACCTCCATTCGGAGTGTATATACTGTACAGGTACCTTTATATTGTTAGATGATTGACCTAGGACAGCGTTCTACCGCCGACACTGCGGCGTAGGCTGGGCGTTGTTACGTTCTCGTACCCTCACGGTAGGTGCGGGTCGTGACAACTTTCTACTTGCTTCATGCAATGCCAGAATTTCTGAGTGATTAGAAGAAGTAGCTACTAATGTTTGCTTCACTGAGCGCCATGATATTGCAGTACCGCCGCAACTAAATACATATCCACTATGAGATCTTCCTTTATGTGGGTCAGATAGATAACCGGCATCAGCATAACCCACAACTTGTGATTCGTCGATGCCTTGAGTAGGTATCCGACAGCCATGTGTTTGACCATGGATCGGCATTTGCTTGCCGACTTGGAGAGCCTTGGGATTGAGGTGATCGTGCCCGGAGTGCAGATGCAGTTATGGGGGATGCAGATTCAGTCAGACTTGGTGGAGAGGATCAAGTCGGCACAGTTTGAGGACGTTGCTCTGCGGTGTCTCCGAGAGCAGGTTCGAGCAGGATTGCTGGAGGACGAGTTTTCTCTTGCAGAGGATGGTGCCTTGAGGCACGGTTCCAGGTTATGTGTGCCCAGCGGAGAGCTCAGGGAGCAGATTATGCAGGAGGCCCACAGATCTCAGTACTCTATACACCCGGGTGCCAACAAGATGTACCGAGATCTGAGGGAGCATGTTTGGTGGTCAGGGATGAAGCGGGAGGTGGCTCACTTCATGGCAAGGTGCTTGGTCTGTCAGCAGGTCAAGGCAGAGAGACAGAGGCCCGGTGGATTATTGCAGCCGCTGTCCATTCTCGAGTGGAAATGGGAGCATATCACTATGGACTTCGTTTCAGGATTGCCGCGCACACCAGGAGGAAAAGATGCGATTTGGGTCATCGTTGACAGGTTGACCAAATCGGCCCACTTCTTGCCATTCAAGGTGGGTACGTCTACAGAGAGGCTGGCGGAGATGTATATGCGACAGATAGTCAGGATTCACGGGGTTCCAGTCAGCATCATCTCAGATCGGGATAGCCGTTTTACTTCCCATTTCTGGAGGAGTCTGCAGACCAGCTTGGGCACTCAACTCAAGTTCAGTACTGCATACCACCCCCAGAGGGACGGACAGTCAGAGCGGACTATTCAGACACTTGAGGATATGCTACGGACGTGCGTCCTGGACTTTGGAGGTTCCTGGAAGGATCATCTTTATTTGGTGGAGTTTGCTTACAACAATAGTTTCCAGGCCAGCATTGAGATGTCACCTTTCGAGGCTCTGTACGGGCGTAGGTGTCATACACCCTTATCTTGGAATGATGTTGGTGAGCGAGCTTTACTGGGGCCAGAGATGGTTGTTGATGCAGCCGAGAAGGTAAAGCTCATCAGGGACAGACTTCGCATGGCGCAGGACAGATATCGACACTGGGCCGATAGCCACCGGAGGCCGTTGGAGTTTGAGGTACAGATTAGAGTAGGATTAGATTTAGGTTTATTTGTTTGTGTTTTTGATCATGTTTGTTTATTAATAATTGAGACCTTGCTTGTGATTAGGTCGGAGACCAGGTTTTCTTGAGGATATCTCCGACTCGTGGTATGATACGTTTTGGTGGAGGCGGGAAGCTTAGCCCGCGCTTCATCGGCCCTTTCGTTATCAGCGGGAGAGTCGGTGACGTTGCTTATAGGCTAGACTTGCCGCCTGTGCTAGTGGGGGTCCACAACGTATTCCATGTATCACAGTTGAGACGGTACGTGGCTGACCCTAGCCATGTGCTCGATCATTCAGAGATAGAGGTTGGGCCTTCTCTCAGCTATCCAGAGCAGCCAGTGGAGATTCTGGATCGACGGGAGAAGGTTCTGAGGAACCAGGTGATACTTTTGGTACGCGTCGCATGGAGGCATCATTCTCCAGGAGAGTCTAACTGGGAGCGGGAGGATGAGATGCGCGAGCGCTACCCATATCTTTTTGGACCGTGAGGTATACTTTCTATCCTTCTCATCAGTTGTATTTCGCCTTTCAATTTCGAGGATGAAATTCTTTTAAGAAGGGTAGATTTGTCACTACCACATTTCTAGTGTAAGAGTATTTTTGACATTTTTGGGGTAATTTAAATTTATTAGAATTTATTTGAATTTATGGGAATTTTTAGGGATTATTTTGGAATTGTTTAGACTAGGTTGACTTTGACTAGTTTTGACCCTTGTAGACCAACCTAGGAGCTAACCCTAGTTAGTATGGGCTTGGTTAGGTTATATGACTCTAGTCTAGCCTAAGCTAATCCTTGGTTTGGTCATTAGACTCTAGTTAGCATTAGGAATTAGAAAGTCATAAGTCATGACTTATGATTTAGAGCCTTTGATAAATCATTTTTTTAACTCAAAGCCATGTAGTTTGGCCCAAAGCCCAAAATAGCAAAACCCTAATCCCTAGACCCACTTGGCCGGCCACCCCTATCATCATTGGGATCATCACCCTATAAATACTCTCCTAAAATTTAGGGTTGCCTCTTCCTTAGGAAAGCTCAAAGTTTAGGAAAGGTTTGTTTCCTATTTCATTTAAATCCCTAGATTCCATTCCTCTTCCTTCTTCATTCAAATTTCTTCCAATAGGTTCTAATACACCTATTCTTGCTGTCATTAAAGTTTCATTTCAGTTGGTTGTGATTTAATTTGGATTGGGACATCAAGGAGAAGAGCTATTGAAAGGGGGTTTTTCTTGAAAGTTCAAGTATAGGTAACTCCTCCATTTCTCCATGAAATTTCGATTTGTTTTCATATTTAGGGAGCCCTAGGAGTCCCCTAAGTGTCTGCATTAGTTTCGTGTCGGATTGCATCAGTTTCGTGTCCGTTTGGATATGTATCAGAGTCTTGACTGAGGTGTTTGTCGAAAACTATAGTAACTGGATTAGACTGTTTATTTCGAGTTCTATTTTGAACCTAGGAATGTTTCCTATGTGTTATGCAGCCTGGGAATGATTTTCTTTCCCTTCTTTTCCTTCTCAAATAACCTGAAATCTGAGATTTCAACATAGAGTTGATGTTTCAATGTGTTATGTAATATTGTGTTCTTTCCTATGAGTTGAACTTTAAATTCCTGACACTATATACACTGTTCTCCTTACTTCACTGCTTCCCATTTCTTTTCTGTTAGCTTACTGAATCATCCCATGCCACTGTTTCTTTTGTTCCAGATTTTAATTCCTTTTTCCTGCTAATGCATGGTTCACAAATCACAAATTTGAGAATTGATATATGGCCACACACACACACAACAGCAGTCACCTACACAGCCCCTCTTGTATGACACACATCACTTACTCTACACACATTCATATACACATCTAATTCCTATTTTTTCTGCCATGTTTCAGTCCACTTTTCACCCCCTCACACAATTACCTCACTATCATATTACACCTAACACTCTCACAAATCCTATGACACACACACACATCTCTCTACACACTTTGTTAACACACACATACACATTATCACACACACATGAGCCTTTATGCATAAGTATATATATTTCTATGTTTAGCTTAATGTTGTATGGGTTATACATTAGCCTAGGGTGATGTAGGATATATATATAATGTAAATGTGTAGTGTAGTGAATATGCATATATTGTGTATGTACTAAGCTAGGCTTGATTAGACTAAGGTAGACTAGTTTGGCCTAATTTAGACTTGGTTGACCTAGTTTGACTTCTAAGGTTGACCAGAGTTGACCAAGAGTTGACTTTGGCCTAGATTGACCTAGAATCATGTAGAATGTATAGTAGGACTTTATTTTACCATTTTGGACTTGTTGTGACTTGTGCTGTTCTGATTAGGAGCCAGACACCACTCCTCGGACAGTACTGTCATATTGGACACTCAGATACCAGGCGAGTACATTCTCTGATTATTTCATATCTTGCTTGCTACATTAAATTACTTTACTTGTGCTGTCACGACATTATCACGGATTGGTACTATATGGATCTCTTCATGCGATGTTATCCCCCTCGGGAGCATCGGGTACATTGTGTCATGTGCGTTTCACTTTCATCATGTACTCCTGTACTTTCATTATACATGTACACTCCAGTGAATCTTGTACTCTCATGTTCACGGAGCCCTCATGTATACTATCATGTGCACCCTTTCATGGGCCCCATGTGATATCATGTATAATAATATAACCTGTTTAGATCCTTGTGTATTGATTGGGGAAAACGGGGGAGTGCTAGTAGTCATGTGAACAATTCTATAGTAGTATAGATCATGTACAACTCTTTAGTGTAGATCATGTACAAATCTGTCCTGTTCACATGTGCTATCCTGTACTCTGACTCACTAGCCACTGTTAGTTCCTTACTTATAGTAGATATTTCTATTACAGTTCTCTCTCTGTTTACATACTGTATTCTTCAGCACCTGTATCTTACTTTACTGCATGATTATATTTTCTAACCTGCTATGAACTGTTGAGATGTACTGTATTCGCTCATGTCCCGACTGGACCTGTTGAAAATATTACAGAGGACGAGGAGGAGGCCTGCCTGGATACTTACTACGGGGCAGCCTTAGATGACACTTGCGAGCTGGACCCTCAGGAGGACCCAGCTCTAGCTGAGGACATCACCCCCATTGCCTAGACTAGTTTAGTTAGGCTTATCTTATTTTATGTAGTCTTGAGACATGTTTAGCTAGACTTTATTCTGAGTTCTGAGTTGTATATATTCTTTCATTCTGTATCTGAGACCATGTACTTCTGGATATTTGCTGGGTTTATCTTAGACTACTTTATCATCTCTGTTTCCTTGAGTTCTATTTCATATCGTGCTATCTTTTCCTTAGTGTGATTGAGTTATTTACTGCTATGTCACCCCCATTCGGGGAGTATAAACTGTTTGGAGATATATTGTTAGATGTGTGTTGACCTAGGACAGCGTTCTACCGCCGACACTGCGGCGTAGACTGGACGTACCCACGTCTCGTGCCCTTACTCTAGGGTGCGGATCGTGACAATATATGGGTATATATTGGGCTACATATGGGTTATATACATGTGTATATATAGGCATATATATAGGGTGCTTAGGGGGGGGGGGTAAAAAGGGGGTCAAAGGGGGCTGAATTGCTGCTGTTACTGCTGCTATTTGCTGCTATTTTTTTTTTGGAGGGGGGGGGGGTGACAGCAGCCCAAACCCTCCTGCTGCTGTTGATTCCCTTCTTCTTTCCCTCCTTCTCACCCTCAATCTCTTCCTCTCATTCCCTCTAATTCTTCTCTATATCTCCTCCTCTATCCCACTATATATATATATATATATATATATATATATATATATATATATATATATATATATATATATATATATATATATATATATATATATATATATATATATATATAGAGGATGAGGGAGGTGAGGTGCCACCCTATGGAGGGTGTCTACTTGTCACCCCTCACATGCTATCATCATGCACCCATGTGCTTGATGATAGCATGGGGGGTGACAAGTAGACACCCCCCGTGAGGTGGCACCCTACCTCCCTTATTCTCTCTCTCTCTCTCTCTCTATATATATATATATATATATATATATATATATATATCACACTCACACACACATTCATATCTACATATATAGATACACACACTCACACATATATATCTACATATATATATACACACACACATGGATACCAATATCTATATATAAACACACACACACATACACTCCTAAACGACCCAAAACCTTATCCGAATACCCAAATCTTTGAAATTCTACCCTCTAGGGCCTAGACACGTGCCCCCACACAAGCAATCTACCTCGCACACGCGAGCGAAAACGAGAAACGAGGCCCGAATGGCCAAATGGCCATTCTGGCGACTTCGAGGTGTCCGATTCGCGATACCGCGTGATACGGACACCAAACCTATCCGGATTCGACCCAAACTCTATCCACGAGTTCTAAATAATGATTAGAACCTATTCTAAGTACTAGCTTGCCGATTCTAATGTCGGTGCAAAAAGTCACCCGTGTGTTGGAACCCGAAAACCTCGAAAAAGCCTATTTTTATGATTTCTCGCAAAACGAACCCACGTATCCAAATATGGATATGTACCTAGCCTCATCTCACCCAAACTAACCTAATTAGGTCTAATTAGGCTAGGGGTAACACCCAAATATGTCAATTTAGGGTTTTTCCCAAAATTGGCACCAAACCTCTTCTAATGGGTTATCCTACGCCTCGGGTATCCTCTAATATGCAAATAACATTAATTAGGAGCAATTACAAGAGTTAGAGTTAGGGTTTACCTCTTGGGAGTTGGAATTCCAAGAAGAAGCTCCAAAATTGGTTCTTTTTAGGTCAAGAGCCAAATCTAAGCTTCCAACCCCTCCATGCTAGGTTCTACTTAGATAAAAATCACAAATAAGAGATAAACAAGGGTTAGCACCAAGATTAGGGAGAGATCTAGAGTATAGAAGAGAATTAGAAGAGATTTGACTTACTTTTGAGCCTAAAATCTAAAGGAGAAAGAAAGGGATCCTTGTAGAATGAGAGAAAGGAAGAGAGAGAGAGAGAGTTTTTCTTGTAATGAGAAGAAGAGAGGGGTGTTTGCTGCTGTGGCCGGCCATATTTAGAGGGTTGGAGGCATTTGGCAATTTACCAAAATGCCCTCCAAGTCAAAGAGATGAGTGGTTTTGAGTTGGGGTCAAAAAGGTAACTTGAAATCTCCAAATTCCAAGTTATAAATCTAATTCTAATCCCTAATCTCACTAAAATCAAATGGGATTAGTCAAATATAATTATCTGGGTTTGGTCATGACAAGTTGGTCGGTTCTAGTTGGGTCCCGATCAGAGTCTAAGCTACCCCGGGTCCCCGATACAAGTCGGAATGAGCTGAAATTCGAACCCGACTCTAAAAATCCCCAAATAACAATATAATTAAATAAAAATTTCTAAAATTCCTAAAAATGCAAAAATGACCATTTTACCCTAAATTTTGAAAACATACAGTTACATTTGGTGCACGATAGGTACGAGACCAATGTCCTTTTGCTCCACACCTATAGCAAGCCTTTTCATAATTCTTCGAAGAATCTATTTTCACACCCTTTCCTTTATCATGTTTTTTGCCATTGTTCCACTTCAAGTGGTATGGCCCAACCTTCTTGTTAAATGTAGAACTGTCAGGACGGGCCGACGGGACGGGACGGCCCGTAACCCACCATTTGGCGGGGCGGGACGGGCCAACCCACCATTTGAACGGGCCTAAAAATTCCAGCCCAACCCAACCCGCCAGCGGTCCGCGGGCCAGACGGGCCAGCCCGCTTCTGAATGGCAAATTGGCAATACAAAATTGGCAGAAGCAAAATTGGACAAAATATCATTCCAAAATATCATATTTCCAGGACAAAATATCATTTCAGGATTAGAGGGGAGCAAAATATCATTCCAGGACAAAATATCATTCCAAAATTGGCAATTTACTTCTGAATGGCAAATTGGCAGAAGCAAAATTGGACAAAATATCATTCCAGGACAAAATATCATTCCAAGGAGCAAAATATTATTCCAGGACAAAATTGGCAGAAGCAAAATTGGCCAATGGCCAACTTGGCAGAAGCAAAATTGGACAAAATATCATTCCAGGATCAAACTATATCATTCCAAGTTTCCAACTTGGTTGGCAGAAGAAAAATTGGCAGAAGCAAAATTCATTCATAAGTAAAATGTGCAAGAAGCAAAATTGGCAGAAGCAAAATTGGCCATGATCATAACACATATATCAATTCATTCATAAGTAACACATATCATTCCAACTTGGCACTTGGCACTTAATGCCCGCCAAAAGAACTAAGCAAAGAGCATGAGAAAAGGAGGTGACAAGCAAATCATCAAAAGAAATACACAGATCATCTTTGGAACAAATTCTTAAAGAAGAGTATTAACTCTGAATTCACTAGACTGATATTCCTGAAGGGAACCTTCTTTGGGCTGATCTGAATCTCTGATACATATATAAGAGAGTACAAAATATGGCTACAAATAACCAAAAAAAAGGGGGGGAGAGAATAACTCTGAACTCACTGGACTGCAAATCTGTATTTCTTGAAGAATCCAACCTGATATTCATAACACATATAAGACTGTCAATGGTAAATCCAACCTGAAAGGTCTTACAAATAAGACTGTGACAATGGTAAATCCAACCTGATATTCATGAAGAATTGTAATGCCTATAGTTCGTATTACGTATTTTAGAATACGTGTACGTATTTTCTTGTATTGCATGATTCCTTGCTTGGCTTATCTTGGCATTTCATGGCTTGGTTTATTTTGGGTTGGTTCGGCTAGGCTTGGGTTGCCTTGGTTCATCATGAACCAAAGGGGGAGAACCCCTACCAGCCACCACCATCATCATTTATTAACCCATTCCCTCATTCTCTCTCTTCATTTACTTCTTCTTCTCCACCATTACTTCTTCAACCACCAGGAGGGAGAGAGAGAGAGAGAGCTTAGGCAAGTGTAGCTTGTTTCATAAAGGAACTTCATTTTTATTGTTCCATTCTCTTCCTCTCAAGATTCTAATACACTTTAGTACTTAGCATTTCTAATTTCCATGGCTCAATTTGTGTAGATCTAAGTTCATAGTATTTTCGAATTTCTTGGGTTTTGATCTACTTAACATTATTATTTCCAAGTTTTGATGGTTCCATGTTGTAGAGAATTTTGTTCTACCCCATTTTGACCTATTGAAGTCCGGATTTTGACTTTAAATGAAGGATTAATAGAGCTTTAAAGCCATGGTTCTTCTTCTCGGATCTTGGAGAAGAAGGCCAGCGTTTTGCGGCAACTCATGCGGCCAGCTTTTGCGGCAACCCCATGCGGCCAGCTTTTGCGGCAACCCCCATACGGCCAGCTTTTTACGACAACCCCCATGCGGCCAGCTTTTTACGGCAACTCATGCGGCCAGCTTTTTGCGGCAACTCATGCGGCCAGCTTTTTACGACAACTCATGCGGCCAGTTTTTTTGCGGCAGCTCATGCGGCCAGCTTTTTGCGGCAACTTATGCGGCCAGCTTTTTGTGGCAACTCATGCGGCTAGCTTTATGCGGCAACTCATGCGGCCAGCTTTATGCGGCAACTCATGCGGCCAGCTTTTACGGCAACTCATGCGGCCAGCTTTTTGTGGCAACTCATGTGGCCAGTCTTTTGTGGCAACCCTCATGGCAGGGTTATATTTTGGAACACGACAGCTAGCCTGACATGACAAGTATAAATGACCTGGACACCTTAGGCGATTGTGTTTGTACAAATAAACTGGTACTGTCTTGCATCATGTCTAGGATGGAGATCCCTGAGTACTACGGTCAGGGATACCTACAGTAATTGACTAAGGCTAATAAATTAGAATAATTCAGTAGACATGAAGAGATTCCCAGCTACAGGCAATCCCGTTATCTGGGCGCATTAAGTGGACTTGTAGCCTACCGACGAGTAGGGCACATTTTCAGCACACAGTCACGTGTTGCATTCTTCATAAACGGACATTCGACCTGAATAATCGGATGGTCTGCAGGGCTTATGGCTGTTGGGATAATCTTATTGCATCTTGCTAGTAACTAGGCCTGTGATAACCCTAGTTAGTTAAAAGTATCAAACCGTACTCTTGATTGGTCGTGATTGATTGGATGAAGTTTATTCCAGCTTAGTCTTATCCTGATCATGTGCAAGATTGTGACATGACATGATTATTGATGCTTGCCTTAACAATAACGATCGGGGGTCCAGTTCTGTTCAGGCGAAGGGTTACAACCCAGGTCCTTCTCTGGTTTAAGGGTTGTAACCTGGCTCTCGGAGCAGTTCTGTGTCCTCTCTTCGTTTATTGTCTTATTGCAATTCCATGCCATGTTCGTCATGTTTTACCTTACCATAATACTATGATTATTTATACTGGCCTTAACAATAAAGATCAGGGGTCCAGTTCTGTTCAGGCGAAGGGTTACAACCCCGGTCCTTATTTGGTTTAAGGGTTGTAACCTGGCTTCCGGAGCAGTTCTGCGTCCTCTCTTCGTTTATTGTCTATACTGTACCAATAGTATTTGAGACGATTTTCTATTCAGGTGAAGGGTTACAACCCCGGTCCTTGTTTGGTTTAAGGGTTGTGACCTGGCTACTTGAATGGTTTTCTCGTACTCAGTTTACTGTTGTTATCTCTATTATTATCAGTTCTTTGTTTATTATCTTTCATATTCTATTGTGATATGCTGGTTTTAGTTCATAAGTGAAGCCTCCTTTGTGGCACTTGCTCTTTCTGTGGTCTTATCCAGCTGGTTTTGTGTGGCCAGATATCGGAGCAGCACCAGAGGATCTACCTGTCTTCCAGCCAGATGGTGACCACCAGGCGTAACCCTGGCAATGAGTGGGTTTCTTTTTGTCCTCCCACTTATTTGTAAAATTATTCTTTTGAGGCGTTTAGCCGGCGAGCACGTGTTAGCTCGTATTGTACCTTATTTATTGTCTGCCTACGGGTTGTAACATGATTGACAAATCCTAGGGTTGATCATGTATGACTGAAACTCTTGCTAGTCCTGACATTTTGTACGACTAGCTTCATGATCATCCAATATGTAATGTATGGTGTCACGGCCCGCACCCTAGAGTAAGGGCACGAGAAGTGGGTACGTCCAGCCTACGCCGCAGTGTAGGCGGTAGAACGTTGTCCTAGGTCATAACATCTAACAATATAATTCTAAGCAGTTTATATTCCCCGAATGGGGGTGACATAGCAGAAAGTAAACTCAATCACAACTAGGGAAGAAAAAGCACGATATGATATAGAACTCAAGAAAATACAGATGATTAGAAGAGTCTAAGATAACATCTCAGCAAACATCCAGAAATACAAGTCTCAACTACTGAATATGAAAGAATATATACAATCCAGATCTCAAAGACAGAAATAAAGCCTAACTAAGCTAGTCTCAAGACAACATAAGTAAGATAAAGTCTAACTAAGCTAGTCTAGGCAGTAGGGGTAATGTCATCAGCTAGAGCTGGGTCCTCCTGAGAGTCCAGCTCACAAGTGTCGTCTAGGGCTGTCCCGTATAAGGTATCCACACAGGCCTCCTCCTCGTCCTCTGTAATATTTTCAACAGGTCCTGTCAGGACAGAGCAAGCACAATACATCTCAACAGTTCATAGCAGGTTAGAAAATATAATCATGCAGTAAAGTAAGATACAGGAACTGAAAGAAGTACAGTATGTAAACAGAGAAAGAACTGTAATAGAAATATCTACTATAAATAGAGATCTAACAGTGGCTAGTGAGTCAGAGTACAATATAGACATGTAAATGGCATAGGATGATTCTGATGCTACACTATGGAATGATTATGATGCTACACTACTTGGATATTATTCACATGTCCACTTTTACTCCCCCGTACCCCCAATCAATACACAAGGATCCAGCCAGGTTATGTTATGATTCATGTAACGGCCCCCGAAGGATGGTACATAATAGTCCCATAAATGGGAATTCTAGGAAAGCCCAATAAACGGGGGATTCAAGGAAGACTCTGTGATCATGAGAGTACATGTCACAAGTGATTCAATGAACCATGAAGCATAGTGATACACAATGTAAGTGAAACGCACAGAACATGTAGTATCCGATGCTCCCTGAGGGGATAATATCTCAAGAAGGGATCCATATAGTACTAATCCATGTGACCAACGTGACAGTATCAAGTAAAGTAATTTAAAGCAAGAAAATAATTCTAAACAGGATATGAAATGATCAGAGAATGTACTCGTCTGTATCCTGAGTATCTGAAGAATATCTACTGTCCGATGAGTGGTGTCTGTCTCCTATAGAACAGTACAAGTCACTATGAGTCTAAAATGATAATAAGATGCAATTCAATGCATACTACATGAATTTAGGTCAATCTAGACCAAAGTCAACTCTTGGTCAACTCTGGTCAATCATAGAAGTCAAACTAGGTCAACTAGGTCAAACCTAAGTCAAACAAGTCTATACTAGTCTAACTAGTCTATTCTAGGTCTAATTAAAGCTATACAAGTCTAACTAGACTCTAGACTGGCATTCAAGCCACACCCATAGGCTAAGAGTCCTAGGCTATAGGCTATATCATGCCTATAAACCAACCCACACATATCATATATAGCTCTAAATATACATATAGGTATATCCATAGTAAAATACATATCACATTCACAAGGCCAACACCCATACATATATCTATATATATATATATATATATATATATATCTACATTCACAATATGTAAATCATGGCAATGTACATTACACATTGTAAATTCTCATTACACCCTTAGCTACATGTATTACATATATATAGAGGGGATATATACATTCTAGGCAATGTGTGTGTGTGTGTGTGTGTGTGTATGTCCTGTGTACAGGAAAGTGAGGGTCAATCCTAGTGTGTGGAATGGTGTGAGCATGTGTGACTGGTTTGTGTGTGACAATGTGTGTGAGTGAATGAGTGATTAGTGTGACAGGTTTCAGGGGAATGGCCTGTGTGTGTGTGTAGGGACAGTGAGCTAGATAGGTGTGTGAGAGGAATTAGCTAATGTGTGTTCTCAGTTTTTACTTCCAGTGCGTGTGTGTGGGGGGAAACATGTGTGCAGGAAGTATAAAGCAGGGTGTGTATGTGTGTATAAGGCTATGTGTGTGTGAGTGTTTGTGTCACAGATTTCCTATTATCAGTTAACATTGCAAGGTAAACCCCAAATCTATGTTTGATTCCTCAAAACAAAATCCAGCCCTATAGGTAACATCTAATATTGCGTCACATTTAACTTATACTCCAAAAATCAAATTTCAATTTTAACCCATAGGACATGTATTACAAAACAAACTCATATTCAGTTTTCATCTAATTCTCAGATTTATGGGTGAATCCCAAACAGTGGGTGACATGAGTGAATGGGAATTAGTGTTAGGTTAGTGATTGTGTGTGTACATGTTGTATTAATGTGAATTAATATGTGGAAACATTAGGAAAAACAGGGAATAAAATGAAGAATGCAATATGAACTCAGTGTCAATCCTAGACATAAATGACAGTGGGTATTTCTGTTTTTGTGTGTCTGTGACAGTTGGAGTTAGGGTGAGTGAGTGATACAAAGGATAGGTCAATACATTTCAAAGCTTTATGTGGGAATGAGTGTGAATCTCAGGAATTCATTCTAACAGTGAATCTTATAAATGACAGTAACAACATTCAACATTAGTTAACCTTAAACATTTGACCAACTCATAACCAAATGAATTTTAACAAGTAACAAACATGCATGTATACACCCTCTAATTTCTAAACTAATTTAACATTCAATATTGGGAAAATGGGTTCATAACTCAACTGTCAGTTCACAGTATAAAACCCCAACTGACATCTCACTGATACATAGTTTCCATCCATTCGAAAACTCCAATTTAACCATCGAATTTCACAAATAGGCATATCAGTATGTGTACCATGTGTCATGTGTCTAAGGAAAGCTATTCGTGTCCACTAGAGTGGACACGAAGTGTCCAAATGAAACAAAACATTGTATCAGAAATTACACTGAAGACTGGCTCGTGCACGCTTGCCGTGTCCTCGTGCACTCGACACAAGCCAAACCAGGACACGTGCTCGTGCACCTAGGTTCGCCCCACATAGGGCTTCGTGCCTAGGATCCTGACACGAGCCCAAGTGTCACCGTGTCCATACGGGAAGCCCGTATCAGCGCACGATTTTAGTGTGCACAGACAGTGTATAAAACCCGTGCGCGTGTCCTCACTCACCCGACACAATACCAATGGACACGAGACTTTGGGGGTGTCGTGTCAGACAGCGCCCCTAGCTTCGTGTCCAAAATCAAGTGTCCACGACTCCTATAATAGCCACACGGACACGCGGGTAGCAGGGCAGCCAACCGCGTGCGTGCGGGGCGTGTCCATGGGTCCAGTACAACCCCGACACGACACGAAATGTGTCCAGACCATCAGAAACCCATAAGCGACCTAAAAACTTAATTTTCTATTCAATTACTTCCTGAAAAATCGATCGAAATGCCCACTGTGGCATTTCGTCGAACACTTGCGACTGTCCACTGATACGTGTCCGATTCGGACACGTAAAGGACACAAGAGGGTACAAAACCTATCCCTACAGTAAGAGGACACCTAGGGCTTGGTGTTCATGCAAAGAAACCAAAATTTCATGGAGGGAAATGGGATTTACCTATGTGTCTTCCTTCACAAGAAAAACTCTCAAAAGTGAGATCTCCTCAAGCTAGCCAATGGCTCCAAATTGTATCAAACCTGAGAATGGCCTCCACCAACAGTAGGGGGACACTAATTAGGTTACAATGGAAGAAGTTTCAATGAAAATGGACTAATATTGAATAAACTATGAAGAAATTTCAATGGAGAACAAACCTTTCCTTAGAAAATGAAGGGATGAATAAAGAGGAGTCACAAACTTTGAGATAGACTTTATAGCAAGGGGGGGAGATCCCTAGGCTGGCCACCAAGTTAGGGTTAGGGTTTTTAGGGTGAATCTAATGGCTATCAATCCATCAAGTCCAATCAAGGGCCTACAACCTAGGTTTCCCTTAGTCAAGTTACAACCTATACATTCTAACTATTCATGACTTAAACCCAACTAATAAATACTAACTAATACTCTCTATGGCTAACTAGACTAGCCATGACTAATCTAGGTTAGGTCCAAACTAGGTTAGGGCTAATCTAAACCACAAGGCTATCAATTAATGATATTAAAATCACACCATTCCTAATAATCATATTAAATTCCAATAAACATATATTAAATTCAAATAATTCAAAAATGACAAACATACCCTCAAACTAAAAATGATAAATGAAATACCCTAATCACATGGCTAGGCTCTAGGTCACTATCTCTAGATTTATACTAGCAAAACACCAAATCACAAGTCATGATTTTAAATAGTTTAAAAATGATTAAAAATCACCAAAAATTATAATATGAAATAAATATCAATAAATAATAATTATAATTACAAAATTTCAAAATTACCCTCATCTGGAAAATTGGGTGTTACATATGGGACACCTTGCTATTATATATTTGGTGCTCTGACACATCTTGTAACTATTATTGCTTGCTTGAGATTGAGACAATAGGCTTATTCATGACCATAAGAGACTGTTGGCTTGTAGTTAAACCCTCATGTATCTAGACAGTCGTGACTGTATAGCAAGGTGGGTTGCACTTCAATATACGTAGCTGGCTATGTACGCCCCCGCTCTCCAGTATTCTGGTTCTGGGGCGTTACAAGAATCCAACCTGATAGCCTGATAGGTCTTACAAATAAGACTGTCAATGGTAAATCCAACCTGATATTCATAACACATATATCATTCATAACACATAGATGATAGATCATTCATAACAAATTAAAGAGGCTAAACTTACAGTAGCAAAATCTCAAGTTATATTTCATGAACCATTACTCCATTAGATCATCAAAATCATCTTCATTTCCTTCTTCAATATCCTCCATAACATTGGAAGCCTCACTCGATTCGGTTGTCTTCATACTTGCATATGCATCATCATCTATATACAAAATACATAAAAATAGTTAAAAATAATTAAATTCAAAATCATGCAACACAAACTAAGATATAATTTAAAAACCTATAAAATAATCTTACTTACCACCACTAGATGCAAAACCATGCAACCAATTGCGAGTGCAAATAAGAGCTTCAAATTTTCAGGAACCATGCAACTTCTGTACTTAGTGAGCACACGAGCACCAATAGAAAAAGCTGATTCCGATGCAACTGTAGTTATTGGGATAGCCAAAACATCACATGCCATCAATGCAAGATCGGAAAATCGATTCTTCTTATCCTTCCAATATGCCAAAACATCCAAATCTTCAAAATATGAGAACTCAAGTTTTGGCTCCTCCAAATATATATCCAATTGAGACTTTCCAGCACTTGTAATAGATTGGCTTTCATAAGCCTTAATTTCCTACATTAATTAAATATGTTAATGTCATATACATACATATACTATGACATATAAACAAATAAAAAGAAGAAAAGATACATAAGATTACTCATCGTAGAGTCTTTTGTCCATGCTTTTGGTCCTTCCACTTTGATTTGATGCCAACAAGTGAGAAGAAGAAAAATGTTGTGAAGAAGAACTTGTGTTGCTTCCATTAACATAACCCTCAAAAAGCTTGTACAATTTACTTTTCTGAACCTTTCACATACTTCACAGATTCTCTAATCTTCAGCAGAGCATCAGAACACGATTTCAAACCATCTTGAACAATGAGATTTAATATATTGGCCGAACAACGAACATGAAAAAATTTACCATCACTCAACAAACTATCATATAAAGAGAGTTTATTTCTTAAAATATTTTGCATAGAATCATTGCTAGATGCGTTATCCAAGGTCAAAGAAAAAACCTTCTTCTCAATCCCCCACTCCTTCACAAATTTGAATAGTGTTGCAGCCAATTCAACCCCGGAGTGTGGAGGAGGCATATGATCAAAGTTAAGTATTTTGCAATTCAAGTTCCAATTTTCATCCACAAAATGAGCTGTCAAGACAATATAACCCTCACTTGTGCAAGCAGTCCACAAATCTGAAGTTAAACACACTCTATGAGGAATATTAGACAAAACTTGCTGAAGTTTGGCTTTTCCCTTCGAATATAACTTGTTTATATCAGAAACAAGCGTATTTCTGGAAATAGAAGGAAGCATGGGACTAACATACTTTTGCCAAGTTCTAACACCTTCATATTCAACAAAGGAAAAAGACAAATCATGTTTAATAAGTGCAGCTGCTAGTAACTCACGTGCAATTTTTGGATTAACCTTTTTAGACTTTAACTTCCCATCTTGATCAACAAACATTTGTCCTACATCATGATACTTCAACATTTTGCAATTTTCCATGTGACGCCTTAATGTAGATGTTCCATATTTTTTGCCTCCACTTTTATACATTTTTTTACATCCCTTGCATTCACAAATAGCATTTTTACCAATCATTTTCTTCGTAAAATAATTCCAAACATCAGATGTTTTCCTAGGCTTCCCCTTGTCAATGTTGTCATCACACTTATTTCTTCTTCAATATTTTTTAAATTAATACTTTCGTTCAAAGTACTAGACTCCATTTGTTTTTCAAATCTGCAATAATATAAAGAAATATAGTATTGGTATAGCCTGCAATAAAATTTCCAATATTCCATCCCAGATTCCCAATACAGACAAATAGACAATTGGAAATAATAAATAACTTCTTTAAAATTAACAAAATTAACATATTAATTTGCAGCAATAAATTATAAAATTCCCAAAATTCCATCTCACTTTTCTATAATTTTTCAGGAAGAGAGAGAGAGAGAGAGAGAGAGAGGACCTTTCGGTTTCGGCCTTCGGGGTCGGGAGTCGGGATGCTCGCTCGGGACAGGAGAAGAGGTCGGGAGTCGTTGACGTAGGAGGCACGTGAGTCGGGACTCCCGGACGCGGGATGCTCGCTGAGTCGCTCGGGACTCAGGAGAGAGGAGACTCAGGAAGGAGGACGAGCGGAGAGAAATAGAAATGAATTAGATTAGGGTTAGGGCCGGCTGGTTAGAAATATTGAAATAGTAGTGGCTTCATAGTTCATATGATATATACTATTGATATATCAATATATCATATAAGTATTA
The DNA here is from genome assembly GCA_029216955.1 of Iris pallida. Taxonomy (NCBI): domain Eukaryota; kingdom Viridiplantae; phylum Streptophyta; class Magnoliopsida; order Asparagales; family Iridaceae; genus Iris; species Iris pallida. Next base: position 7,424,240 of record JANAVB010025798.1, read on the forward strand.
AGTTATTACACATTTACACAACAGCAGCAAGCCCGCGGGCTAGCCCGCACCGCCCAAGCCTGCGGCCCGTACGGGCCAACCCACCGAGGCCCGCTGCGAAACGGGCCTCTAAATGTATAGCCCAACCCACCTTTTTTATTGGCGGGGCGGGCCGGCCCAACGGGCCTGGCCCGTTTTGACAGTTCTAGTTAAATGCATGATAATTAGGACCACCATGATCTCGAGTTTTACCATGACTATAACTACGACCATGACCACGGCCACGATCGCGACCATGACCGCGACCTCGTCCTTGTCTATAGTTATTTGCATTCGCTTCAAGGAATGGCTGTGATCCAGTAGGATGAGAGTTATGGTTTTTCATTAGGAGCTTATTATTTTGTTCAGTAACAAGTAGGCATGCGATCAATTGAGAATATTTTGTAAAACCTTTTTCACGGTACTGCTGCTGCAGAAGCATGTTTGTGGCATGGAAAGTAGTGTATGTCTTTTCCAACATATCTTCTTCAGAAACATTATCTCCGCACAATCTCATTTGAGACACAATTCTGAACATTGCAGAGTTATATTCGTTTACCGTTTTGAAATCTTGCAACCTCAGGTGCATCTAATCATAACGAGCCTTTGGGAGTATTACACTCTTTTGATGATCATATCGTTCCTTCAAGTTTTTCCATAAAACAACTGGGTCTTTTGCTCCAAGATATTCAAATTTTAGTCCTTCATGGAGGTGATGTCGAATGAAAATCATTGCCTTTGCTTTGTCTTATTCGCTTGCCTCAATTTTTTTGGATGACATGTACAAGGTTCTTTGCACTCAAATGGATCTCAGCCTCAAGAACCCAAGTTAAATAATTTCTTCCGAAAATATCAAGAGCAACGAACTCAAGCTTGGTGATGTTTGCCATATGTCTAAAAATAAATATTACTTTAGAATATAATACACATACTCAAATCAACAAGTTTGAGTTTTATCAATTAGGCTTCAAGCCTAACATATTTTATTTTGGCTTCAAGCCTTATATACAATATAGATTTTGGAGATGAAACTTCAGGTTCATCTAAATACAAAGCTCTAAGATATTTGCCATAAAAACTCACAAAATTTGGAGCTAATAAAATCACTCCAAATAAAATGACATAACTGAAGGGATAAGAAACTGCATGTTTTTTTTTTACAGAAAATATGCTCAAGGCAAACATGATTAAAAAAACTATAAGCAAATGAATCCATAAACAAATATATTAATATATTTTGGCAATTGCATCTACTATTGGATATGCATTAATAAACAAGACCACTATTATAAATAAAAAATCATTAATAAGCAAGCCATGACTTGGTGGAAAGCTTGCATTAGGTAGAGAAAGATATATAGCAACAAGAAGAAATGTTAGGATATGAAGTGTCATTTTGTTAAGAGTGATAATAGAAATTGACGCAGACTATAGGAATAAGAAACCATCCTACTGCCATATGAGTGCATGAATAAAAATTTTTAAAAGAATGACGGAAGTTGGACTTATAATTTTCTTGAGCAAACTCGTGCTGATAACGTATTATACTTTAGAGGAGAACAAGATAAAAAATTGTAAGAAAATAGTCTTTCTTCATGTCCATAACACTCAACTAGAATGATCTTTTATAGATCTACAATGGAATGCCAAATGCCATAAGTTACATAAGTTATGAAACCAACGGCCATAAGTTATGGAAGACAAAAGACCAAAAACTATGAGTTACATAAGTTATGGACATCCATATTTACAACAATAACAATTATATTAGATAATGATTATATTATATTACAATAAATAAAACGCAACCTTGGTGAACATTCCAACAATAAAGCTCACATTTTCCAGAGTGTCCATTATCTCGACTTAAACTACACATACTTGGTAATTTTTGTTGTTGTTGTAGCATTGTGATTTAAAGTTGACTATCTTCAAAATGTTCACTTACAAATGACAATAACATTTTCACTGCTTTTGGTAGATGAAAAATAATACTCTCATAAGAGTAGTATTTTTAAAATTTTATAATGCATTTAAGCACAAAGTTAGGTGTACCTCCATATTATTCATAGAATCATATCATTAATATATTACAATTAATATCATATCAACTAATGTACTATTCCTCTCAACAACATTGTTTACCGTTTATTGTGTTAGCAATTAGACTGGGTTTAAGATTGGTCATCGAAGACTTTTTTTTGGATTTGGAGAGTAATTAAAAAAATATTTGATAACAATATTTTTGTAAAAATTTAATTATTTTTTGATATTTTTAAATGGCCATAAAAAGTTATTTTTGCTAGGGTAAATTGCAAAAAAAAAACCTCGTTAGATATACACCTTTTGCGTAGAAAGACCTTTTAGTCAATTTTAGCAGTTAAAGACCCCCGTAATTAGTGACTTGCTCGGAATAGGACCTTCCGTCTGAGAGCCGTTGGAAACAGCCGTTACTCTCCATTTTTTTTGAAAACTTTTAATGAAACACCAAAAATACCCTTTGTATTTGATCTATTTAAGGCTGAGGATGTTTGGGGCTTGGGAGAACGGCCGGGGCTTCCACAGTAGCTTGGGGGTTCCACAGTAGCTTGGGGGTTGTACACAACCCTTAATTTATTTTTTTCTATTTTTTTCAGTTCTTGTATTTTTGCTAATTTGTTTCTAAAGTAATTTGTTCTCTTTTCTAATTTTTTTTCCGAACAGATTAATCCAAAGTCGAAGTTATGCCTTCTAGCTCGCAATCTCGTTCTCACGACATTCAAGTAGAAATTGAGGGAAATTTATTTACTGCTGTAGGTCCAAAAAATCAAACCGCGCCTAGGTTTGATTCAACTGATTGATCAGAACGCGCCTACAAACAAATGGCGCCTACTTCACCAACAAACTCAGAGCGCGCCTATTTCTTCATCACAGAGGCGCACTTCACAAACCGCGCTTAGCTGACGTGGAGTCATCATTACCCGACAAACACGAAGATCTAGGCGGCGCTATCATTCCTCTGATGGCGCGGCGCTCGAAGAAGATATGACAGCTGTCCAGGCGCTGTTTAATCAAACTGCGCCTACTTCTATTTGAACTCAGCAGACTGCGCCTATTTCCATCTGAACTCAGCAGATAGCGCCTACTTCCCTCTGAATTCAGCAGATAGCGCCTACTTCCATCCGAATTCAAGCGCACTTTGCAGATTGCGCCTACGTCTCAGTGAAGAAGGCGCAGTTCAATACAACATCAATTTAGAGCTTGCCACGTGTCCCTGAAACAGACGCGCTTTGACTAAATCAACGCCTAACTACCACTCTACATGTCCAACACGTGTCTCACTAACTGTACACGACCAAGCGCATTTTAATCAAATAATGCCACGTGTCTAGAGCAGTTGGTGCACGTTCGTGATAATGGAGTGAAAACAGGCGCAGTTTGTCATACGTGCTCAAAACAGGCGCACTTCAATCAGGCGCTCTCCAGAATAACTGCCCAAAACAGTTATTTCAGAACTCTATAAATAGAGTTTCGTTTCCATTCAACACATCACGGAGAAGATCAAGAAAAATCAGAGTTTTCGTCCAAGTGCTGCTGCGTTCTTCAGAGATTCAAGTCTTCAAAGTTCACATCGTCCAAGGGATAAAGCGATCGTCATTCAGATCGGATTCCTATAGTTGTACTTTCCCAGAATTCTTGTAATATTCTTTACAAAGTTTGTGAAATAAATATCATACTTTTATTTTTGCAAACAAAATGGCGACTCTGCTGGGGATCGAACCCAGAATCTCTGCAAAATGGCGACTCTGCTGGGGACGACCTTTTCCTCTGATGAAAAGGTGACAACTCAATGTGACACAGCGTCTATCGGCTCGACGCAGAAGACTTTGGTCGTGAAAGTTGACCAAACGGCCTACGAAGCAATGATTAATGCACAAAGCACTCCTCACCGCACTACGACTTTCGTCAAGAGCAAGACTCGCTCAGTGTGGGCTCCCAAGAACTCTGTTACTTCTCTAATGAAGAACGCTGCCACTTCTTCGGCACAACCTGCTGTTTCTAAGACACCAGTGTCTATCTCTGGCAATCAGGCGCAGTCTGTTCTCTCTTTAGAGAAACAGGCGCAGTCTGTTGTCAAACCGTCTTTTGGCACAATTCATGTCAAAACAGCACAATCTCTGCCTGACAATCAGGCGCAGTCTGTTCTCTCTTTAGAGAAACAGGCGCAGTCTGCTGTCAAACCGTCTTTTGGCACAATTCATGTCAAAACAGCACAATCTCTGCCTCACAATCAGGCGCAGTCTGTTCTCTCTTTAGAGAAACAGGCGCAGTTTGCCACCAAACCTCCTTCTGGCACAGTTTGTGCCAAATTGGCACAAGTCAAATCTTCTGCTGCTGCTGCCCTGACTAAACAGGCGCAGTCTACTCAGGCGCAGTCTACTCCGAATCATTCCAGAATACAGAAACCCCAAGCTGCTCAGGCGCAGTTTGCTGAGGACAGTCCTTTGGCTGTTCCTTCTTCCATTCCATCAAAAGGAAAAGGCCCCTTGGTCTTCTCCCAATCTTCCCAAGCGCAAAACTTGGAAGATAACAGAGGAAAATGCTCTTTAGCTATCCCTTTATCTCAAAACAATGGAAAGGGTCCTCTGGCCTTTTCCAAGTCTTCTTCGATTCTTATCGAGGAGGATCCAACTGATAGTGCCTCTGCACCTATTAGTACGAATATCCCCCTTAACAAGGGTTCTCGTACTAATCAGAGAGGCATTTTACCTACTCCCAAGGCAAATATTCAGGAATTGCCTAATTTGCGGATTTCACGATCCGAACAAGGCAAATTACAAGTTTCACAAACTGAGGTTCCCAGGGGCGGTTTAAATGATTTACGGGCATATCTTAATAGAAAACCCCAATCAAAAACTACCTCTGTAAAACGCAAGCATGCTAAAATCAACTTGCCTCAGTATCAACCTTTTGAGGTAAGGAATCCTGACAATTACGCCAATCAGATGAGTACCTCTCTTTATACTCATGGAATCGAACGTTTACGAAATCGGAATCATGTTCCAAATGTCATCTATGAGTATATCCCTGATACTTCTTCTCATCCCGTTATCTCTGATCTTCGGGATCATCTCAGGCAGAAACGGAATATCACCCCCAGTTCTTCCAAACAATCACAAGTTCATCATTGCAATCATCCTCACGAAGTGGTTATCAAATGTTGTTGCCAAACAACCAAACGTTCTGTCTTCGAGCGTCTAACTTTCCCTTCTGTTGATCAAAAGAGTGATGATGAAGAAGAGGTAATGTTTGCCTCCGTCAACATGACTTCCAGAGACTCTGGGGGTAGTAAATGTAAGCACGGAAAGACCCGAAGACCTAGCCAGCACTATCTTGACTGACTTAGAGAATCAGATGATGGTGTTTACCAGCATACTCGATCTCGAAGCCGAGAAACAATCGGTCAAAGGAATCTTCCTTACAGTGATCGGTCTACTTCTCATGATGGGGGTAATTCGGACTTTGCTGTCAACAGTGATGGCTCTGAACAAACTGTGTCATCTGTCATGGCACGAGAAGTGACAGCATACGTTACTGAAGAACAAGATGCTTCTGGTTCTAACAATCAGAATCAAAGGATTGTTGCACTAGAAGAACAATTGAAGACTATGGCCGAAATGATGGCTAAAATGCATGATGTTATTATGGCTCAGCACATTCCACCGGTCATAACTCCTGAACCATTGGTTTCTTCCACTCCTCATAATCCTGGTCTGGGGGTACCACCTCCTCCAATCACCACAGTACCAGTTCAGGTTACTCTTAGCCAAACTGGTGCTGGGGGTGATGCTTACCATGCGGTTCCTCCTCCGGCTATTACCAATCAATCTAGCAATCCTCAATCTTCAGAGAATGCTAATGATGCTGTTGAACAATTACGGAATCAATTTGAAGCCTATACACAAAGGGAAGGCTTACAACGGTTGGGCATTAAACAACCCTATCCCGCCGAATGGAAGAAAATGCAGTTTCCGCCAAAATACAAATTCCCCACCATTAATGGCTGGATGTGCAGTTTCGTGTCGAGAGACACGAGTTTGTCCAGGCTCTCGTATTTGAAGAGAACCACGTGATTCGACTACGGGAGGCAGTGCGGTCTTCTTCGATTTCTTCGAAGATTCAATTGGTGCGGGCTCCTTTCCCTTATCAGCTCGTCGAGGCGCCGTCGGAGTTGATTTGAAAAGCTTGTCGGAGGAGAAAGAAAATTAGAAAAGAAAACTCACTCTTGAAGACAATAAAGGGTTTACGAAGGATTTTGTGGGTTATTTATAGTTTTCGAACAGCTACAATGAAACGCGCCTAAACAGATTGCGCCTATTCAGCCTGAAGATCCGTTCTCGCCTTAAACTGCGCAACTTCTTCAAATATCAAGCGCGGTTTGACTTGGTCATATGGAAATTCAAAGTATTTCGAACTTTTGAAAATTCAAAATTCGAAAACTTTGAAGGGGGTCTTGTAGGTCCAAAAAATCAAACCGCGCCTAGGTTTGATTCAACTGATTGATCAGAACGCGCCTACAAACAAATGGCGCCTACTTCACCAACAAACTCAGAGCGCGCCTATTTCTTCATCACGGAGGCGCACTTCACAAACCGCGCTTAGCTGACGTGGAGTCATCATTACCCGACAAACACGAAGATCTAGGCGGCGCTATCATTCCTCTGATGGCGCGGCGCTCGAAGAAGATATGACAGCTGTCCAGGCGCTGTTTAATCAAACTGCGCCTACTTCTATTTGAACTCAGCAGACTGCGCCTATTTCCATCTGAACTCAGCAGATAGCGCCTACTTCCCTCTGAATTCAGCAGATAGCGCCTACTTCCATCCGAATTCAAGCGCACTTTGCAGATTGTGCCTACGTCTCAGTGAAGAAGGCGCAGTTCAATACAACATCAATTTAGAGCTTGCCACGTGTCCCTGAAACAGGCGCGCTTTGACTAAATCAATGCCTAACTACCACTCTACATGTCCAACACGTGTCTCACTAACTGTACACGACCAAGCGCATTTTAATCAAATAATGCCACGTGTCTAGAGCAGTTGGTGCACGTTCGTGATAATGGAGTGAAAACAGGCGCAGTTTGTCATACGTGCTCAAAACAGGCGCACTTCAATCAGGCGCTCTCCAGAATAACTGCCCAAAACAGTTATTTCAGAACTCTATAAATAGAGTTTCGTTTCCATTCAACACATCACGGAGAAGATCAAGAAAAATCAGAGTTTTCGTCCAAGTGCTGCTGCGTTCTTCAGAGATTCAAGTCTTCAAAGTTCACATCGTCCAAGGGATAAAGCGATCGTCATTCAGATCGGATTCCTATAGTTGTACTTTCCCAGAATTCTTGTAATATTCTTTACAAAGTTTGTGAAATAAATATCATACTTTTATTTTTGCAAACAGTCCAGAGCAAAATATTTCCTACCGGTCTACAAAATTTGGCTAGATATGCCTACAAGACGCAGGACAGTGCTCTTATATCGGCCTTTGTGGAGAGATGGCATCCGGAGACCAACACATTTCATCTCCCAGCTGGGGAGATGACCATTACCCTGGACGACGTCTATCAGATACTGGAGTTGCCGGTGGAGGGGCACGCCATGACAAATGAATATTTATGTACTGAGAAGGATCTCGAGTGGTACGATCGTATAGTTGATTTTATAGAAGCGAACCTTGGGGTGGAGGCTACTACCTTTACAACCCTGCCGGGCTTCAAGAAGTCCTACGGAATTCCTCTGTCATGGTTGGTGGAGAATTTCAAAGGCCCGCGGGATTGGGATGATGAAAGCGTTGAGAGGGTGGCCCGGGCATACATGCTCTTCATACTTGGATCGGTTGTCATTCCAGACAAGTCGGAAACCTCTATACATGCTAGGTATCTTGCGAACCTATCTGTTATAGGCGACGTAGGAGCCATATCCTGGGGCAGTGGTATACTTGCTAACCTTTATCGCGAGCTTGGTATAGCATCCCGTGTCGGAACCAAGACCATGGTGGGATGCCAGACTCTACTCCATGTAAGAAAATTTCTAACATTTTAAACTAATATACTAGCTAGATTTTGTTGTTAATTTACTGACTATTCATTTACAAATTGTATAGGTATGGATATACGAGCACTTCCCGATGCTCAGGAGGGGTGAGCTGAACCCACGCTATGAGGAGCACCTTCCTAGAGTGTGTCAATGGAAGCCAACTCAGCTGGAAACTAAAAATCATGAAACGCTGGTTTCCATTCGTGATGCTCTGGATAATTTGGTGCCAGAAGAGGTTAGTTGATAGCGCGTAGATAGCATAGACTATTTATGGTATGTTTATTTGTTGACTATTTTCTTTTAACTTTTGTCCTACAGATAGTTTGGCACCCATACCGGGATCTCCGGCAACAAAATCGCCATCTGCAACCAGTATCTCTATTTCATGGTATGATCACATGCTATGATATTACGGAGTCTTACATGCCTGATAGAGTACTTCGTCAGTTTGGCCTCGTACAAACTGTGCCGCAGCGTACATTAAGGTTATTGGAGCCTCCTGTGGGACCCAACCTTTGAACTACAAGCTGCCCTATTTCGACTGGGTGACCGACTGCTACTCCGAGTGGCAACGCCATTTGCTGGGAAAAGAACTTCGACAACCGGTGCAGGAGATGCACGACTGCAGCGACGACTACATGCCGTACTACTTGGCAGTCGGACATCCTAGGTTGTCGAACCCTAGAAATCTAGGGCCCGTTGCCGTTGGAGCTCTAGGACCTCTGCCTTCAAAAAATGTCATGTATGTTTCATTGGTCAAGATGGTAACTTTTTAAATTATAGTTTGTAAATACTTTCAAATTTAACTCTCTTAATTGACGTTTTGTTACCATTGACAGGCTATTTGGGTGAAGGCTTTGTCGAAATCCCTCCGATCGGGCTGCCAGAACGATGAATGTGTCAATATCGCGAACCAGTTGGAGCATATCGACGACACTGTCGATTTTCCTTTCATGCAAAATCGGGAGGCGCGTACGAAGGCCCGGCATGATCACTGATTTGATTATGATGTTTAACTTGTATTTTGGAAATTGTATTTTGGAAATTGTGATGTTTAACTTGTTGGATATTGTGATGTTTAACTCTCTTAATTGTGATGTTTTACTCTCTTAATTGTCATGTACATTCATAATTATGATGTTGTGATGTTTAACTCTCTTAATTGTAATGTTTAACTCTCTATAATTTGGTAATTGTGATGTTTAACTCTCTTAATTGTCATGTACATTCATTGTTTAAATTGCCAAAACAAACTAACAGTGAGTTTTGATCAGGACTGCCACACAACTGGCAGTCCTCATCAAAACTCACTGTGTGAGTTCAAAACTCACACACAGTGAGTTTTGCTTAGGACTGCCAGACAGTTCTAGTGTGAATGAGGACTGCCAGTGGTCTGGCAGTCCTGATCAAACTCACATACAGTGAGTTTTGATCAGGACTGCCAGACCACTGGCAGTCCTAATATGAATGAGGACTGCCAGTGGTCTGGCAGTCCTGATGAAAACTCACTGTGTGTGAGTTCAAAACTCTCACACAGTGAGTTTTGATTAGGACTGCCAGACCACTGGCAGTCCTAATGTGAATGAGGACTGCCAGTGGTCTGGCAGTCTTGATGAAAACTCACACAGTGAGTTTTGATTAGGACTGCCAGACCACTGGCAGTCCTGATCAAACTCACACACAGTGAGTTTTGATTAGGACTGCCAGACCACTGGCAGTCATAATGTGAATGAGGACTGCCAGTGGGCTGGCAGTCCTGATGAAAACTCACTGTGTGTGAGTTCAAAACTCACACACAGTGAGTTTTGATCAGGACTGCCAGACCACTGACAGTCCTAATGTGAATGAGGACTGCCAGTGGTCTGGCAGTCCTGATGAAAACTTACTGTGTGTGAGTTCAAAAACATATATTTGACTTCACATTTTACACAAGTAGGATATTTTACAGGACTTCACATATATTTGACTTCACATTTCACACAAGTACTTCACATATATTTTACACAAGTAGGATATTTTACACAAGTAGGATATTTCACACACATACGTATAGCAGACAGGAAAAAGTAAAAAAACAAAAAAAAATATATTTGACTTCACATTTCAAAATGATATACTTTAATGTTTACAAAATGGGTCATCCATATACAAAATGGGTCATCCATATACAAAATGTGAAAACTTCATTCAGTCGATTTCGACGTCGTAGTGGCCACCGGTAAGTCTCTTGGCTCCTCCATCTGCAACAGTTTTCTACAATGATTGATTTGATGATCAAAAGGCCCGATCCAGGACTTCGCTTCTGCCGGTGCTAGTTTGTACCAAACTGTTGTAGGTGGAGGAATCGGAGAATGACCGATCATCCTTAGCATGACAAAGTGATCTTTGATTTGACCTATAGTATATAGATTAGTTTGTCTGTGCTCCGCCGGAGGAGCGCACATCGGAAAAAAAGTATTGTGAATCCCCGTCAAAAAAAGTACAACAGGGATCCGGTACCGATTAGCAAATAAATACAAGGCAGACGGGACGGACATGTAGTGGTCTGGCCCGGTAATACTGTCAGTGCAAGGAATACTTGTCAACAAACTTGCAACTGTTTCTTCGCTTAGGATGCGGGAGTATAATGGAAGACGGTTGGTAGTAGGGGTGAGCATTATTCGGTTTTGGACCGAAAACCGAACCGAATAAGAGGTTCGGTTCGGTTTTAAAAAAATTCGGTTCGGTTTCGGTTTTGAAAATACTAAATTTTCTTATTCGGTTTCGGTTTCGGTTTTGGGTTTCGGTTTCGGTCCAAAACCGAAAACCGAATAAGAAAATTTAATTAATTAATTTATATATATGTGTGTGTGTGTGTGTGTACTATATATATAAGTATTAATATATATATAGGTATATACTAAATATATATAGGTATATACTAAATATGTCTATGTATATTTAGTTACTATATAAATTAACAAAAAAAAGCTCAAAAAAATCAATAAAATATAAATAAACCGAATAAACCGAAAACCGAACCGGTTTAATTCGGTTCGGTTTGATTCGATTTTGGACCAATTCGGTTCGGTTTCGGTTTCGGTTTTGCTTATTCGGTTTCGGTCCAATTCGATTTTGGGTTATTCGGTTCGGTTTAAACCGAATGCTCACCCCTAGTTGGTAGTTGTCGTACCGTAATGCTTCACCACATTCGTCCATGCTAAGACGAATTGTTCTTTGTGCGGCTCAAGCCATGTCTCTTTGATGTAAGAAATGCATGCCGGCTCCCTCCCCTCCCACTTCTCCTTGAACAAGTACCATGCGGCAGCGTAACTGTTTCTCGTGCTGGCTCGCCATACACAATTTCAGTCATGGTTGAATTCGTCAAAAACTTGCATGTCAAGTTTACCATCCACTTTCCCGAACTTCAACTTACATTGAGATTGTATATTACGATTTACATGAAAAGTGCATAGCAATGTATCCGCTTGAGGAAACACAATCCGAATAGCATTCATTAGAGCATACTCTCTGTCGGTAACAAAAACAGAGGGCTCTCTCTGACCGGTGTAAAGGGTTTTCAGTTTCTCCAACGCCCATGTGTAGTCTTCAACTTTCTCACTCTTCATGAAGCAAAAAACAACTGGAAATGTTTTCCATGTAGAGGTGAAGCCGACAACATGAAAGAGAGGCATCTTGAACTTATTGGTCTTGTACGTGCAATCAAGAACTAACACGTCGGCGAAAGACCGAGCCAAATGTGTGCAATCGGGATGAGCCCAAAAGAGTGAAATGACTTCATTGCTCTGGGGATGTCTTCTATGGTGCTCAACATAATGATTATCTCCAAGCAACTTCATCACTTCTTGCATCGCCATTCTCGATTTTGACCGAATGGCGTTAGAAGAAGATAGGGCGTTGTATATTGACTTCATTGTAGACTTGTTCTTCTCATCTTCATGTCGTATGACGGAATATATTTGTCTCGGTGCAACTCCGAAATTGGACAAGTCTTCCACTATCTTCTTCTCCGTATTGTTCAACCGTCCGACATACGGATGACCCAATAGTGTTTCGGCAATCTCGTGGTTGTGGATTCCATTCATGACTTGGACTGTCCACTTCGCTTCTTCGTCCTTTCTAATATAGATTTTGAACGGACAACCACATTTTCTCGTTCCAACATTTCTCTTTGAAACTTTACTTTCGATAACTTTATCTTTCTTATGGCTTCTGAACACACCACCTCGTTCACATGAAACCACCGTGGTTTGTTGTCCCGGACGGTTTCGGGCCGATCTAGATATCACAAGAACTATGTTGTTTGCCCGTCCAACTTCTCGGCACCAATTTAGCGCACCTTCGTATGATTCAAAACACATATCGGTCATGAATAAATGGCCTACATCGACGCCAATTGGAGCAGCTACCTCGATACCGGAAGTTGATAAGTCCTACAATATAACTTAAAGTTAACAAAGAAAAATAACACAACACCAAAAAATTGCAAACTGCTGTCAAAATGTAGGACTGCAGAGGGCAAGGCAGTCCTTGCAATAATCAGGATTGCCATCACACTGACAGTCCTTTCAATAATCAGGACTGCCACAACTCTGGCAGTCCTTATGTTTTAAAGGACTGCAGCTGTTTGGGCAGTCCTGTATGTAGAGGTGGACTGCCAGAGTAGTGGCAGTCCTGTCTGTAACAGCCCCGAATTTCACCCGACATGAATGTTAAAATTGGCTTACCAAGAGTGCATCCGAAGCAAGAATGTGTTCTTCGGACATATCGGGACAAGAGTCTACTACATTCGATGATCCGGGTTCTTCCATGTTGCTTTTTTCTAAATTAAACACATATAAATCATTATTTATATGTGAAATTATTGTGAGAAAGTCTACAACTATATTAATTAGATGACATATCCATTAACGGATGAAGTCGATGACACTATAACAACAAATTGCAACCTAAATCTTCACAATATCTTGGTTGGGAGAAAATTTGGGTTAGGGTTTACAATTTTATGACCTAGAAATTCTTAGGAGAAGAAAAGAGTGGAGGAAAAGGAAAGAGTAGAGAGAGAAGAAGAGTAGGGAAATAAAATTAAGTTGTTATTTATATGATTTCTTGGGCTAGCCTCAAGTAAAAATTTTTGATGACAAACTTGTAATTTTTTCAAAAAATTTTGGAATAGTCCCAAGTAATTGGTGTGGTGCCCTTAGAATTAGCCTAAATTTTACATAGGAGTACTCATTTTCAGGATCCTCCTTTTTTTTTTCCTTTTCTTTCTAGGATGGCCTATGCATTTTTTTGCTAGAGCCTGCCCCGGGAGCCTGCTGCTGAAAGCTACATCTGCCGTGGCTTTTTGAAAAGCAGGAGCATTCCAATTTCCAAACAGAACAAAACCCTAAGCCCAACCATAAGTAAGTAAACCAGCTTCCTCTCCTCCTCCCTCCTCCCTCCTCCACCTCCCAAAACCGCTTCCTGCAGCATCCCGCGGCCTGCGCCACCGCTCCTCGTGCAGCCGGAAGCTCCGTGCTCCCGCGCCGCCGCCTCCGCCTCCGCCTCCGCCCCCGCCCGCGCGTCCTCCTCCTCCTCGGTTGGCCACCGCGTCGTCGACTCGCAGACCTACAAAGAAAATGTTTCTCGCTCTAAACCATCCTCTCTCCAGTGGAATCTCCATAAAGGTTTGCACAATCTTCCGTTTTCGTACATCATTCGAAGATTCCGATTCATTAAATCTAGACTTTTTGTGTCAGTTTCGGAGCTCAACTATGTCGTCTCGATCAAGAACTAGGTTTTCCTCCGTCACTTGCTCTTCGGGCGTGGATCTGGCCTCCAGTTGCATTCCCGCCGCTCCAATTCTCCTCCCTGAAGGTCCATGGAAGCAGGTGATCTCCTCTCTCCGTAAAAACCCTAAACCCTCAAAAGTATCGGAAGTCAAATTAGTATTGATTTGCGTTCGGAGATGACACGTTAGGGGCACAACATTTTTGTGTGTCCTGGTGTATTTTTGATTGTGCTGGTTGCTTCTGGTACGTGTTCCACATGACACGTCGATATTGTTCGAGCATCCATGCTTCATATGTTTGTATATATATTTTCGTCCATTTGACGATCATATGATTTACTTGGGCTTAGTTTTGCTAGGCCATTTATGGAATGGGTGTTTGCTCAAATGTCATTTCCGGAACACTTGACAGGCTAGCGTCCCGGAAATAGGCGTCATGAGCCCCAAATGAGAGCGTTTGTCCGCCCTGGATGTAAAGGAGGGTTAGCTAAATGGTCAATCCATTGTGTTTCGTCTCCGAATGTAATGTTACGTGCTAGTGAAACGGGCCCTTGAAGGACTAAGTGATGTTGGACAAAATTCCTAATGCATGAAAATCAGAAGATGTAAAACTAAAGACATGAACTAAAGCAGAGGATTCGAGGCACGCTACACGCTGTCCTTAGAATAGAATTTCGACCTACGAACAGTACAACAAGTTCTTGACGATATATTCCCGAGATACAACGAACTCTTCGATCCACAACACTGTGCACCCAGTGGTGAATCCCATGACTTGCCCGGGAGAGGAATTGAACGGAGGAGAAATTGGACGGAGGAGGAGAAGGTTATGGTTGGTTTTTATCTTGTGTGCGAAAATACGAAGTGATTTTTCGAAAGAGAGAAATATCTCGTAGACAGATAATCTGTTTTTTTAAAGATGTCATCTGGATCGTGTCCAGGACAATCGTTCTCCCCTAATCACGTAACGGGAGTACGTGCGTGGGAATAGGTATACGGAAGACCAACAACTGAACCAAGATTTTAAAAAATAAAAAGGAATTAGAAAATTACTTTTATATTCGATCCGCGACGCGTAAGCGTGTAAAGTGCTAAGTGCATGACTAATAAACGTGTCAAAAATGCGCATTAAATCCTGCATTCGGTGCGGGTTGGATGAGATCTTGTCCATGCCCTACAAAATACACTTACCCACTAAGGAGGGCAAATTGTTATTATCCTTTCCAATGTAGGACTAAAAGAAAAGACTAAAGAGCACTTTATTGAATCATATGTGGGTGTTCCACAAACAACAACTCCAACAATCCCCCACATGATTCAATAAAGGGACAATTAAAAAATATAGAGCGATAGAATTATAGGAAAAAGAACATGATATGGGCAATCATACTGTGTTTCAGAGGAAGGTGTGTTCCGGACTTGAACATCCCCTTATTGTTGTACACTTCATCTATACATACCGAAAGTGACACAAGTCTTGAACTTAGGATCTTATTTGTACATACTCAACATACACATTGTATGCATTTGATCGTATCAACAGTTGTGCACTTTTCGGCCATGTGTTTATCTCGGTTTCTTGAGAGCTCTAGAGAAAAAATACGAGTTCTCATAGAAAGCGGCCCCACTTTCACTCTCAAATAGGTGGATCTTTCTGGGTATTCTGCAATTTATATATCATGCTTTACAAGCCACATTCATTAAGATTTTACAATTATCCTCTTATTTATTGCATATATAGTAGAGGAATGGCTCGTTACAGTTACAATCATATAATGTTTTCGGTTACACATCAATTTTGTTGTTACCCATTGTATCTTTTTTGGTGCTTCCAATTGAAGGTAGGGTTGCCTTTGAGGTGACTCAATCTATGGGCTTCAACCCATTCCTCTTGCCGTCTCTAACGCTAGTCTCCTTGAGAAACCTTTAGTTAGAGGATCCGCTAGATTGTTCTTTGATCCAACGAAGTTAATTGCAACTACTCCACTGGAAAGCAATTGCTACACTCGATTGTACATCGGACGTATATCTCTGGATCTTCCATTATAACTGGTCCATTTGAGCCTTTGCTATTGCAGCTTGGTTGTCACAGTGTACATGGATAGTAGGAACTGATTTACTTCATAGAGAAATATTTATTGCCAGATTCCTGAGTGAGTCTGCTTCCTCACTGGTGTGGTCAGGAGCTATGATCTCTGCCTCTATAGTAGATCTCGATATACAAGTTTGTCTAGTAGAGTTCCAAGCGATAACAACTCCTTCCAATATGAATATATATATATCTACTTATTGCTTTGGTCTCATCTATATCAGAGGCCCAGTTTGCATAAATATACCCTTCCAATACATACGGGTATCCTCCCTAGAATAATCTATAGGATATCGTGCCCTTAAGGTATCTCATAATCTCATTACCCTTTCTAAGGCATTCCAATGTGAACTATTCAAATTGCTAGCGTATAGACTAAGTTTTCATACTGCATAGGAAATATCAGGTCTGGTACGATTAGCAATACAGTTCAAGCATCCTATTTGCTGAGAATACTTCACTTGATCCACACTGTATCTTTTATTTTTCTTCAACCTGCTACTTGCATTATATGGAGTGTTTATAGGTTGAGAATCAAAAATAGTTAAATCTTTTTAAGACCTTTCTATATAGTGAGATTGGGAGATACAACTTAATTCTTTGTCCAAATATGGTGAAGTTGTTTATGATATTGATAATGTGGAAAGGATTTTCAGAAGATTAAGTCAGAGATTGCCAATATTTTCTCAGCCTGTGTTCTCCTCAACTGCTTATTTTAACCTTAGATGTACTGGTACATGGACCAAAACAAATACTTAGCTATATGGCTTTAGGGTTATGAAAGTTTTGTGAATGTGAACAAGAGAAGCTTTGGGAATCATCTCACTACTGCATCATAAGTGGGAACTCGAATTTATTGCTTCTGATGGGAGTTGTTTCATCAAATTCTTCCTCAGCAAAACACCGCTTTATGGAAGGAAATTCATACATAGAACAGTTGTCAGATATGCAGCATATGCTTGAGCATGCAGTTTACTGGCAAGATTACTCTTCTAATGTACATTGGCATGTGATTGTGGGAGGAAGCAGGGAGGAAGCACTTGATATTTTGGCAATATGGAGAATTGAAGCAAGGAAATAGGGAGTATCAGTTACCAGAACTAGGAAGCACGAAACTCCAAAACTGTGGGCTGTCTTGTTGGACACGTATCAAACACTGAAAATATACTAGGACACATCAAAATGTCTGAGAATTTATACATTGATGCCTAAATCTCATGAGGCCCATCCCTGGTGCTAATGATTTTTCATGTGTATTGTTTTTCTTCTTTAGTGGCTATGGTCAGCTATCTAGGCACAATTAATAAATGATGATGTTAGGTTGGGGATTCTCGAAGTAAGCGAATCATACTCGTTGGTTGCTTAATTAAACATTATATCAATGAGGACTTATTAAATTTGTGTTATTTTATTCTATGCTTGGCTGTTGAAGCAATAAGTATACTTGCTCTGCTATAATGTAATGTAGATACCAGGTGGCGTGACAGCTGCAAAAGGATTTAAAGCTGCAGGCATGTATGGTGGTTTACGTGCAAAAGGAGAAAAACCTGACCTGGCCCTAGTGACATGTGATGTTGATGCAATTGCTGCAGGTATGCACCACACCAACTTTACATCACCTTGAATGTTCTTAATTCATGTAATATGCTGTATCTGATGAAGAGCACATTGAGACTTTGTGCCTAGGCATCTGTAGTTGTACGCATTCACATTTGTTCTCCCAACCATATATTTGGCTTTATAATTTGTGAGGCCTCACAGTCCTCACATGTGGGTTTGCTGTGTGACGATTCTCAAAATCCACTATTGTGGAACGAAACTGATTTTGCAGTATTTTAAAAAACGACTAACCTTACTTTGTTGAATCAGTTATTTGTGTCATTTTTTAATCTATTGGATCTTATCCTCAGGAGCATTTACTACAAATGTTGTAGCAGCTGCACCAATTATATATTGCAGACATGTGTTAGACGTATCCTCCACGGTATGTGGGTTCATCCTGTGTTAGTATTGACACAATTGTTGAGTTGGATTTGCTCATACTACAAACTACTATAAAGTTGCCCTTTGATTTAGTAAATTTAGCCCTTTTGTGTATTCGTCTTAGTATTTGTGCTTCCTCTTTTCATACTGGAATTCCTTACACTGCATTCATTGTTTGCGTTGGTCTTGTTAGTTTCTAAGTCTTCAAGTCTGAAATTTCAGGCACGAGCAGTTTTAATTAATGCTGGTCAAGCGAATGCGGCCACTGTAAGTTCAATGTGTCAGCTTTCTTAGATACAATATGCAGATTACTGTATGTGCATAGGTGTACCGAAGATTTCAAATATTAAGATGCTAAAGGACTTGCTTCTACATCACAGGGTGATGCAGGTTATCAGGACACAGTAGAATGTGCATATGCTGTTGCTGAGGTTTTCTACTATCCATACCTAACTTTTCTTTTAGAGAAAGTAAGAAGATATTTTCTCTTTAGTAATTTTTTTTTTTATTGGAGTTGTAGCTTCTCCAGTTGAAACCGGAAGCTGTATTTATTCAGTCTACTGGCGTTATTGGTCAAAGGATAAAGAAGGTATGTATTAATCGTTTTGGTGTAAATTTTCATGATTAAGGTAAAAGTTGGAAAGGACATCATCTCAACATTTTGTAGTAACTTATCAAATATAAAATATGGCTTTTTGGTAAAAATATTTATTTTTTGTTTTCTTTATTCCTGGAGCTCAACCTTGGTTTATTTTTAGTTAATAGTTGAAAATATGCATGCAGGAGGCTCTTCTTAATTCACTTCCAAGCCTTGTGGGTTCACTATCATCTACCGTTGAGGGGTATTTTTCATTACTACATTTCTGGTTACTAGGTCAGAATAGTATCTCTTAGATTTTTGAACATGCGAGGAAAGTTGTAATTATAGCAAAGCTGATGATTAAATCTCCATGTACATATCCTTGGAAGCAAGAAAATTAGGGCTAGTATATCTGGGAAATGAACACAACATTCCAGGAATTTTATTTACTCTCATAAATGACAAAGCTTACTTAACCCTTCAACTAGTAAGAGTTATCTGTAGAAACGTGCTTGCGCTGCTTTGACTACTGCAACAGACAATTATCTATCTGTTTATTAGAAACCCGAGTTTGAGTGAATTATATATACAAAATGTTTCTCTGTCAGGAGTTTCATAGTGCAACTGTATGTAAATATTCTGCACAAGTATCTTCTTCAACCTTGGAAAGTTAAGTTGCAGTCAATTGGTTTGTTCATCAAGTACTTTGGGTGTGGAGTCTCTGGAAGCAATGACAATAGTTCTAACTGTCTTCAGCATTTACATTATAAATATTCCCGTCTCAAGTAATCACCTCATTTCACCGTTACAGGGCAGATTCTGCTGCTGTAGCCATTACTACAACCGATCTTGTAAGCAAGAGTGTTGCTGTTGAGACTCAGGTTCCAATATCCTCTTCCTCTTTTTCCTTCTGCATTTTTGTCGTCGTCGTAGAAATGTGATTGATATCATGTCCAAGGTTTACTATTGGTAATTTGGGTTATAGCTTATTAGATGTCTCTGCTTAAGACATTTTAGTGCAACCTTGCTTGACCGTTTTTCTAATGTCAACTTATTAGGTTGGAGGGGCACCTATAAGAGTTGGGGGAATGGCAAAAGGTTCAGGAATGATTCATCCAAACATGGCGACCATGCTTGGCGTATGTCATGATAATACTCTATATTAATATATTTGATTGCTTGCTTGTGCATACTTATTATATTTGATTGATTTTATAGGTTGTGACAACTGATGCAACGGTTACAAGCGATATTTGGAAAGAAATGGTGCACACATCTGTATGCAGAAGCTTTAACCAAATCACAGTATGTCTCCACGCTTCATTTTTATTTGAACCATATTCCCTTCCAAAACCTTGTATCTTTCTCGGTTGATCAAATTACCAAAGTTTGTCACCTCATCATTATCTAGGCTATAAACATAATGCCACTTTTTGCAATTGTCATGAAATAGGTTATAAAAGTTGCATCATATTATTATACTTAATGAGTTACTAGCGTATTTAACTGTGTTGGTACATACATTTCTAGTATTGACTCTGTTGATCATGTTGGCATTTAGTATAGGTTGTCATCAGGGCAATCCGAGTTTGTGATTGCTTTTAATGCGTTTTACAGAATAACCAGGCTGCTTCTGGAGTGCTTTGAAATCGCAAGATACCTTAAGTTGAAATGAAAATTCTACAGGGCTACTATAAAGACCAATCATGCTTTATGGACGTCGGAGTATTGACAATTAAGAAAGTGTTAGTGTAGCTGAAGCGAAGCGAGAATACTAAGATGGATGTGAAAATACATTAAAGGATATGATAAGAAATGAGTGTATCCGTAGGAAGTTAAAGGGACGCCAATCGAGGACAAGACGAGGAATAGATGGTTTGGACATATGCAACACATACTAATAGATCCTTCCGTAAGGAGAAGCGATAAGATAGTAGTTAATGGAGCCGTTAGGACTAGTGGTAGGGATAGACTAACATGATTAAGAAGGATATGGATCTTATTAGCATTACAAAGGACATGGCCCTTAACAGAGCAGAATGAAAGAAATTTGGGATAAACGCTTTGTTGTTGTTGTACACGATAACCAGGCTTTTGATCACATGGTACTGTAAAAGTTCTGCTTTTCCCTTTTCCCTACAGTACTATCTTGAGCTCTATGCACATTCAAACATATTAACAAACAGGATTCAAACAGCCGATCCCAGATATTTGGGATAAAGGATTTGTTGTTGTACACGATTACCAGGCTTTTGATCACATGGTATGTAAAAGTTCTGCTTTTCCCTTTTTCCCTACAGTACTATCTTGAGCTCCCTGCACATTCAAACATATTAACAAAGTACAATGATGTACTAGAAGATGGCTTGTATCATTGTTGTTGTAAGTCCTAAATGTAATCTTGAGGTTTGCTATCAAGTTGAAAAGTAAATATTATATTTGGTTGCATCATTGTTGCTTACTTCCCGTTCACAAGATGGTTGCATCATTGTTGCTTACTTCCCATCCACAAGATGGTTGCATCATTGTTTCTTAAGTTGTATGAACGGGAAGTAAGCTGCCAGGGTTTTGAACTTTTGATTCCTTCCAGTAGAGAGAGATATTTGGCTTTATTAAAAGCTCATGGTATAAAAACGAAAACTTATTATCATAAGGGCAACTATGATATATCTGCTACTTTATGTTAGTTGACGTAGTTACAAGTCTGATCACTCCTTTTCTATTTTCAGTACCACTAGTGTGTGTTTGTTTTGGGTGCCTCCTCGAGTTTTATTAAGTGGTGCTGAGAATATGGAGTTTCGAACTGCTCGTTTGTTGCTTTTGCTTCTTTAGTTTCTGTAAATATTTTGTCAAATTTGGCCTCTTTCGATCTTCACTTCTCTTTTTTTTTATAAGCAATGGTGTGGGGAGTGCTTCATCTTTGTTACCATTTCCTCCCTTCCTTTGGCTTCTCTGTCCTGCCCCTTGTGACAAAGGCTACATGCACCATTCTGTCTTCTGTGCATTGAAATGTTTGTTTGACCTACTGAAAATCTAAAAGAGATCTATGTAGTTTGGTGTTAAAATAGCATAGTTTGCAGTATCAGCCAATATCGATCCGATACGGTCGATACGGTTTGGCATGTCCCGATCCGATACTGACCGATACCTACACTGGAGGTCTCTTTTTCACTCAATTCGGCAAATAAAATTGAACGAAAAAGACCAATAAACAAGGGTGTAAAGCATAGTAAGGTTGGAAAAGCATGTAAAAAAAAGAAAACTTATATATTGCAGGTAAACCTATCAGCAACGGTAACTACTATTTCATTTGATTACAAAACTACTAAGAAACAACACAAGAAATACTTAAAATTATACATGTATAAAATAATTCCCCCCCCCCCCCCCACCCCCCCTCTTAAAATGTTAATAATTTATTAATTATTATTTGCTTTATGATACCAAAAAATCCGATACTTCGATCCGAGATGGATAGTGTTGATACCACTTATCCCGATACTCATAGGAAGGGTCCGATACAAATTTCGATACAATACTGCGAACCTTGTAAAATAGCTGCTTCAACTTTTTTCTTTTTTCTATGAATTTATTCCACAAATAACTTTTCGTTGTACTGATCACATTCTTGCTTAACGTTTAGTGTGGTATACTCGAGGTTCGCAGTATCGGAATCGGTTTTGGACCATATCTATGAGTATCAATATCGACAATTTCTACTGTTTCAGATTGGAGTATTGGGTTCTTTGTTTCGGAAAGTCAAAAATGATAAAAAGTATTTAAAAAAGCTTTAACATAATTTTATATATTATATTTTTTTTGTTAGTTTTAAATGAAATAATATTCCGCTCGCAATAGATAATATTTTTTATTTGTTCGCCTTTAGATAGTGAACCACAATTAATAGTTTTGAATATAATAGTATTAATATGGATGAATGTTGTGAATATATAGATATACAACTTCGACAAATGGCAATGGTTACAAGAATCTTTACGACAAAGTATAACATTGTCAATCTTTGACACAAGTGAATCAATGTTTTGATACTATTTTTCATTTCTTCTATCTTTTTCGTTCAATTTTTTACTGCCGAAAACCGGGAAAGAGACCCACAACTTCGGTATCAGACAGTATCAGATCGGGACATGCCAAAACCGATACCGCAGCTGATACCGGAAACTATGAGTACACTGGTACTATCAAGGATTTGTTCATATTGGAGACAGCCAGGCATATAGTTGTGACATTGAATCAGTGGCTGAAGTTGGCTTTGCGCTAGAACCAAATCATTAACCTTTACTATTTTGGTGTTGTAGGTAGATGGAGATACTAGTACAAATGATTGTGTCATTGCTTTGGCTAGTGGAGTATCTGGTTCAACAAAGATATCTTCTCTCGATAGTTCTGAGGCTCATCAACTTCAGGCATGCCTGGATGCAGTATGTTTTCTTCACTATGCAGCTACACTTGGTTCTTTAGTAGAGTCTTAATATCCTGGAAGCTACTAAAGAATTTTGAGTTGTTTATTTATTTTTTCTTTTCTTTTGCAGAAATAATTTATGTGGTAGTTTTTTGCATAAAATAATCATGCACATATAGTTCAATGGAAATGAAAGAAAACAAATAGCAGTTTAAAAGATTGTAAAATGTTTATCTAAATTTGTGGCTCTTAAAAGTGGTTGCACGTCCAACTGGCTAAGTTGTGCATCCGTTTTATTGCTATTCTCAATTTCATACTTTTATCTCTGTCATAGTGAGCAATGAGCATCAAAACTGTAATTCCATAACTCTCATCGTTTACCACCATCACTTATCATGATTTTTCCATTGTCGGTGAAATCAGTTTTGCCAGTGTATGTATTTTGTATTTCATCATGCTTTAGCCAAATATTAATTGAATATACCACTGCTATATTAAATTAAATTAAATTTTAAATATTTTCCAGGTGATGCAAGGCCTTGCAAAATCAATAGCATGGGATGGTGAAGGCGCAACATGCTTGATTGAGGTTCTGTTTGATTTTACTAATTCTATTATTGCCTTTGTATGTGGAATGTATATAAGTTATTATTTTTGACTGGCCAATGACAATAAAAGTTACTGCATGATAGTAAAAATAATTCAAAGAAATAGTCTTTGTTTCAATCTTCTATCAATCTTACTAAGCTTTAATCATCTATTGCTTTCCCAGACACTCTTTTTGTCCAACCATAGTTTCCTGCACAAACTAATATGAAGAAATAAGAGGAAAGAAACTTGAGAGAGTCGTTATATCAAGCCAATCTCCTGGGCTTTGTAGGTTACTGTGACTGGTGCTAGTGATGAGGCCGAAGCGGCAAGATTTGCTCGTTCGGTGGCATCTTCTTCGCTGGTTAAGGTATGATATCTTTTTTAAGATTTGGACACACTAATGGGATGAATTGCAGTTATGCAATTTTTCCATTGCCAGTAATTCTTAAATTGCTCATTTTGTGATATAAGTGTTGACACTGTTGGAAATATTTCTCAGGCTGCTATATTCGGAAGAGATCCAAATTGGGGACGTATTGCATGTGCTGTGGGATATGCAGGCATTCATTTCGATTCAAATGAACTTCATATATCACTTGGAAGTATTCCACTTATGAGCAGTGGCCAACCACTGCAATTTGACAGGTTTGACTACTATAACCATCCATTATACTTCACTTCAAACATATATTTTATCTGCTGGACTTCTTGTCACCTCAAGTCAGATAATAAACTTCAATGCTTGACCAACTTTCTGTATCAACATCGTCATCCAAGCCTTCTCCCATCGAAATGGAAGCGGCTATGGAGCATAATAAATCTCCATTAAAGATTTGACAAAGTTTTATGAGCGGCTGTCAACCTAACATAAACGCTCTATGTTGCTGCCAAATTCCTAGAGAGCTAGTTGGCAGTGTATTTAACCTACCTTTTGAATATGCACTCAAGGTCATGCAATGAAGGAGCACCCTCCAAGTCCCACAAGATCATAGAGTCTAGATGAGTAGGTAAGAAACGTAAGATGATACAATTTTCTATAGGGAATTGCATCGTCATTATGACACATTAAGACAGAGTGTAAAGGAATGCCAATCTCCTAACTGTTTTCACATATGACATGTTTATTACATTTGCTGTCCCTGAAAACTATCACTGATCATCTGTCTTAGTTGAGAATATCTTGCCGTAAGCATGGTAAAGTTGTAAACATTTTTCTCTCTTTATATGAGTTGCATGGTTAATATTCAAGCAAGGATACTTCATAGATTGGGTTATATGACTAAGACAACTTTCTTGACACTTGACAATGTACACTCTAAGCCTTTGGTTTGGAAAACCTATTCCTTAAGTTTTATTTGGTAAATTCAATGCTTTCGTGGAAATTGTTATTGTCATTTTTTTGGGTACAGTACACTAGTGTTTTTCTGAGTTGAATAAGTTTCTGAAGAATGCCCAAATATAAAACCAACATTATCTAGAGAGTCGTGATGTTTTTCATGTAATTTGTATCTCCGAGTATATAATACTTTTAAACAAAAGTCTCAACTATTTTTTATTTCAAGAAAAATAATATTTTCCAATAATAACAAAGCTTGTTATTAAAATGATTTAACTTCTGTTCTATGAATTATGGAAATTAGTAAAGAAGGGAAAGCATGTTCATGCTAAGGTTGCATGAAGTATATAGGAGGAAACTAGGGAATATAAAGGATATATACAAGCTTGCTACTAGGGGGGAAGACATAGTGACCTAGGCAATTTCAGTTATACCGAGTGAACCATCTATGGCAATTAAATATGGGTGCAAGTGATTTAGCCCACGTTAGGGACTATCAGTATTTGCCATTACTGAATTTTAAGGCTGCTTTTAGGAAAATGAAAACAAGAAAGTTCCTTGAGGAAAATGAAAACAAGGAAAGTTCTTGGAGCTTATTGTAATCCAAATTGAGGCTTTGAAGTGTTTTGAGTGACAAAAGTTTGGTATATGGTGAGTAGAGAAGCACTCTTATACATATTCCCATGTCTTAAGGAGATAATGCACCAACTTATGGTAAGTAGACTTATGAGCACCACTATGAAAGAGTATTAAGCAAAGACTTGGTATGACCATTTCAAAGGACCAATTTGAATTTGTGCTGGGTATATCTAGCAGACTAGCAGGGAAGCTATTTACTTATAAGAAAGGGGAGAGATCTAAAGGCTTAGGAGTTATGAAAAGATTCTTGGAAGTCTGGATCCATTTCCTATCAATTCCTTCTCTAGGGGACATTTTAATGCGGACCTAATGTTCTAGAGGATGTATTAATGCATACCAATGTTGGGTTTCAAGGAAGAAACATGTTGGAGTCAAACGTGGGAGGTATTAAAGTTCTGCCTTAAATCAATCTTTTTTTAGTTATGTATTAATTCTACTATGCTTATTTAGATGTATGAATTCTACAATGTTTTGCTATGTTATAGTGTTAGTTGATGAAACTAGAAACATCTATGATATCTTAATACATAAATGTGGGGAAACTGGATTGTAGGCCATGTTGATAAAAGTTATAGGACAGAAATAAAGCATATGCATTATAGTGGAATATCAGAAAAAACTGGGTTGTAGGCCATGTTGATCAAGGAGATATATGAGTGAGTAGAATGTTCATAGAAAGTGAACGAAGTGCTTCTAGAATACTACGCTTAATGTTGATCATATTCTCAACACTTTATTTTTGTCTTTTGTTGCATGTGGACAAGGTTGTATCCCCTATCTCTTGCAGCCAAACGGAGTGCTATATATTCTAAGTACTGAACATATTGCTTTTTTAACCAGAAAAATGTAATCATAGTTGGTTTCTATATTTATTGTATCTATCTATTTGAGATGTCTGAGTTAGTTGCAGTCTAAGGCCGCTTTTGTAACTTGTATGTTATTATGTTAGAAGCACGAAAATACTTTGGAACCACCACACTAGCCATTGAAGGTTGCATGTGTTGATGGTCTTCACTTATCTGAAATACATCTTATTGCCCATCATCCCTTGTTTAGATTCTTTCATATCAAGGTGATCAAATCAAAACCATGATGAGGTTGTGGTTATATTCATCATCATATTACCATCTCAAAGTTAAGTTCCAGTCACGTCAGAGAAAATGGATTGGTGGTTGAGGCTTTCTCACCCTTGACTGATAGAGACCAACCTTTCCAGACAAGTTTGCAAGAACTCTTAGCTAGGTATTGCCACATACATTACAAATGCAAAGTGATGATTCATGGCATGCAATCTATTATACTTTATAAACAAATTTGAATTTCCAGCAAAGAGATTTCCTCTCAGCTTTGACAGATAGAGACTTCAATAAACTGATGTATGTGATAGATACAGTAAGACACTCCTTTAGAACTGGAGCAATTTTTCTTGCAATTTTGGGATATCTCAGCTCCTGGGAGGGAAGAAGCCGGAAGGGATCAGAAATAATAGAGAAGTGAGACGGCCATGTCTTGTAGCTGGGCTCTGTTTTATTTGTAGAATAATTAATTGACAAAATATGGTCGTCCCAGCAATTGCATGCTGCGAGCCTCAGGCATCTGGCATATGCGATCAAGTTATCTTTTATGATTTTGCGCTTCCATAAGTATCTTTATTACTTGGTGTATGCCAGCGTTGTTGGCGTCAACTTTTCTTGCGGTGTAGTTTTACAGTCAATACTTCTTCTTTTTTTCCTTTTTCAGGGGCGCTGCCAGTAGTTATCTCAGGTTGGCTGGAGAAACCCATGGCACGGTCGATATCAATATATCTGTTGGTAAGCTTTATAACCCTGGCAACTATCAACTATCACATATGTCTTTCTTTGTTTCTTCATTCATTTTAGTTGGATTTTAGTATTCCAATGTTAATCCTTGTAAACTGCGGTCTCAGGAACTGGCCAGGGAAGTGGGAAAGCCTGGGGCTGTGATCTAAGTTATGATTATGTCAAGATAAACGCAGAATACACTACCTAAGTGGCAGTTGCCCTGTGTGTCTGTGTCTGCCGTGTACGAACACGCATTGAAGAGGTACTAGAGGATTCTCTGCTTCATACGAGAATAATCCCCATTCCCATAGATGTGTACCAGCGGGGAGTACTCTCGGGTGTAGTCTATTTTTTGTTTTAAATAAGATGTTCTCTAGGCCCATAATTTTGCCAGAATGTTGGCCTAGATTTGCTTCTCTGATGTGAAAGACAGCTCATTTTTACTGATACGGCCTCCTTAGTCTAATCAGTTGTTTGATCCCCGAACCCCAGAAATTCATGATAAATGCTTTTTGCATACAGATATTGCACTAAACTTATTGCATCAATTATTGCACCAAACAATCTCAGCCACATTTATTTCAATTATGTGATTAGACGATAATTTTATGGGATGCTTTATAACCATATTATTGAAATAAATGTGTGGTTAGACGATAACTTTATAACCGTATTATTGAACAATAAATGTGGTTAGGCGATAACTTTATAACCACATTTATTTCAATTATGTGGTTAGGCGAAAAATTTATAACCATATTATTGAAATAAATGTGGTTAAAATTGATTGGTGTAATAATTGATACAATTGTTGTAAATATGGATAATTTATATTATTATTTGGTGTACATAATCTATGTCTTTTGGTTATCCATAACCTATGACATTTGGTTATCCATAACTTTCCTTTAATTATCATGATGATGTTAAACCTCCATTGTAAGTCTATATAAAGGGTTCTTCTCAAGATGATTGAAACAAGTAAATGAAGAAACAATTTTCTCCATTTTTTTCTCTCTATTTCTTTGCTTTACAATATGTTATCAGCACGATGCTCTAGGAAATAGAAGAAGGGAGAAATAGTTCTCTTAAGAAAAAGAAAGATATTGAAAATGTAAGTCTAATCTTATATACTTAGATTCATGCATGTTTTAGTAAAATTAAATACACATTTGATTTATGTGTTTATAGATCAATTAGAACGTAAGTTTTCTAGATCTACTTTTTCTTTTAGTTTTAGATCTAAATATGTATTGAACATGTTCACAATTTCATTCAAAATAGAAAATTTATGATAATCTATTTAAGATTATGTATAAATTTTATTTCTATATGTTTCGTATGAACTATGAAATTAATCTAGAATATCTTAAAATTTTTTTTTTTCACTTATTTGGAGTTAGTTAATTTCATTAAATTAGTTCATGTGAATTGGTTATTTCTATTATTTTATTTATTTGAATTCTATAGTGTACTACTTCACATTGTTGTATATGTGATCGAATTATATTAAAAAAAGGTACCCAAAATATATTATTATATAATGATCACATTGTTGTATATGTGATAAACATAAGATATAATATTCTTTAGTAGCATTTTATCACATTATTGTATATGTGATACACATAAGACATAATATTCTTTGATAGCATTTTATCACATTGTTGTATATGTGATACACATGAGATAATATTTTTTGATAGCAATATAATATTCTTTAGTAGCATTTTATCACATTGTTGTATATGTGATACACATAAGACATAATATTCTTTAATAACGTTTTATCACATTGTTGTATATGTGATACTTCTTTGATAGCGTTCTACCACATTGTTGTATATGTGATACACATAAGGTATATTCTTTGATAGTGTTTCATCACATTGTGGCATATGTGAAGTTTTATAACCTTTAAAGCGCTTATCAATTTTATTATTAATTTACATATAATATAATAATTTTCTGTCATGTAGATGTCGAATCTTGTAAAGTTTGAATTCAAAGCTCTTGATGTGAGCATGGATAATTATTTATCATGACAATGGATGCAAAGTTGTAATTGCAGTCTAACAAGCTTGATGGTACTATTAAGAAGAAAAATAAATAAAGTTCTAAAGCCAAGGTCAAGATTTTGATTTAATTTTTCTACGACATCATATCCATGATGCTCTAAAGACATGATATCTATGTGAGGATGATCCATTGAATTTGTGGACATCCCTAATTGATAAATTTGACCACCAAAGGATGGTAATCCTTCTGACTGCTCAAACTGAATGGTTGAATTTAAGATATCATGACTGTAAAAATGTTAAATAATATAATTGTGCTCTGTTTAATATTATTCCTCGCCTTAGATTGTGCGAAAAAAAGTAACAAAGACTCAAATGATTGAGAAAATTCTCTTCATTTTTCATGCAAGTAATGTATTTTTGTAGCAATAATAAATGAACAAGTGGACAACACCCTCTAGCAAAGGGAATCAAGTTACAAATGAACAGTTTGAGAAGATGTTAATGCAGTTTTTATTTTTATTTTTATTTTTATTGAATGAGCACTCGGTCAATATATGTTTATTTCAAGTATTTATAAACTATTTATATTTGAAGTCATGCTTTTGGTTTCCATCATGGAATGTCCAGGCCATGAGAGTTTTGTTTTATTGAAAAAAATATATTATAAATTTGGAATTACATTTATATAATATGATATTATTATTTGAAATGCTTAATTTTTCTTATTATACTTATGCCAGCTAGAATATATAAGTTCATAATATTTTTATTTTGCTTCATGGAGTAGTAATGCATGCTTGTCGTAAATATGACAAATATAGACATTGATTTAGCAATGTCGAGCTACTCAACAAGAGATTGAGAGATTGAAAGAATCTAAGAAAAATGACTTAGATATGTGTTTGGTAGATAGTGCTACAACACATATATCCAAGAAAAATGACTTAGACATGTGTTTGGTAGATAGTACTACAACACACATGAATTTGAAGAATCAAAGTTTTGCCAAAGTTTGTATTTGACATGCATAAAGTGGCAACAATAGCTGGGCTAGCCATATAATTGAGGGCTTTGGAAGAGCACACATCATGATACCTAATGGTACTCAAACCTATTTGCAGAATGTGTTATATTGAAGTAGTTCCGTAAAAGAATTTGTTTAGTTTCAAAGATATACACAAAATGCTATATTGAAACTCGAAATAATAACAACAAAGTCATTATGTAGCACATCTAATGTTGGGAGCAAAAGGCTCACATTAGAAGAATTATCTTATTTTTTGGTGGGTTTGTATTTCACCAACATTGGCATAATTGAATCTAATATGAATGTGGCAAAATATAAAGCCAATGATCATGTCTTATATAACATTTGGCATGACCCTTTGGGTCATCCGGGACAAACTATGTTCAATCGGATCATTGATAATCTTTGTGGATATTTATTGGAAAATTACGATATTGTTTTATCGAATAATCAACTATATGTTCCTTGTTTACAAGGGAAGATTATAACTAGACCATCTTTTCTAAAAGTTAAGAATGAGTCTCCTACTTTCTTGTAAAGAACATAAGGAAACATTGGTGGTCATATTCACCCAACTAGTGGTTCTTTTTAAGATATTTTATGGTACTCATAGATGCACCTATTAAGTGGTCATATGTTTGTCTATTGTCTACTAGAAATCTCGTATTTTCTCGTCTTTTAGCCCAAATTATTAAACTTAGATCTCAGTTTCATAATCACACGACTATATTAATTAGTCTTGATAATGTCGCATAATTCATCTCACAAGCTTTTGATAATTATTGTACATCATTAGTGACTGAGATAGAGCATCATGTTCCCCAGTGCACACACAAAATGGGTTAGCTGAGTCATTTATTAAACATCTTCAACTTATAGCTAGACCTCTACTAGTGCAATCTAGTTTGAAAATTGTGAGTTAAGACATGATATTTTTACATGTTGCATCTTTAGTTAAATTTAGACCCATTGCCTACCATATTATTTTATATATACAACTTGTTAGTTGTAAACAACCAAACATTTCATATTTGAGAATATTTGGAAAAATATACATTAGTTTGAGTTTTCTTCCATAATAAGATATTTAAAAATCAATGACTGATGATGTCTTTACTACAAGATTTGATGATTGCCAATTTGATAATAGAGTCTTTCCGCCATTAGGGGGAGGTATAAGCAACAAATTGTTCATATAGAACAAACTATTGCTAATTAACGGCGTGAATTGAAATGGTATACGTCTACTCTATCGATCTCATTAAGTTCCAAGAACTCCACAATATGATTATGAGATAAGAATGATACATTTGCAAGAAATTGCAAATCAGTTACCTGATGCATTTAATGATACCGTAAAGGTAACTATATCATATGTGCCAGCCATAATCATTGTTCTAATTGGACAAAATTCAAACAAGGCGGCAAATGAATCCACTACTACACTCAAAAGCGTGGTAGGCCTATAGGTTCCAAGGATAATGCTCCTAAAAAGAGGAGAGCTAATGAAACATCTTGTCCTGATAAAAGTCCAATAGTGGCTGGAGCTCTAAAAACAAATAATGAATATGTGCATGTTTCCAAATTCACTGAAATGCCTTTGGATGCCTCTAGAGAGGCACATGTACCTGAAAATGAAGAGATCTCGATATTCCATGCATGTTCAAGTGAATTATGGAATAGAAAAGCACTTGTCATCGATGACATATTTAGCTATGCAGTAGCTACTGAAATATCAAAGGACAATGATGATTGTGAAAATGAACCACGTAGTATAAATGAATGTCGACAAATAAAAGATTGGCCAATCTGGAAAGATGATATTCAAGCAGAATTAAATCTTTAGAAAAACGTGGTGTGTTTGGACCTATAGTGGAAACACCAATGGACATAAACCATGTTGGTTTTAAATAGGTGTTTCATGAGAAAACGAAGTGAGAGGAACAAAGTTGAAAGATATAAATCCCGACTTGTAGCACAAGGTTTCTCTCAAAGACCTGAAATTGACTATGTTGAGACATACTCTCCAGTTATGGATGTCATTACCTTTAGATATCTAATTAGTCTCGCAGTTTCTAAAAATTTTGATATAAGATTTATGGATATTGTAACTGCATATTTGTATGAAGACTTAGATAGTGACATCTATATAAAAATTCCAAAAGGATTTACAATGCCAAAAGGATTTACAATGCCAGAGACTAAGTCAAAAGGAATGTGTTTAATTAATCTTAGACGAGCATTATATGGGTTGAAATAATCCACAAGAATATGGTATAATCGTCTTATCATATATTTGACTAAAGAATGGTACAAAATAGTCAAATCTACCCATGTGTCTTCATTAAGAAATTCGGAAATGAATTCTCAATAGTAGCAGTATATATGGATGATATAAAACCTGATCAGATCTCCTACATAATTGGAGAAAACTGCAAACTATTTGAAGAATGAGTTTGAAATGAAGACTTGGGAAAAGACAAAGCTTGGTCTCGGTTTGCAAATAGAACGAAGTTCTAGTGTGATATTAGTGCATCATTTCCGATATATTGAAATAATTTTGAACTGATTATGGATAAAGTACATCCACTAAGTAGACCGATGGTTGTACGCATGTTGGATTTGGATAAATGTCCATTACAACCAAAGACAGAAGATAAAAAAAAGTTCTTGGTCCAAAAATGTTGTATTTAAGTGCTATTGGAGCACTACTATATATAGCCAATGCACAAGACCAAATATTGTATTTTCTGTTAATTTATTATCTAGATATAGTTCTGCGCCTCCACTTACATATTGAATATAGTTAAGCACATATTGAGATATTTTTGTGGAACAACTGGCATGAGATTATTTTATTTATATGATTCCACTAACAATTCTTGTCTAGTTGGTTGTGCAGACTCAAAACATATTTCTGACCTTCATAAGGGTGCTCCAAACGGGTTATGTGTTTATTAATAACCATGCAACTATATCCTGACTATCAACAAAGCAAGTTTCAGTAGCAACTTTCTCTAACCATGCAGAATTAATTGCATTACAAGAAACAACAAGAGAAAGTTTGTGCTTGCGATCAATTCATCATATAAGAGTAAATTGTCACCTACTCACAGTTACAGATGAGCCTACAATAATATTCAAAGACAATACGGCTTGCATTACACAATTTCGAGAGGGATTCATCAAAGGAGATCGAATAAGCAACTTTCACCAAAATTATTTTATGCACATGAGCTTCGAAGGACGAAAGTGGTCAAATGAAGTCAAGCAAATCCATTATATCGAAGGGGAGTATGACTCATGAAGAACATTTTTGAGTTTTGCACGTTGTACTCTTTTTCCTTGACTAAGATTTTTTTCACTAAATTTTTCTTAGTAAGGTTTTAATGAGACAACAAATGCGCATACACCACCAACTAATTAATGGTGAATATCCAAGAAAAAGTGTTGTAAATATGGATAATTCACATTATTATTTGGTGTACACAATCTGTCTTTTGGTTATCCATAACCTATGATATTTGGTTATCCATAACTTTTGTCTTTTAGCATTTCCCTTTTAATTATCACGATGATGTTAAACCTCCGTTGTAAGCCTATATAAAGAGTTCTCAAGATGATTGAAACAAGTGAATGAAGAAACAATTTTCTCCATTTTTCTATCTCTATTTCTTTGCTTTACAATAACAATAAGTTTGGCGCAATCTCTCTCCCCTATATATATAGAGAGAGAGAGAGTCAGCAATTTCAAAGCAATACAACCAGATTCAAACAAAATGGTAAGTCAGCAGTATCACTACAGAAAACAATG
Organism: Iris pallida; assembly: GCA_029216955.1. Taxonomy (NCBI): domain Eukaryota; kingdom Viridiplantae; phylum Streptophyta; class Magnoliopsida; order Asparagales; family Iridaceae; genus Iris; species Iris pallida. The sequence continues at coordinate 7,458,408 of JANAVB010025798.1, forward strand.
CAAATCAAAGCAATGCAAGCAACTTCAAGAACAACAATCAACCGCACTGAAATGGATCTCAAAGGCAATTTTTAACACATTTTATCATATTATATAAGCCAGTTCAAGAATATTTACAAAACAATAGCAAAATAAGGTCCTAGCCAATATAACCAAGCACACAACCACACCATCAGCACACAGTTAGAGTTTCAAGTCCATAAAACCTACATAGTCCTCAAACACGAGCATTAATCACAAAACACCATGAAAACAAAGCTCATATTATGCTTCCTCATTATTATTTATATCCAAAGCAACTTAGAAGCTCATAATCTCTCCGTCAACTTAAGAAGCCTCCGCCAACTGGGAGATGCAATTTAGGAAGCACTTCCCTCAGGAAGCTAGTTGCACATTTTGCTTCTTGATTGCCAACCGTGTACTCCAAAATCTTTGAATTATTGAATCCATTCAACAATACCCTGTGGCCATTTGCATCTGATCTGGAATCATGAACTTGATTGTATTAGAAATGAGAAGGTAGAATCGCATTGAACAGTTGCATAGAGCATTATGGGAACAGACGCTAGAAAGATACCCAGTATCTGAAGGAGGCGGTACTTTGGTAACATATTTATGATTGGTATTTTTCCTCTCGCTGCCGCCACTGCCTCGTGCAGGTTTACCTTTGTTTTTGTTCTTGCGGTTGTCCTTTTTCTTGGACTTGGGGCGTTGGCGGTGGCTGTTGACAGTGTGTGAAACGATGGAACAAGGTGGATCATAGACCTCCGGAGCCCATTTCACATGCAGCTCCACCTTTGGAGCTGTCCCATTCTGTGCCCGCCCACCTTTAATGGCAGGAACAAGTTTCAAAGATGCCTGAGAAGAGAGAACTGTTAGTAATATTTACTTCAGTCCTCTGTTTATGATTTCCTCTTGGAAGGCTCTACGTGCATGCATGCAAAAATTACATTAGAAATGTTCATGAAGCTTGGAAGCAGCATTCGTGTAAACATGCAAAAAAGTAATAGTTGACGCACAGTGATAATACATCCAGCTCTAATGGGCTTAATGTAGCCTAGTATTTCGTTCAAATGGAACAATAAAACAAACTACAATTAGGACATAAGTTGCCCTGGTATGGCAAATTTAAAGAAACCATGCAAGTACAACATCATTTAAGCTGGAATCTCAGCTTAAGGACTCAATTTAAAAATTCCCTCTTACGGTGGTGAGAACCACATCAAATGATGGTCATGGGAAATTAAGAGACAGATAGCTCAACCATACAACAGAATTTTTACCATGACAGACAATGTAACTGATGTTTAAACTGAATAACTGTTACTGAATTCACATAACTCTGCGACCCGTACTCGTATGGATCTGTAAAATTATCTCCAGAGCAAAGACATATAATGGGGCATTCCTAGCGATTGTCTGGCTTTAAGCCATGGGGCATTCCTAGCGATTGTCTGGCTTTAAGCCTCTTTTTTTCCATCAGCGAAAAAGAACAAGGTCGACCCCAAGACATCTGAAGACATTCTATTTTATATGTACCCCAAACCAACAATGACTTAATTGTTTAAATTGTACTTTTAAACGAGCAAATGAGGTAATAACAACAGATGCATATGAACTTAAATCTAATAATCACGAAGGTACACAAGTCTTATAGTCAAGTATTGAGAAATCCATTAGTAAAACAAGAAACCTGAAACATAATTACTTTAGCAAACATAATTAGTTTTTTTAAGCAAGAGAAAATATTGAGTTAGCCAAGCTCCATGATATCTGATGATTAATTCACCACTATCATCATCCAAGCGTTCTTCCATTAGAATGACTGTCTATGTAGCATAAGAAATCTACATAAGGAATTTGACCAAGTTTTTATGACTGTTTGTCAACCCTCTTTTTGTTGGTGCCAAATTCCTAGCCAAAGTAGCTATACGAGCATTATAGAGTCGTGCCATAATAATTAGGTGGCTAGTTGGCAGGTAGGTATATCTATTTGTACACTACCTCTTGGTTATGCAAGTTTAAGCTTACGCAAGCAAGGAGCACTGTCCAAGCTCATACAGATTCCTATAGGGAACTGCATACAGTTAGATGAAGTGTGCCACATTAAAGGGTCGAAAGGAATGACAATCCTAATGTAAAATATTGATTCACTTAGAATATTCAAAATGCATCATGTTTTAGCAATTGGAGCATACTTTCATCATCTCATTATTATTCAGAAGAGTGCTTCCAGAAAACCAAAACCAGTGAACGACAAGTTTGCATCTAATAACAGCTTATACAGTTAGATGAAGTGCATAATTGACAAATCCCCAAATGCCTGACAGAAAGTAACTTACAGGAAGTGATATAGAGCGCGCATACGCAGAAGTTTCTGATGTAGAACTTTTATCTTGTGCAGATGCAATTGGAGCTGAACATGTCTCTCTAGAGGAAGGAAATGTTGCAGATTTGCTGAAACTTCTCATATCTTTCGAATCGACAGAAAGAGACTGACGAAAACTTTCGCAGAGAATCACCTCGTCGCAAACATCTGCATCATTCTTCCCATAACTTGAATTGGGGAGAGGTATCTGCTCACGAGACTCTGAGACATGAAAGCTTCCATCAGCATAAACTTCAATGACAGGAACTGTATCATTGCCGTTGTAACCAGCTGAGGACACATCAACAGCCTCATATTTCACATTAGCAGCAGCCTTTTTCTTGTCACCAAGAACATATTGCTTACTTTCTACATAAGACTTCTCACAACCATGACTATTTACATATAACTCGCAGTTGTTGCCTTCTGATACTGAAAGACAGGTGGAGCCGTCCATACAACTCTACTACAATAAAACTGCAAGTAAATGTATCAATATGGACCATTTGTTAAATGAACAAGAACACAAAATTTGTCAGTTCCTAATTTACAATGTACTAGAAGAAACATTGGTAAGATACCAGATTGGCTGAGACAATAACAAAATGAGAATATCAAACAAAGCATTGTAATGCACTGCATTCAAGTCCTGCTAGATTCACTTGAAACTGTTTACAAGAAAACTCTGACATAATGTACTTAAAAAGTTCTTCAATGTGTTTCTCATTTACGGAACATTGAGAAGCTTCAAACCAGATCCCGCAGGGAAAGTGCACCAAATGCAATGCTTTAATAACCATTAGAGGTCAAAAGAAACACAAAAATATAGATAAAAGTTGAACACAAAAATAACATTAAAAAAATTAAAGCAAAATCAAGCCAAAAGAATGTGCAGAGAATGGGCTGTTTTTCAAGAATGTCATTAAGCACCAGGAATCCGCACTAAATGATCAAATGAACAGATCTTCAATATCCTTATGAACATTTAGTACCAAAAAGATTGAGGTGAGTATTAATGGTCATCCACATATAATACTCCATACAAAATACAAACATACAGACATAGAAAGACGCCAACCAGGCATCCCTGAAAGTTTTGGAGACAATTATATAGTATGCAAAGAAATCTAATAATTTGTGCAGCTGGTCAGTGTTATTGCAACAAGCCGTTTGATGCAACAGACTTATTGTTTATGCAACCCAGACCACCATATCCATAATAACTGGAAGGTTAAGATCCAATATATCAGGTTGGACATTCAATACTAACTTATATAGAATATTTATGTGATGAATGACAAGTACCCCAATAGCCTGAATGCTAATTTAATCACTAAAAAAGCCCAATGTCTTCTAGCTATCAGCTTTCACTTAGATCACCGCTCAATTAACAAATGACTTTCACTAGTTGCCCATAAAGTGGTAAAAAAAATCAATCAGGTGGGTATTTAGGCTAAATTTCGACAATAAGCAATAGAAAAATCGGCCAACCAAAGAACATGCAAATCTCAAAACAAAATCAGATAACAGTTGTCAAAATATAATTTTAGAAAGACCATCTATATATAGAGGCATAACTTCAAGAACTTGCTTGTCGTTCAAATCGATGACACAGAAGGCTCTCCTAAGAACATAACACACTCAAAGAAAGTTCCTACTCGCAGCAAAGACTCTCCTAAGAGTACATAGAACAAACAAATGTTCACCGGCAGAAGTTCATGATTACAAAACGAGTGATCAAGAAACAACTCATGCACGTACCAGAAGATGTTTACTATATGCTGTTGTCAATATATCCACTGTTTCATGATTTACAATACACTGCCCAAAAAAGCGGAAAGAGCCAAATCATTGTTATAGAGACAAAAATTAGAGGCTAGCTTAAAATTAATCATTAAACAAAGTTGTATCTGAAAATTAACAGCACGGGAAAAAAGCACAGGACTAATCATGACTTGTGGGATGCATTAAAAGCTAAAAAATCAAGCTAATTAGATCATTAGCTTGCTTTTCTTAGTTAATACCGATCTTGTAGGCACATCAAATGCTAAAAGAATGTCAATTAGTTACGAAAGAAAAATAATTTAGTAAACAATAACTATGAATCCTTGACTAACCTTATGCAAATGCATACAAAATTGTCCACACACAAATATCCAATGAGCAATGCATATAAGAATGTGTACACAAGAATGTCTAACGCTTATAAGATCCTTTATCCATCAAGCAAATAATAACATGCATTAAGCAAACAATCATATAACACTGACCAAAATATAGTTCTAAAACACATCTTGCATATAAAGACATGGCATAAAGTCCAAAAACCTTATTTCCTATTTGTATCAATATCACAACAAAGGCTATCCAAAAAAAGAGAACAAAAGTTCCAACTAACAGCATACTCTCTCTAAGAACACAGAAACTAAACCAACTGTGCACGAGCAGAAGGTTCATGATTACATAAATGAATAATCAAGCAAGATCCCCCTGTATCGTGCCAAAAAAATGTTATTATACGCTTTTGTCAACACAACCATTTGTTGCATGATTCTCCAATGGATGTACTGCCACAAAAAGCGGAAAGATCCAGAACATTTTAAGAGACAGATTAGAGGTTAGCTTAATCATTAAACAAGTTCTTTAAAAATTGAAAAGAGTTGGGCGAAGGGTGATGCATTAAAAGCTAAAACCTAAATACAAGATAAAATTAGATAATTAGTTTTGCTTTACATGGATGGTATTATTCTTGTTGGCAATCACCAAATAGTTAAGGAAGCAAAAATGTTTTAGTTGACAAGAACTATTGACCTTGTGCAAACAAATAAAAACTCGTGCACGTGGAGCAAGGCATATAAGAAAGTGTGCACAAGAAATGTTTAATGACTATAAGCTCGCCAACAAGCAATTATAATCATGCATTCAGCAAAACCAGAAACACTGTGATTCAAATATAGTTTTAGAAACACCATCTTGTAAATAAAACACGACTTGAAGTCGAAAAAGAACTTGCTTCCATTCAATTCAATGTCACAACAAAGGCTCTCGCATAGATGCAAAAAACTCAAGACAAGTTGCAGCTCCCAGTAAAGGCTCCACTAAGAACACAAAAACGGAACAAATGTGCACATGCAGAAGGTTCATGATTATAAAAATGAATAATCAAGAAAGATTCCCCTGCAGTGTGCCAGAACATGAAACTATACGCTTTTGTCAACACATCCACTATTTCAAGATTTTACAGTGAATGTACTGCCACAAAAAGCGGAAAGAGCCAAAACATGCTAATAAGACAATTTAGTTAAATTTAATTCCCAAACAAAGTTATATGTAAAAATGTACAACCAAATAAAAGTGAATAAAAATAATCATGATTCGTGACTTGGGGGAGGGTCATGCATTGGAAGCTAAAAACAATACCAAGAAACAAAAATCATACAACCATATTTGTTTGGTATATTAGATGAAATGATAGTATTTGTTGGCGGTTTCAATGCTAAAAGAATCACCAAACATGCTAATAAGACAATTAAGTTAAATTTAATTACCAAACAAAGTTATATGTAAAAATGTACAACCTAATAAAAGTGAATAAAAATAATCAGGATTCGTGACCTGGCGGAGGGTGATGCATTAAAAGCTATAAAAAAATACCAAGAAACAAAAAATCATACACCAGAAATGTTTGTCATAGATGAAATGATAGTATTTTTGTTGGCGCTTTCAATGCTAAAAGAATCACCAAATAGTTAATAGAGCAAAATAATTAAGTAAACAAGAAACATGAATCAATGTCTAACCTTGAGCAAATACATATACAAATTTGTGCATATGCAAATGTCCAACAAGAATGCATATAAGAACGTGAAGAGAAAACACACTTAACCCGCATATTATTATGTCTAGAACTATTTGGTCAAAGGGTTTCCTAAAGAAGAGCTATCTCAATACTTGGCTGTGTTTGGCAGCATTTCATGAGCTCTTAATGGGTCGATCTCCTAATGTGTTAGGAATTAAGTGAACCGGATATGTGGTTTTGTATGGGTAAGGTGCTAAACAGCCAGTTTATCTCTCCTACTGAATCAAACATAAGCTTCCTCTGAACCGACAAGAGGTTAGTCTCAACATAATCGTTGATAAAAGTCTTCATGCGGGTCGAAACACTTCTTTTCTATTAGTTCCATCTACAAAGATCTCAAGCGGCAAAAGTAAAAGAATTGGAGAGGGAGGCATAATATTATAACAAAGGATGAAACTCAGGCTTGAATTGAGGGCGGGATAGAGTAGGCTGCCCTCAAGTGCGGAGATGGAATTGAGGAAGAGAAGATGAAGCCAATATAAAAATGGAGGTCAGATTAGGTTAGGTTGAACCTATGTGGGATCATCCCTAGGCAGCTCTAGACCTTTGTTGGGACCATCAAGGGCACTCCATTTGTGGGCTAGCACCACCATGAGAATGTTGGAGAGTAAAGCAATAGGCAAAATTTAACAATGACCGAAGTTGAAGCACATAAAAGATGTATCTCTAGCTTCAATTTTGTTGGAGTAGTCACGGATTCATAACTCACAAGCAAGCGCGGCTACAAGCTAACAAGATAGAAAATGGGTACTACTATATTCATTTTAAGAATCAAATTCAGATACAAATATGGTTACGTTAAGCTTATAAAATTATTACAAAAATAACATTAAAAAATAATTCAATAGGTAAAGTATGGTTATGTTCAAAAACAGTAATTCAATCTGAATCCAATAAAGGAATTCCATATCTGCCTCGAGTGTTGATCGGAAACGGATATATGTCTAATAAAATTAGCAAACTTAGACTGTTTGGTGTAACAAATTTGAATGTGTCGGGCACATTGGTAATTGCAATGCTCTGTTTCTCCTCTTTGATCAACTAACTGTAGTTTCCTTTCGAGTTTTCTTAGGGCCTGTTTGGCAATAGAAACTTTTTGAAACTAAGAAACTAAATTTCTTTCAGTTTCTTCTAGAAACCACAAGAAACTTGAGAAAAGTGAGGTTCCAATTTAAAAAGTTGCTTGTTTCCAATTAAAAACTTTGGTGGTGGGCCGCACAAGTTTCAAAATACACTTTCCATTTGCCAAAGATACTAGTGAATGGAAACTATAACTAGTTTTCCTTTAACTTCCCATTTTATTCCATTTAGAAAAATAGACTACTTGTGTAAAACAATGAAGATATCTCCTCTCGCTCTCTTACACAGCCCGCCCCCTCATGTGCACACACTAATAGTTGTTGAATCAACAACTATGTTGATGAATGATCTTTACCATACCCATACCTATGTTACCCGGACTCTCCACTTTAAGGAGAAGTACCCGTGTCGATCGGGTAGGACATGGGTATGGGTATGGAATCCGTATCTGATCCTCCATGATGACAATCGGATCCTTCATGGTGACAATTAGGAGATTGATAGTGAAGTAGATAGTTTATTTTAATGTGGTAGTGATGTAGATAGTTTATCTTAATATGATAGATTGGTAGTAAAGTCGTAGGTGAGCTGAAGGGACAGTCTCTTAGGGACTTATCCAACTAGTTCAGTAAAGTTTACTAGTAATTTATAATTACAGGTTGTCTTTCTGTGAAACCTTAGTCATATCTCCGTACCCATATCCAAAATTTGGATCCTTTTTAGCCGAGTCCGTGTGTCCTTCAATTATGAGTTTAAAGGACCCGACTCTTGGATATGTACCCGTACCCGACACCCATACCCGAGTCCAGGTAACATAGACCCATACACCATGTTATATACTTATATGTTTAATCTTCCTTTTTCTCCTTACATATGATCGGACGAAAGGATATATTGGGGAAGCTAAAAAATGATATTGAGATACGGCTATTAAAGATGATATGACTTTAAAATCAAATGGAATTGTGTTGTGCATCATGGCAAAGAACATCAGATGTGTAACCAGATACTCGTGTGACCATATAGACTGAAATTTTGATTACTTCTACTCCAGTGTACAGTTTGAGGGAGTGCTTATATTGCAAAAGTATTACCATTTGCATCTTATTACTCTAGTTTTATCTTTAACTATTTTTAAGGTTAATTCATTGTTTCATGGAATTTGCTAGGAATTACTTAAAACTCATACTTGTTAAATATAACAACCGCACTTGGGCATCAAGGTCCTTCTAGGCCTAGGTGCAGAGCAAAAAAGCAAAGCACGTGCATGAGCAAAGAAAGGTGCACTCAATAATAATAATAATAATAATAATAATAGAGGCCTTCAACCTCGAAACTATTTGTGTTACATTACACCGTGTCATAATGTCGAGCAAAAGAGGAAGCTTCAACGGCACTTGATGCCTTGGATTTGGAGGGACAATGTCCTGTATAATGTCCATTACTCCATACACAAATACGTGACCGTCAGATAAACTTTAGGTCAATGTATTATGTGATACATGTGAACACACTTTCAGTACTCTCATCCTGTGGTTGGTTCCGACTTGGGCCCGTTTGGAACTCCTTTTACATGCCTACAAAGAGACGGTTGCCTCATGCTACAGTAGTATGACACTACAATGAGATTCCCGTTACGGGGTAAGGCCTCGGCTTTAAGCCATGTCATTGCGGCGTAGCACCGCAAGGGAAGCGCAAAGCGCTTCATGTCATGTCTCTTTATAATGAACTCACCTATAGTATATGGACAAAGAGATATCAGGCCGTCTCTTGAGGGTAAACTTGTAGACGCCCAAAATTATACACTGAAACCAGGCTGGCATAGGGCCTTTAATGTGTAGCCAGAAGCACATGTAATTACATTATGTGAATGGAAAAAATTTCAGCTATGATGCAGAATTCAAGGCTTAATCCATTCTTGTATTATAGTCTGTTGTTTGACCCATGCGGGAAGATTCAAGTCGTCAGCGACATCTCTCCTAATGCATGATGGACAGTTACTGTAGGGAACACTTATATCCATATATAGAGATATGTGAAGGATTGTTGGATTTTTGGCCTTTTTATTAGAACTTTAGTCCCACATTGGCTAGGCCAAAGGAGTTGTATCTCTATATATTAGCTATGCTCTATTAGAGATGCACATGTGGTGTGGAGGTGCACATGGGTGTGCCATGTGGGGTTATTTTTCTAAAGAAAAAAAGGCTAAATCAACAATTGAAAGCATTCATGCTTTTTGCTCTTGGAAAATTTATTTCCATGGGAGCTAAGTCCCGTAGGGGCTTAACGACTCGGACTTGGACTCGGGCTCGGGCTCATAGGCTCATGAGGCGTAATGTGGCATTTTGTTGGCGCACTTAGAACTTAGCACATCAGCATCGTCGCTAGGCGCATAGTGCGCTTAAGTTGCACTCATTGTGCGAGCCAGGCGCGCTGCCAGGTTGCGCAGGCCAGGTTGCGCGACCAGGTGTGTGACCAGGTGCGCGGCCCAGGTTGCGCGACCAGGTGGGCGCCCAGTTGCGCGCTCAGTTGCGCGCACAGGTGCGCGCTCAGTTGCGCGGGTGGCGCAGGTTGCACAGGTGGCGCAAGTGGCTCAGTGCGCGTTCAGCGCGCGGTGTGCAAGGCGCGCGGGGTGCGCGAGTGGTGCAACTTGCTTCAGATCGTGCATGTGCATGATCTGAGCGGTTACTGCACGTTCGGAGTGGTTATTACCACGTCCCGAATGTTGTACTAACCAGGCTGTTGCTACTCGGGCCTATAAAAGGTCCCTTCTCCCTCACAGGCAGTACATATACACAGAACATATTCAGAGAGTTACGAAAGTTTACAAGTATTTTTTAACACAAGTAAACAGAGGCTATGAGAGAGAAGAGAAGCTTTGCACCAGCGTTGCTTTTGCACGGAAGTCCGTGTACGATCCGAGGAGTCAGAAGAGCAGAAGTGTTCCAAAGTTCTCCGACGAACTTGCTGGTTCCTGGAAGCTATTCGTGTGGGACGAATATAGCTTTGAGCAACGGTGATTATTCACCCCAGCAGACCATCTTCCACCTTTCGCCTGTCTTCTTCGCTACTGTGGATTACGAAATCTTTTTAGATTCTCGTAATATTATATGTTGCTGTAACGAAATCTTCGTTAAACTTGCGCAACCTTCCTAGAAGTGTTGCGCTGGAACATTGTTCTTACCATTGTTTCATCTTCTCAGTTTTCTATCGAAAAATTGTGCCCCGGCACTAACAAATTCCTTTAGAAAAAAAATGGAAGTTTAGTTATATGATAGTATGTCAATTATAATGGTAACATAAAATGCTATTTCAAAGAAAGAAAAAAAATATACCACTTGTTCTTAGAACATAAAAATACTATTCTCATTTTAAAATGTACTTTGTACGCACACCCTATTAGTATAACATACAAACCCTATTAGTATAACATACAAAACCCCGCTTTTATTTTATGTGCCCATTTTTTTTTTTACAAAACTAAATCCCAAACACAATCAGAACTCAGTTTTACAAAAGTTAGTTTTTCTATAACTCTGTTTTCAAAACTAAATCCCAAACGGGCACTTAGAAACCAGGCCTTGTTAGTAGCAAGATACGTATTTGCCACGGCACAGACACTCAAAAATAACTTAGAGCACAACAAAGCAGGCGCCATATCCGCATCATTGTGTCGTGTCGGTATTTGTATCAAAGTATGTGAAACACAAGTCCAGCTAGGAGTATCAGAAAGACAACAAAATTAGCAGAGATCCTCACCAGTAAAGGAGCAAATAAAAACTACAAATTAAGTTATTACTGCGATCAAATTAAGCATGCAGAAATTTAAGATCAACACTATTCTAATAACTTCAGTGCACATTTATTTACCAAACACAATAACGCGATATATATATATATATATATATATATATATATATATATATATATATATATATATATTGTGTGTGTGTGTAATCAAATGACTCAAATTATGTGTTAGTTCACCTAAAGCTCAAACGATTTGATTTGCAGCGAAGAAACGAGTAAACGAAACCAAGATCCAGCACAACGAGAACAAAGCAAACCAAAACCACTAGATCCGTGCGAAGTAGCTACAACTCGTAGATCTCCATAGTCGAAACCCTAGTTTTTACTAAAATCGCCACGCCAAGCCCATATCTCGAGTATTTTCAGACGGTGGGAGCATAGTCCGCCATGGAAGGAAGTCGAGGAGAGGATGGAGAAATCGCGGTGCACCGACTGCATCGTCGATGCGACGAAGAAGCAGCAGAAGAGTAAACCCTAAATTTTTCGCGATCAATAAATCCTAGATTTCTCAGAATTAGCCCATGGAGGTGGAGGAGATTTAATGCAGGAAATTGGGGATTTGTTAGAGGAGAAGAAGGAGATCTGGAACGTTCTGTTATCAGTGGTCCGGGGTTTATACAGGGGCCCGGGTCCATCGTCGAAGGGACCGGGATTTGCCGCTTCCATGCGAGTTGGCAGCTGACACGTGGCAATATAGGCAGAGATATTTGACGTGATCACCAATGCTCTATGTTTCTTCATCTAGGTCAAGGTCAAGGTGTGACTTTTAATTTTGTAACGTTGGGAGGGCAAAAAGACCATATTATCCTCATTTTTATGACTACTTTTTGACCATTTTAAGGATATTTTGATCATTTTGCTGAAAATGACCAAAAAACATCCTTATATCAAGTATATTTTGAGGGTAAAATAGGTCATTTTGTATCCCAAAAAAAAACTATAAATATGACATAAATTTTCAAAATTAATCACACCAATAATTTTCTTCCTCTTACAATATTTACAAGCAACCTAGTGTGAAGAGACTATTTTATATCGTGGATAATGATCAACTACCACAGTAACCACAAGATCAGCAACCGCAGCCTGCATCGCAACAACAGCTTCAATTATGATTAAAAAATGGGCATTATTTTAGTGGATTAACAATGAGCATACAAGTGACGATACCGAAAGAAGATACTCCACTAAAGTTCTTGATGAATGTTTGCATTTTAGAAAACGATTCAAATGGGACCATAGCTACGGTACAGACAAACTACGCAGACATTTAAAATCATGTATGGACATCTAGTAATCTTGTATGAGTCATTAATTACAGTTTATGTACTAGTAATCTTGTATTAGTCATTAATTTTCTAATTATGCAAACCTTGACATTAATAAAAAAATATTTTTTATTTTCTAAATTTCTAAATTATAATTGTACATGTTTCTTTAAAATTCATGTTTCGTTTAGCAAGTTAATTGTACAATTTGTTTTCTAAATTTTATTATACTTGTACATTTTTTTAGTCTTATTATACTAATTTAGTATAACATTATTTTAAAGACTGCATCAAAAGTCTGATGCTCCGGCCCTATCCACAATCCTCTGGGAAGTATACTCATGCCTCCGGGCTGCTCTCAAGACTGCATCAAAAGTCTGATGCTCAAACTGCTCAACTGCCAACAAGATCTCCAGGTGAAGTCCCTGCTGGAACCGCTAGGCTCTATCATACTCGGTTGCCACCAAAGTGGGAGCAAACCGACTGAGTCTGGAAAACTCGGCCGCATATCCGTCGACCGTCCTGCCTCCTTGCTTCAGATTGGGAAACCTCGTCAGCAGATCATACCGAGCCACGACATCGAAATACTTGGTCTGGAATCTCTCTCTGAATACTGCCCAAGCAATGGGTGCTGCTAATCCAACGGCCTGCGCTGCCCACCAGCTGCGGGCAAGATCTAACAACTACAGGCGCACAACGACCACCTTCTCGTTCTCTGGGGTCCTGACTGCTTCTAGAATCACCTCTGTGTCCTGAAGCCATGCATCTGCTGCGATAGCATCTTCACTACCGTCGAAGAATGGAGGGTTCAAGCGCTTGAAGCTGTTGGCCGCGCTGTTACCCTGATGACCACCCCGGGTCAAAGCATCCGTCACTGCCTGGTGCAAGGCATCTCCACGCCGGTCTTGGGAAGCTATCAAGGTCCTAACGAGTCCTACCAAAGTGCCGTCATCATGTTCTACAGGTTGAACTGGCTGGACTGGTGGCTCTCCGCCAGAAGGCACCACTCTGGAGGCTACTCCGGAATGCTGGGCTTGATCTCCAGGTTGCTGCTGGTCCGCGGGAGGTGCTCCGCCTTGCTGGTCGGTAGGACCACGAACAATGCCGCTGAAGAAGACGACATAGGGAACAATGAGGAAGGGCCAGGACAGATCAACGATACAAGCATATGATCAGGACAAGAATCCAGGAATTCAGAAGATACGAGCAGAGATCAAGGACGAATACTGATTGAGACATCTATTCGGTAAACCCTCACATATCTTGATTTACAAGACCTGCATGGGCCACCACTTAAACCATGTCACGCCCCAGAACCAGAATACTGGAGAGCGGGGACAGACATAGCCAGCTACATATATAAAATGGAATCCATCTCGCTATACGGTCACGGCTGTCTAGATACATGAGGGTTTATCTACAAGCCAATAGTCTCTTAAGGTCATGAACGAGCCTAGTGTCTCAATCACAAGCAAGTAAGTAAAAGTCACAAGATGTATGATCATTAAATATACAATGGTAAGGCGTCCCAAACATTACATATTCAGTTGATCATGAAGCTAGTCGTTAAAAAATGTCAGGACTAGCAAGAGTTTAGTCATACATGATCAACCCTAAGATCTGTTAATCATGTTACAGCCCGTAGGCAGACAGTAAGTAAGTACAATCGAGCTAAACAGGTGCTCGTCGGCTAAACGCCTCAAAAAAATATTTTTACAATAGAGTGGGAGAGCCAAAAATAACCCACTCGTTGCCAGGGTTCCTTCTAGTGTTCACCATCTGGCAGGAAGGTCGGTAGATCCTCTGGAGCTGCTCCGAAATCTGGCCACACAAAACCAGCTGGGTCAGACCCCAGAAAGAGCAAGTGCCACAAAGGGGCTTCACTTAAGAACTAAAACCAGCATGTCAGCACAAGATATAAATAAAAGTAAGAACTGGAAATAAAAAAATACACCAGGAAGATATACGACGAGATAACCATGGAACTATTCAGATAACCAGGTTACAACCCGTAAACCAAATAAGGACCGGGGTTGTAACCCTTCGTCTGAACAGAACTTAGAATTCTCACCATTTATCGGTAAAATAAATACAAGCATTCTAGTCATTCAATAATCTGGAACAGGATCAGGACAAAACTAGACTGGTTAGACTCCGTCCAATCACTTCACGGCCAAGCAAGAATTACGGCTTGATACTTTAACTAACTAGGGTTGTCACAAGCCTAATTACTAACAAGATGCAGTAAGATTATTCCACAGCCACAAGCCCTGCAGACCATCCAGGTTACCCGGGTTAAAAGATTAGAGTTGAATTCAGGTGGGTACATCGTCCAGGAAACGAATGTACCCTTAGGTAGCTTGAAGGGTGCAACATATGACAGTGTGCTGGAAATGTGCCCTACTCGACGGCAGGCTACAGATCCCAAGGCGTGCCCAGGTAACGGGATTGCCTGTAGCTGGAAAATCTCGTCATGACTAATGTATTAATCTAGTTATTAGCCTTAGTCCATTTTAGTAGGTACTCCTGACCGTGGTACTCAGGAGTCCCTGTCCTAGACATGATGCAAGACAGGACTGGTTTATTTATACAAACACAATCGTCCACGGTGTTCAGATTAATTATACAGGTCATGTTATGTCAGGTAGCCGTCGCAACAGCTATTCGAGATAATCATGTCAAGTTATCATACCAAGTGTACTTGTCAAGAGTGCGCCACGACGGGCCACTATCAGGTCATGTCAGGTTATTATGTCAGGAGTGCACCACTACGGGTCACTATCACGTCATGCTCAATTATCAATTCCAAACATATCAAGTAAATTCGTGATTATCAAGTTCAGGACAAAATGCGTAAGGATATAAAATGGACGTTAAATATCTAATAAAATAGCAATATACAGGGCTATAGAAGATCCAGGGTAAGTAGGGTCAGGTCCAGTTGCGCCTAAACATCAGGTTGCGCCTGAGTCAGGCTACGCTCAAGTCAGGCTACGCTCAAGTCAGCGTATGCAAGACATACGCCTCCAAAAGGCAGCGTATGTACTCTATATGACTCCTCATCAAGGCAGCGTATGAGGTCCATACGACTCCTTGTCAAGGCAGCGTATGAGGTCCATACGACTCCTCATCAAGGCAGCGTATGAGGTCCATACGACTCCTCTTCAAGGCAGCGTATGTACTCCATACGACTCCTCATCAAGACAGCGTATGAGGTCCATACGACTCCTTGTCAAGGCAGCGTATGAGGTCCATACGACTCCTCTTCAAGGCAGCGTATGAGTCAGACTGTGCTGCGCTAAAGAGCGCGCGTAGCTCAGTGGCGTAAGCTAAAAAGCTCGCGCACTGCTCACTGTCTTCTCCAAAGCAGCAAGAACTCCATGGTTTGAACCCAAAGCTTCAAAAGTCCATAACTTGGTCAAAATAAGTCCAAATCTAACTTTTCAAAGGTCAAAATTGGGTAGAATAAAATTCTCTACAACATGGAACCATCAAAACTTGAAAACAAGGAAGTTTGATAGATCAAAACCACCAAAATCCGAAAATAACTAATTTTTAGATCTACAAAAATTAAAGTCTCAAGATAGAAAATGACAAGTTCTAATGTGTCTTAGAAACATGAGGAGAAGCTAATGGCACAATAAAAATGGGTTCTCTTGTGGAAGCAAGTTGCACTTGCCTAAGGGGTGTTCTTGGTTGGTGGTGGGTTTAATGGAGAAGAAAGAAGAGATTAATGAAGAGAGAGAAGAAGAATAGGTAATAAATATGAGTGGTGGTGGTAGGTAGGGGGTTCACCCCTTGGTTCATGATGAACCAAGAGCAATCCCAAACCGAACCAAGCCTGTTGACACAAAGTCACAGTCAACCAAATATTGACTACATTGACCAAATAATATTTGTATTAATTCAATACGACACACGACGACTGTATTCAGTTCAAGACAGATGACAGTTCAGTCTCCGGCTCTCAGTATGTTCTGAAGTCTGTATTTTATGATTTCATTGAGTCTAGATTTATGTACTCTGAGTCTTGCTGAGCTCTTGGAACTTAGTCTATAACCTACCCAAAATCCCAAGCTCCACTGAACCAAAAACTGCCCACTGGTCCCCTTAGAACCACTCTGTGCTCTGGAGACAGAGTTCGGGCCGAACTCTGCCTCCACACAGAGTTCGGGCCGAACTCTGTCCCCTAGAAATCAGGAACCCTAATTTTAGGGATAGCTGGTTGCTAGCTGTCCAACGGCCAAATTTTTGAATTTTCCTAACCGAATTCTGGCCGAATTCTGCCTATAAAAACACTATAAATAGGGCATGAATTCTCTCATTTCAAACCACTCAATCTTCTCTTCTCTTCTCTCTTATAAGCTCAATAAGCCATACCCTTCCCATCTACTAGCCACAAGCCTCCTAAGTCTCGAGTGCTCAGCATCTCTCAGTTAGGATTCTTGTGCAAGAGTTGAAGAAGTCGCTTGGACAATTCCAAGCAAATCGCCACTGCGATCCTCTGTTAGAAGTTGACGTGCTCTTCTGAAGAAAAGGCACGGGTTGTAAACTACTATTTCACAAATAGTGGATTTAATCCTGAGCTAGAGTTCTCAGGCCTGGACTAGTCCTCCACGAGGGAAACCAGGTTAAAATCGCTGTGTTTGCGTATGCTCTTTTGCTCTTTATTTATTTTCCGCACTTTACTCTGATTATTGATTGTTGGTGAAAGAGTTAATTTTTAATTGACTATTTTTCTATATAAACTCTATTCACCCCCCTCTAGAGTTGCCAAACTGTTCTTCAATTGGTATCAGAGCTCTGTTCTCTTTACAAGGATTAACATCCTAAGAGCTGATCCATGGCAACCACACAATCCTTGATTTCCAATCATGGTGAAGGTCAGTCCACTCATAGGCCTCCCCTATTTGATGGAACTAACTACACATATTGGAAAACAAGGATGAGCTTCTTTCTTAAGTCTCTAGACTTTGACCTGTGGACTGTCGTCACTGACGGTTACAAAAAGCCCGCCAGGATAGTTGTCGATGGTGACCTCATTGAGAAACCACACGACAAATATTCTGTCGAGGAGAAGAAACAGGCAAGTCTAGACGCTAGGGCTATTAATGCTTTATTCTGTGCTATAGACAGGAATGAGTTCAACAGGGTTTCTACTTGCACCACTGCTTATGAAGTATGGAGACTTCTAGAAGTGACGCATGAAGGAACCACACAGGTCAAGGAATCTAAAATAAGCCGTCTCACTCAAGAATACGAAGCCTTCAAGATGAAGCCAAGTGAGACGATCACTCAAATGATCACAAGATTCCTCGACATCATCAATCCTCTATCTTCGCTCGGAAAGCAGTACTCAAACCAAAGATTCGTAAGCTGCTCAGAGGGCTACCAAAGATTTGGAACCCTAAGGTGACAGCCATCATAGAAGGAAACGATCTCACAACAATGTCAATGGAGACCTTGATGGGTAAGCTTATGACTCACGAGCTTGACCTCAAGGACTTCGAAGAGCCTGCTCTGAAGACCAGGGAGATCGCACTCAAAGCTCATCAACGAAGAGCTAATCATGATGAGACCGAAGAAGATAATTCGGATGATGAAGAACAAGCTCTCATGGTTCGCAACTTCAAGAAATTCCTTCGCTTCAATCGAAGGAAGAAGGAATCTCAAGAAGACGATGAAGAAGAACCAACTTGTTACGGTTGCAAGAAAACTGGACATGTCCGAAAAGACTGCCCATTCCTGAAGAAGAGCAACCGCTATGAGAAGCCATACAAAAAGAACTCATCAAAGAAATATGCCAACACAGGCATCTGGCATGAAAGTGAAGCAAGTGACTCTGAGGAAGAAAAGGACTCTCCTCAAGATACAGCAAATGTGTGCCTGATGGCAACTTCTAACAAGGTATCTAACGAAACTCTGGATGACTTCTCTTTTGATGAACTTGGCGATGCTTTCACTGATTTACTCGATGATCATAAAAAGGTCATCGGTAAATATAAACATGCCAAGGACAAAATCAAAAGTCTAGAAGATGAGATACAAAGAATTTCCTTACTTCTTGATAATGTTAGAGACACATCACCCACTAATGACGCTGATGAAGTATCCAAGCTCAAATTAAGCTTGCATGATGCTGAAGCACGTATTGAGCAACAAACTCAAGAAATCACTACACTCAACACGTTGCTTGCTGAAGAAAAGAGTAGACACAAGATTTCCATGACTAAGATATATGGCTTAAATATTAAGGTTACTGAACTGCAAGCTGTTACTAAAAGATTAGAAACCAAATTGGGTAAACAGGTTATTCAACCTCAAACCCAATCACATGGGCACAACACCACTCATGCTAGTCAACCAAGTCATTCTCATGCAGCACATAACCATGCATTCATATACACAAACTTTCACAAACCACGTGCACGTAAGAACAATTCTCACTCAGTACACAAGCATCATGCACAAAGACACAATCAACAGCACTTCACACATAAAAATCATCATGTCATGCCATATAGACAAGATCATCATGCAATGCCATATAAACAAGGTCCTCATATACCATATAGACAAAATCGTCATGTCATGCCATATAGACAAAATCATCATGCCATGCCATCTAGACAATATCAGCATGTCACTCATCATAGACAATACCATCATTCTATGCCTCAAAGACACCATCACCCTGCCACTTATTCCATGCATAATCATCCTCACCATGCTAACTCTTCACATCATGTCCATCCTCATCCTGTTGCTTATCATTCTCATACTCCTAGTATAAACAAGAATGCTATCTGTACTTATTGTGGATTACATGGACACATCTCACCACAGTGCAGAGTTAGAAGACTTGTAGATAAAAGGATATATGCTTGGTTCCCAAAGACTAACTTTTCAGGACCCTCAAGAACTCGGGTACCAAAGGTCACATCTACTCTTGATGTAGGTGGACCTTCCCTCCTCAACTGAAAGTAAGTGGATTCTCGATAGTGGATGCTCGCGACATATGACGGGAGACGCAAACCTTTTTGCATCACTATCGATGAAGAGAGAAGGATACGTATCCTTCGGTAACAATCTCAAAGGGCACATTATAGGTAATGGTATCATTGGTCATCCTCCCTCTCCTGTAATAAAGGATGTCTGCCTAGTGACCGAGTTAAAGCATAACCTGCTCAGCATTAGTCATCTTGCTGATCATGGATATGACATTAACTTTGGACAAAACAGTTGCTACATCTATGATAGGTCAACAGGAGACATTGCTTTTGAAGGAAAAAGAGAGGATAACATCTATATTTTCTATCTTTCTATAAATACTAACAATGCAGGTAGATGTTTATATGCCCACAAAGACGAACGACTACTTTGGCACCAGCGTCTTGGTCACGCCAACATGGATGCTATATCCAGGCTTTCTACCAAGAAGCTAGTGAGAGGATTGCCTGACATCACATTCAAAAAGGATACGGTATGTGCCGAATGTGAACTAAACAAGGCAACAAAATCCTCGTTTCATTCCATCAACTCTGTAAGTACTACTAGACCCTTGCAACTACTTCATATGGATTTATTTGGTCCTAGTAGAATAGCTAGCCTTGGTGGCAAACTGTATGCATTTGTTATTGTTGATGATTTTTCGAGATTTACTTGGGTTTTCTTTCTCGCTAATAAGAGCGATGCTATTTCTGCTTTCAAAGTTTTTATAAAGAAAGTTCAAAACGAAAAAGGCTACATGATTACTCGAATCCGAAGTGATCATGGAGGCGAATTCGTAAATTATGATTTTGAAAGTTTTTGTAATGCAAATGGTTTTGATCATGAATTTTCTTGTCCTAGAACTCCTCAACAAAATGGTGTTGTGGAGCGGAAGAATAGAACTCTCGGCGATATGGCCAGAGTCATGTTGAATAAATTTTCACTTCCGAAATACTTTTGGGCAGAAGCTGTTAGTACAGCATGCCATATTTTGAATAGGGTGCTGATTCGTCCCATTACGAAGAAAACACCCTATGAGCTTTGGTTTGGGAGAACCCCCAATGTTTCTTATTTTAAAGTTTTTGGTTGTAGATGTTTTATCCTTAACACCAAAGACAACTTAGGCAAATTTGATGCCAAAGCTGACGATGGTATCTTTCTTGGTTATGCCGCCAAGAGTAAGGGATATAGAGTTTTCAATAAACGCTCACTTATTGTGGAAGAGTCAACAAATGTGACTTTTGATGAAGACAACAGTGCAGCAAGTACTCTTGATGATGACGTTGAGCCATCAACTTCTACTCCAATGAATACTTCAACCGAAACTAATTCTCTGGAGGGTTTGCCTAAGAAATTCTCTTTCAAACCTTCTCATCCAGAAAATTTAGTTATAGGAGAAGTTTCACGTGGAGTAACTACTAGATCATCACTAAGAGACTCTGTTGCTAGCACTGCCTTCATTTCACAAGTAGAGCCTAAAAACATTTCTGAAGCTTTTAATGATGAATTTTGGATTTCTGCTATGCAAGAAGAACTCAACCAATTCGAGAGAAGCCAAGTATGGGAACTCGTTCCTAGACCGGTTAATCACTCTATAATTAGTACTAAATGGGTTTTTAGAAACAAAGTAAATGAAGATGGTTCAGTCACACGTAACAAAGCTCGTCTAGTAGCTCAAGGATACAACCAAGAGGAAGGTATCGACTACGATGAGACGTATGCTCCTGTTGCTAGACTAGAATCCATTCGGATGCTTTGTGCTTTTGCTAATTTTCAAAACTTTAAATTATTTCAAATGGATGTGAAAAGTGCTTTTCTGAATGGTTTTATTAAGGAGGAAGTTTATGTGAAACAACCTCCTGGCTTTGAAAATCACAAATTTCCCGACCACGTGTTCAAGCTAAAGAAAGCACTTTATGGCCTCAAGCAAGCCCCCAGAGCTTGGTATGAAAGGCTAAGTAGCTTCTTACTTGAGAAAGGTTTTTCAAAAGGGAAAATTGACACTACACTGTTTATAAAATCTTTTAAAAACACTATTCTGTTGATTCAAATTTATGTTGATGATATTATTTTTGGGTCTACTGATGAAACTCTTTGTCAAGAATTTGCCAAGTGTATGCAGACAGAATTTGAGATGAGCATGATGGGAGAGCTCAACTACTTTCTTGGCCTGCAAGTAAAGCAACTGGCAAATGGAACTTTCATCTGTCAATCGAAGTATACCAAGGACATGCTGAAGAAGTTCGACCTTGACAACGTCAAACAAATTAGCACGCCAATGGCTACTTCAACCAAACTCGAACCAGATGAGAGCGGCAAACCCGTTGATCAACGTAAGTATCGAGGTATGATAGGCAGCTTACTTTATTTAACTGCTAGTCGCCCCGATATCATGTTTAGTATTTGCCTATGTGCTAGATATCAAGCAAATCCTAAGGAATCTCACATGACCGCGGTTAAGCGTATCTTTCGATATCTTAAGGGTACGGTTACAGTGGGCCTATGGTATCCCAAGTCAACATCATTTGACCTCATCGGTTACTCTGATGCTGACTTTGCTGGATGCAAGGTCGACCGTAAAAGTACGAGCGGCACGTGTCATTTGTTAGGAAAGGCTTTAGTCTCATGGTTTAGCAAGAAGCAGAACTCTGTCGCACTATCCACAACAGAAGCTGAATACATAGCAGCTGGGCGTTGTTGTGCACAAATTCTGTGGATGAAGCAAACCCTTGAAGACTATAAGTTATCTTTCATGCATATTCCTATATTCTGTGACAATACTAGTGCCATCAATTTGACTAAGAACCCTGTCTGCCACTCACGCACTAAACACATTGAGATCAGACACCACTTTTTGCGTGATCATCAGCAAAATGGCACGATTAACTTAGAATTTATTGACACTGATCATCAGCTAGCAGATTTCTTTACTAAGCCATTATCCGAAGAGCGCTTCAATTATCTTTGTCGTGAACTCGGAATTTTGGATGAAGCAGTTATAAGTTGAGACTTACCTGCATAAATATCGAGTATATTTTGATTCTTTTATGACAAATTTATTATGGGTACAAGCCGAAAGGGTCCTTCTGACAAAAAGGCGTAAAAGCCTAAGCGACACGGTGCACTAGTCCTCAGGACTACCGCTAGCTGGGATCCGGCCCCTGCAGCTAACCCATGGCAAATTTGAAATACTGAATTACAATATATTTCCTTGTTTATTATATGGTTTGTTACGATTTATTATTGCCAAATTGATCTTCCTAAAGTTCATTCTAACCTTTGTGAATCTCTCTATGTACTTTATTGGGTTTCTCAAAATTGTATCTCTTTTTGTTCAACACTTAATCTTTTTTTCAGCCTAACTTTTGTTCTGGACCACTGATCCAGAACTCGGGCCGAACTCTGCCCCTAACAGAGTTCGGGCCGAGTTCGGTCCCTAGGTTCCAGAATCGGGATCTGGCTCCGCCGTTGGATCTTTTCTAATCCAATGGTCACTATTCTACCCGACCAAAGACAAAGCCCTACTTTATGTCGGGATTCCTTCTCTTTCCTCCCATATTTCCTTCTTCTCCACCTCTTCCATCTTCTTCCTTCCAAACCCTAACCCTAGTTCTTGATCTAGAGGGCTCTATTTCTTCTCAAAATCAAGGGAAAAGGGTTTTTCAACGTTCTCTTCAACTGTTTGACATTATTTTCAGGTATAACTCTCTATTTCTCTCCATTTCAAGTTATCCAATTTCTTATAAATGGCTCCACGCTTGCCCAATCGCGGGAAGAGGATCCGAACCGAGGGTGCTTCCTCTTCGAATCCTCCTCCTCCGATTGAACAAGTAGTTGAACAACACCCCATTCATCCGTTGTTCAATCCGCCGAGTCCCGATGACCCTAACACATACGACGACCGTCTATTTGTATCGCTAGACGCCTCTAATGAATGGTTTAGCGATTTTAAGACTCGTCCGGTGTTTGGGGGCCATCCCATCAATTTCATAATATTTTCTCAATATGAGTCTTTATTCCATGATCTTTGTTTGGATGCTTTAGTTGCTTCAAATTCTGTCATCTACCGTAGTGCAATCCAAATGTTCTATTGCAATTTAACTTTTGATGCAACACACATCTATTCCCGGGTTGCCGGTATTGACATCGCCTTCAATGATTCTGAGTTGGGAGATTTTCTTGATCTTGTTAATCTTGATACTTGGAATAAACTTGTGGAAGCACGTCAATTTCAATTTGTTGGCGATACTTCTCTTGAAGGATTCAAGGAGGAATTATGTGCTCCTAACATAAGTCCTCGCAAACTTATGGCCAAGCATCTCAACCCCTACTTCTATGAGCTTCACCGAATGGTTTTTAACACCATCTTACCCAAGGCTGGCTCAACAGATGAAGTCACTTATCTTGAGATCTCCGCCTTATATCATCTCCACTATCGTATTCCATTCAACTTTCCACGGACTATGATGGATTGAATGATCAACTGTCGGAAGAAACCAAGAGCTTTGGTTTATCCTCTCTATCTTCCTTTCGTTTTTCGTGCCTTCATCATTCTTATCCATGATTGTCCGTTCCTGCCTGCACCTGCCTTTCTATCCAAAGCACGACGCCTTCAGCCTGTCGCTGCTTCTGAGTCATCTGAGCATTCTGCTGATGAGGAGCCTGACGCCCCTCCTTTTGGTCAGGATGCACCACCTCCACCTGCCACTCTTGAGTCCATTCAGACCATGCTCCGGGATCGTTTTACTCTTGAGGACGATCGCTGGACACAGCTGGACTATCGTACCACTCTGCAGATGAGTGCTCTCGGCAACTCTCTGCATGATATCCGGTACTCTCTGTCTCAGCATCTGCACATTTCCATGGAGAGGGATCCAGCGCGCGCGGGTTATCGCATTGATGATCCGTGGGTTATGCGTTACATGGATCCGGATGATGCTTTTGTGGACCCTCGTCGCTTCTTCCATGGTCCATCAGATGTTCCAGGACCATCTCGTGCTCCATGATGGAGATTGGCTACTATCTGCTGCTGCTGCTA